>CM048924.1:3415738-4615738 GCA_026686955.1 Epinephelus cyanopodus | reverse complement strand
TCAGTCTTATTTGAAAATCTGAGTGTCTTATTGTTTCATGGAGGAGCAGCAGCTCTGCAGGGAGAAATTGATCTCATTGGCTAAGCTTAACCTGTAAAACTTGACAGCAAAGATGGACCTCAGGGACATTCCACTTACACACATATTCAAAAATAAAGGGTGTTCTTTTGGACTAAAAAAAAAAAGTAAGAAAAATTCCACGTCAAACAACGTCAAAATACGTCTATTAAAAGTGCATTTTTTCCACACAGATAGGCTCATATTGTTAGTATAATTATCCGACAACATAACAGAAAGGAGAAATGAATGTCTGTATTTACCTTTAGCTGGATTCAGACATGTTCCTCTGCCTGTTGCAATTTTAGTATATGTGCTACTGAAGTAACACTGCTCCCTCTCTGTCCGTTTTGTCTGTGTACTCCGTGTTCAAATAAATACGGACAGTCATCAAATTCAAATGGCCCATCCAAATCCAGTTGGTAAAAATTCGGACATGTTTGTTGTGGCAAGTCAAAACACTCACTCAGAGAGTGAAAGTCTGGCTCTGAAATCTCACGTCTCGCGGATTGCAGGAAGTAACCACTGGAGTGACCTTACCAAATGTGAGGAGTTACTCTGTTTGGAGTAGTCACGACTGAATTTTTACCAGATTTTGACCAACTGGATCTGGATGAGCCATTTGAATTTGACTGCCCAAATTTGTTTGAACACAGAGTACACGAATGCAGAGCTCACTGAAATGAAGAGCGGATGCGGAGAGAGAGGGAGCAGCAACAGGCAGAGGAACATGTCTGAATCCAGCTAAAGGTAAACACAGACGTTCATTTCTCCTTTCTGTTATGTTGTCGGATAATTATACTAACAATCTGAGCCTATCTGTGTGAAAAAAATGCACTTTTAGTGGACGTATTTTGACGTTGTTTGACACTGTCTGAGTGCCCTATTATTTAATATAGCGTGCACTCACAGGCTGCAGGCAGGGCAGCCCTAGCTTCATACTGGAGAAATGTCACATATTGAACATCCTTTCACTCATTTAGACAAAAGTAGATCGGAAAATAGGGCCCAGGTTGAAAAAACATTAGTTCCCCTTTAAACCCACCAGGAGCACCAAGATATTTCTTTTTGTGTCACCCATGTGTGCTGGGAGTCCGGCAGGCACAAAGCACTATTGCTTCTAAAGTCCCTACAAACTGTCATAGGTCTTTTCACCGGATTAGACTTCTTCTCAGAACTGTGCACAAACTAGGCTTGGTTGACAGCTACCTCATTGCCCTGTTAATTGTCTTGCATCCATTAGGTCAGGACATTTTAAACCGTTCTCTTTGTTATTAGTTCATAAAGTTCTGTGACATCATTCCCACTATAGCTCCAAACAATGTCAACATGACATAAGGTCTAATTAGCCAGAGGAATTTGAAACACCCTTGTGGATAGATTAGCGAAATGGTTTCACCCGAAAACTTTATTCCAGTCGTGAATTCTTCACACTGGGCTGGGCCAAAATTGCTGCACTTCCTGAGTCCTGAGTCGTAGTCCTGCTGTTCATGTGCTTAACTGCATCTCGCGGATACAAAGTGTTATATTTTGGCATTGCAATCAATATGAAAGTTTTGGATCCACACCAGAGACCAAGTAGGTAAAAGCCAAGCAGGCGAAATATCTGGAACACTAAGTGAGGAACATCTGACAGTATGGATTGGTTATAGGGATTGGGGTCCATTTTAACAGCTGGTATATTACAGCAAATAGAACACTGGTTAGAAAATTGATTAGTCTGTTGGTATTTATCACAGATAATATTTCCACATCTCCTTTAATATGGCACAGTGGCAGTATACATCAATGCAGTTACTGAGTATAACCAAAGAGTGAATGGAGGAGCTGGCTTTGAAATAACATGGTCTGCTGTGTGGATTCCTCGCTACCATTATTTGATACATCCATGAATGCTTCTTTCAAAAGGAGCAAGTGAGTCTGTCATGTGTTGTGGAGCAGGTGGACCCAAACGCAGGCAACAGGACCCTAAATAGCAGGAAAAAAAGCAACAACGAAGTCCACATAACAAAACCAAGCATCCAACAAAGACTGAACTGAAAACAAGGACCTAAATAGAAACTTATCTGACAAGGGGATATAGTGCAGTTGGAGAAAAGGGCGGAGAAGCTCAGGTGAGGGGAATAAGGTGAGGCAGGGAGCTGATGCCGAGAAAAACACTCGGGAAGGACTAATGAGGCTGAAGCAGGGCAGGTGTGTGGATGGGTAAATGAGGGGAAGGCAACACAGGAACAGAGGAGGAAAATAGAAACCCAGAAAACACAGTCCTCTTAAGAATAAACCGGCTGAGTGAAAACAAAGACAGACTTACCGATATAGGTAACTTCACTACTTCTGATACAACTGAGTCCAGTCTGACGGGATCAGAATAAAAACCAAACTGTGGCAGAGTTATCATGACAAAAATGCATGCTGTAAAATTCCTCCTTACTTGGGTACATCTGTCTAACACTAAGCCCTGAAATGAATCCACCTACGTCAATTATATATTGGGTTTGTGTAGAAACACTCATATATAAGTGTGACTCTGTCTTTTTTCATTCAGTCAGCTAAAACTGACAACTGAAGTTCATTTTTGTTATATGTAATTTTCAGTTTGTCAGTTTTCTTCCTTGGCAGCTTATTTGGCCCCTCCCACCGAGCTTAGCACAGCCAATAAGATTATTTCTTTCTAGCGAGCAACTCTGCCTGCAAGAAATTTGACTCACTGAAACTCAAATTATGTGTCTCTGAGTTCCCGTCAGTGAAGGCTTTTAAGTTAAAATCTGGCGAGCGTCATATCCAGGAAGTCTCCTCATCTGACAAAATGACATGTCAGGAAAGAGTAACACAAGGCCGGAGTCACTCCTAACATGAAGTGTGGTTAAAAAGGAAGAGTTGGAGAGTGGCTGTGGAATGATTAATTTGACAGCACTCTTCTCTTTCGATCGCCTTTTGTTCAGCTCAGTGCAGTATTAATATATGTGTCTGCTTTAGAGTCTGGTGGACTAAAATAAATACAAAACTTATTTGAATATGTTAGTGTGAGCTGAAATTACCATCAGAACAAAGTTGTATAATTAATTGTAGCTCGACACTAAAACAATCAGATGCATATGGGCTTGTTCTTTGCAATTGATGTTAAACTGTCTGTAATCAGATGAATTTATTAAAGAAAAGTTATTGAGAAAAGACAGAATATTTTACAAGACAGGAATGCAAATACTCGCAGTAATTTTTCCAAGGACATGCAGATTTCATGCTCAGTCTACCCCCCCTCCCCTCCTCCTAACAGGACTGATGCTGGATTCACAATGATTTCAGAACTACACTTTCAAGTGTCAGGAATCAAACGGCGGGCCGTGGTGGGCTCCGTGTTTGGATTTTCATATTGAATTAACCGCTCCGGTGGAACGCCGACCTTCGCTCTGTGTCTGGATCGAAACTTCTCTTGATTCGTCTCTCCTGCCGGGAGCCCTGCGGGACCTCAGCTGGTTAAACATAGCTGGGTTCACGCAGGAACAAAGGCTAAGGTTAGCTTTGATGGCACATCTCATTTCTCCGTGCAGCAGTCAGCACTTTGAGAGCTGGAGGGAAAATGAATTGTGGCACGTGTTGCTCACCCTGCTTGAGTTGAAACGACAGCTCTGTCATTTATCACAAGAGCCTCAGCAGGAAGTGCTGAACTCTCCACGGGTAGATGAATAAACCAGAGATAACCCTGTTTTGTCTTTGCTTTCGTAGCATGGAAGGAACATCAGTTCATTCTGTGGGGAGACTCTAGCCTCGTGCAAGCTTAGGTTTTTAAGTTCAAAACAAAATTCATCTCAAAGGAAGCCTGGAGACTGTTGATGAAGTAGATGATTTTACACCAGCTCATAAGTCATTACAAAGAGAGGGAAATATTTTTTTTGGGAAAATCAATCAAACTTTATTTGTTTAAAAAAATAGCAATAAAGAGACGTGTGAAATGTTGTGTTGTGCAGTGTAAAATAAATAGCAGATCAGACAGCTGATCTTAACCCATTCAGAACTCAATTATGTTTCAAACACACACACAGAGGGGCACCTAGTGGCTCAGTGGGTGGAGTGGGTGTCCCGTGTGCGGTGTCTCTGCAGCGGTGGCCGTGGGCTCGGTAACGGCCAGTGTCCCCCTGCAGACACCATCCCCTCTCCCTCGCCCCATCTCCTCCAAAAAAATCCCAAAAAAACAAACACACACACACAAAATATAAAGTAATGGTGATGTGCTACTTTATATGGACTCAGAAATTATTTGCAAAAAAATATATTTTTCATAAATATTTTGTATGTGCAGAAAAACACCTTTTCCTCAAAAAGAATACACCAATATATTTAATGAATCATTAGTATCAATGAATAAAACAATGCCTCAAAAAATATTCCATGTATATTTTGCACAGCATGAAATGTCCCCAAAATAATTACCTTTAACGTGGCACCTAATGGAATTATTGCACAGCACATGGCTTTTAAAGGATCATCGGTTTCAGGTTGAGCCACAGAAGTTTTGTCAGACAGTTGGATTGTATCACAGAATGAATTGGTCATATGTACAGGCTGCATGTGAGTGCAATAATGCACTTATACGCAGTTATAATAAAGCCAATTTAGAGTTGTGGCACAATGGTGCAGTGGTCAACATTGCGGTTATCGTCTGTCTTCATCCACTGCAATAGGTGCAGACAATGTGTAATGTTCTTCCTCTCAAGAGATTCAGAAAGGTCATAAAAGCCTCATCAGGTCAGGTGGGCACCCTCCTTCATTGGCGTTTCAATGATCACCTCCCCAGGGCTCATCAGCAACATCTGGCATCCCAGGTGCACCCCCTTCTGCTTTTACTCTCTCTATCCCTGCTGGCATTGGTGTTATTTTGTGGCCCAAATCTCTCCTCATAATCCAGAGCCACCAGCTTGCTTGTTCGGCAGCACTGCAGAGGACTTTGAAGGCCTGACGTTGGGCTTAGCCTTGAATTCCCATGTCCTTAAGCAGCCTGGTAGTTGACTTGCCCACAAAGCCTCTGCAGCCAACTTTTACTGGGCAAACCTTCGCTTTCCAGTCACATTACTCGATGCTGGCTGCCAGCTTGGCATACTTAAGGCTCTTGCGTTCAGACCTCTGCTACAGCATCCTCCCAGGGTACAGTGAGCTAAATGATGTAGACGAGACGCAGCACGGAGGACCAAAGATGGGAAGCATAGTTGCTGATTCAGATTTGCTAATAACCTCCAGTCACATGCCCCTCCCAACTGGTGGGTGTCTGATTTTATCGCACCAGCCTTGGTTTGCTTTGCACCTTTGCAGACAAACTTTCTTGTGAGTGCAGGATGGAATGACGAAGGAGCTTGAGCATTGATGGATGTCCGTCTGGTCTCCAAGGTAGCTGCTAGGAAATTCAGCACGTGATCGTGCCGCCAGGTGTAACAACCTTGTGTCAGGCTTGTCTTGCAGCCAACCAGAATATGTTTCAGGTTTGCTTGGCAGAAGGGTCATGAGGGTCTTCTCCATACCTCTGTGCCCGGAAGAAAGTCCAAATAAATTCCGTGGTCAAGGTGAACGTGGGCTCATGTTTGCTGCCCCTTCTGCTCTGAATGACAGCTACAGGATTTAGGAACACAACCCTCCCCGACGCTCACCAGACGAGGAGCTGCAATCTAAACACTTGGCCATGTCTTGTGAAAATAAATAAAATGAAATAAAAATGAGCTGGTCCCTCTGGAAGCAGCATGTAAAGGTTAGCAGACAGCCTGTTATGATGCTGCCACAGGAAAAAATCTTTAAAGATTTGAAAGTTACAAATAGTGTTCTGAGAACTGGTTCATTGTTTGAGTCTATAGTTTAAAAGTGCACTATTCAAATTCTGCTGTATAATGCCAAAGCACAGTAGTAATGCAAGAATGAGGAGAGCTCAATACACTGACTCCTACTGTAACTGTCAGCTAACAAGCTCAGGGTCAGTCCAGCTACAAACCCTCGACTGCAGAATTTAAAATCAGCCCTTGGCTTTAAAATGAACTGGTATGTAATGTCCCATCTGTGTGTGCGTGTGTGTGTGTGTGTGTGATCTGATTCAGTTTATTATCACTGAATGGGGGGTATTGTACATTATACTGCACAGCTACATGTACCCTGAAGATAACTGAAATCATTATCCTCCAATGTTGTCATCAAAGTGTTTCTTCCTGTGTGTGTGTGTGTGTGTGTGTGTGTGTGTGTGTTCATGTTGAAAGGGCAGCTCGAGGTTGAGTGAGCTCAGTGAGGGAGGCGTTGCTACGAGGGATCGGCGTATGCAGAGGATGTATGTGATGAATGGGGTTTACCAGGCTAGAAGACAAGGGCTGCGGCCAGTGACATGAGATGCGGAACATGGATTTATCTACAGCAACAGAAAAATCAATTAAACCTACTTGTGTGTATGTGTGTGTGTGTGTATTTGTCTGTGTGTGTTTGTGTGTTTCCGGCGTGAGACAGACAGAGACAGAGAGTAAAAACTGTGGTTAAAGTCACCCTAAAAGTCACCTCAAGCCCAACTTTTCATCCAGCACCAAAATCCCAGAAACTCTGATCAAAAGAATCGGACCCGCAGGAGCCAAATGTGCATTTGCATATAAGTATTTGAAACTGTATTGACCTACTTAAAGCAGATGGGTGGGATGCACACCGTACAGAACGGCAGACACAGAGATGATATCAGTGCCAAACTGTCTGTCACATATTGGGCAGGGTGAGCAATGGGCCAGGCTCTCGGAAATACTGGTGCAATCTGTTTAAAAATGGGACCCAGTGAAGGATCGTTGAGCCTCTTTACAACCAGATAATCAGGAGGGGAAACCTCACTGTGAGGCATCAAAATGTGAGTCTACAAACCAATGTGTGTTGCCACAATAGCAATGTCCATTATTTTAAGTCATGTATGGCAAAAAAATACCGTGTTTCAGAAGTATGTGTACAGCCACGCCACCAGTTTAATGACCATATACATGTCATTCCTGAAATGCTTGTGTAAACAATTCAAAGCCTTTGAAATTTTCATTTACCATGTGTTGTCCATCTGAATGTCACATCATTCAGAACCAGGCTTCACAGTTCTTCAATCCAAAGTATGATTTGTCAAGACAATTATATGCAAGTTAAGGTCCACTGTGAATGGACTGGTTAATCTGCACCAGCAGTATTGGTTTGGGTTGATTTTGCCCTCAGGTCACAGCAGAGCAACGCTTGAGCTAACCAGTAAGATGCTTAGATAAATTAGGTGCTTAACTGCTCCTTTGATGAGCATGAAGCATTGATGTGTCTTATGAAGTAACATGCTGCTTACAGTTCAAAAAAGGCGTTCAAGCACTCAGAGTAAAAACAGCAGGTACCCTTTTGGCAAGGTTTAAAAAATACATAATACAAGCTCCTTTTAATGACAGAAACGCACTTGTTTAAGAGTCGGGCATGTCGTTTCAAGAATAAAAATATTCTCATGTAACAGCTGGTAATAACTGCTGAGGATGCTATTTTTGACTCTTCCTTCTTGGGATCCTGGCGGCGTAGTATTAGTAGCAATTATTTGTGGTAATTAGGTCAGGAGGAGGCAGTGGCGTGCTGAGGGGGAATCACAGCCCTCAGCGACCCTGCTGGGGAAACTTCAGCTCATGACTCATTATTGGCAGCGCTGCAAAAAAGTGCCACGGAAAAAAGACAGAGCTCATCATGTGTCAGTACTTTCACTTGTAAACGTTACTTAAACTAAATAAATGCTGGCTGCTGCTGGTAAATCTGTCACTCCTCCTGGCTTCTTTAGCAGTTAGCGCTCCATTTTAAAACAATGCTGACTACATAAAGCTCCATTAGTCCGGGTGGGTAACACTTTCAATTAAGAAAATCCTATTTACCGGTTATTAGTTGACATGTATTAGTAATGTATGAGTCATTAACTGCGGCTTTTCTCTCAGTAGTCTCATTTTTTAATGCTTATTAGCACCCAGTTACAAATTCGGTGCATATATTAGCATGTTTTGCTCTGTAAAGTGCTTCAAGGGTTTAGTATCACAACAATAACTTTACAGTTTTGAAAGTTTAATGCATATGAATAATGCAGAAAAAACTGTAGGCATTATTAAAGCCCAAATTGCACAAATTAAGCGTGACTAATTTAGATTGCAGTTTTTTTTTTCTCAAGTGAAGTTATGCTCATAGTTTTCACTTCACTGCACTTCACCTCATCATCCCCTGCAGCAGCCAAATAATAATAGTTAATAAAATACTACAGAAAACATGCAGTATGTAAAAAGTATGTAAATTCTTTACACATAACCCTGAAAATGAGATACCATCAAGAAACAAACCAAAAGCCTAAAAACAAACCTACCAACAACCAAAAATAGATCAATGACTTAACAATATATTTGATAATAGTGTCATAAATGTAATATATTGTTTTTTAAATCAGCTGAAAGCCATAATCTCAACTCTTTCTTTTAAGGAAATAGTTGGAAATAGTTATGGACATTCATGGTCCCCAGAAGATGAATACCACTGCCTAGATGGCATTAATGCTCGACAGAAGATGGCCTTTCCATATCAGATGGTCTGTGAGATTTCCTCTAATACCACTCCATGGAAAAAGGTCGAATTTGCACCCAATCTAACCGGCAGTTTGCAGAATTGCCTTAATCATGCACATTTAAGAATGAACTGTTTTGGTTTGAGAAAGATTCAATTCAATGACTAGCCTTAATGAATGACAATTCTGTCCAGTTGTGGTCCTTAGATTGGTACAACAGGTCAAAAACAGTTTCCATATGCTCTGACACTGAGTTTCTTACAAAAAAGTTGAAAATTTGTTTTGTCTGCAAAAAGCTTGACCAACTATTCCACTGCAAAACATGTCGTGGAATATAAATTTGACCAAAAAAAAGTTGTATATCTCAAAAAATTTGTTCTCAGAGGGAAAGAGTGTGACCTTGGGACGTGCACAAACACATCACTGTCTAAACTTTACCTTTAAAGGTGCTTGTACTTCCATACAAAGAGCAAACAAAATCAATGCCTCACTCCAGTGTTCACCCACACTGCAGGCAGGGAGGATACCACCCCAAGATAAAGTAGAATATGCTGAAGATTATATTTCATGTAGGTATGTGGTATTGCTGAGATTTCAAAAAGCAAATGAAAATGTGAGATATCTGGGATTCAGCCTTTTTAAAAATGTGTGGTAATCTCCCTCTGTGCACATCTGTGTTGATGCTTGACCACGTTTAGATATGCAGCTGTGCAAACTGAGCCCTTTAAGCCCAGTTTCCACCAAACACTTTCGGTATGGTACCTTAGGAACCAAAAGTAACCCTTCAGACATGGTACCTAGACCTATAGGTCCATTTAGCGTTTCCTAAAAGTGTATGTCATCCAAGAGAGACAATAAAAACTAATGTAATGGTTAAAGTTGTCACATTGAAATTTAAGGTGTGCTGACGGATTCACGTCGTCAACTCATACATAACAAGTCTACATTCCAGCTTTAACATTAGCCTAGTAAATTATTTTTTTCTGAGACTCCAGCTGCAGCAAGAGCAAGTAAAACATAATTTCATTTTATAGTTACAGTTTCCGAATGTACGTAAAACTCTCAACGGTATGAACAGTGGTTACACGAGCCTCAAAACCAACCACAGCTCAGCCCTGAGCAAGAGTAACCATCCGCTACTGACCAATCAATAGACTGCAGTGTTCACAGCTCCACCTTTTAGTACCAGATCTGTGTGCTAGGTACCCCAACAAAGCAGGGACCAAAAAATGGAGATGGTACAGAACGGTTTCATTGGTCCATCCACAACTTTTCACAGTGGAAACAGAAAAAAAGTGAACCAAACGGAACTGAACTGTACTGCTCAGCTTTAGTTTTCAACTGCTGCTGTTAGCTAACTTTAGCTTTATTTTCCCCAGTGACAGCAGCATTTGCCTGGTGTGAGGACACACTGAATACATAACAACAGGTTGCAAAATCCACCCACATTCAATTTCTAATAGTTGCAAGCAGTTTGCCTTCAAATGTGTGGAGCCTCGCAGTGTCTTGATGTGCATTTTCTCCAGAAGCAGCAATTTTATTACATCAATTCGAGGATGCTATCAAGTGGCGGACGTTGAGATGACACAAAACTAGGAGCTTCACTGCCAGCCATTCCCAAGTGCAGAGGAGACAAATGGTCGAGGAGGAGAGATTGTTTAAAGAGAGGCACATGGCTAAGCATGGAAAACCAGCACAAATATGCATTAAACATAATGCTGTTGAGCTAAGCCCTTTTATAATTCTTTTTCCATCTCACAGTGGATTTACATAAGAACAACATTCAAACATGTCCCTCTTGGAATGTCTCCCACGTCTTATGTGATCAGCCAGAAGCTTGATTGTAACTTTAAATAGGTCAGCACTCTTAATATATTTTGATTCAGGTTTATGATATCAGACTATTAAATATTTCAGTGATCCTTCAGTGACGGATGTGATTAACAGAGTAAAGGGTTTTGGTTATTTGTATCTGGTATCTGAATGGAAGAAGTGACTTTTAAACTTTTAGCAAATTTTAAACAAGCAGTATTTTCTTGTAATTTTTTTTTGTACTTCCAAACTGTGGAATGTGCAGATCCTCCATTTCTTATTCAACTGGCAGATCCAACACCAACCAGAATATCCCTCAGCCTCAGCTTTGTGGGTGGCTCGAATTGAAATCCCCTCTGTGTCCCCTTTGTTTGCCCCTGCTGGGCTTCCGTCTACAAAGAGAAACATGGCTTCAGGGCATCAGGCAGCCCTGGTGGCTTAATAATTCATGACTTGCCATTGTGAATCATGGCACACTCCCCTACTGCAATCACTGAGATCATTTGCTCAGCAAACCCTGTTAAATGCCTCTGCCATTTGTCACAACAATAATTAAACGTTTCACATTGATCTGGCCACCTGTGGTTGATGCATCTGACCTGCAACAAAGTGGAAAACACACAGGTGGCACTGTTATTGGCTGACACGTGTGCAGTAAACAGAAAGCCCTGTTCGAGGGGGTTGAGTATTGTAGGACAGCTTACACTTCACATGGCGTATACGTTTTATTGGATACATTTACAACATAAAAGCACAAGTAAAACGTTTATAGACATGTGTTCAAAACACAACTCAGAGTGGGAAGAAACAAGGGATTTGGTGGAGTAGAGTGTTTGTGAAGAAGATTAGAGCATAAGAAAATTAGCAGGCAAAAAGCATCCGTTACAAAAAAAAATAGCCTGTTGTTTCTTGTTTCTGTTTGCTAGTTCAGTTGTTTATTTGTGTTTATGCTAAGTTAAGCTGGAGTACCTGGAGAAAAACCCATGCAAACTCTGCACACAAGGGCTCCCCCACCCTGCATCACCCCTTAAAATCTACATTTGTTTATTTGAAGATTACAGAGATACAGAAGTTAAAGTTATGCTTGGAGAGGATTCTAGTCCAACAAGCCTTCATAAACCGTTAGATTTAAGGCTGCTTCAGATCACAGATGAAAACCACGACAGAAGCGTAAACAAATCTTTGGTCGTCTTTTCAAAATGGTCGTCTAATGATGAGACATGTTCAACAACTGCCACTTGAAAGCCTCCCTCAGAATAGTTCATGAAATTATGCAGAATGACTTGGTGGAAGCCAATTAAGACATACTGTACACACAAATACCGACTTGGCATATAAAGTGTGCACTATATATCTCTATAGGAGCTTTGTATAACTTCAGAAGCTTTCAGGAATTGATGTGAGTCATATTTACTGGAGAGAAACCAATGACCAGCTGTCTTTCCAGGTACCTTCACAGGGGATCATATTACCATAACTCTAATGTGTCTGCATAGTCCAGCATCACAGTGATGTCTCAGGGCTTAACCCACAAAGGGAGAAAAACTTCAATACACTTCTGAAAAGTGAGGTTTTAGTCCTCTGACAACAAAACTCTGGTGGGGTTTATTAGAAGTGAGAAGGTAATGAGGAAACAACGCCAAAACACAGGGATTTGTGGGTAAAAGGAGACAGATGCTGACATCTGACTGCCAACAGCTCCTAATGAACAAACTGAACTGAGGCAGACTGGACTGATGCACATACTCAGATAATTTGTTATGTGTTTTCCAACTGATAGAGACTGGAGAGAGGAGGCCAATTACAGCAACAAGCACAGACAATAAATAATAATTGTTCTGCTGGTTAGCTAATATTATGACAATTGCCATGTTAACTGACAAGTTTCATTGTTTTTAATTAGTTAAAGCTGAAACCTTGTGCACATCATTTATAAACTAACATACACAGAGACCGTACTTGACTTAGCATGTTGACCTTTCTGCTCACACCATCCTCACACAAACTAATCAGTACTGCTATGCACACTTCATATGCACAATTTGATATGGAAAACTTGTACAAACTTAACTTCAATGCATAAAAAAATAACTTAATGAGTCTCACTTGTTCTTACTTGAATATATCCTCTATGTTTATTACAACACAAGTCTGATCAGAAAACCTGAGTACAGAGATACAATAAAGTCCTTTAAATTATACATAGCTTTATATGGTACCTTAATTACAGGCCCTACACATGCGGCATGTTTAACCACCTGGAAAACGCGAGGTCGGGCACTGGGTGCTATTCTCGTGCCTACTCTGAGCCAACGTTCAAGGGTGCAGCGACAGGTCGTGGCTGAGGTTGCTAAGTGACCATAACCAGCACTGTATCATAGCCTACTTACCAGAAATCCTGAGTGAAGAGATGAACTTCTTCCAGGTGTTGTTTTGTAAGTGTGTATTAGGCCGAAAATATTGTCCATTGAACAAATGTAAAGCCCTGGCAGCCCTGCACTAAAATGATCAACTTCTTCTCTGTATTTACCACCGACTGATATTTACGCAAGACGGTAAAGATCTCTCTTGAGCCGAGTCTTTGAACCGGCTCTTTGAAGTGAACGAGCCAGTTCCTAATTTCTTTGTTTTTTGCTTTAATTTACTCTGTATCCATAAATTTCAGATTATTTGATCGACTATCTATGTATATATATTGACAGGCTTGTTGTTTATAAAGGTCATTGCTCTGGCTACACGAAACTTTGTGTCTGCGGAGTCTATTCTGGGTCCACATTACAATATCCAGATCACGTGATGCAATGAATCAGCAATGCAATTTGTACGTCGTTGCCAATGTAATAAATTTTGGTTTCACGGAAGATATACAGTTTCTGCTCAATAAATAAACTAAACTAAAATAAACTATTAATGTAAACTATGAACAGCAACAACTTTGTTATAAGTTTACTTCCTTTGGTTTTTGGCAACAAAAGTGCGTGGTTAGGTTTAGAAAAAAACATAAAGGTTTGGCTACAAATAAGTATGTTTGTTACTAGCTAACGTTATATGTCACTAGCATAGCATGCTACACATACTAGCACACTACGCTGTTATTTAAATAACTCTATTGACTGTTGGTTTCACACAGGACAAGAACAGCGGTCTTGTGGGTAAAAGTCTGGAGTTTGACCTGTCCACCTCCACTTCCACTGATGCTATAAAGATCTTCTTGTTCTTTAAACTATGGCAGTTGCTCAAAGCGTCCAAAAATGCTGCCCTCCGGTTCATCTCAGACTGCCGAAATCCAAATATGTCGTTCATGATTTTAAAACATAAATTTTAAGGTCAAGAAAGTCATACTTTGTGGTAAAACTGTTGAGATATAAGCTTTGGAAAAAAACCTAATTAGAAAAACTACACAGGAGGAGGTCGCGTATGTGACGTCATAGCTTTCGCTCGCTTCCTGCAGCTTGGAGTGACTGTAACCTGGCACAAAACACACAGACATCCTTAATCATAAATCGATTAATCATTAAACAGTGGAATTTCAGCGGGGAGGCCGAGCTGCAGGAAGCGAGCGAAAGCTATGATGTCAGTAAATGTACTTTCAGTCCATCATAGGACTTATTAATGTGTGTTTAAACTTTTAATCATTTCTGCAACACAGTATTTTGAAGAGGTGTTGCTAATGTAAATAGCTAACCTGTTCATTTAGGATGGTTTATTGTGTTAAAACACTCAGCAGAACTGTCCTTTCTTCTGCTTCACGGTCAGGAAATGAACTTGATGATATTCCTTCAACTTTCTATACAGTAAATGTACTTTCAATTGATCATAGAAATTATGAACTGTGTTTGAACTTTTTACTGCGTTAAAACACTCTGCACGTTCTTTTCTTCTGCTTCAGGGTCAGGAGATGAACTTGATGATACTGATTTTGAGACGGATGATAGACCTGAGAAAGAAGGCCAGTCAGGAAGTGACATAGACACCGGGCACCAGATTGAAGAAGAAACGGCAGTTAAAGCCTCCAGCGCAGCTCCTGATTCATGGTCAGAAAGTGAACATGATGACTCTTACTTGGATACAGACTATAGACCAGAGAAAGATGACTGCCCAGAAAGGGACAGCGATACAGACTCACCTCAACACAGTGAGGAAGAAACAGGAGAGGAGGTAGGGGCTGCACTTGAAGCTGCAGTTGTGAGACGTCATAAGTGTCCAAGGCCACACATATGTTAGCGACAGTTGATAAAAGAGAAGCGCATTGAGGGGGAAAGTTTCAAGAATGTAATGGGACAGGAGACTGTCAAAGACCATGGGCCCAACCTGCACATCACAGCACTGCTTACAGTCAAAGAAACGAAGTTGTGAACTACTCAGTGATGAAGAGAGAACAGATATCTTCAACAGTTTTTGCTCCATGCCCTGCTGGGAGACACGCAAGCTGCACATCCAGACTTTGGTGGAAAATGTGAGTGGTTAGTAATAGCAAATTTGTCATCTCTACTTTACTCCTCTTTTACCTGCAGGTGCCTATAAAGCAGAAGAAAATGATGCTGCATGAAGGAGAACAAAGTCTCAATCATACCACTTGCAACTGATAGATAGACGCAAACTACCTGTGTGTAAGAATCTTTTCTGTTCAACTCTTGGCATCGCCCCCAGAACCATCGGATCATGGTTAGCTTTGGACATGAAAACCTCAGCGACTCAGCATCCCAAAGAACCGTTTCACCGGGTCCGACTCTTTCCTGCTTGCTGTCAGGAAATTCAATGACCTGCAGGCAATGAAGCCGGTACTACCAAGAGTGGCCCACCAGTGCTATGACAACCTTCCTCATCAACATCAGCATCTACATCATCAGTTTCGCAAGTTTGGCAAGAGAAATGTAAGAGAAAAATGTAAGGAATGTAATGCAGATGTATATAAGAGTAAAAATGCCTAAGTCATGGCATATTTTCTGCAAGATTTGCCTAAGTCACTTTTCTTTGTGATGTAGTTCTGTTTCTGTTCTTCTTTTCTTTTCTCTTCTTTTTTAAGAAACTTCTTCACACATCTGTTCGAAATAACTGGTACAGTATAAATAAAAAAATCTTACGTGTTTGCCAGAAAAATGTGTTTTTTCTTTTTTACCGAAAACCTTAAAATATGACTTAGGCAATTATGCCGTGAGGCTAAAAAGTTATCTTAAATTTAACTTTTTTTTTATCTATGCACCAGCCCCACCTCCCTAATTTCATATTGAGATCTGATCACAGTGTAGACACAAACAAGAGAACAAGAACGCTCATGAGATAAAGAGGACAGAGCAAACAATCTGCAGCCCTCACATCAGACAGACCTGACATCATTTGAAAAAGTTTAAGTTATATGAATTTATATATTTTGTAAATGTAAATGTGTCAGAATTGTACATAAGTTTATATCAGACTGCTTTTTTATTATTTCTCAAGTTCAGTGAGAATCTACCCCAAACCATATTTTCCTGCTGTTTTTTTTTTTTTTTTTTTTTTTTTTCAAACTTCACTCCCCCGTTATTTTTGAATCCCATTCTTGGCTCTTGACACCGGAGGAAGCCGAGCGCTCAGTCGGTGCATATGAGGAGAAGCTGCCAGTGCTCCATTAATTATAGGGCAGGGTGTGAGTTGGCTGTGAAAAAAAGATCAACAAATTCCGTTAAAAGAAGGCTGACACATACACACACACATGAAAACACACGCACACAATAGTGAGTTCACAGCGCATAGAGCAGAAACACATCTTGCTTGCTCTACTCTTTCGAGACTCTCTCAGCTGTCGAAGCAGCTTTGGAGCTAATTTGCAACCCAAATCCAAACTGTTTCACCCAGTCCTTTCACATGTGGATAACACAACTTGTGATTTTATTGCAGATGTTTTGGCTCTTTTCTCTTTTTTTTTCTTATTTTTCGCGCACTTGTTTTCCATCCGTTTAAACACACGGGGCCACACCTGCAAGCAGTGCGAGCACAGTGAGCAGATCAAACTTTCGAGGCCAGTTTTAGAAACCTCCATGATTGTTGTTAAGGGAAAGAAAAGTGTTACTGATTGATTTTCCTGGTCAGGTTTCTCAAGGTTGGCGTGGGAGCCTTTAGGCACCCATCACTGTCCGAGCAGGAGACGTCTTTAAAAGCTTAACTCCATTTATTTTGGTCATGGTTTCTAGCTAAGGTCTCACCTGCAGGCCTTATCACACAGGATTTCACACTGAAAGCTAAAAATAAACGCTAAAGAAAAAAAAAGTTTTTAATATCTTGGAGCCATGTTTTTCATTTTTGCTGCTCAGTTTAAATCTGGTTAAAGTTTGATTGAATTTAGTCAAAAATCGGTGCATGTTTATAAGTAAATGTTGAGTTTTAAATGTGTTCTGGGACCAACATTATTGGAGGGTTATTGGTGTGGTTTTTGCACATTTTTAAGTATATTGCTGAGAGTTATAGGACATGTTCAGAGCTTGGATTGGTGAGATATAAGCAGAAAGGAATCAGCTTGAATTTAACTTGTGTTGTGTAGAATTGGTGAACTTGTGCTGACCCTCAACATGTGCAGTGATGATGTAGCGAAAAAAAGGAAAAACATAGATATAACACACTGCTTAAAGCCCAAAAGACTGAAAAGAAGGAGAAAAAATAATCTCTTCAAGGCTTTTTTATTGAATGTCTTTTGTAGGAAGCAAAGCAAAGGTCAGTAAATGCCTTGAAGAGGGGTTTTTTTCACACGCTTGAGTCTGGTGTGTGGATTGCTTGTTTATTAGAACCTTTCCACTGAAGGACTGACCTCAGGTGAATCGGTTCCCTCAGCAGTTTTGTATCTGTCAGTGATGCAAGTCATAAAGCTTCATAATGCCACATTCACACCATATTGTTTATACCTAAAATATAAGCAACAAAAACAAATGCTTGGGGTTGTACCAGGCTTTTGACAGCTACACTTGGTGAATAGGACTCCAAGATGTTTACAAACTGATGATAAAGCCTCCATAACTGGGACTTTAATGTAAATAAAATACAATATTAAGACACATCAGTCCGTTAAAGGAAGGATCTTCAACTTATTTTGCAACCGGAGTCTCATTCTTCATATTTAGTCTGTGGTTTACAGCCTCAGTTATTATTTCAAAGACACACCACTAACGCCTTTAATTTCATTTGCCCCTCAGGCGTGTAATTATGTTGTTATTGCCAGCGATGTAGATGCACACCATATATGACAGCTGATGTCAACGGTCATTACCATTAGATGTTCCTAATAAATGCTTATAGAGCTGTCAGCTTCTGCCACTTTGCAGTACCGCAGTCGATCGACACACTTGCTGACCAACAGACGATAAACACTCACTCACATTAACATAAATTCACACACTGGCACACAGAATGGTCGTGTAGAAGCCATTTGTTCTATCGTCTGTTTCATAAAATCACCACATTATATTACCCAAGACCTGCAAAGGTATGTGTGTGTACATTATGTCCAAACTTTACCTTCCTGTCCTTCCTCCGGAAGTGTGATGTGGCTGTATTGCACATGACTCCCCTCTGGACGTGATGCAACAGGTTTCCGTGGTGTGCAGGGTTTCTACTGCTTGTCTTTCAGCCCTTGCAAGGTTAGGCCACAGCCCCTACCAGTTCACTTGCTCACCACCTGGCTTGGCTGGAGTCCACCTCCTTCTCTACTGCCACGGCCTGAACGTAGGCGGGCTGTGGCGACTAACCTTAAGCTGGTCAGGCTCAGTGTGGCTGGGTCAACGTTACGTTGCGGGCGTTCATTCATCAGGCTCCATCCACTGTACCTGCAGAGTCTGGTCGAGGGTGGAGTCAGTGTGAGATGGATTGAAGGTTACGATATTGTAACCCTAGTTCTATTGGCACAAGTGCTGCCGCTAGGCTAATTTATACAATGTAAAACGCCATAGACTTGTGCTAATAACATTAGCATGTTGTATTAGTGGGGTAAATAAATAAATAAAGATAAGACAACTGTTTGTCTGTGAATGCTGCGAGTTATAGTGAAGCTTAATGTGTGTTTAATGTGTGTTTTGAATCAACTAAACTTTACAGCACTCCAGTCCTCCACCACCGACTAGTGTTTTGGAGGTGTAACTGCAGAGTGACACAGACACACCACCGCAGAAGCAAAAATGCTCACGACTAACCAGTTAGTTCAAGATTATGTACGACTTCAGTCGACCAAGATTTTCTTTGGTTGACTACAGCCCTAGTTATCTTAACACGAAACAAAACAAACACAAATAATGTTACTGTTGCTCCAACAATAAATGTGCTTTCATTAGATTAAAATCACCTGAAAATTCGAATCGTTGTGTTTTTGTACCTTAGGAAAAGATGTTTGTATCATCGTTAGGAGCAGGTCCTCTTCCACGCCAGCCATGTTGTTCTACAGCAGCCCAGAAAGGATAAACTAAACACTGGCTTTAGAAAGGGCCATTCATATTTTTGTGTTTTAGCATTTTTATGTTTTCCTGTTGGCCACTGTAGTTCACGGGAGAAGTTTCAGTTCTACAACCTCACTGCTAGAAACCACTAAATCCTACTTGATCTTTAAGGAATTAAGTCAGTTAACAAAAGTCCGGCACACCCAGTAAACACATATTTGATGAAAGACCAAGATATATCTGTAGCTATTCCCAAGTAAATATATGTTACGCCATATATCTGTGTATACGCACCACTACACCGCATTGTGGTTGGTTTGTGCTGCACTTATATTCAAATGTAAAATAAAATGCACTTTCACATTTTCTTTGATGTCAATAAAGAATCTTCTCACTGCGGACATTTTAACTCACACCAAATGATATTCATGGCCTCAAAGTTCATGCCATTTTGAGTTGTTCTTTTTCCTTTTTGTCTGAAACAGATTAAGTCAATTTATATCAAGTACTTAGTGCTTCATTGGTGCCAATACCGATAGTGTGCCCCTGTAGGCATTTTACAGCATTCATCTTTATATTTGTTGTGCAATGATTTGTGCGGTGCCAAAGTTTTCTGCTTCCTCAGGCTGCATTCTTTGTGATGCAGCTTACAATTATGCATACTGTTACTGATCAAAAAGCTCATATTTCCCTTCCCTGAGTGCATTGCAAAGAATTCTTTTCATGACTCTCCGCTGATTTTATACACATTCATGCTGCTTCTAATTTTTACTTTGCGTTCAGCCTGAATGAGCTCTCAGTAAATCAGGTCGTCATATCTCACTTAATGCAAGCCTTAAACATCATTTATCAATCCACCTGTTCTTGATTTATATCCCTCCTCGGTGACTGACGAGGGTTTCATCACATGCATCTCTAATTCATGATTCCCAAACAACAAATTAATGAAATTAAAAAGGAATAGCTTTGGTGCAGAACCCTGGTTAGTCCATGGAAAAAAATAAGAGTGAGTAAGAGTGCAGTTATATGTAATTAGTCTCCTTACATTCTACAGAGACAGTATATTAGCAGTGCTATGTGGGAGGGCAGACAGATAAGTTTAGATTCAGGCCTTGAGGCAGCTTAACGGCTGTTTTGTCCCTTAGTGTGCCATCTTATGAGAATATAATCAAACTCCTCCTTCGTAATAGTGCAACATGCTATGTGTATGTGCGCGTGTGAGTGTGTGTGTGTGTGTGTGTGTGTGTGTGTTGTTAAGAGTTTATCAGAAGTAAACCCATCACCCCAACAAACACCAACTTTCACCCGGGACAGTGGTGTTCGCGTCCCGTTAGATTGACGTAGTGCATTTACTTTTAAGAGACTGTATGTAAATGGTAAATTTCCTGTGAAAATGGAAGTGTATCCCAGAACAACCAGCGCACCCAGGGTATCCTTCACGCCATATCTGGACGTGAAAGGTCCACGACCAAACGTCGATATGTGACTAGGTTGGAGTGAAAATGCGTTATAACCTCATTGTCCAGAATTAAAGTCATGTAATTTGTGCTTCACCTCACTATCATTTACTTTTTTTAGATAGTGACTGTTTAGATATAGACTGAAACCATGTAAAATAACCGACGGGTATGGTATGAAACAAAGGTTCTGGTCTGGAATCAAACTGTCAAACTAGCTGCAGCAACACAGCACTCACCCTGACATCCAGGCTACTAGATGCCTGACATGGATCAAGTCAATTATAATTATATCCAAGGAAAAGTATGGTTCATTACAACTTGGGTTTTATTTTTGAAACTCTGGCCTTTGGTCCTGTGTGCTATAATGACACTGTAATGACCAAAGCAATTGCTTAGATGCTTAGATCTCAGAACACAGCATTAACAATAATTTGACAAGTCTAATGTTGCACGTAATAAGAGCAGTCATATGATCGTACAGGTTGTAAAAACGTCTCAAGGTAAAAAGGTGAGGTTAAACTGCAAGTGAGTGAACCTAAATGTCACTCATTGCACATGCAAACTGCATTTTTGCATTTTCTGTTTTTTCCTGGTTTACAACCTGTTTGACCGTCTTACTGCTTGTGTTTCTTCTGCCCCGTCTGACCTATTTTTACCAACGGTGTGTAAAATGTTGACAGAATTAACACAGCAGAGGGCCAGTCCTATGAAAATAAAACTCATGTTGTAATAAAGGCTTGGAATGGATTTGTTTACACTTTTGTTTGGAGGCAGTTTTATGGCGGTTAATTAGTCTCAAAACTGGAGCACATAAAACCAGATGCGCGCACGTGATACACGCACACAGAAAAATGAGAGAGCATTGCTGCTCTGCAAGTGCACAGAACTAACTTATGCAGCTGTAAACTACATGGATCGTATATGCCACTGCTGTAGACACATATAGCTTATGTAACATGTTGGATTTTATGCTGAGTTTACTTGTGTTAAGTGCATTGTGGAGGTGGCTGTTCCTCCAACATGTTCTTCCTTATGATAAAAAAAGGGGGTCAGAGAGAGACTGTGGGTGTTGAAAATGACCAGTCAAAGGAGCCTAGTCTTCAGCCACTGTGTATTCTATCCCCACTTCTAAAGTCTCAAAAATCAACTTGACAAGCAAATGAGTGTTAAGCAGTTGCAAGTGCATAAAGAAGCATCAAAAATGCTTCCTTGTGAGAACATACACCTGCACAAACCTTGTTTTTATATGTGCAGGTTTGGAGACTAATTACATGCTATAAAATCTTTCTGTTGACCAAATGCTATTAATAAAGTGTATCTGTTATCACGCCAGTATACAGTATGTAGCAGCTTCCATTCGTACATTTTTCTCCAATGTGCTCTTCTTTATGATTCTGCTGCAAAAAAAGGGAGTCAGAGACTGGCTGGAGACTGTGGGTGTTGAAAATGACCCCTCAAAGGAATGCAGACTTCAGCCACTGTGTATTCCATCCGGCGTCCAAAGTCTGAAAAGTCAACTTGACAAGCAAATGAGTGTTGAAGAGTTGCAATTGCATAGGGAGGGTTGATCTCCTGCTCGTCAAAGCCCTGTGCTTGTAGGACCACATTTGTGCACCTGGAGCAAAAAATATTTCCTTACAAGGATGCTTTTCCACTTGCAGATACACATGCACAGACCTGGTTTTTATGTGTGCGGGTTTTGAGACTTCCTTTCCTTTGTAGACCAAACACTATAAACGTGAATAAAGTGGGTCTGCTATTATTCATTATTATATACAGTAGGCTATATTATATATTGTACAGTATGTAGCAGCTTCCATTATTATTATTATTGACATACATGAACAACACACAACATACGGGAGCAAAGCAGAGCAGTGTGATCCAGAAAATGCCCTTGAGTACAGTATAGCACTTTCATCACACCATGTCTCCTTCCACATTGCACCATGCTGCTATAATGACTCTGACTTCTCTGTCATTTTGCATGTGGTCCTGCTGCTGTTACCTCACACTACATCCTGTCTTAATGTACTTTGGACACTTTGGTCTGTAACATGCTGCATGTCAAGTTTCCTCTTTAAGTTTGCTAGTTTTACCTCTACATTTTAAATTGATGTTGTTTATGTATGCTGCATCGTGTCAACAGTTTTGCACATGCATCTGTTGGCTGTGATCTCCAGTGATTTCACACTCCTCCTCCGCTAATATTATATTTGTCCTACAACCGGGGCCTTCTGGCTGAAAAACCTGCCGTTGAAGTCAGAAAGATAACATTGTCCATGTTAATTAATTAAAGATATAACTTTACTCCCTGGCGTTCTTCCTGTTCTCCCCCTGCCAGGAGCAGCTTACCCACTCTCACTGTCAGAAATTATATATAATTTTGGCAATAAGGCAGGAGTAAGGGGAGGATAAATGAATTAACGGTGGAAAGTCTTTCCAAAACTTGGAGATGTTATGAAAGTATCTCAAAAAGTGCCTCTAAAGTTGACCTTCATCTATTTTAGAAGAAGATGGATTCCCTTGAGAAAAAAAAAAAAAGAAAGCACATGGGGACGTTTTTTCATCACCGAGTCATTGAGTTTCTTTGTAGACTGTCACTGAAAGTTTAAAGCAGCAAGAAATTAAAGTGAAGTAATCAATACTTAATAAACCAGAATTTACTGAAATTATAGCCAGCTTCCTTTTAAGCAAAACAGATGGGAGTTACTGCTGTTACTCGGGGCTAACACAACATTTCTCTTTAACATCTTTGTAAATTGTTGTAAACAGCGCAAAAACATGTTTGGCAGCTTCCTGACAAACTCCAATTACCTCAGAGGATTTCATCCACTGATCTCAGGGTATATCAGCCTGACAAACCATCCTGCTCTTAATTTACCCAAAATGCTGAGCCAATCCAAACAGCACTGCCTTTAACTAATGACTGGACTATAAGTTAATGAGCAGGAAAGGAAATTGAATTAGAGCCGGCGTCTGGAAGCTCTTCAGTTGCTAAATCGTTAAGCCAGTGCGATATCTTCACTGCCATAAAAACAGGAATTAAAGCAGTTTTTTACAGCAATGCCTTGTTCTCAACTTATTTGTGGGGCGTTGGCCAGCTGACGTTTACTGCCTCTTGTTTAGGATGTTGTCTGTACTTTAGAGTAAAGTCAGAGGCAAAAACAAATAAGTGGAACAAACTGACCTGACCGTTTGATTTCCCCAACTTTAAAAAACACCTGTCAAAACATGATATCCACCACTTCCAGTTCAGGTATAACCATTTGACTGCTGAGTGAAAGAATATTTAAGTACAAGTTAAGTGTGAGAAATGTGAATAGTCTTTGGCGATTAGACCCCATCAGGATGTCATATATTTTAAGGAGAGTGGTGCAGCTGTTGAAGAACAGGGAACGCCCCGAGGGAGTCCAGATGCTGGAGGTGATGGTGATGAGACAAAGAGAGTGCTGGATCTGCATGTGTTGGGGAGGGGATTTTTGATTAGCTCGACCTGGGAACTGTGTAGGATAACTTCAGAGATTGTAGCCAAATTTAACTGGTTTAACTGGAAGAGCAATCACCCATAACTTGAAGAAGTGATGGGAGTGATACAGAGAGACAGAACTGTGGATGAATGAAGACTAAAGAAAGTCTTCCTGACTGAACATAAGCCTCATAAAGTTAAATCATGGTATTTCTATGATACTGTAAATTTAGTTTGATTCCAGACCTTTAAATTGTTTCCAACCAGGTCTGGTGTTTTGCTTACTGGCAAATGTTTCCCTGGGTGAAAAAGAAAGCTGAGGAGGTTGGAGCTTTGGCAGCTGAATTTAGGAAGTGGACCTCATGCTCCTGTGCCAGAGCCACAAAGATGTTGCCAGAAAAACAGGTCTGGCACAAATTAGCAGTGTTTTGTGTGTTTTGTTTTGTTTGTAAATCAACTGAAGATAAGGAAGTAATGTTTTGCTGGTCAGGGTTTGTTCACATCACTCATATCAGTAAAGTCCAAGTCTTTAATTATGATGAGTGAGAAACAGAAAATGCAGATTTAACAGTTAATATAATTCAAATTTATGGGACTAATGCAGTGCTTGTTCAGAGCTGGCCTGGCCTGTGGTATCGCTGCTTGTGGATACCTTAAGTACCGCTCATACAAACAAAAGTTTTGAATAGGCCACAGCTGTGGCTCAAAGGCAGAGTGGGTTGCCTACCAAATGGAAAGTCATAAAATTATCTCATAAGATATACTAATATAACAAGACATAATCATGTGACAAGGGACACGTTTTTCATCTTAGGTCCATCTCCATCCTCTGCTCCATCCTCTGTGCCCACTGTCCCCTCTGTGTCTGCTGCACCCTCAGCTCTACCTGATAAGTTAACAACAAAACAGCCTTTGTAATTGCTCAGTGTACTACAGAACATTCTGAGATGAATCATTTTTAATATAAGATGTCATCATATGAAAAGGGACATGTTTTTAGACAAATGGATATTATTTCAAAACTTCTCAAGCAATTTTCAGTTGTTCCACTGGCAGATTGTTTTTTTATTACAAGCTATAGCTGTACTATTTTACTTAGAAAATGAGCAGCATCATTTTCAAGTGTAATATGACATCTAACATGACTAGCTTTTGTTGTTGTTTTTCATCTTGGGTCCATCTCCATCCTTTGCTCCATCCACTGTGCCCACTGTCCCCTCTGTGTTGCAGTTTATTTTAAACAAAAAATAATAAAGCAAATTGTGTTTACAATTAATGACTGGTTTATTTTGTTACTCTTAGTTGGCCTAGATGACATTCAGGATCCCACTTAGTACTATATCACTTTGAATATTAAGTGTAAATTAACCCCAGGCTGCTCTTGTAGCTGCATTTGCTACCATTTCAGATTAAAAACCATAAATGGGTAAAACATGCCAGGCTGCTCTTTGAGGTTTTATGTATTGATTCTCTGTGTGGCCAGTTGGGGGAGTTGCTGACTTTGCAAAACATTAATTGAAAGATTTTTCAGCAAGTTTGTCTGTTATCTGCTTCCATGGCCTTAATCACTGTCAATTACAATCTAACTACAAAAAAAGTTCTCACATCTAGTTTAACAAGTGTATCCGTAATGACAGAGTAGAACATGAAATAACTTACAGTAGGTTTGTGAATGATCAATAATCAGTATTATTGGCAACAATAGAGGGCCCCAAAATCACATTTTGCTTAGGGCCCCATGGAGGCTTGGGCCGGCTCTGATTCAAAGTTTATCAATATGGAATTTGTCGTTGACACTGCATGTCCTTGGGTCCCCAGCAAAGCACCCACCAAGTGTGAAGTAGATCAGTTGTGCAGTTCTTGAGCTATGCAAAGGACAGACATGAAGACAGACACAAAGTCCTTTCTTTATAGTCAGAGAGATGGAGAGATCAGGCGATTTTGGACCAAACCAGTGTTTTTTCACTGCCATTATTTCCCCAGTTTTCAAATGCATGCTGTCTTTTTTGGTAATAAACGGGCCAAATATACAAACCACTTGTATGGTCCTTGAAACTGGGTAATCATATTCAAAGCCACCAGTGCAGTAACAGCAGGATAGTAATGGAAGCAAAAACACGGGAAAAAAAAGAAAGCATGTACCAAGATTGCACCTGCCCAGTAATAACTTTTTGTACATTTAGCCAAATGTGCTGTCAACCTACATTTGAGGGGGAATGGTTTCTAAGTGTGTATAAGTTGCAGCAATACGATTAATTCTTCTTTCCTGCTGTTGTTGCTGTTTCTCTGCGTAGCAGCTTCTTAAGGGAGGCCTGTTTATTAGGCACAGAAGTGTTCTTGTGCTCTCAGAGAGAGATAAGCAGATGCAAGTGCGTTCAGCAACACAAGGTGGATTTAGTGTCCTGTGCAGAAGGCGGTCATTCACAGGCAGCTGCAATTAGAATGATAGTGCCTGGCCATATGCTATTTTACATCCCCTCCATTCCTCCGTGGGGCTGTGCTCGTCCGCAGGGATTGGTAACACCTTTGGAGTGAACTGAAGTGCTAACACTGCTCACCGTCTCGCGGCCCGACGCTTCTCAAGGATGTTTCCCTCCCTGCTCTCTAAAAATATGGCCAGGAGCCACAAGTGATGTCTGGAAATGAATAATAAAGCGTGTAAGGACTCCACAGAGGGTGAGAGCGGACACGTGCTTGAGCTGAATTTGGATTTCTTGACAGGCTATGACTCGGGCATTTGCATAACCCCCTGCAGGTTCTTTTCTCAGCTGGCACAAGCTGCTCAGAGATCTTCTTGCTTGTATATTTTCTTTCTTCTCTCCTCTCCCTCTCCATCGGTCCGTCATCTGCTTCATTAATTTATTTGTTTCCTTATTTCTTTTTTTGCTCTCTCGTGTTCTCTGCCAGAGGCGACACAAGGCTGGTAAACTGGGTTACTTGAATTTGCTCGACTAAGCAAACGCTTGACTTCACGGGCAATGACAAACATCTCTTTTAATTCCAACCAATTCACCAGGGCTCTAATGGTACTTGTGTTCACTCTATCAGGCACAAGGAGCCCACGAGATTGGAGGAAATGGTGGAAGCAATTCTCAGTTTTATAACTTCATTTAAAGGTTGGAAATACAATTATCTACAGCACTTTCTTAAATTGAAACCTTTCCTATCACTGGAATCTGTACATACTTAGTTACTTTATGAGATTAGAAAAACAAGTGATGGTTAAAGGCAATTTAAATTCTAAAACACAGAGATGTGTGGGCTGTTGCTGCATATAAAGACGGTTTAGTTGTGACCTAATGGTTGTCAGTGGAGGGTTTGATTCGTACACAGCAAAATCTGTCTGCCTCTCACTTTAAATCTTTATTGTTCAGTCAACTTCTTTTTATTCATGTGATACACTAAATGCACAAATAAAGGCAAAAGGGAATTTGGAGTGGGGGGATAAATCAGCACAATAACACAGTCAAACTCTTTTTAAAAGAAATGCGTTTATTTTAGATTCCCCTGTCTTTTTGTCCTGTTGTTCAGATGTTGTTAGCAGTCCATCGTAGGGACCACTATGGACTAGGGGCTCAGGGCTGCTTCTTGTACCATTTCTTTCGAGTCAAAGATCAAGAACATCTGTGCAGACTCACCATGTGCACAGATGGCATCTCGATGTGTAACTAGACATCAAACAACATTTGTTTAACGTAGAGCACTGATGACAGATGATGTTGATATTTTGTTGGGTTTATGTGGTGTTGTTAAGCGACCAAAATCCAACATCTTCCACACATCTTATGCCAACGTCATCTCGATGTAGAATAACAATAGTTAGTCATAAGGTATGGAGAACGAAACCCAGCATCTGCCAAGCATCATAAGTCAGAGTCCAATGTCTTCCTGACGTCATATTGACATTCGGTTCCAGCTGGGTGAAATCTTCACGTGTAATTAAATCTCGCATCAGCAGCAAGATCAGGCTCTGAATGTTGTTGGTAGGCACTCTGGAAGATGTAGGAAATTAATGCAACATGAAAAATGATCACCAATGGAGTTTTGACACTCCTGTCATTAATTTTTCTCTTACTTTGATATGGGAGATAATCATATTCTAAGTTTTGAAACTGCAATTCCACATTTGCTACAAGATGATACGTGCGACATAACAATGTCATCTTTGCACAGAGGTGTGATCAAAATGTGCCTTTTGGCGTTGCTTACAATGTTTCATCTTTCTTGGTATTTCCTCTTGTTGTCTCTCGCTAACTCCCGGCACTTTTGTTTGCAATCTACAGCCCATGGGGAGTCCTTCCCACTTTCAAGGGGCTGTTGTGTATGTCAGTCGTGCCAGGTAAATGTCATGCGCCTTTCGTTTTTATTGTTTGCACTGTTTTTTTACTGCTCCTGTTGGCCTGGGGGAAATGCGAACTTGTTGTCACGTGCTTGAACCCATACTACATTGCAAAAGTCAACTGTGCAAAGTCAAGACGAGCAACCGCTTTTCATTATCTGTAATATATTGACTTAATGGGCTTCAGGGCTTGTGAGAAGAGCAGTTCAAGGGATTTAATGGAAACAGATATGCAGTTTGTTTAAGCAAATATTTGCCATCAGTGGCTGCCAGGCGCTGTGTTATATCACACTCACGCTGTTTATTGCCTTCTGTCATGAAAATGTGATTCCTCTGCTCCGTCTCACCATTTTGTGTTTCTCCTTTTCTTCTTCACCTTTTCTCTACTCTGTAAGCTGATGGATGTGGCTTTGCTAATCTCCCCTGTCCCTCATCCACTGGGAGACCCTCTCTCAACTCCATCTGCTTTGTTCCCTGTCGTTCCCCCTCGTTTTCTCCATCCTCTCCCTGTCTGGGTTTTGTTCCCTCATTCTCTCTCTCCTTCACCGACTCCTCTCGCCTCTGCTTGATGATGGATGTCGCTTCATCAGCTTCTGCTATCTGAGGGACTCTCGGGCCTGTGATGCCAGAGGACCCAGAGGACAGCGGGCCAAGCCAAACCTTCCCAACGAGGTGCTCATTAAACTCATCATGGGAAACTAATGAGGATGAATTTGGAGCCCGGATGTGCTCTGTACCAGGGGAGTGCTGGGCTTCTCTCAAAGTGTCTGTTCATCTGTTACACCCAGAGAACTGAAACTGGCTTTTGTTTTTTTTTTTCTCTTTAGGCTCTTTGGCACTTAGTCCTGTTCTCTTTCATTTTAACATTTAAATAGATATAAAACAAAAGTGTATATCAGACTACAAGAATATGTGTGGTGTATATATAGTATTTCAGACTTTTCAATATAAATACAGGCACTCACAGTTTGGTGGGAGGAAACTGGAGTAACACTCCTCTGAAATACTGCTACTGGCAATTTATCCTACAGTTTACGCTGCAGATGAAGTGAGCATGTTAAAGCTTTGTCCAATCTGTTTTGCCACAATAGTTCCAGATTGAAACTCCTCTCTTCACAGATTAAACAAATTACAACAAGAAACGCTCAATATTCAAAAGTGAGAGACATGACAAAGGTTACAGTACGTTCCTCTCACCATGGGAACTGAGAGGACAAAACAAGCACAACAAAAATTGAATTAAAGAAAACAATCATTTCACGAGTTACATGAAAATGAAGACCTTTAACAGGATTTTCAGGCTGAAGTCTAACAGTATTTTTAAATCAAGCATTGTTATGTGTCCAATGTGGCCAACAGACCATATCTTAGATACATATTTTCTTTCTTTTAACAATTTCTGAAGTGGAGCCAATAAAATGCATTTTCCAGTCAGTAGAGGAAAAGCTTCTGTGATGGCATCATCTGTAAAGACAATGTTTGGCTTGTCTCCATGTTGTCAGAGTGAATTTAACATCCACAAAAGGCCAAACTTGCAGAGGACATTTTAATTTGTGTAAAAAAAAGTAACATCTATTTATGTAAGGAAAGAGTAAAAGCAAAGAGCTTTCTTGTTTAAGTTCACCTGCTATGACAATTTTTTTGTTTTTGATGTCACAAATGTTTGTCAGACCGCTGTATGTCATCCAGTGTGTGTGATACAGCTTTCTTATGCAGTGTTAATATGTATACCTATCAAAAGTAATGCAACAAAATTCACATATAGCCCCATAATTACCAGCAGTACTTCGTATATAACCTAAGTAATCGGAAAGGCTGCAATCACCTGACCAATGTGCTGATGGGAGTAAAGAAGAATGTTATGCGATCATTAGAACACCAGAACGCGGAAAAAATGATTGTAAACAGGATGTGACGAAATATTTACATACATTGCATTCGCACGGGATTAATATTACTCGAGGTATTTTCTCCGGACCGTTTTACAAAAAGGTAAAAGTCGGCGTAATTATTCCTGACATTATCCGTAATGATTACAGACATGGTGCGTTTGGACAGAACTAAAACCTCTGGTAATAATTACTTAACCCCACGTTTCCACGTTAAACTAATCCTGTCCGAACAGGGCGTAAAAGACTCAAGCTTCCTGGGGGGAACACCTTTTTGTTTGTGTGAAACCAAGTGAACTTTGAGTTATATTAAGGTACGTCTTCACCATGTTTCTTTTCCTAAACCTAACCTTTATAACTTTACCTGCCTGAACCTAACCTATAACTACCTTACCTGGGGTGCTAATTTGTTAAGCCCTGTTCCCACAAAAGATCTGCCACAAGACAAAACCATTTGAGAACATGGCAGAGAAATATCGTCAGTGGCTGGTTTTAGAGCTTTAGTAAAGCACGTCACTTGTTTTAACAGCCTGTTTCATCAGCTTGTAGTGACGTTAACTGGTCAAGTCAGTTACAGACTGTCCGCAGACAGCATGTTTGCTTGCTGTGGCATCCTCTGATAACAGCCATACGTCCCTACCGAGTCCGTCTCATTTACATCATATGTATGTCTATCTCCATCATAACAGATGACAGGCTGCTGCTGCTGCTCACTGTTTGTGCACACGTCACACACACATACTCACTGACAGTTTGAAATCATTGTGGTGTATTTATTATGTCTACTGTCCATGTGAAGCTCAGCTCATGTTGGTTTTGTTTTCTTATCCCCATTATCACCACTAGAAATGCGACTATAGCACGTATCTCACTATAATTACTATATAATGATAAAAACTCTGTGTGTGTGTGTCTGTTCCACGTTTTTCTCCCCACTGACTTGGTCAATCCATGTGAAATTTCAATAAAGCAATCGTACTATCAAATTCACAAACTCTTCTTAATGGGTTCAGTTGACTATTTAATCTGCAATTTCTGACCTGTATCCCAAACACACACCATGTGAAACTGTACGTGGGCAACTGTGCACTCAGTGGGTCTGGACTAGTATTTTAAGGAGCTACCAACAATATTTAGCGAGTAAATACATTTGAAAAGCTGAAAATCAGAACAGAAGTACGTCATTTCTAGGGGGACGCGACATCATCTTGTCAAATCACATCTGTGTAAACTGGCAGGTTTTCAGAACATTGCAGCAGAGCACAAGTTTCAACTTGTCTTGTAGCGAATCTTTGGTCTGAGCTGGGCTTTAGATATCATACCAACAGCTGTATGAGGATACACTGGTGTGATACACATGATAGTTCAACCTGTACAGTATGCTACACAAAATGCCTCAGTTTTTCCGCTTCAGAACACTCATGTGGAAGTATTTACTGGTTGCTGTTGAGCTTTGTTTGCACCAAGAAGGGGAAAGGAAGATTTGCTGTTCGGTGACTAAATACTTTAAAGTTTATGATGGTATGTTTGAGTTATTGGAGTTTTAGTGACATTTTAGTTTTGTACTGCAACATGAAAAACTTAACTGAACACTTGAAGTTTTGCTTTACCATATTTCTGTCTGAGCACACCTTGCCAAATTCATGGCTCCCCATTCTCAGGCCCCGTCTACCTTAACCACAACTAACCTTCTGTGTGCATAAGGCTGTGAGAGTGGCTCTGCATTACATTATATGCATGAGTGATATATGCATTCTGAAATATTCAGTCAGCAAGACTCCCTTTGCTGCACAGACATGTACTGTGAATAACCCTTTCTATTAAAAACAGCATAGGTACATCAAAGCAAGTCATCATTGAAATTTAAATAACTGGTGCAGCTTGTTATGTCTCTGTTTGTCGGGCCAATTTACACCTACAACTTTATAAATGTACACAAAACATGCAAAATGCAGCAGAAGCATGAAGATGATTTCAAAGCCTCTCTGGCTTTTTACCTCCAGTTTAAAAGTGCTTTCCTTCATTACTTTGCGTAATTTGGATTCACAATGGTCCAGGGACTATCAACCCGTCTGTGTCATTTAATTATGGGTGTATGAAATGAGAGTTTTTCCTCCCGTACTCCTTTAATGTTTCCTGGAATTGATAAGAGAGAGGAAGCTCATCACATTACATTGCAGAGCTGTGATCCTCCTTTGTTGCGGCTCACTCGCGCTAATGGGCCTCATCAGCGTCACAGGCAGATACTCGACTATTAGCCAAGAAGAGACAGAAGTCGTAATGGGAAACAAAGAGAAGGAAGGTGGAGGGAGAGGGAGAGGAGGATGGGAGCCCGTGAGGAATGGAGAAGAGGGAAAAAGAATGACAGAAAGATTGTATAAATGTCAAAGACAGATCAAAGATCAGAGAGGTTACAATTATTTATTTTTATATTTATTTACACTGATGTTTTGTTTGTTTTGATTTTGGGTCACTAGCAAAATGATGTCTGATCTGATCTGATAACGCTATATGTGTTGTTCTGGAGGGAAGCTATTGACTTTGTATTTGGGGTTTCATTTGGAGGACCTGCTGGAGATGGACCACATACATTGGTCCAAGCCCGGGAGCTGACACCGGCCCAGCGTTGGCCTGAGTGCTTCTAATGGAAACTCATTCTGAGCCCAAATAATACGTCTGCACCCCTGAAACCATGATAAATCTGGGACAGATATTTGGGACAGAGCAAGGTTGCATTGGATACTTTAGTGCCAGGACTTGTTTGACTGGGCTCATGCTCAGTATAACTGCCACAAAAGCTCTGGCGACATGTTTTGTTTGGAATAAACGAAAGGTAAATGATGGGTTGCGGCAAGAGCAGTTGCAATGATGATGGCTAAACTGGCAAACTGGAAACACAACTTGCAGAATCTCAAACTGTTCAACTTTGATTGCAAATATGGCAATGATCCATATAAAAGGGAGACAGCTGCAAAAGAATGAACTCAAGGGATCCAACTTTAAACTATGACAAATTAAACCAGCCAATAATCAAACTGTAAACTGTCACAAAGGCATAATAAAGGCAATGAATCAGTAAAGGCGGAAATTTAGGATAAATCATTAAGCGAAAACTTTTCATATCGCTGTTATGTTTGAATGCATAGTAAATTACATGATTGTTCTGATGACATCAACACTTCTATATTTATCCAATTCACCAGTGATTGATAGGTGAGACAAAGACAACACAAAAACATAAAACAAATGAGGTCAGAGATCAATAGCCAACATTGAAAGTTTCCAAAAGTAACAGCTTAAGTGTCAAACAGATCACTTGCTCTCTCTCTCACACACACACACACACACACACACACACACACACACACACACACACACACACACACACACTCACACACACGGCAGCGCATGAGCTTGTTGAAGCAGACCTATGCAAACACACGTACACACAGCATGTCACCATCACTTTTCCACATTGCGGGATGAATAATCCATCGAGTTCAGAGGTGAGAGACTGCAATCAGCAGCAATTTGCCCTCCTTCAAAAAATCAACACAGGTGAGCGTTCCTTCCAGTTCTGAGACAAACTGACTCAAACACTTGAAACTCCCACGTCGTCTGAGGCCAGGAGCATCCGCTGTGCTGGGTTGACGGGGCTGAGGGGAGAAAAATATACAGCCAGAATACTTGCTTGATGAGACACGCCGCCTTCATTTAAATCACCCAAAACAGATATTTTATTCAGGAATCACGGTTTTTGTCTTTTGGAGGAAAATTATGTGTTTTTACAGCCTGGCTTTTTAAATTGTAGCTTCAGCTAGGTAACTACTTTACTGAACTGTGAAGACGCCTCACAGCAAGAGGGCTCCTGATTGGGAAGTTCGATTCCTAAGGTATTGGAGCCCCTCTGTGCAGAGTTTGCATGTTCTCCCTGAGTCTGTGTGGGTTTTCTCCAGGTGCTCCAGCTTCCTCCCACAGTCCGAAGACATGCAGGTTAACTGGTGACTCTAAATTGTCCGTAGGTGTGAATGTGAGTGTGAATGGTTGTCTGTCTCTATGTGTCAGCCCTGTGATAGTCTGGGGACCTGTCCAGGGTGAACCCCGCCTCTCGCCAGTGTCAGCTGGGATAGACTCCAGCACCCCTGCGACCCTCAAGAGTCTAAGTAGCGATGGGAAATGAATGAATGGTAAATTCTCCTTTTTTTTTTTTTGTTCCATGCTTGTCTCCTGAGTCTTGCCAGCAGGGCAGCATGTGGAGCAGTTTGCATTTCAGATGGCCTGTATCTTACAGTATTGGCTGGTCAGACACAGCAACAATCAACTCTTCTCCGCTCATACCTCTTTGTTATTAGTTGAGGCTGCAAATTTGCTCTTCAGAGTCCCCCAAAGTTGAACTCCATGCAAATTTGCTTTACCACCAAATGTTTTATTTGTCCCTCATCGCAATGAATAGATGTGAACAGAAGGCAGATATTCTCCAGTGTAAAACTTGCTCCTTTGCAACCTTGTCCTAATGATAATGCTGTTTAATCAGCATCTTGATTTGCCACAACTGTCAGGTGGATGGATCATCTTGGCGAAGAAGTGCTCATCAACAGATTTCATTTGTGCACAAAATTTCAGAAAATAAGCCTTTTGTGTGCAAGTCTCAGGTGTTTTGTTTCAGCTCATGAAAAGTGGGAGCAGAAACACAAGTATTACATTTATATTTTCTTTTGTGTATAAGTGTTAGCTTCTTTGAAGATTAATGTCTTTATAGGGACACAATAGGCTTGGGGCTGAATGCCACAGACAGAGTAGGGAAGTCAGAAATTACTATTGCATTGTTGGGTTTGTTTTTCTCAAGGATTCTTTTTGTTGACAACAATAAAAAAAACAAGAATAAAGAATATAGACTCATTTCATAATCATATCATCTCAGCATTTTGAGCAAGATGTTGCAATGGTACGTTTTTTGTCCTTTTTCTTTCTGGCCAAACAACAATTTTTGACTCAGGATAATGAAGTTTATCATGCATCCACCCGTTATACATCCTTTCCACCATCTGTTAATCTGTTTACCAGCCAATCCATCCATCAACCATCATCAACGTTTGAAAACTTTATGACTCACTGGCCAAGGAGACTGGTGGCTGACAACAACTTCACTACTTAAGCATATTTTTTACTGGCCAAAATAACGATAGCTAGCAGCAGAGTAGTTTGTGTCCCATATGGTAAATAGTGCCATGAAATGAGGAGCTTTCAAGATGGTCAGTTTTGCAGCACTGTTTAGGCGCACATGAAAACATCTGGTATTGTGTGTGTGTGTGTGTGTGTGTGTGTGTGTGTGTGTCTGTATGTGTGTATGTGTCAAACTCCAACCACCATTTATTCATCCAGCTATCTATCTCTCAGCCATCCATCCATTCACTCCAAGAGTGCAGATCTAAAGGCTTTTCCTCAAGTCCAGAGGCCCATTGATGGTGATATGGTGCCATCCATAATGCATTTCTCCCTAAAGGAGACCTGTCAGGCCTCACTCTGAGTGAGAATTTGAAGTTCTTGCATTCACAAACAAACATGCACCCAGAAATCTCTGTTATTCAGATCCATTATGGATTTTGGTACCAGTCTCTGAACACAGTGTGGCTGTGATTTATCTACATGAGATACTGCTATAACAAGAGGACATACTCTGCTGCTGATTTTCAAGGAGACACTATGGCGGACACACACGAGCACGCACACACTCTGCCTGCACGTCTGTGAGGTGGCTAATAGGTTTGAGAGACGAAAATCATGCAGCCACACATGCTCAAACATTTGCTCTCAGATGGTGTTTTCTGCTGTGGGGTGGCCCTTCCTGTTGAGTGCTCAGCTACATCAGTCGGGTCAGCAGGTGAGGGTGAAAAACAAATACAGACAATGCTCCAAAATCTCAAGTAGCTGATCTCAACAAAAAGTCAATATGAAACTCTGTAATGTTCTTCCTGGCTCCTGCTTAGTCATTTGGTGTATGTTTGCAGTTTAAACTAAGTTCAAAGTTCGGTCTTTCAACCAATTAAAATTTTTTTAACATTTAACCTGAATTATCAGCAAACTAGAATTACCACCTCATGGTTGTTTGCATCTGCAAAGGTGTCAAGCATAGTGTCAAGGTGGACACCCAAAATTTGTGTCACCACTTCAGTATCTGACCAAATGTCTCCCCTTCTGTTCCTGAGCTATGGCATTGAATAACGGCCAGAAAAGTTTTTTTATGTGAAATATTATAATGTCAAAGTGAAGGTGACCTTTGACCTTTTGGATATAAAATGCCATGATTTTATTAGTAAATCCTGTTTTACATGTGTGTGTGAAGTTTTGTCAGAGTTAGAGCAAGAATGCCCAAAAAACATGTTTGGTGGGGTCACACTGACCTTGACCTTTGACCACTAATATCTAATCAGTCCATTATTGAGTCCAAGTGAAGGTTTTCGCCAAATTTGAGTTAAATTCCGTCAAGGTGTTTTTGAGATATTGTGTTCACTAGAATGAGACAGACAAAAGTCACAGTGACCTTGACCTTGGCCTATGACCACCCCAATGTTGCCTTTGTCTTTTGAATGGTCGGTTATCCAGCTGCTGGGCTTATCTAAGAGATTAATGCACAATTACAAACCACATGTGCTTTTTTTGGATATGTTAGTCGTAAGTATGTGATGTTCTTAAATGTGAATATTTATATTCTCATCTAGTCATTTATGTAATGACAGAACATATACAAATACATTTAGCATTGGTGCCGTTACAGGCATGAGCTAGTGTGTATTTAGCCAGATTGTTATAAGGTGCATGTAGCAAACCAACACTGGTAGAAAGTAACAAAATACATTAATGTAAGTATTCTAGTACTGATTTCTTTGAAATGGAGTATTTTGATATTATGGTATTTCTGCTTTTGCTGAAGTGAAACATACACATCTTCTGTTCATGCATAACATAAAACAGCCCCTCTTTTGCACACACTGTACCAACACTCAGACTTATTTGTGTTGTCATATCATGCATTTATAAAAGTCATCGACATAAAAAGTGACATTTAAAGACGAGTTAAATGCATTTGAATGAAATACTTTGGCCAAATGAAGCACTATTGAAAGTTCAGTCAGGAAGGCAATGCTTCTCATGCTCAGACTGTATGTTTCTTTCTCACCCTGCCATTGATTGTCACTTGAAATTTCGTAAAGTTAGATGACTTTTTGACTAAACTTTTTTTTTTTGCTGTCTTTCATCTGGAGTCCGATCCTTAATGGCATTCAATAGAAATCCTCTGGGACCATTCAGAGCCCAGGGAGGTGCTATACAATTTATTTAGTTTTTGGATGAACTATGGTTAGAACATAAAAATTTGTAATCCTACACATAGCGTTTTTTGGAGTAGGTGTTCTATATATTGCACAGCAGTGAGTATGGAAAGCTCATAAGAATTACGTTCCATGTCACTGAGCTTTCTTCTTTAGGTTGCTGTGTATATATCCTCATAACCAAGTCAACCACACAAGAAAGAGCCTGATTGTAGCTTTCAAGTTATTTTATATCAGTAATCTGGCCCCAGGGGCGCACTGAAGACATTTATTGAGGACAGAGAGAACTGCTTAACGTCTGGAGGCGTGCAGGCGATAGAACTGCCATATGTTCTCGTGTGCTGCAAGCAGACGTTTTAAAATTCGTAGTGGAGAAAAAAAGAAGGCTGCTGTAAAACTAAGTGGAAGCAAATTAGCACAAATTAACAACAGGACATTGATTTTTAGCTCTTAAAGGTTAATGTGGTCTGTGACTCTTCTGTCTGAGAGACTGTCCTGGGAGAGAAAGAGGCAGAGCGAGAGAGAGACTGAAATAAAGAGAAAGCAAGGAAGAGAAATGAGAGAGAGAAAAACAGTATTCGGCTTAACTTTCTGAAAAAATAAAATGTTTAAAAACTGTAGATATTTTGTAAAATGAAGATGGATAAAACCAATGGCTGAAATAATTAGAAGAAATTCATTCATTCAAATTCATTGATGAAAACAAATTGAAGAGAGCTGAAAAGCAATCAGGAATTTATAATAAACACAAGGTGAGAGACGGAATGGATATAGAATTGGTGAGACGGGGCATGAGTTTGTCTGCCATAACCTTGAATGTAAATATGAGGATTTAATTTAGAGTTTTATTAACATGTTTTACTTTTGTTTCACAAGTATCGACTTTATGCCACTAATTCCATTTCCTCAATGATCTCCTGGGCACATAAACACTTCCAGTAATCTGAGTTACTAAAAATCCAGCCTTGGAAAATAACATTAATAAAAAATAAAAAATTAAAAAAAATAAATGTGTGTTTCACTCCAAAATTAAATAAGTAAAAAAAAATATCAATAAATCTGAGAAAAATACACAAGACTGATAGAAAAAAATCATGTCCCTCCTTCTTCCTGTACTGCCTTTAATGGCATTCACAAGAGCGCACAAACAAATATTCCTAAATCTAACCACGTGTGTTTGTTGTTGAGGGATAAAAAAGGTTGATTTTTTGTATGACACTACCAACATAGTGGGTTTATTTTGAAAGAGACTGCATGTAAACATTAAATTTCCTGTGAAAACAGAAGTGTATTTTGAAAGAAGACAATACACCTAACAGGCAGCGTCAACTACCAACGCACCCACTGAACCTTGCAGGTCACATGTGGACGTGGAAAGTTGACATAAATGTCAAAATGTGACAAGGTCAAAGTGAGAATGTGTTGCAACATCAAATACTGGACCCTGTGCATAAGCATCATCTGTAGGCCCCCTGCCCTTCCAATCTTTATCAATGTCTGTCACACACATTTTGGATTTATTTCTTATTTTTTGACAAAGTCAGATTGCTTTCTTTTTTGAAACCTGTTGTAGAAAGGGAGCACCGGTATGTTGGCACATTGTGCTCCAGCACCAAGAGCAGCCGCTCACTCAGCTCTGGCTGTGTTTAGAGACAAACCTGGTGCAAGGGTGCACTAAAGCATTTGGGGCCTTCAAGGAGGGAGAGAGGCCTCAGAGAGCTTTTGTTTTACAAAAAGTTCAGTCTTTCAAGCGATTTATTCAGCTAATTTTAATTTAGTTATGGCAAATAAAAAGAAAATTGCGAACAAAAACAAACCATTCATCCTACGCTTTTCGAGGGCCCCCTTCCCATTGGGTCCTTGGATAACCAGTCCACTTTTTTCCCCACTATGATGCCCTTATGCAGCAAGGCCATTAAAAGAGGAATTTTAATTTTTTTTTTTTTTTTAGATTATCTCCTCCATCTCGTGCTGTGTGAACATACAGATAGTTTCTGCAAATATGAAAAAAGTTATCTGTTTTTACAATATTTACTAACCACAGCTTTAAACAGAAAAAAAAAAAATATAATAAGACAAAAAAAACCACACGCACACGCAGCCCAGGAGCAACCTCTGAGTGGCCCTGCCAGGGACTGGTACCGAGTACTGAGTACCGAGACTGGTCCTCACACACATGCACACACAAACTCAACAGAGTGAATTCAGACAACAGAGGAGAGGCAGCGGTGCAGATGAAGGGAATATAACTTTAAGATTACTCTAGCAGACGACAGCTTCGCTTGTTACTGTAAGTGCGATGTAGAAAACCACATTTCAATCTGCTCTGTCCACAGTCTCTCATTCACTGCTGTTATGGTTTACTATTGTGATCTACAAAAGCACATCGCACTCGTGGTGCTAACAGCAAACTAAAGACAAACTAAAATGAAAGCTGTCTGTGTGTCTGAAGATGTACCTGAGGCAGCTGACCTGCAGACAGTGAGTGTCCTCAGCAGAGGAGGGACAGAGAGCAGGATGAATGACTGATACTGATGCCTGCGTTCTTCCTGTTTAGATAACGTGACTTTCTTCACTCAGTATTGTGATGTCAGGAGGAATATCTATTTTACTGACATGCTAGGAGGTGAGATGTGTGTGTGTGTGTGTGTGTGTGTGTGTGTGTGTGTGGAGGAGAGGGGGGACAGGGAGAGAGGGAAATGCTGGTAGAGAGATTGTTATTAGTTACTGTTTATGCCGCTTGTTATGCGTCTGTGCAATGATAGTTGTTTTTTTTATTCTGTTCCTGCATTATGTTGTGCTCCTCGGTTAGATACCTGTATATGATGTCCGACTGAGCAGGGTTATATATATGTACATACATATGAGCTGAAAAAGAAGTTTTCAATAGGTTGCTCACTGCTGAAAACGTCTGGCCCATCAACATTTTCTGGTTTTAAAATTCGGCCCAATTGAATTTGTAACTGAGCAGCCCTTCCCAGTTTGATCATCGCCAGCTTGAGACAAGTCCATGTGTAAGTCACGTGACTAAACACCGAGCGAGGGCAGAACAATGTAGATGTTTTTAGACACCAGAGCTTTCAGCTAAAAAGTTGGAAAAGCCTTACTCTGCTACGCCACATCCAGGGTGATGTGTGGTAGAACTAAAAATAAGGGATTATGGATTTTTATCGGATACTTTTAAAGATCAACGAGGAGTGGACTGTGGAAGTGGAAAGACTGAGGGGGCAGAAGAAAAACAGTAGGATAAAAAAAACCACTGCCAGACGGTGTTGATGTAGTTGTAAGTGTCTGATTCACCTTTTGTTGAGTAAGCGATGGGGCAACTGAGGGGAACCAACAACGTATATACACACACACTCACACACACACACCTCTGACCAATGGCCGCTCAGGACAGTCCTTATCAGTAGCCCTGCACATGGTTTGTACACTCATACACACATCTGGCAACATCAGAATTTTACACAGGTGCACAGTAAAACAGCCACACTTGGACATACACACACACACACACACACACACACACACACTGCTGCATAAATGTGTATGTAAATACATGTACATACACAAACGCACAAATATGACCACACGCACCTGTACATTCACAAATGTGCACACACGCACTTGCCCACATGTGTGTTTGAACGTGTGTGTGTTGTTCGTGCCTGGATTCTTACAAAGTAAAATACCGTCATTTATATTCATACCCTCCGCCTGAGGAGGAAGAGAGCAGCACACTTTGTATTCGACACTAATGCACATAAGACACGGAGCCATTTTATAAATAATGATTCATCCTTCAGGCTCCTGGTTTCCCTCCTTCTCTTCTTTAGTGTTTCACATGAGTTGTATGTCATTTTTTTTTTAATTATTAAAAATTTAAGTTTACATTTTCTTCCAGTTTGCACGTTTGACATTATATGCCAGGTTTACTTCTTGAAACATGTTTTTTTCCCCCCCAGTGAAATGGTAAAGGAGCAAGTTTTCACAGTTTAACTTGCTGCCACACATGGACGACGTGATAAAATGAAGTTGGGAAAAAGCATTTTTTTTTTAACCTTAAAGATGAATTTTGTTAGATTTACTGCTGCACAGAATAAACACACTTCATTCAGAAAAACACTGCTTGCAAATGCCCAGCAGATGTACCACCAAAACCAATCAAGCGAGACACATTGTAAAGTGCAGTGTGTTGGCCCTGAGGAGGCTGTGAAACACTTAGTTATCGTCTCATTTGTTTACAGTACTTTTACTTTAGAATTAATGGGAGGGTGCAGTGGTGTAGGAAGCATCCAGATCCTTTACTTACAAGTTCAATTAAGCAAGTGAAACTTCCGTGTTTCTATCTTGTGCTATATCTCGTAGTTTTCTTTAATTCTTTAGTAACCGGGTAGAAAAAAAAGTTTATACATTTTCACCATACTGAGCCTACCTCCTGGCTCCAGCTACTTATTTTTGGCCTTTCACCCCCTGTCTATGATATATTTGTAGTAGTTCTTATTTTAACTCACACACCTGTTTTTAATTGTTTTACCTGATGAGACTGTTCAGGTGTAGCTGTGCGTCACTGATAACTTCTTGGCTCTTCTGTTGGTTTAAACCAACTTTTCCAACTTATGCTAGGGCTGGGCAACATGACTAAAAATGTTATCAGGATAAAAAAATTAATATCAGTCAATGTCGATAATTATCACCACATTTCTTTCAAGTGTAAAGGCAACACATTCTCACACTGACCTCGTCACATATCAACGTTTGGTCATGGACTTTCCATGTCCAGATACGATGTGTAAGGTAAACTGAGTGCGTTGGTTGTTGACATTCTGGGACAGTCTCGTTGAAATTAAACACAACACTGCAAACTTTTTTCCTTAAACAACAAACGTACATGGTTATGTTTTGCCAGCACACATACGCAGTCAGTTTCAGGCAACAAAAGCACGTGGTTGGGTTTTGTAAAATGAACAGGGTTTGGCTTTACAATCCTATGGGAATCAAACACCAGTCTCTCAGGTGAAAGTCGGTGGTTGTTGGACCCATCCACCCCTCTCACCCACCTTACTTAGACTTTTGCCTCCTTCTTGTCCCACTGCACTTTCCCCTGACGCCGCCAGGCACCATTAAACTATAACAATGGCTGCGTATCATGCCAACATGAAAGGATGGCTTTCTTCGTCAATATCTGATGCCGGAAGTCACGACCCAAGCATTGGATTTCGACGTCTTCGGAGTGAGAGCGTGTTGTGAAAGGCTGATTTAAGCACATGAGTCAAAGTTAAAGAAACCATTCAGTTCTTTGTGGTTTAAGTTACCATTTTATAGTCACAACATGACAACATTTGCCAAAGAGCAGAACATTTCAGAAATCTGAGGTAGGTTCAAAACATTTATAATCAAAGTAACTTCAATAATAATACATGACAAAGACAATCATAATCTGGTCTGTAGCATGTCAGACTCCGTGCAGACAGTACAAACATTTTGTAGGTGTAGTAGCTGACGAATGAACAAAAGAGAAATCTGTAGTCAGTACTTTCTGTACAAGTTTTACACAAACAGTATGCGATTTCTGCCATTTCTCAATCAGAACAATAACAAAAGACTGACAATGTGACGTACCGTGTGGTAATTTACTTCCGATGAAAATCTATCTGACATTACTGAGGTTGAAATCATGCTCATGGACGAGGAGATTAAACAATGTTTTATTAATGTTATGTCACTTCATTCTAATGCAATAGCCACTTATTTCATCACATTAACTTACTAACTTACCATTAGCATTAGATGAGTCAACTGTAGAGCTAATCTAGGTCACTTCATGTGGTGAATTCAACTGTGGGGCAGCCTCCTGCTGTTATTGGTGATCAAAATATTACCTTATAGGAGTAAAAAGTACAATATTAACCTGTGAAATAAAGTGGAATAATATTAAAGTAGCACATAATGGTAGTGTTTAAGTTAATTACCTTAAAACAAAAATGGTACTGGAGTAAATAGTAAAAAAAAATTACACTCTAGCACTGATATTAGCTTATCATCTTCTGAACACAAAATGAATTATATAGACTTTCCTTCTCTGGGAGAATCAATACTTTAACTTAACTTCCAAGTAAAGTCCTGAGGTACGCACTGCAAATTACAATCTAACGGCCTGTGGAGGCTGTCCTTGATTATTGTTTGATATTTTTTAACAGGTGTATTAGTGAGTGTTTATTTATGCAGCAACAGCATACGTGACACATTTTAAAAGATGTTAGTAGAGAGATGTTTGAAGTCTGTCAGATCGGAGCTCGCCCACCCCTCACACTGAGTGAGATATACAGGAGGAGATCAGGTCTCAGCAGAGCGGGGACATATTTACTGATGTGATCTGTGTGGCAGCTCTGTGATGAAGAGATCAGCCGCAGAGGGCTGTGATCCTCCCGAGCAGGTGACCTTTCCACCTGACAGACAGAAGAACGCGGAGCGACAGATACACATGAGGACGGTGGAGCTCTAAGAGACACTGACATTTGTACACTGCAGTATGTTGACCTGCTGGGATGTGATCATCCACTCAAATATTTGTTGAATGGTTCTTGAGTGGCAGTGTCACGTTTTTATGCAGAGTTGTGGTTTCATCCACCCTCAGCCCCTATTCTCAGCATTCCCAAGTTTTATTTTCAAAGAAAGGCATGTGTTTGTTCTCCAGCTTGGCATGTTCCACTCAAACTAAGTGCTACAAGTACACAAGACAATGAGACAATGAGACAATGAGGCTGAACTTACGCTGGTGCAATGTTAACACTGATCATTATTTGAGTTTACTGTCAGCATGTCAGTAACCCTAACCCTCGCCTGTTTACAGTCAGCTCTTTGCGCCGTCATGGATGTGTTGTACCAAAACCAACTAGTCAACACTTTGTAAGGTTAGGGTTGAGGTGCATGCCCAAAAGAAAAGCCAACATTTCTGATCAGAGGAGAAACAGACTTACTTTCATATGTTATAAAACACTGGGATATCAACAGGTTTTTGGATATGTACAAATATTGTAAGTCTTACTGTGTGTTCACACTCTCCGTGGACGTCCAAGAAGCACGACTGTCAAAAATATTTGTGGCAGCTTTGGTCGCTCTAGTCGCTGATCACGTGAATCGTTGACCGTTCGATCGTGCTTGTCAATTTAGAGGGTCAAAGTGGACTACTGGCTTGAAAGCAGCGTAGTTGCTGCTTGCTGTTGTCCAGTCAAAAAGCTCATAGTTGGCCTACAGAAAGTTAGCATGGAAATCCATGACCAATCAGAACAATAGATTAGACTCTTGCCGTATCCGGTCGGCAAAATAGCAAAAACGTCCTTCTAGCAAAGGAAAGACTTGAGCGTCGTCTTCTGTTCCTCTTTTAGAGAAAAGGCCAAGTCTAACTCGTTCACTGTAGCAGCCAAAGCCGTTTCAAACAGCTGGTGTTCATCCGTAGCCATCTTGCAATGTTTACTGACTGATTCCGGACTTTGTTGTCGCAGCGCTGTCGTCATCTGTTTAGCTCGCCTCTGACCCGCCTATATCAGATACACCGATGTGATTGGTGCGGCTCAGCTCCAACAGCATGGGTAATGAGCATCATTACTGAATCATTACAAATTCAAACTGTGCTCTCGCGAGAACTCTGGATTTCCAGGGTAACAGAAAGTTATGTTTGGTCAATGAAAACAGAAAACGTATGTCATCCCATTCAAACCAAGCAAGGAAGACTTGCTACGTTGCAACATCAGCCTGCAAATCTCTCCTCTAATACCAACATTACACACTTTAAAACTCACCAGACCAACCAGCTACCTCCACGACGCAGTCCCAAGCCTCATCCTTTTTATTTTGGTCTCTGTAACCAAACAGGGACACATAAAGGACTGAGTGGGTGCGAACGCAAGTAAACAACTTCTCGATATCCATTGTCAGAACAAGTGTGCTGTAGGAACCAAAGTTAGCCTACATGGCTTGTTCTCTGGGACCCACTTCATCGAAGCACATCACCATTCCCATCGGTTGCTGTCGAATCGCATCAGAGCTCATTGCCATAAAGTTATACTTGTTTTAACTCCCCTCCGGAGCCGCTCCGGTCGCTTTGGTCGCCCAAGACGCGCAGCTTACGGACAGGTCGCCCAAGTCACCAGGCTGTCATTGAAAATGAATGACTTCTGCCGCTTTGGAAGCTCTGGTCGCTGTTGGTGTGAACGCAGTTACTTTTTCAAGTTGAGGGATTGAAAGAGGGAGGCTGTGTTAGCATGGCTGAACAAGTCTGCGACCAGTGGAATACTCTTCTTATTTACTCTTTCTTATTTTGATATGTTAAAAAACATGTTAGGACATGTTCATCGGAGTATGAACAGCTGTATGTAAACAGGAACTTTGGTGTCATTCAGTTTTATTAGCTATGTAAACAGAAGGAATAGAGAGAAAGTAGGAATATTGTCTTCTTCTGAATAAGGGCAAAAAAACTGTATATTCTGGGCATGTAAATGTAGTCATTGAAATGACAGTGATGAAAGTGGTTGTCTTTTATTACAGTTTCACAGCATGTGTTATGAATTTCATGTGCAAATGTAATGCATTACAATGCAAATACTGAATGTGTCACTCATTTATTTTTTACAATTGATTGCTCTCTAAACTAAACTGAGTGTTTGTTCCATTTCTGTTTAGTATTGGTCACAGGAATTTGATTTTACAAAGTTGTTAGTCAAATGTAAAGAGCAATATTCTGAGGAAAAGGGTTTTATTTCATTATTTATATAAAAAAAAAAGCACTTTGTGTCATCTTCTAAACTCCACGTCAAACCCCTCCTCAACTTAAAACAAAAGAACAATAAGTTTATAATATATGTCAATATTTATTCTCTGATGTTGCCAATGTGGACTTTTCAAGGAAAACACTCATATAGGGGCTGTCTGTGAATTTATTGGACCCTGAGGAGACAGTGTGATTGAGGAATTACTTCACAATAGCTGCTACTGTAGAGGCCCCCTTTAATGCATCTATCCTGTTTTTAAAGCATCATTACCACAGAGCAACCAAATAAAGACTTCAAAACAAAAACATAATGTTTTGCTGGAGTTAATTGCAAAATAGTTATATGACTATTTTATTTAATGCCCTACTGTACATCAGAGATAGTCTAATTGAATAATTTAATATCAGACATTGAATAATTCTCTTGAGGATGTTACAAATTCTAAGCAGCATTTAGAAAAGCTAAAATACTGATCCTCTAAGATGACTGTCTGTGCAGCATAATCTGTAATGAAACAGGGTTAATTAATTAGTTGAAGATGTTTTATTTACTCTACAATTATCATGAACATGAACATGCTTTCTCGTGGTTTAAAAGAAAGAAAGAGATGTTTAATGAGCTGTATGTTGACATGAAATCAAAGACGGGCATACTTATTTCTGTCAGCCAGGGAAACAGCAACTGTGTCAGGCAACAACTTCACTGAGGAATCTAAACTGTGTTTCCCTTCAAACAACCAAAATAGAAAGCTGCACAGCTCCCTCAATACTTTGCACCTGTCATATAACTAGAGCTACAAAGGTCCACCTTAGACAAACTGTCTTCAAAGTGCACATTAAGACTTGTTTTTAGTGTTGCACAGTTATTTATACACATGCAAAGTCTGGAAAATGTCCAAATTTTAAAAGAAAACAATGACAAATGCATCACAGATGACACAGTTTTATGTTTGTTGGAAGAGATTACATTCCAGGGCTTTTGTGTCTTTAAGAGATGCACCAGTCTTTCAGTTGACTCCAATGTAACCCTGCAGCAACAGTTGGTGAGAGCAACTGATGTAGTACAAAAAGCAACAAAGTCTGTGAAGTGCAGGAGGGAGGGCAGGTGGAAGTGTCAAACAAAACCGGACGTTCACCCAAGAGACCACAGTTTGTGTCCTGTGTGAGACCAAAAGTCAATGTTGTTTTAATGTAACTTACAGTGTGTACATATAGTAATCACATACTGACATCAGTACGTAGCAAACATAATTATTTTAACCTAAACATGATCTGTTTTCTAAACCAAACCAAGTGGTTTTGTTGCCTGATCCTGACCGCAATGGTTTCACAACTTACTCTCGTCTTGGCTCGCCATCACGCCAAGACCTTGACACATGCACATTAGTGTCATCTATACTCTGGGTATGTCCTGGCTGTAGATGTCAGAGTGGGAGCGCTAGAGGGCGCTGGGTGCTTTTCTTTTTTGCAGTGTGGTTTTTCTAAGCCACAAAGAAGACAACATTGCTAAGAAGGATCATGTTTTGGGAAACTCTGCCCTGCAGCCTAAAATATTTCCTAACTGTATTGGCTCATAGCTACATCGCCTAAGTGACAGCGGATGGAGTTTAACCAAGGGACTGTTAGACTACAACTTGTCAAAACAACTTAACAGTGTAGGAAACATGCAACTGTCTTCTACAGTGGAGTCACTCGCTGTCAGGCAGCTAAACGTTTTACAACTACGGTACTTGGATACAAATATGGAAAATGAGCTAAAGAGAACATTTGATGAGCTACATGATGATGTCGAGTCTGTCGCCCACCACAGACACTGTCTGTCCACAACAAAAGCTTCCTCATCACTCATCACTGGATAAAACGTTACTGGGACTAAAAATCTACAGAAGCGCTACGGCTTAATGTAACGTTACAGCACTGTGGTGAGGCCAGCAGGTCGACAGTGACTTCAGAGATGGTGAGAGATGTGATTCATTAAGATGCTCTGGTAAGAATTGTTCATTTACCTCTACCTGACTTGACTATCTTTTATTGTTTAGGGCTAAAATGTTTTAGTGAAAGGGAACTTCAGCTTGTGAGGGAATACTGCATGCTGCGCGCCGCTTTAAAACCTGGCCATTTGGTAACAGTAACTGAGTTACTGAATTTAAAAACTAACGTGTTAGAGTATTACTGCCAAAACTAACGCTGTTACTGCCCAACACAGGCTATTCTCAAGTTTGTAAGTTTTTCTACAAATGGTAATGCAGCAAAATTGGTGCATATCCTACATAATCAGGAGTCTGCAATTCCTATATAATCCATGTACTTGGGAAGGCTGAGATCCTGTGACCACTGCGCTAATAGGAGTGAAGAAGAGAGACAGAAGCAATCCCATAATGTGAAAGGTGGGGGTGGTGGATGGGTCACAAAACACAACACATTCCCCCGGGACTTTCTCCATGAACCACGTGAACCCTGAGTGAACTTTGAGTCATTTTACGGTGAATAATTACCATGTTTCTTGCCTTAAACCTAAAGGTTGTCCTGTGTGTCACTACGAGACACCAACGGGCATGACAAAGCATCTCTGTCTGATGACTTGAGAATGAGAGCAGGCTGGAAGTTTTACAATAAAGATAATTCCTGCTGTAATTCTGGGTAAAAAATATATTCATAACAACCAAAACTTTGCAACTTATGAATGCAAAAGATATGCAAATATCCAGGTCACTCATAAACACACATCTGGTGACATTTCAGTCAATCAACACAGTATCTCAACTCTCAGGAATAAGTATTTTGACTTCCAGGATGCACTGAAAAGGTAAAGGAAGGTATCCAATGGATGTATAAATATGCAAAAATTGATATTTGGAAAAAAAATTGTCAAACTGTCAGTGGGGGATAAGTAGCTAATCAACATGCAACTCATCTTTTCACTGTTTTCCTATTCAAAACATACCCTTTCCTCAGTCTTTCCACCTCAGCGCACTTGGACTGAAACTTCACTTGTTGAGCCTGCAGCTTGACATTAGAGATTATGGCAGAGGTGCTGCTAATTGTTTTATTCTATACTCACTATTTTTGAAAGACCTACTGTCTAAAGATGAACGCGCCCGAGCGTATTGACAGGCTGACCTTCGGTTCTGCAGTTAATGAGAGTGAAAACCAAGTAAACAGCGGGGCTCTTCTTCATTTGGGCAGAAGCAGTAGGAGGAAGGATAGTGATGCTGCTAACATCCCTGCGCCACTCCTCTCATTGCCGAGGAGGCAGGGAGGAACAACATTTAGGAAAAGAAAGACATACACAAAGACAGGCCAAGACTGGGAGGAAAAGAAGGAGTGAGAGGCTGGCATGTTTCTTCACCACCACTGCCACCTCGTCTTCCTCTCTTCCCTCCATTCCTCCTCCCACTTAGCAGAGATTTAAAAAGATGAGATCTTTCAAAGTGGAGGAATTATATTAAGCTTTCCTCTGGGGTTATGTTGAGCTGCTGTGGCTTTTCTCAGAGCAAATGCGGGGAGGTGAGCAAGGCAGGACAGAGCTCGCCTGGGGAGATTAAAATCTGCGACTAAGGGCCCATCTTGCCGAGAGCTGTCATATCTGTTTACCGGTTAGCGCTGTGGTGAGCGGCCTTGGACGCCGGTTTAGGCCCGACGCCACAGAGGATCTTTCTCGCGTGTGTTTTCCTTCCCCAAATACTTATCTACATGTCAGAGGACCGGCAGAGGAGAGTTTAGTTAATGGATCGAGGCGTCTCACTCACTGTTGTCCTCCTTAATATAAAACAAACCTTCCACAAGCCACCTTCCTCCTCCAATCACCCGACCTGGCTGAGGTTTTCATCTCATTATCCTTACAGAAATTACTCTGTGGGTTGTGAGATATTAAAGGCACTGCAGATTATTTCAACATCCATAAAGCAGAGAAACATGAGCCCTCTTTATTAAACTGCAGGCATGTTCATTTTATGAAATGGGTTTTATAATAAGTTACAAACCGTCTAAAGCAAAGGAACCAAGCAATGCCAACAGTGTTGTTTGCTTACCCAGGAAAATACAGCACATGGTGGAAAACATGTTCAAAGACTTGTACTATCGTGAGAATAGAAGTTTTTCTTTCTCTGCTGCTGTTTGTAAATCCAATTTCACTGTAATAATTTAATGCTTTATCACTCCGCATTATAAAACCATTAAAATTTTATAGTTAATTTAAAGTTTATTCACATTTTTCTGAAACTTTGCCCAAACTTTGCCCACACAAAAGCAAAGGTCTTCTTCAATTACAGCAAGATATGCTTAATATACTGGATTTGAGTGACATGTTCGCTTCATGCGTCTTCTCTCGCCTTTGAAAGGTTTTTCCATTTTATACTTTTCATTTTGTTTTGTTGTCTAAATCTGAATAACCTTACTACTGCATCACAGCTACCTCGCAAAGGTAGAGCTGTTAAAGGGCAACTAGTGCGCTCATTTTCAGCTTCATATTAGTAGTTTAGGTTGCTACTAGAGCAGGGGTAGGCAACCTGTGGCCTTGGGTTAGGGTTAGGGTTAGAAATTTTAAACTGCAGCCAGTATTACATGCTTCCCTGACATTAGCATGTAGCTACATGTAGCAGTGTAGGCTACCTAATGTAAACACCTGCAGCAGAGTGCCAGGAGCAGATGATCATATCAAAAAATCTTACATACTTTGACGTCACATTGTGGCCAATGTAGAAAGAAAAAAAATCTGTTGGAAATGGAGTGTTAAAATGGTAGGAAACCTGAGAGTTTTTTTTTGCTAGTGAGGATAACTTCTCATTATTTGAAACTTTGGCCACATTTTTATGACGGCTTCATTCAAGCAATTAATGCAGTGCAGTGCAGCAATTAATAATAATATTGGCTGTGTTTGACAAGTCAAGATGTCTGCTGTTAAAAAAGTTGGAGTTGAAAATGTGCATATATCAAATCAGAATCCAAGTTCATGTGTTTGCCCTGTGACAGATCGTTTCCTGGCCTTTTGCACAGTGCATGCTGGGATATGCTCCAGCACCCGGAGCGGCAATACTCACGCTAAGAAAACTAACAGATGGATGGATGTGGTTGTCTCTGAATTTTAATACTGCAGTTGTTTTCCCCTTCAACCAGCTTAGAGGTGATTGACAGCAGCAATCACACTTACACAGCCTAAATGCTGTTTGCTGAAATTAAACCGAGATGGTGTATAAATGCATGTCCCGTTTTGCTGCCAGTGCCTCTGGGGAGATGAAAAAAATTAGGATTTTTCACTCGTGCTCCTTAAATGATAAAGCATGCAATCTCTGCAGGAAGTACTGATGTTCTCACCTCACATCAGATTAAACTGTCCATCTAATTGGGGCAACATGGCTTCTCTTTAAACCAAGAGGAATCAGTGCTTCGGGATACAAGCATGTGATGACAGTCTGAGGAAGAATGAAGCTTACAGGCAGGCCAGGAAAGAGACGTGAACACATCAAGGGAAGATGGAGATGTGGAGATACAGGAAGAGCAGGGAGAGAGCTGTGCGCTGCTGAGAAATTGGAAAGCATGCTGACCGTAAAATCACTCTGTTCTTGGAGGATAATCAACTGCTACACCTCTACACAGTCAGCCTGTACTGCATCATTACATATTGGCATGTGTCGAAACCCAGTCATATTAATTAACCTCTTTAATTCAGCTCCCAGTTGTTACTGTAAGCCCATCAATGCAGCTAATCAATGTATGCATAATTACATCAAAGTAGATACAGCATTGAAACAGTAGAGTTCACTCTGCCTGCAGCTGACGGCAGATCACAGCTCTACTCATGCTCAAGATTTATATTCATTCCCAGTATTTTTCCCACAGGACTGTGTTTTGTTAGAGGGTCGATAAACATTGAATGAGAGGTGATGGGGTTAATTGCTCAAACAGAAGGTCAAATCAATTATTGACAACACAGTCTGTGCAGAGGGAGGAGTGGAGGTCACGAGGCTGAGGAGGAAGATTTGTGACCCGGTGGATCAGGATGGAGGCATGAGCAAGGTCCATTCATTCTGGATTAGCACGGACATGATTACCGTGTACACAATAACAATATACTGTATATTATTATCATCACCTCCGCACACTAGTATGGTGTAGGGAGGTGGAGGCAAAGTCTTTAACCATAACTGTATAAAATTGGCATTGGGGGATGGAGACAAAGCGAGATCAGAAAGAGACAGAAATTATTTAAAATATGCAGAATTATTTACACCATGTTATGAAATTATTATTAAATTATTAACATTACATGTTATCAATATTTCATATTTAAATATCATGATTATCATTGATATCCAGAGTGCCTATCCTGTGCAAATGTGTAATGAAGGTTGATTTTTTTTTAGCCTTTATCTTATTTATTAATTATCATTATTATTGTCATTTTTAATTCATACTGGGAGAAGACCATTTGCAGTGCAAACATTTAACAGGTTACCGTTTACACAGTGTTTTTACTCATTTTCTTCCCAGACATAAATAACTTATTAATGAAATTTTTCTGTAATTAATGTTTGTGTCTCCAATAAATAAATACATAAATAGTATGCAGTTTGGTGACGGGAGGATCTCGTCCCTGCTTTTTGCGGATGACGTGGTCCTCCTAGCTCCATTGAACTAACAGCTCCAGCTGACTACAGGGCGACCCTATAGGCATCAGCAGCTTATTATGATCCATACAGGGGTGTAAATATAGACAGTGCAAGCAGTGCTATTGTACTGAGGCCCCTGGGGTGGAGGGGCCCAGAGAGACTCAGTGGGCCCTGCAAGTGATAAATATTGCCACCTTGGAATACCTGTGCTCAAAGATAAATGATGATTAATTGAAAATTCTAGGCTTCTCCTATATAAACTACAAAAATATTCCTTCCTTTGATATTTTGTCAGATATGTAATGATGATTGCCGAGTAATATGTGGATATTGTTGACAATGCATGCGTGATACAAGGGCCCCTTATAATAGTGGGCATTGTGGCCCGTCGGATATTCTTTGCACCACTGGATCCATATTTATGTTTATTGTCAGACCATAGTAATAAAAAAGCAAATAAACACAGGACTTAAACCCAGGAGTTCACGTTCTGTGTAAAACCAATAGTCACCATTTTTTATTTTAACTCACCTTTGTGATGTAACATAAATTACAAAATAAACATCCTTTTTTTAACTCAAACCATGATCTTTTTCTAAACCTAGCTAAGTAGTTTTGTTGCCTAAATCTAATCAAGCACTTGTGGTGTACACTGCAACCATTTCACGATGTAACTGTGACCATTTCATAACCAGAACTACATGTTTAAAACCGTGACTGTAGGCACATGTGCCTGAGGCTGGTACTTTAGAGAGTCTTTATATGTTGTTATGGGAGTCAGCAGCGTGCTGTCATTTAGGTTAAGTGTTGGAGAAAACATTTCTCAGCTTTAAAGCTTTTTCTCTCTTAAAAATGAAAGACTCTTCCATTAAAGTAACATAATTCCCACATTTGCATTGCTTTTCCAAGACTGTCTTCAACCGCAACTAATTTCATCCTCTTTATTAGTGACATACTTACACTCAGACCCTCTGCCAGGCTCTTGAAAGTGGTTGAAATGATTCATGACATTTGTGAAAAAAAAAAAAAAAAAAATTCTTGCAGTGCAGCCCACCCATCTGGCTCCCTGCACTGCTTTGCTGTTTTCTCCCTGCAGGTTTGGATTGTCGGAGAAACTGGCTGCACCCGAGAGCGAGGAAGTGTACTGTTGCAGTGAGTGACAATGGAGATGACCATCCAGTCAGCTTCTTTTCCCACAAGTTCAATTCTTATGAAGTGAACTCTTCCGCTGTGGAAAATGACATATTAGCTCTAATCTGGGCCTTAAAGCATTTTAAAGTGTATGTGGTGGTGTAGTTAAAGCTCTGTACATCCCTTTATTTTCCTACACTCACTGCAGAATCCAAATCAGTGCCTTATGAGAGGGTGACGTGTCCTTCAGCCCTATAAGAGGTGCAGAAAATGTCTTGGCTGATGTGTTGTCCAAAGCATTGCCTTATTGAAGCTTTGTCCAGTTTTCAGACTGGCATATTCTGTTGATCCACTCTCCTCTTTCCCTCTCTTGAGTTGGGACGCTGTCAGTTTAATCTAGATTTATATAGGTGACGAAAATCAGTCATAGATAATTTCACTCATCCATACAAGCCTTCCATATCTCCACAGCCCCTCTTATTTTTACTCTAAATTAAAATAAAATAATTTAACTAACTAAGGACAAGAGCATGTCGTTTAAGTTGATTGTGTTTGAATGCTCACATTTTTTTTATCGTAAATATATATTACAGCCCCACATTGCTATTGTTGTGAGGTTCTGTATATGCCACCGTTTGGCACATCATGGTTGAGATATCTTAAGTACTTTGTTTAAATCAAAGGTTTGCTGTTTTTGCCTGGGAGGTTTCGCCCGCCCATCCCAGATGCTTCATCAGTGCTACTATTCATAAATGATTTACCCTCGTGGTGGAGTGGTAATGAGAGTCTCTTCACTCAAAGAATCATGGCCTCATTCGAAACCTTCCATTTCTTGGTTTCCCTCAGGAAATTTTTTAGCAGATACTTCAGATATGTGCTAACTGGCAGCCAAGCCTGTGCGTCTTGACCTGATTGTTACTGATTGTGTAATTTGCCTCTGATTCAACAACTGTGATGTGCTGCTTCGATAAATTACTGTATAAGTGAGTTTGCTGAAATTTAAGTAGTATAAGAGTAAGTGAACATAAAATGTGACTGATTGTTGTTGAGTCAGCCTGATTCCTCACAATCACTTGAAATAGTTAGATGACAATACAGCAATCGTCTCCTCCCTATAGGTTCCTGTTTTATTTTATATTAACTTTTGTGATGTTAGCAGAACTGAAGACTGTTCTTATTTCTGATCAGGCAGCCCGCATCCACAGAAAAACTCTCTTGATCAAATCACAGTAAATAATCCAAGCCAGTAAACTAACATCTGAATGTCCAGATAAGGATTTCCTTGATATACTGTAGATGCATTTTTGGAATCCAGTATTCAGACCTTCTTCCCTCTACACACACTTGATTCATGAGTACTTTTTGAGGGCACGATGTGGGTATACGTTCCTCGGTGAATAAGGAAGCCTTTGATGTGCCTCAACTGAGTCAGGGAAGAACAGGTGTCCTGGTTTCTCCCTGCTGGAAAATGAAAACTAATGCAGGCATTTAAGAAGCTACATCAAAGAAAGGTACATCACTTAAAATGCTTAATGTGTCTGGAGTTAGTCCTCACTTCAATTTCACATTACATTTCATCTGGCATTTACATACAGTGCAAGTTGCAGTGAGTGCAACGGTGAAATATGATTAACTTCCCTGATCAACAGTAGTTTGGGCATCATATTAAAGGTCAAAGTTCAGAGTCTTTTCAATATTTCTGTGGGCTCTGATGCAGTTTTCTCTCAAATAAAAGTTGCTAGAACTGCTGGGAAAAAAAGCTGAATTTTTGCAGATGACACCATGTACTATTTTACTAAATCTAATGTTTGTGACAGTCCCTCAGGCTGCAATTTGTCTATTCCAGCGAGATATGGCAACAGTAAACTTAAAAATGCTCACCGATTTGAATGGGTATGTCCTTTCTATCCATTTAATGTCTATGTGTAGGGCTAAGGAGTATATTACACTGTCCACACCAGCTGTTCCTCAGAGCACACTGAAGGCAACGTTTACCATGTGGCCAACTACTGCCAACATTTTAAGCAGAGCAATAGTCTGTTTACTGTGGGTCATATCACACGAAGGGCTGCTTTTAATCTACTGAATGTTTTCTTTTGTGGACAGAGTGTCAGACTTTCAGGTTAAGAAAGAAAGAAAGAAAGAAAGAAAGAAAGAAAGAAAGAAAGGAAGCAAGCAAGGAAATTAAGAATGGAAAGAAGGAAGGAGGAAGAAAGAAAGAAAGAAAGAAAGAAAGAAAGACAGACAGAAAAAAGAAAGAAAGAACAAAGAAGGGAGGGAGGGAGGGAAGGAAGGCAGGAAGGAAGGAATGAAGGAAGAAAGAACGAAGGGAGGAGGACGGAAGAAAGAAAGAAAGAAACAAACAAACAAACAAACAAAGAAAGAAAGAAAGAAAGAAGGGAGGGAGGAAGGAGGAAGAAAAAAAGAAAGAAAGAAAGAAAGAAAAGAAACAACGAAAGAAAGAAAGAGAGGAAGGAAGCAAGGAAATTAAGAGTGGAAAGAAGGAAGGAGGAAGAAAGAAAGGAAGGAAGGAAGGAGGGAGGAAGGAAGGAAGGTAAAGAAAGAAAGGAGGGAAAGAAGGAAGGAAGAAAGAGAGGAAGGAAGCAAGGAAATTAAGAATGGAAAGAAGGAAGGAGGAAGAAAGAAAGAAATGAAGAAAGAAAGAAAGAAAGAAAGAAAGAAAGAAAGAAAGAGAAAGAAAGAAGGGAGGAATAAAGAAAGAAACAAAGAAAGAAAAAAGGGAGAGAGAGAAGAAAGAAAGAAGGAAATAAAGAAAGAAAGAAATGAGGGAGGAAGGAAGGAAGGCAGGAAGAAAGAAAGAATAAAGAAAGAAAGGAAGGAAGAAAGAAGGGAGAGATGAAGAAAGAAAGAACTAAAGGCCTAAAGACGTCAGGTATTGGGGAGCATGGAATATTGGCAGAAGACAGTATTGAAATGAAGACAGTGTTTGGCTATGAAAGTACAGTTTTACAACATGTCTTAGACGTGTGTGTCCATGCTGAGGTCACTCATGGGTTGTGTTCATGGCACTCTTCATCTGTCTTGAGCAGAGCAGCACTCTCACTTTCAGGTCCTCTGTGGGTTCTGATAATGGCTTCTGATTCACTACAAGCTGCCACAGAAAAAAGACTTTTGTATCCTGGGACCAGGCACCAATTACAAATCAAATCACAGACATAAGACAATATAGAGAAGAAGACAATACGCAAAATAAAAAGAGAGAGTGAGAAGAAAAGAGGAAAGCGAATGGCAGGGAGAGGTCATCGAAAGGCTATGTGGCTGCAGAGGCATAATTCAAAGTGTCCCACCATTCAATCTCAAAGGCAGCGCTGTTTAATTTGTCTCCAGCGTCATTTTTCTTGCAGGCTGGTCATTCTCTGCTTATCATGACAGCATTACCATGGAATGGTTTCTGCTAATTGAAAGTCTAATAAGATGGCTGTCAATCTGCATGTAAGTAGAGAAGAAAGAGATGACCATCAACTTTCAGATAAAAATGGCGGGAAGGTTTCTGATTGGACAGGGGGCGGGGCGGATGTTACGTGTTTACGTTTACCGGAAGAAAACACTGTAGTCCTCGTTCTGGATAACAAGATGCTTGATGCCGCCGTTCTCAGTGCCTTTTTCAGGCTTGTTTTGCTTATATTCTTGAAGGGAGGTAGAAGGTACAGCGTTATGGGTCCCAGTCCCGCCCACTTTTCAACAGGCCCGCCCTAAACCTGTCCTCAAAAAAATAAAAACTTTTTAAAATATTTTAATTTTGTCATGAATGATTTTTTTTTAATTAAAAAATGATTTTAAAAAGCTGGTTATGTCTATTTTGATGCTTCTGATCCGCAGACACATGAAGTTTCAGGATCGCATGCAGCTTAACAGTAGAATATGTGAATCAACTGCTTTATGTTTAAATTAATTTCTAGTTGTAGGCTATGTTGCAACAGTCTTTATTTAGGTACCTTAAATGTGCACGAACGGTCTCGAAGTCATCGCTGCAACCAGGAGATGAACGAGAGCTGGTATCATAACTCCAAGTCCTTAACACACAGCCGTAAGCTGTTTCAGGACCACAAGGACAGTGTCCGTGACCAGCCACACAGTGTGCAGGGGTTATTTGTTCAACACAGTCACACACATCAGAAATCACTTAATACAAAGATGCGATTACAAAAAAAATAAAATAAAAAATACAAATATAAATTTATTTTAACGATGTTTATTTCAAAATGAAAGTCCAGATGAAAACAGAACAAAAACTACACTGAAAACCAACCGGGAAAAATATTATGAACCCAGGTAAAAAATCCAAACTCAAGATATCAGGCAGGATCCGGAGCAGGGAACGACATAAATAATACAGGGATGAGCACAGGAATAATGAGAATCTACAAAATAAAAAACAGGAAGCACATAAAACATGAACATGAAACACGGAACACAAACAGAAAACTCCAAAACAAAGTCCACAGGATAACAGAATATAGGCTAAACAAACAACCATCATGACAAACGTGAAAAACCACCATTAATGATAATAATAACCCCAAAAAAAACCTGCAAAATAAAGCCAATCCCACAAATTTAAAGGAAACGCATTAGCACCCCTTAGACCAACCTCAACAAAAAGAAAAAACAACAAAACACTGATATTCTCATGGGGAAACCAGTAACATTCCCAGTGTCCTAAGGGACAGTCTCACCACTCTCTGCTGAAGTGAGCACAGACAAAACTGCACAGCGAACCAGTTGTGTTACAAAAGACAAACAAAAGAAAACAAGAACAGTAAATCCAGTCAAAAAAGACGAGAGATGCATAGAACATTGACGCAGAGACACAACAGTAGCGCCAAACCATCTGAAAGTTTTACATTAATTTAAAGTTGGGCAATGCAAACGTTATACATGCCAGTGAGAGACTGAGAGACTGTAAGCAGCCGGTGGTGATGACATTAGCTTGAGGACTTCCCCGACTGGCTTCTCTAAATGGCTCTGCTGCAAAGAGCTGATCACACCATCCAACTGTATCTGCTTTCCTCCAGTATCAGAGCATCCCTCCATTGTCTTGTTCATCCTAGAAACAAGGATTTAAAAACTTCTCAAAGAAATCCCGAAGCCCTTAAGTGTCAGGCGTGAATCTTTCATTTGGTATTTGCAAAACACTCGGCGCAATTAGAGCAGGGCTGTAATGGTACACAGACGTCACAGTTCAGTTCATACCATGGTTTAGCAGTCACGGTCCGATGCAAGTTTGGTACAGCGGAAAAAACAAATGCCTAAGGATACGATTCTTTTCATTTGTTTTGAACAGACAGTGCAAGTGTCAAAGAGAGACACAATCCTCTTGCTGAGGACTGAGGCTGCATTTGGCCCAATGCCAACATGGTTATACTCCATACTCTATTTTCAATATGAAAATAAAATTTAAATATTTCTGTTTGCACAAAGCAAACACTTTCCTAAAAGGCAACAGGTCGCAATAGGTTAGAAAACTGCAGAGCATTTCTCATGCTATGAAATTGAAAACACTAAATAAATAGAATATAAAATAAAACTTGTGCACAACGAGGAGTGTTACAATTGTCCTCCAGCTTAGCTATATGCCAATGTAAATGCCATCTACTTTAACAGTTGTTCTGGTTCTGCTTTTGTGTCTAAAGTCTGCTTAGAAGAAGAGGCGATGAGGAGTCTGGCTCTGCTTTGTTTCTTCCTCATCTCAGTGATTTTGCAAGTTAGCATGTTGGGTGTGTTTCCATCCATGTACCCTACAATGGCGGAGCAATGGTGACCCCAACAGTGACAAAAAAGCCTTTCTCTGTACGGCTATTTAGTGTAGCCTCGGTCAGGTCGGACACAGCAGAAGTCATCAAACCAGAATACTGCGCCCGGAGGCGGAAGTAAGTCTGCACGCCCGCAGCAGCCTGCAGCCATTAAACCACAGAAGAAGAAGGAGCCGTGTTTACGAGTAGGATTTAAGAAACAGGCTAAATGGCATGTAGTAGGGAGTAGTCTCTTGTACAGAGAGTGTTTGGTAGTAAGCGGTACACAACAGGCATTGCTGAACACATAACAGTTTTACCAGATGTACAGTATGTATGATTTACGTGTGTATGTTTAAGCTACCATTTTTGTTAGGACTCATCTCACTCACTACAATAATACACACACACACACACACACACACACACACACACACACACACACACACACACACACACAAATTGAATGGTGGCTGTAGCAAAGTCTCTACAGAAAGACTTTTAGGCCACGATAGTACATCATTTATTATTAACTACAGTCTTCAGTGTCCTCTGGCAGCAGGAGACACTACAACAATTCCAGCAATTCATTTGATGGTGACATTAATCCAGTCAAATAAAAAAAAGTAAAGCCCAACCAACAACAGCACTGTGAACCCTCCTGATGTTAAAGGTTGCAATACAATTAAAGTTGCCTTACGCTGTGCGAGTGCTTTTCTTCCTAACCAGAATAACCTTAACCCCTGGGGACGATTATACACACTAACCTGCACAAGCAACTGAACCACCTTGACCTCTGAAACATGGTTAGTTCACATCAAACACAAATACACACACACACACATGCACATTCACCCCAAGGTCAGCAGTGGGTGAATGTGCCGGGAGAGTAGAATGTATGAGAATGGCTAGATGTGAGTATATGTGTGTGTGTGTGTGTGTGTGTGTGTGTGTGTGTGTGGCTGGACGGACAGATAAATGGACAGTAGGTGTCCACAGATGGATGAATGGACGGGCTGATCCTTTCCCTCCATGGCTGCCAGGTGTCATTGATCAGCCTGCTCCTCCGCGCTGCATTTTTAATTACTCGGTGAGAAAACAAATTAGACGAGGCTGCGGGGCGCTGCGAGCGCAGAGGTGAAGCCAGGCTGCGATCACTCAGGGTCCTCATCAAAGACCATCGATAGCAGCCGAGGACGCTGGGAGCAGGAACTGAAGAAAGGGGGGAAAAAGGCTGTCCTGTCATGATGTGTCTAAAGTGATTTACACTTGTTTGATTTACAGAGGGAGAGAGAGGCAGCTGAGCTCCTTTTAACAGAGGCCTGCAATGACCCTAAAAAAAACACTCAACTGCAATTAATTATCTTCCAAGTATGAGTTGTGATTAATGGCTACTTGAGTTTTTAATACAGTTGTCGTTTTTGGAGCTGATAGAGTTTATTTTTGAAATTTGTGTTTAAAGATTACAGCATTTGTTCATGTGAAACAAAAAAGGTGAAGGTCCACTGTTCAATATTTGCTTATCTTCAGACAAAAAAGTGTAGATGTTTCTTCTACCTGCTTGACAGTTTCGACTGTGACTCCAGTCTTCCTCAGAAGTGTCATCCGACATGTTATCAGTTGGCCGGCAGACCTATCAGAATCTGTCGCGCCCCCGCCGTTGGATGGTCTCTGGAGGAGGGAATCCCAAGTATGCGAAAGTTGATTGTGCCTCTTTTATCCAGTGTTTGAATTTATTGGTCTCTGGTGTGATTATTTTGCCCTCCATCCAAAATACCATCCAACAGCGGGGGGTGCTGCCGGCCCGAAAGACTGGAGTCACAGTCGAAAATGTCAAGCAGGTAAAAGAAACATCTCCTACACTTTTTGTCTGAAGATAAGAAAATATTGAACAATTTTGAAAAGAAGACAAAATGAACCTAATCAATCCAGGTAAAGGTCCAACTTGATTTAATGGTCTCGTAAAAGATAAGGCAGTTTGTGATTACTGATTGTAATGACCTTACTGTTTGCCTTTGTCTTCTCTTTAAAGAAGAATTTGATAATCTGGGCACTGGTTTCTAGCCTCTCTGACCATCTTACTGTTTGTGTTTATTGACTCATCATGTTGTGTTCTCAGGACCCATCCATGAATTTGATGGGTACAAAGTATTACCTAAACTATAAAAATGAGACCTGAGTTGTGATAAAACCAGACTTCATCCTTAAAGCAGTAAAGACTGATTTATGGTAACTTGATGAGTGTCACTAACAGAAGAAAAAGAAGCGTCACTTGACACTTAGCTCTCATGTTGCACATTTGGAGAATTTTAGTTTGTCAACACCATCATATTTGTCGTTAAGTGTAACTGGGTAGTGATGGCCAGATTATCAAAATGGTCGGCAGGCATCTGAAAATACCAAAAGTGCATCTCCGTGTTCATGTCCCAAATTTGTTGGACCAAAACATATTCACCCTGTAGCTCCATTGTTTGGTTCAATGAATGTGTTCCCAGTGTTTTCTCAGTAGAAGTGAGTCTTCATTAAAACTCCCCCTCTTCAATTAACTCTGCTGATTTTATCAAATCCCTCCACTATCAAAATGCAAAATGATACAAAGTAGCACAAATACAGATACAAACAAACATCAGAAATCAAGACATCCTACCAGTGGCCAGAAAAGGCTGGACTGAAAGACAGCACAGAAGCACTAATCATGGCAGCAAAGAAGGGCACTTAGTACAAGATCAGCAAGATCAATATAAGCAGTGGTCTACCACACCAGACAGGCCCCCAGGTGCAGGCTGTGCAAAGATAGCTTCTGAGACAGTCCAGCACATAACAGCAGGGTGTAAGATGCAGTGTTAATTTTGACAAGAATTTTTAATCTCACCAAAGATTGGATTTAGTTAAAGTCACATTTTAGTCTTTTAGTTTTGTTTTGTTTTAGTTAAAATTTAGTCAGTGGAAATCACAGTTTTAGTCTCATTTTAGTCTTTTGACATAATTTGACAGTTTTGTTATTCTGTAACAGATTTTGCAAAAGGATGTTTGTCATGGTAGTAAAAACTCCATTGTAAGCACACCTTTAACTGTGTGTTTAGTCATTTAAACTAAGAATGTACCATATTACTCTTGTTTAATGAAAACTATTGTCTAAGGCTTGTTAGAAAAAGTGCAATACATAATCATGTCCTTCACAGGTTCTTGTTTATTTTCTGTATATTTGTACAACAAATGACTTACAACCTGCAAGAATAAAGCTCCAATCCTCTTAAGACATCAAAAGAAGATCATAACAGCTTAACTGTTATGCCCATTTTAATTCAGTATTTTCTTACAAGGGCATCAAAACATATTTAATCATATGCCCATTTTAATTCAGTGTTTGTTAACATAACAATTCACTGTTTGACCGCCAGGATTACAGCGCCCCTCCAAGGGCCGCAACGGTCATAGTAACTTCATTGTTTATGCTGCCCGTGTGCACAGAAGCACACAAAAAAAATGCATTTTTGAGTAATTTGTAATTTGTTCCCAGCTTCCCGCTGTGGAGCAAAGGCTGCTGTGTGGCAAAACTGGACGTGCACCGCCACCGCATGGAGGGCGGCCATCCAGTTAGAAAGATAGACTGAGAGTTTGAATTTGAGTTAAGATAATTAATTGGTTAAAAAGGAAAACAATTAAGGCATTGAGGACGGTTGTAATCCAGATTGTCCGGCCGGCTAGCGTCTGCTTTTTTGTCACGTTTTTACTCGTCACTTCATAATGAACAGAGATTTCGTTTTAGTTTTTGTTGTCAGTACTTGTGAAATTTACATTCTCATCACAAATTAGTCACAGAATAAAGGGTCGCAACGAAAAGTTTTCGTTTAAGTTTTGGTTGACAAAATAAACACTGGTAAGATGTAGGCAGGAACAACGTACATGGAACGCCATAACCAAGCGGCTGGCATAGCATACAGGAACATCTGCACTGAGTATGGGCTGGAAGTCCCAAGGTCACAATGGAAGACACCTCCTAAGGTGGTTGAGACTGACCGAACTAAGATCCCGTGGGACTCCAGATCCAGACTGATAAACTGGTGATGGCTAACCAACCGGACATCATGTTGATGGACAAACAACAGAAGAAGGCAGGTGATAGATGTAGCGATCCCGAGCGACAACAGCATCAGAAAGAAGGAACACGAGAAGCCTGAAAAATACCAAAGAAATTCCCTGAATAACAAACTGAAAACATTGCAAGGTGCTTTAATTTCTTACAAGCCACACTCATCAAAAGTCTCAAGCCCCTTATGACAAATAAGACTTGATATTGTGACATGTTGCCCCATGTAAATATTTTAAATCGCTTTCACATGGCACATAGACATCAACAAATACCCAGAAGCACATGAGAGACTGTGCTCTTTTCTTCCTGTCCTGATTGTAGTACATCTTGTCGCATAGCTGCAGTGTCACGACATGTGCACCAGCCCTCGATGAACACACTCTCATCACTGCCGCTTGTCTGTCCCGAGAAATCAAAGCATTTCCTCTGAGTGCAGTTACTGTTACAAACTTGTTGTGTGTATGTTGACTGATGGGTAATGTTAAAGTAGCAGTGTGTAAACCAGTGAGCAATAAAGGCTGTGTCACTCTGTATTTTCATATTAATTCAACGGCTGGATGCGCCTGTAACAAATTTCCTCCGGGAGTGTAAAATCTATCTTATCTGTCATCTTACCTTACTTAGTTATTGAAAATAGGAATTACACATTCCTAGCTGTGTGTTCTGTTACAGGTGACATAATACAGAGTGAAGGTGCCGTGCAGTCTGCTGTTTCTTTTGTTTTGTTTTTTCATTTGTTTCATTTGCTCCCACTCAATGTCTCCTGCCTGTCCTCGGGTTTTCTTGTTTGATAGGGTTCACTGCAGAAAGGGATCATAATCTGATGTGAGATCTGGGGTGCATTATTGGGATGCAGCACTGACAAGGCATATTGGTAGTATAATAAACGAGGACAAACAGCAGATCATTTGCTTTAGATGCCCAGCTGGGTGTCGACCGTGACCCCAAACATCCTGAGATGTCACTCTAATCCATGTTCTCTGCAGAGGGTGCTGCTCTGCACTCTAAACCCACTGTGCATTTAAAGCCACCTAAAGATGGATCTCTCCTCTGGGTTCAACATAACACAGTCACAGAGTGTCTGATCTGCAGGCACTGTACACTCCAGATGGATACAGAATAGTCAGCAATGTTGGCCTGATACCAAACAACTTTTCAGGCGGTTTTATTGTTGCAGAAAATTCACAGTGTCAGAACCAGATCTTGACAGTTTTACCTCAGTTGGTGGTTGCTCCCATGATCTCAATCGTTTGGTGTAAGGTGGTCATAAAACTCAGTCCAAGCTATCTTGGGTCAGTCTCTTCCTCGTCTTCATGTTCTGTCAAAATCAAACATGTTTAATATTATCCTAAGCATTTCAAGTTGCTCATGCATAAATTTAAATCAAGTGAACACTGAACCAACATGTGGACAACAATTCATATCTGTACTCTCTACAAACAAGAAGCAAATCATCCGATGCTATCTGATCCACTAACCAGCACTTATTTTAGTGAGAAGACTTAATTTTTGAATCAGTTTGCCTCTTGTTCCCACAGTCTCCTCTCATCATAATAGTGCAGCTAACCAGCAGAGGCTGGTGGCACTATGAGGCAACAAAGTCCAAAATGTAAAGTTTGTACGCAAATATAGTCTGGCCTGCAAGGGGAGGTCGGACGGTACAGATGACCTCGGCTCAAGGCCAAGGGGGACCCATGAAAAGGTTTATGGTTACAATTTACTTAGTAACTTATATCACTGACTAAACTGACTAAAAAACATTTCAACCTGCCATCCAGTACTCCCACCCCCCAACTGGTTTTGTGTAATGGTGAGGTCCATGTGACAGAGGCAGTCATATGTGCCATGTGCAGAAGGCAAAACCGCTGTCTGGTGGTCTGAAGTCAGAATGCCTCTCCAAAAATCAGAGGCCCCTAAAAGAAAAGCCAGGGTACAGAGAGAACAAGAAAATGAAAGGCAAAGAGAGGCAATGGCCAAATGTCTGGCGAAAAAAAAAAAATGTCAAGAAGCACCAGGTATGACAGGCAGAGCTGATGGTGAGAAGTGAGGCTACCAATTTCTAGCAAACAACAGCTCCTGTAGCAGGCCCAGTTTTAAAGCCACAGTGAAGGACACAGGTATCGTATTAAACTAACAGGACCCAAGACATCCACCAGTACCAACCACCTTATGCCATCTTGTCAGAAAAGGAGCTTAATAACGATCCTCTCGACAAGAATATGACAACACATGACTATGACTCCTTTTGTCTTGTGTTTCTAGAGTTGTGTTTTGCAGACATGTAAGGATTTGGTCTTGTATCATACTTCTTAGAGGGAGTTTGACATTATATTTTCCAGCGAGAGCAAGACAGGCAATAATCTCACAAGGAATCTAGCTGTACAGTAGCCTTGCAAATAGTTACCCAGATCTTTGCAAAATCTTACAACCTGTGACTAAAAAGTCACATTGTCTTTAGATGCTCGAGGGTGTCAGACTTAAGCCTTTTAAAAGAGCCAGGCTGTGTGTGTGTTTAATCGAAACCCAACAGCCTGCCCACAGGCCCGTCTGCATTGATTTTTGATGATTATGATAGCCCATGTAAAATAACTTTTGCTGTCACCGCCTGCATCCTGCTCCCCTGCTCTCCCAGTGTTTTCCACTCTACCTGCCAGCCACTCCCACCTGATCACCCCATTCCACTCACCTGCCTCCACAGGTGCAGCTCAGCAGCCAATCAGCCTGGTATTTAAGCCTCTCCAGCACACACACGCTTTGCCAGATTGTTCTGCATCCTCATGCAAGACTTTCCAGCACTCCTTACCTGCCTGATCTGTTGTTGACCCTGCCTGCCTCTGACCTGCCTACATCGTCTGTTTCGCGGTAAACTCCTCAGCCTTCTGTCCCCGACCACGAGTTGTTCCTCAGCGTCTCTGGTTTCTCTCTGCCTTTGGCTGTGTGGTGTTTTCCTGCGACGATGTTTCAGCGTGAGTGCTCCCACCTGCTTGCCAGTTGCCTGCTGCAGCTCACAGACCGAGCCACCAGTAACCCCATCTTTGTTACCTCTGCCTGCTAGCAGACTGAACTGTCTGGGACTGAACCTAGAGACTGTGTGTGTAGGCTTTGAGCCCGAAGAACGAATCGTTGCCTGAATGTCCTCATCAGCTCAAGTTCCTGTTTACCGTGTATAAATAAAGGTCATTACCAACACTCACTGAGTGCTGCATTTGGGTTCAATCACACTTGTTACATTGGTATTTGTTTTTGTTTAAGTGGTTCACTCTTACGCCATATGGCTTGAAAGCCATTCTCTTTCCATTAATGCTGACTTCAAGATACAACCACCACAGCGGGCTTGATAATCATAATCATATGATAATCCACAGATCCATATTCTGAATCAAGCTTACACAGCGAAGTATTTAGTCTAAACACGTTATTACATCCACAGATATCTGTGAACTGCTGTTCCATCATTTCAAATGTTAATATTTCTTCCCATATTTTCCATAATGTCTCCCATTCTGTATGTAAACCAACGGTTTTGTTGCCGTTGCACTTTATTATCAAATTAGGTTTTATAGAGGTGTTTTTATATACAGTAAGCCACTTAATAGATATTTGTTTTTGTTGACTTGTTTTTTCACTCATATTCACACATTTAATACATTTTGGTGCCCATTGTTGTGTCTAATTGCCATTTTAAATATAAATTATCAACACTGACATAACAATTCTTGACAGTCCCTATGCAATAATTGAAAGTCATTAGGAATTTCGGTTTTAGTGGATTTAAAATACCCTTAAAACAAGTAGGGGACATTTTGTTCCCAAAAGTTCTGAAAGTTTCATGGCTCATGGCTAACTAGCTATCTGGTGAGTTAATGGTTGAGTGCGAGAATAAATGACCAACAAACCAGCTGACCTTCTGCAGATAAGCATGCAGTTTGTAAAACTCTGTTATTTTTATTCCAGGTGACAAAGGATTCAGGAGGGTTTAGTTGTTCTTGTGTTACTGCCTCCAGCTAGTATCTGCAGATATGTGAACAACAAAGGTCTCAGTCTTAATTATTCACCTGTGAGGTACAGAGACACTAATGAGGTCTCTGATGCCGAGTCCCTCGCACGCTTGGCTGGCGGGAGAAGTTTGCCTAGAGGGCCTTCTGCCAGGAAGAGATTTATTGGTTAAGGTTAGGCAGAAAAAAATGTGGCTTGGGTTAAAATAAAAAAGATTTCTGCCAGAAAGGACTTTAGGCAAACTTTTCCCATGAGCACATGTTTGCAATCAGTCACACCTGTATTCAGTTCGATCAGTGAGTACCTCCGCCCACAGCCATTCTCATTGTTAATGGTGGAATCCATTCTGGCGCTGGATCAGAATTGCCTTTACAAGGGATTCACAGGACACAAGACAAGCATGTCATCAAGCTTTACTGTTTGAACAGTAAACAGTGGGGCTGATATCACTGACATAATCTTGCACTCAGCCATATCAGAGCTGTGTTAAACCTCACTTGCCACTGAAAAAGGACTTCAAACCAGTTTTAAGTCCAGTTTTAACAGAGTGTCTCATTGATTTTGACCTGCAAGTCATTATTATTCAATTCATTGCTGACTGGGCCTTTGTTCGGTCATGCAACATCACTACTTCCTGTAAGCTCCCTCTGTAGGCCATAGTGGTGCTGGCTGGGCCCAAAACTGAAGCATCTGCCTCATACATAACCTGTTATCTGGTGGAGCGTAGGCACGCGCCATCGCTCCTGAGCCTCTGAATATTTATTTAGGAATGCAGGTTTGCTATCAAGGTCAAACAGCCTCGACTCTACCTTCACAGCAGAGTCATTTACCTCCCTGAGGTGGTGGGGGAGGAGTGATAGCGAGGAGAAAGAGACAGGAAGAGAAAGAGAGGGGGATGCAAAGACACCGCAACTTTTTTTGTGTTTTTTATCTGCTCGCATTTTTCCTCACACTCGCCCAGGGCAGAGACGTCGAGCGCAGGCGGAGGAGACAGTCGGTCAACAGCCGAACTTTTCTTTCCCTTTTTATTTATTTATTTTTTTCACTCAGTGCTCAGGGAGAACTTTTGTCTCTGCTCAAAATGCACATTACATTCACTTTGTTTTTTGTTTTTTTTAAATTTCAATCTTTTCACTTCTCTTCATAACTCCAAAAATCCCTCGATAGCGCACAATCTAAATGACTGTGGTGTCTGGCTTAGAAGGGGTGCCAACAAAGTGAGGGAATCTGAAGATTTATCTCGACACCTGCGTAATGACTCACTGTATTGTTATGTTTATCTACAAAAGAACATAGTGGGGAAATGATGAATGCCTGTGATATGCGTTGACACCACTGAGACTGTGATTAAAATGCACTTTGATGCTGTTGCAGTCGATGCTCGCTCATACACCTCACCTTCCATTCCTGGTCCTTGTCTTCCTCCTCTATTGTCATTTCTTCCTTTGACTGTGGTTCCTCTTCCCCTTTGACTGCCTTTCTTATTATTTGATTTATTAAGATCCCACAACAACCCATTATCATTCCAAGGTTGTCCAATACCGACGCTTTCTCAAGCCTCTTGGCATCTGAAGCTGACACACAAGGCGCCCTTTAGCATTTGTATGAGATGCACTGGGCTTTTAACTGACTCCAATGTAAATCAGAGCAACTGCTGTAGTATAAAGAATGAAGGAAGGAAGTCAGGGTAGATGGATGGTTCAAACAAACCCAAGAATTCACCCAGAGACTGCGTCCCATGTGAAACTACACGTCTTATTTTAACTACAAAAGTCATGACTACGTGCATGACGCAAGCTAAGTTACAAAACTAAAACCATTATCTTTTCCCGAACCCTACCGTTTATTTTGAAAAGAGACAGTATGCACGCAACAAGTGGGAACTATACGCTTCCTACGAGCACAGAAAACATCCCCAGTTTTGCTTTCTTCCCTTCATAGAGAGCTTTCCCTCCTTCACTGATCGGTCAAGGCTCCTCTTTGCTTTGTTTTCCTCCTCTGTGTTTAAAATGAATTAAGAGAAAAGGAACTTGAGAGATAAGAGAGAGCTTAACCATCTTATGTTTGCCTCTTTTGCAAAGTAAATCAACGTCTTCCTCTTCCTCTTTGCTCTTCCCTCCTTTACATCCTCCTCCTAATTCGTGGCAGATAGCTCAAGGGGAATTGAATATTCACAAAAAAATAGAAGTCAGAGGAGAAAGATGAGAATAAAGTTGTGAGGAAACCTGGAGCCTCTCTGATTCTCGACACGTGTCAGATAAATGGGGCGTGACTGCCAGGCCTTGGACGGCCGGGTTGACAAAAGCGTACCGGATATAGCCACCCTGTCGTGTCTGTTCGTCTGTCAGAACCCATCACTTCTATCTTTCTCTCTACCCTCTTACTTTCTTCCTCTTTTTGTCTCTACTTGCATTCAGCTGGCTCTCAGCTGACATGATGGAATCACATCAGAATTGGCTGTTAGAGACTCTTTCTTTCCAGGTCTCTGACATTTGGTTGGCTGCTGAGGTCCAGTCCAGAGTCCAGTGTTGATGGTCATACTGACAAAATGTTGGCGAATTTTCATGTTTTCAATACATATATCTTAATACATTGCTTTCTGTTTCAAACCCTGATCCTGTTGAGTGTACGAGTATGCAGTTATGATGGATGACACTAAAAACTTTTTACCATCGCTGTTTTCTGGGAAGCAGCAAGCATCTAGTGGCCCTCAGGGAACTGTATTCTGTAAAAATAATCACATCAATAATAGTAATTTGGTAATTTTCATGAATATTTCCAAATTAAAAATGCGCTCAATATAACTGAAAAAAGTAATAACTTTAGACATCTACAGGCAAAGCATAAAGAAGCACCAAAGTACCTGCGAAAATAGCATCTGTCCTCTGTGTAGATGAAGATGAATAGAAACAATTAAAATCTTTCACCATTCACAGCAGTATGATAAGCATTATGCGCGTCAGTTTTGGAGGCAGTGGGCATCAACCCAACTTGTCAAATACTAGTGCTTTGTCTGTGTACGTCAGCGCGCCGGAGGGCCAAACGCCATCGTTTTCAGGTTCACCCGATCCTGCAGAAGCGCATCCAGCTCGGCGAGTTTCACCACCTCCTCCAGGAACTCCATCTGGATGATAGCTGCTTTCAGCGGTACTTCAGGCTGACTGGGGCCCAGTTTGAGGACCTGTTGGCGAGGGCTGGTGCCAGGATCTCCCGGCAGGACACCAACTACAGGCGCTCCATTTCACGTGTCCATCTGTCTCTGTTGAGTAGCAGTTTATTGTTGTGTCAACAACTGGACGTCAGGGCGTCAAGACATTACTGATGTCATGATGCCAGTGACATCGGGAGAATCTCAATGCTTACTGGCTTTCCTCAAAAGTTAATATTTTCAACTCAAGCGATGAAGCGATGGACGCGAATTTTGCGGCTATCGCGCTGTGTCTACGCATCTATCCCGTTCATCGCGTCGTGCTAGATGCGTCCATCTCGCCAGCGCAAATTTGCGTCTAATTGCGTCTTTGCATTGACTTTGTATGTAATCTCGACGCGCGAATTTGTGAATTCGAGCTCGGCGTGAACGCACAGTAAAGATGGTTCTTGGTATCATGCTGTTGACTATATAAAGATCTAGACAGTCCACATGAGGCAAGGAGGAAAGGGGAGGTAGATGGGTCTGACAAACCTTGGACTTTCACCCAGGAGCTGATTGTTCTTTGCCATATGAGCTGTAAGGGTTTTTTTCTGAACCTAACCACCTGCTTTTTTTTGCCTAAACCTAAAATAAATGTAAAAGCAAAGTGTTTTACTTCAGTTGGAAGTTTATTTTGATGCATGTAGCCAACAAAAACTGTACATTTCCAGTGAAGAGATAAGTGTAATTTGAAAAGACACAATGCATTTAACAAGTCTTAATTGACACGCTGTCCCTGCACGTCCAACACTGATCAGGAAGGTACCTAGTGCTTCAAGATGAAGTTAAGATAAGTTTTTCAGACAAGCTGTTCTTGAGTTGGCTGCTGGAGCATTTTTAAACGATGACTCTGCTTCTGTTGTTATGTACTTTCTTTCTTCTCTGTAGAGTGGTCCTCTGAGAAGGTCTTTGGGTCTATACTGCATTTAAACACTTGAACTACTGCAAACATTCAAACGTGATTTCTGTTCATATTACAAAGTTCACAGAGAAGTGACAAAAAATAGAAGGTAGAGAAAATATGACACATGGCATCCAGTTATCTTATGTTCTTTTCCCTTGATTGCTATGAGACATATTTCTTTTTTTAACTCACCTGTATGCAGTTTTGAAGGCCCTGACAAACAATCTGTCATTAGATGCTCCAGACCAGAACACACTTTTGGAGGGTTTTGGAAGTGACTGATAATAACCTATTTTGTAATTTATTTTGAAGAGATGTTGAAATAACTTGAGAATCAATGAAAAAAAATGGGTGAAAATGGAAATTTTACACTATAAAACGTCTTCCCTAGAGTTGAAAATTGAACACAAAGTCATATGTCTCTCTGTGTTTAATCCCTGCGCACACTTTCTTTACTCTGCAATAGTTCAAAGCCGGCGTCAGTGTCTCCATGTAATCCTCTCCTGGTGGGAAATGAATTCCTCATTTTTTATGCACAGGGCATGTTATGTTATGACACTGTGCTAGTTTCATGAAATGTCAGGAGACGTGTGTGAACCGCTGCGAATCTGAACATTGTGTCAGCACCAATGTCACCACAGCTAATCCTCCACATTTCTTGTACAATTAAAATGTAAAGAAGGGAAAAAAATGCTTTTTATGCACAAGTGCAAACACATAGATCTGCCTGCATCTGGTTCATGCTCACACGCATACAGTTACACAGCACAATCACAATCCTGAGCATAGAGTTGACTCATGAACTAACATACTAACAAACCTCCCTCTCCTGTTTTCTGTCTCCTCTTCCTCCATGTCTTTCTCTCTTGCTAACTCTCTCTCTCACACTCATATACACACACACACACACACACACACACACACACACACACACACACACACACACACACACACACACACACAAAATAAATAATTAAATGAAAAATTCACATTATGACACTCTTTCATTATTCTGGCCTGCACACCATCCCTGCATTGAGTCAAGCTAACAGTCCCATGGCTAACAGACACCACAGTCCCTGCATGCTAATGTCAAAAGTGATGATCATGAAGGACGTAAAGGAAGGAAAGATTGTGGTGAAGGAAACGAAGGAAGCAGAGGAAGAGTCGATAGAGACAGAAACAGGAAGGTTACAGCTGCAAGCAACAAATTCAGCAGCCTCCATTCACAACTTAGTTTTGATGAGGCGAACTTTTTGCCATATTTTGGTGATAATATGTCAGTTAGCCTGTTTTAAAAATCCTGCAGACACTAAACAAACATCACTCATTTGGAAACAAGCCTTTGTCTATCGTACATTAAAGTGTGATATTCAGTCTCCTTTAAGTTTTTGTTTTTGATTTCCACCAGCTGCCGAGACAAATATTTTGCTCTTAACCATAGACTGCATAAAATAATGGACGTAGCTATTGTGAGGTCTCCAGTTCAGCATGTCAGCCATCGGCATCTTGGTTTTTTGGAGCAAGAAGTGAACACACTTGGACAAGAGGGTGGAGCTGTGGAGGAGCAAAAGGTGGATGGGGCTCATAGACTGTTGGCTCCTTGTAGACAGCCAGTCAAAGCAGTGCTGCTCTTAAATATACTTAAAGCCCTAATACAATGTAAACAGGTGAGTTAATGTTAAAATTAGCTTTGGAGACCAAAACTGTTTATTGTACCAGGATGTAAACATGTTATTTCTCCTGTACAGTTGAGCGTTGTAACATGGGCATCTGTGGGGACTGACTCGCTTCTGGAGCCTCAAGTGGCCATTTTCAGGAACTGCAGCATTTGACACTTTTGTGTTATTTTTCAGCTTCGGAAGTTGCAGATTGCTCTGAACCAGCTAAATGCTCCACTGTGTTCACCATATAGCTGCTAGATTAGAAACTGCCTTTGGTGCTGAGCAGAGCTCTTTTCTTATAAACAGCCTCCCGCTGAGACTGAAAATGAAGTTGAATCTATCAAGTCCCAGCAAAGCTGATTTTAAATTATTCTTAGTTATCAGATGATAAGTTTTGAACTGGGATAGTTGGTGCAAAGCAATGTGGTGCCCTTCACTTAAACATTACAAGGTATTTGAGGTAAGGAAATAAGAAGTGGTGGAGGTTTGGTCAGGAAAAAGATAATGGAGGGAGTGAAGGCAGGAGGGAGGCACACAGACCCAAGAGATGGATAGATAGAAAGAAAAATCTTCTGAGGAGGAAAGTTTGCTGCAATCCTGCTGCAATACTTTGACAATTTCCTCATCCCTTTGTTGTTGATGTGTTTTGGTATGAATTTTTCAGATGAGCAGGGGAGCAGCTCTGATACGAGGGTTACGGCTGACACGATGACAATTTTTTTGATAGAGTGCAGATCAAAGGAGGTTTAAAGTTGCAGTCAATCAAATATTGAGGGTGACGGGATGGATGGCGGCACAGATCGTATTACTCATGCTGCTTAGCTCGTTTCTGAGGAGTTTGGGTGTACAATGTAGTGTGTGTATACAAGTACCTCAAATCACAGCATAACATTTTTGTATTTGCGGTTTTTATTACTGTCATTGTCTTTTTAAATCACGGCTCAGTCAGGTTCTGTATATATCCAGATATCCTTTAAACAGCTCAGATTATTTTTTGGTGACATGAACTAAAGTAATGCCATTAATTATTTAAATGAATGTCGTTCAAGTCATTTAAAAATTGTAAATCATTTGCTTACATTAGTGTCATTTATATTAGGTATCTGTGCATTGAAGCAGTGATGTGGCTCACACCTTGAGGAATATCCTAATCAAATTTTTCTTTTCACAGCTGCACAAGTACCTCAGATTTCACTTCAGAGTTCAGACTGAGAAATCTGATATCCTTCTAAGAACTCAAATTGTAACTCAACTCAAAATGTAAAGCAGATTTTTGCCTTGAGTTATTTCCACAAACATTGGCTACTAGACTGTTTGTGTGGTTTGTATTTATTCAGGCCAAACAGTCAGTGTGCTGGCTGTACAGCTGCTAATTGTAGCCAGCTAGCAATGATCAGACCTTGTTTGTGAGGAGTGTGTCTGTGAGAGCTCAGTCTCTGAGAGCTCAGTCTCTGAATGGCCTCAGATCTCACCAGGTCAATCTTTGTGTTCTGTTTCCCTCCAGTTTCTTTCCTTTTTCCTTGTTTCCTTTGACTGCTGATGTAGAGAGCCCTGGGATCAGCACACTTGTTCTGTTTGTTTGTTTGTTTGTTTTTGCTCAAGTTGCTACATTACCAACTCATGCAGACGCATCTTCACTTAAGTTCACGCCGCCTACAGCAAATTTACAGCCATTCTCGCCCACTCCCATCCTTCCATTGCCTTTGTGTGCCACACGCTGCATTCCTAATTAGCTTTTTCTTTCTGTCTGAACACACCCTATAAGTTTAAACATAAAACACAACTGTGTAACAAGTGTTGAAAACAGCAGAGCTTCTGGTGCAGACCAAAAAAGAAAAACTTAATATGCGTAACACTGTTCAGAACATATTCTACAAAGGGCTTCATACAATGCAAGATTTAAGTGAATCTAAAAAAGGATTAAAAATGAAAATAATACAAATGCAAAACCAAATCCAGCACTGTTCAATTGTAGAATCAAACAAAAATGTTAAACATCTGAAGTAGCCTAGATGTCCTGTGCATGCACGAGTGTGTTAGAAGACTACACTGAACCAGCTTCTAATCAAAGGGATTTTTCTATCAGAAGTCTTGCTATAGGAAAGTGCCCTCAAAAAAACAGAAGTACCATAAATAAATACTTGAGACTTGGTTGTTTTGTAGCATAGACCAGCTTCAGTTGAGCAGCCCGCTCAGATCGATGTCAGCTCTCAAACAGCAGTCGGCCTGTCAGTCCTCTTTCCAGTTGGTGGCCTTTTGCTAACCTCCACCTTGAAATAGCCTGCTGCCATCATGCCCCTGTGTAGCAGAGCAGATGAAGTCCCAGTCGGCCAGTCTGTCTGCACACTCAAGCATGGTGATAACTCCCGACAGCTGGCTGCTTTTGCTTCCTTCTCACGCCGCGCTGCCTCTTGCCCTCGCCACCACCGCCGCCGCTGTAATGACTGCAGACCTTTAAACCTCACGATGAGGGAGGCCTTCAAACTCAGTGGAAAAGAGGTGCAGCTAAAAATAGAATGCTGGGATTGGAACCTGGACGTCCAATCCAGCTTTACCTGAGCAGAAGGGTTTTGAACGTGTGTGTGTGCGTGTGTGTGTGTGTAGTGGCAGTCATGGTTTTGCGGGGAGATTAAAATCAAAAACGAAAACATAAACTGACAGAGGCAATTGGCAGCCATTTTCACTGTGTCCTTGGGGTTACTGATCCAGCTCTGCTATGCTGGCAGTGTGAAGGTGAGTGGTGTCAGGTGATGCTTCAGCTGTTTGTTCTCTGATCATTCCTAGGTAAAAAAAAAACAAAACAAAACAAAACAGAACGACAAACAGAAAGCGAAGGTTACAAGTGTTTCTGTGATTGTCTGAATAGGTGTTTGGCCTGCTGACAGATCACATCACTGTCACCCTGAAGGCATGTTTAATTCAACATCAAACCGCTGAACCATCTGTGTCTTTACCTGTCTCACCACCTGCTGGAGCTGTCGGCTGGAAAAATGGGAGATAGACTCAAGCTAGACTAAAATGAGGCCTTGAGACGTGACTTGGACTTGACTGTTGCAGGACTTGATTTACTTGATGAGACCAACAAAAAGTGACAATTCTGTGTTCCAAAAGAAAAGTTTGTTGCTTCAGTGTTAAAGATAGTTAGTGTACACAATTTTAATTTGCTGGTCAATTTGTTTATGTAATGACAACACTTTCCAAATATTTAACTAATTCTAATTCTAATATTTACTCAGAGTGCAAAAACATAGTAGCCATGCCATATTCAAACATCATTATTTGCCTGTGCTGGCGCTTGTGCAGCTATTTAAAAAAAAACGGTGACAACATGTGTGTCGGCTTTGTTGCGTGTACCAAGTGCAGCGCGATGGTGGTATATGACAACAAAAAGACGGGGACCTCGACACTTAAGAGGCACATGATGAAGGCTTGTGATGGAAAGAAAGACGAAAGTCAGCCTTCAATGTCCACGTTCGTATCCTTGAAGAAATGTCGGGTTTAAAATGGGCTCGGGCTCGTAATTGCAGTTAAAGGGACAGGCCGGGCTCGGACAGAACATGTACAGGCTTGAGTAGTGTCGGGCTAGATTTTTTTGGGCCCAATCTAAGCTCTAACACTTGGTCAGTAGTCCTACACATGAAGCTATGACACTCTATGTACTCCTTCTGCATCAGTTTTGGGCGCTTAAGCTGAAAACGTATTGGTGTCACAGCAGCCTGGCACGTCATCTGATGTGTGTCTATCTAGTTCCTATCCCTAGCACAAAGTCATGCAAGTCAACTCGTCGGCAGACGACCAGGCAAAGTTATTAGGATTTTTACTGAAAGATCTTCCTCCACATCTGCATTAGCTTAAAATCTTATATGGACAGCTACTAATTAAAGTTGATTTCTTACCTAAGGAGCTGATCTCTAGAGATACAATTTGCCAGGAAGTATCTTTTTGGCCATTGTCTTTATAATGACTGGATTGTGGGTCGTTTAGCTATATTTCTCGACCTCAACAAATAGTCTCCCCTCATCAATTCTTCATCACACACAAGACACAGCAACATCTACAGAGTTCTCTTTATCTTGGTGATGAGAGGAGTGGAGCTCATGTGTTAAATAAGTTAAAAGCTGGTTAACATAACTGCACATCAAGGGATAAGATCAGATTATTGCACACTATTGATCATTAAAAAGCCTTATGGCAGCAGTACCGCTGTACTTCCTTGCATTTTGGTGGGATCAGCCTGTCACTATGTGTGCTCTTCCTTAAAACCTCTGATAGAGTGTTGAAGTCACGCCCCTTCCGGTGAAGCTCATGGGACCTTAGATCGGAAAAAATACGAATGGCAGTGAATGACGAGAGAAATATTATCTCTTGGTCCCGTTTGAGTTGTGACATGAAATCCAAATATGTCGTTCATGATTTTAAAACATAAATTTTAAGGTCCAAAAAGTCATACTTTGTGGTAAAACCCAGCTGAAAGTCCAGAGCTTTTTTGACCCATCCACCCCCCCACCACACTCTCTAAGCAGACCCTGTGTACTATGGCAGTTGCTTGGAGCATCAGTGTGTCACATACTTCCACTAAAGGGTGTCTGGGTGCATTGATATCAGGCGCCAAGGGCCACTGACTAGGCATCAGTATTTGATGAGTTGGAAGTAAGACAGGATTTGAAAAGTCTGCACAGGAGACTACGCTCCCATGAACATATATTAAAGTCAGTTACCTCCAAGGTAAGGATTCAAGCACTTCAACAGATATCATATATGCTCATGGGAGGATAATCTAGCTTGCAGACTCTGTTTTTTCCATCTTTTCCAACTTTGTTTTTTTCCTCTTTAATGCATGAGACTGAGTCTTGTCTCATCTCTGTCTCCCTCTGTGAGTCTGTGTGTTAGACAGCTGGCAAAAACTTGCTCAATCAAAGATGTAAAGGAAAAACAAAGTAAACCCTTTCTCAAAGTCTGTTTGTAGTATGTTTAACTTGTGCTTCGGTCAACTTCACCACTGAGAGTTAACTGGAATGGAGGAACTGTTGCTATGGTTACCTGCAATTTAATGTACCTTGCATGCTGATACATTTGTGTTTGAGGTGGGCTGGTATGAAACAGCCAATCAAAAGCTACTTTTTGTGGTGTTGTCGTAATTGCAATTAGCGGACAAATGATTGTGTGGGTATGTTTGTAGAACATTAGCATCTGTCTACCTGTTACAATCTGTCACTGCAGTGGTCGCGTTCCTGTTGCTTCTTCTTCTTCTATAATAATGTTGTGGTTGTTCATGTGTCGAACACTTCTTATCTCTGTAAAGCTGCTGGCTGTTACCTGCTGTCATTTTTTCCTTCACTGGCAGAGTCTGCATTCATTTGTCTGCCTCATAAATATCTGCATTTTGACAGCAGAACATGCTGGTGACCTGTCATATCTGAGTGATGTTTTATGATTACTGAAGGCTGGTGAGGCTAGCAGTGATTATTTTCCTCCTTTTCCCTTAAACGTGCGAGGTTATTAAAGCAATGGGGGTACATTTTTTATGTAACTAAATCTGTTTTCATTTCCTTTCCTCTCATTGTGTGGTCTAGTGTCTTTCAACAATAAATATGAATTTTTCATCTCTATTTTGTTCTCACACAACAGCTCAGTGACAAAACTACGCTGAATGAATGACATTTTTATATTATTTGACATGACTTCATTCATATGTGTACATAACTGAAGATGTCTTAAAAAATTGAGGCCACAAGATATAATTTATTACCTCAATCCAATTAAAACATTCCTACCTTTGGGTTAATTCATCCACGTGAGATGAGTGTACATGCAGATAGCATCCATGAGCATATCTTGCTGTCCCAACAAGCACTTTTTGAGGACGTACATTGAGGATGCACCAAGCGATTACATAGCAGCTTGTTTTGCAGCCTTTAGCTGCAGCCCTCACTTAATACTTGACCAATTTCAAATTTTCCATTATTCATGGAGACACAAAAAACATATAAAAAATTGAGGCCAGGTTGAAAAATACCAAGGTTATCCTTTGAGACTGTGTATAAAAACAATTATTTTCTTATGTGAACTACTTTATTAGCTGTAGTAAAGAAATACAGTAAATTGTCCTTGAACCCTCTGAGCTGCAGTGCTGGAAATTGCACAATTCTGGTGACTCTAAATTGTCCGTAGGTGTGAATGTGAGTGTGAATGTCTGTCTCTATGTGTCAGCCCTGTGATAGTCTGGTGACCTGTCCAGGGTGAACCCTGCCTCTCGCCCAGTGACAGCTGGGACAGGCTCCAGCCCCCCACAACCCCTAACAGGAGAAGCGGTTATGGAAAATGAATGAATGAATGTTGTGGATTAGGAAGTAGTTCAAATAACTTCCCCTTTGAATCTTAAATGTTTCAGTGTGAGAGTTTTATTAACATGGATCTTAAGAAATCTAACTTGCTCATGTGTTTGTCCCCTGAATTTGCATTCTCATCATACTTTCATCAACCTTTCCACCTGTGTGTGCTGTTGCTTTTGCAAGATTACTTTTTCATGGAGGGTTGATGAATGGTCTTGGTACTTAGTCAGCTCATTTTAAGCCTCTGCAATCAACAATAAAGTGTAATGCATTCGGTTCTAACAACAGTATTCGATTTCCCTCTTCACCAGCTCACTGTAAGGTACAAATGCTGAATTCTTACAACCAGCCAACCGTGCAGTCCACTGAGATACTTCTAAGGCTTTTTAATTTGACAAAGGGTCTTTCTGAGTGGAGGTCTCCAACATTAAACACTATGTAAAATGTTAGCTTACACAGAAACTACGAGAAAAAAAAAAGGGTTGAATATTTGTGCCAATTGTGTCCCAGTCAGTGCATGTTACTGTTCAAAACCACCTACTTTAAAACAGCTGGAGAATCACCCAACACAATTAAAAGTCCGTGGTAAGACCGTAATCGAGGAGCTGCATGAGCAAGCGTCTCATGCCATGTTTGCCATTAACTGTAAATGTAGAAAATGTGATTTCCTGTAGATACCACACTTGATCTTTTTAACAAGCTGGTTATGCCAGTTATGTGAAGTGCGGGGGTTTGAAAAACTACATTTTAGATTTTTAGAAAATAACCTAAAAGTTAAAATGACAACCTGCATCAATATGGTCTATGTGGAGTTAGGAAGATATTCACTCTGTATTATATTGCACCTCTAGCTCATACAAAAGTGTAATTGGTTAAAACTAACCATTGAACAGAGGCTGAAAGATCAGTTTATACAAAGTGGCAAAGTTAGCTCAAACACCATGTGATCTATATGTCGGAATTAAACAAGAGTTTAAACCAGAGAAGTATCTGTTGCATGAAAACCAAAATTACAGACAAGCTATTTAAGACTAAATAACACCAGAATTCCTGAAGTTACTGCAAGATATAAACAGCTGGACAGAAACTAAAGGATCTGCAATCTGTGTGGGAGATGAGTGTCATATTTGTTTGAATGAAAATTTAATGACGTACAGAGAAAGGTATTTGCCAAAGTTGTTGTTTAAGTAACATTGGTTGTACTTTAACCACATCGTGTGCCATTGTTTTGTTATTGTATGTAAAGTTTGCACTTCATACCATGTGATATGGTCGTGAGTCAAATGAATAAATAAATAAATGAAAAATGATGTTGCGTCTATTCATTTTATTTATTCAAAAGGCAACAGTGTGAGACTAGTAAACAACATTATTTTTACTATATAGGCATTAATATTCCACAACACAGGCATGATATTGATGTTTCTCAGCGTAATCCAGTTAGTACTCTGTGTGACACTGGATTACACACCTGGCAAAATAACGCTGTGGTCCTGTGGCAGAAAGCCTTGAGTTCTTTTTCCATCAACTGGTCAGTGGTAATTACACAGGAGCAAATTTGCTTTAACGCTGTACTTGGGTGCACTGATAGTGGGTACTTGAAGGGTACAGGATACATACACAATGCAACGAGAGTGGCGGTAATGGGGGTCAATTAAGCCCCTGGGCGCATTTTTGTACCGGGGCCACCTGGTGGGTTAATCCAGCCATGCTGAAATATCTTTAAATCCTGTTTGCAGCTGCTGCAGGGACATTTTGTTCCAAGGATGTACAGGCTCGTAAGTGACTTTTGAAAGCCAGGAATCTCTGGCTGCATCAGGGAAAGTAATAGCTGAGCTACTGCTATCGATCCAATGTATCAACCCCCCCACAGACATCATCATTTTGCTCTGCGGGGTTGTAAAAATCTTAACTTTGTTCCTTTAATTTATGAAGGTTATAAGGTTTGAGTCAAGCCAAGGTGACATGTGGAACTACAAAGATTGTAAACAACAAAACGATAAAGTTTGAGAATTCAGCATCCTTGGTTTTATTTTACTTCCTCCTAACTTCTTAATCTTTTTCCCCTGTTTTCTATATCACATCAGCTCTCTTTTTGCCGCTCACTCTGTCCTCTTCCTCTTATTCAGTTTTGTCTCTCTACAGTTCTTTACTTTCCTTCTATTCTCATCTCAACCCTGTCGCCAGAATACATGTTGACAGCGTTTGTACAAGTCAACAAATAGCAGAAATGTTAAAGCTTAACATTTCAATTCTCGACATTGTGGTAAAAAACAACACTTAGTAAGGGTTGGGAGAACTAATTTTCTTTGGCTGAAGATACCTGGTTTGGTGGCCACAAACATGCCTGGAAATGTCCCAAACTCTCATTAAAAAAAAATACTTGCCTTTGTTGGTCTGCTGCTGTCTGTTCTTTGGCAGCTGTCTTGCCTTGTTGTCATGGCATCCACCATTTCCCTCCTACCCCTGATTAGAAATCAGCTCATATACATGTCATCTGAACTGTCGCTTCAGAAATGTTGATGTGACACATATGCAATGTGCCAACGTAACATATCTGTGGTTTGCAAAAACCTGCACTGCCACATTTCACTCTGACGACTGTGCTGTTACATTTTCATTCCTTCCTCCTTTAGTGTATCTGCTCACATCTGTCTCCACCCCCCTCCTCTCCCCTTTTGTTGCTCACCGCCTCCCTCTCTTTCCACCTCTATCACTATCATTTGTCTTCCTTGACTTGTCATTCCTCTGTTTTCAAAGTGTGATGTTTTTTTTTTCTTTTTTTTTTGTCATTTCAGTGTCAAACAATACTTTTTTTTCCTTGCTTTATCTGGCAAAGTGGAGGTTCTGAAATAATTCTCTGTTGCTCCTGCTATACCAGCGTTTGCATCATCAGGTGGAGGGTTTTGGGGAAACAGTAAAACCCTCCTGGGAGATACACAGCGTAATGACAAGTGCAGTCGAGCACAAACAATAAGAAAAAATAACGGCGATAAGTTTAGAATCAGTAAAAGGCATGTAATATCACTGAAACTCAATTTGATTCAATGACTCAATTTCACATTTTCCTATAGCAATCAATCCATGAAATTGCCAGTTGACACCCTCTCACCCTGAGGTGTCCTGACATCTATTTTGAACAGTGTGTATAAGTGTCAGTATGCTTCAAACAATGAGCTTGTCGGATCTTGTAACACTGCCTGAAACTCCATTGTGCTACAACTTACAGACGTTGCAATTGGGAGTCTTGGTACAGAATTCGTAATTGAAAATCATGCCCACTTTGCTGAATTTTCTCTTAAAGGATAACTTTGGTATTTTTCAACCTGGGCCCTATTTCCCCATGTGTATGTGTGCGTATGATTCATAGGTACAACTCGTTCTAAAATTGGTTCAGTATTGAGGGAGGCGGATGCAGCCGGGAGATGCGAAATGAGCTAAAACGGTAACGGGGGCAAATGCGTATGCTATTTACAGAGATAGCACTGGCGATTTGAACCGGTCAGTGGCGAAAAAAGCACTTTTAATGCACAAACTTATACGGGACACATTTGCCCCCGTTGTACCTATGAATCATACACACACATACACATGGGGAAATAGGGCCCAGGTTGAAAAATACCAAAGTTATCCTTTAAGCTCTCTTTTTTATTCATCATTCTTCACACAACTGCCAAAATTGTACGATTCATCACATCTAGCTTCCTTTCCAGACCTCAGTTTTTAACTCTCATTGCTCCCTCTGATTGGACATGCTTTTATTTTGCATGTGTTAAAATTTATTTTCATTACATTTCAACTTGTAGACTGGACCTTACCAAGTCAAGTCAAGTGCTCTATACAGAGAGTCCTAAGACCTTAATGATACTCAGAAATAAAGCTTCTGAGTTCGCTGTGGCAACACTTTATTCACCATAAAACAGGAAGCTGTTTTTAAGGGGCAAGAGATGCTTGAAAACTCTCGAAACTTGGCACGCACATCAGAAGTCTAAAATTGTGTCCTAAATTGTGTTTTGACGGAGCAGCCCCTGCAGTACGTTTTACCTGGAGGTATGAAAATTGGTAGCCTAAGACGTACAAAGAAGCCTCTTGGAGCCGTGCTCTAAACCCAACAGGAGGTCCGCCATTTTGAATTTACTCTGCCACTTTTGTGCATTTTTAGACATTTCCAGGGCTCGTATTTTAATGAACTCCTAGAGATTTAATCCAACTGACTTCAAAGTTGGTGTGTCCCATCGAAAGACCTTAACATTTTAATGTCTTACAAATCTCACAAGAAGCTGTTGTAACTTGACTTGACTGCTGCTGTTTGTGTTTCTCTTCTTTCCCAATGACAATAACAGTATGCACGATTAAAGGCTAGTGATTAAAAGTGTGTTTTAAGATGAAGTTTTGGGGCAGCGATAGAGAAAGTTCTGTCCCTTTAATACTTAGTCCTGGATCTCCGGATAGACAGAAGTCTTTGGTCAGAAGCTCTAAGTTCTACGATGTACGAAGGGAAGAGGCCGTTTAACACTTCGTAAACAAACATCAGAATCTTGAAATGTAGTCTGTAGCTAACAGGCGGCCGGTGTAGGGAGGCAAGGATCGGGGTTACATTCTTTTTGACCTTGTTAAAACTCTTGCTGCTGCAAAGTCATTGAGTTCAGTGGTTCACTGGTTCAGTTACCAGTGAATGAAATGTATTCAAGCTCATCTCTAACCACCCTCTGATAATAGATGATTTCAAATTCAGTTTAGGATGTTTTCAGTGCATTTAGACATTTTGGTCACTCTGAGTTTTTAGGCAGTGTCAGAAAAACAGACATTCAAAAAAAGATTCGCCCAAAAATCACATTATGTTATGATGACCATCGATGGAAAATGGTACTACATACTGAGCATGCAGGCTGACAGAGAAGTGAGTAATGCTGTAGGAGTGATATTTTTTCGAAAGGTATGTTGCCACGTGAATCCATTGTGACTGCAGGCAAAGATGGGAGCGACAGACGTAAAGAGCTAACCTCAGCGGGGTCAAAAAAAAGCAGTGTATTTGGAAATGTTTTCACGAGTGAGTGTCAGGGAAACACTGAGTGAATGGACTGTGTAGAAGTGGTTCCAGAAGTTTTCATAGACATTACTAATACTTTTTTCTCTCAGTAAACTGGGTCACCATCAGAACCAGCTGTAATTGCTGTGTGCTGGGGCCTACTATAGCTGTTGTCCTTTGTGAAGCAGCAAACATTTCAGATCCACCTCCCAAGGCTACACAGGGCACATTTGAAAGCAGAGAAAGCAGCTTTTCAGTTGAGTGTATCTTTAATTTCCTGTGGTGGGAAAAAAAAGGTATTTGTGCCCATCTCCTGTCTTTTTCCAGTCTCCTGCTCTCTGGCAGTCCAGTTGTGCTGGGTTTTAGTTCTGTACCCTCTAGCAGCACTCAGTGAACCAGAAATAAAACTGTTGGCAAATTCACCTGGATGATGATTCAGACCAAAACACTGCTCTCAGACTTGAGAGCTGAAGTGCTATATACGCAACACGTGTTTGTAATAATGGAGGGTCAAGAGGAGGGGAGCTTGCAGCTGGGCTCAAGGGAGAGAAAAGTGTCATTTGGAGTAGATATGAGCAGGGGTCACTTAGGGGAGAGCAAACATGTCATTTCCATTTTAGGAGCTGAGGAAGAGGAAAAAGTGTCTGGGGGGAAAAGCACATGTCACTGCAGTCAGAAGAGAATGAAGGAAAAGAATAAAAAATAAATTCTTAGTGATAGGTGACAAATAGAAGGTTCTTATAGACATCTTCAAAGTCAGAGTTCTGCAGGGTCACATCTTCAGTGTGTGATTGTGACACGAAATGCAAGATATGGTCATTCAGTAGAGTGGAGTTAAGAGGAGGGAGGCTTTATGAATGCTGGGGTATGTGCTGAGGAATGCTGTCTATGTGAAACTTGAAAGACTCTCCAACCCATACTTGTTGTAAAATGAATGAGGTTAAAAAGTCAAGAATGGAAATGAACACAAGTAGCACGCATGAGCTTTTGACTTTTTCCTTTAAATGTGGATGGTTGTTATTTAGCTCAAAAGGAGTATTTGTGCATGGTGCATAGGCTAAAGGTTCCAGTGACTATTTGCATGAGATACAGTGACCTGTCTGCCGTAATATTTCAGGACAGACGTAAGATGGTAGCGTGAGCACGGACAATTGTATTTGTAGTTGCAGTGTGTGATAATAAAAAAAAGGAGGAAAGTGAAGGAAACTTGTTTGCAGATGATAATCTGTCCATATCTCCACTTAGCTCTGCATGGTCCTCCTCTCTCCTGACACTGCAGTGGTGGAATAATCTTCTTTTCTCAGGCAGAATCTCATTTTCCAATACATGCTGAAAACTCATCATCTCCACCTCCACCACCACCTCACTCCGCGCTCTGACTCAACCTCCAACACCTGCACATCAGGGTTTATCTACTGTCTTCCCCCTACAGACATAAATTACAGTAGCATTAAATAATGCTATGTTTGGACATGCATATCCTATATAAACACACACACATATCCTATATAAACACACACACATATATATGTGTACATACATTTGTCACACGCCACAAATAAGTGACCAAAACATCCAGGTAAAATGAATGAAAAAATAATTTAAAAAAATAAATAAATAAAATAAAAGAAAATAAATTTAATTTAATTTAATTTAATTTAATTTAATTTAATTTAATTTAATTTGAATAAAATAAAATAAATAAAACCAGTGCAATTTTAGTGAGATATTTAGTTTGTTTAGTTAGTTTAATTCTCCTACACTAATTGTCTCCGACAAGTTCAGGTCCCTCTGTACATTATTCCAGGAAGAAGAGGCAGTACGTTTAAAAGCTTTTTTGCCTAGCTGCGTTTGAACCTTGAGGACCAGCATCTGTGAGAGCGCAGGTGATATTGATTTTGGTTTTTACACATGTACATATACAGATAAGAAGGAACCAGCCTAAGGAAAGATTCATATACACATACCAACCGATGCAAAAGTCTGAGGACACACAGAGGTGGCTGTAGTTATTATAGATTAGCTTTATACACAGTAGAAAACCATCTATTGTGTCATATCTTTACATTATCCTTTTCTGGTGCTTCAACACACACAGTATCCCGTATTTATGCTTACGGTACTTTTTTTGTGTGCTAGAAAAAAGAATAAGAATATAACTAATAAAAAAACAGTTACTCAGGGAGCAGCAGTGTAACTACCATGCAGTAAAACCTGGAACTTTAGTGCTAAGTGTATCTGTGTATCTGCACTGAGTATATCTATATTGCTGGTGCTATTTTTAACTCCCTTCTCTGCCATATTATCTTTATTCACTGTTACCTCAGTGACTTCCCTGGTCCAGCGAGGCCTCTGTGAGTCTGTGTGGCGCTGGAGCCTGAGGTCAGAGGCCCTGCTGCTGCTGCCAGCATGTAACAGTCCTCTGCTCTCAATCCTCAGCTGGTTAGGTTGTTAGAAATGCCCGCCAGCTGATCCCAGCGGGGCGGAGCAAAGTGTCATCTCCCCACACAGAGGTGAGAGGAGAAGAGAGAGGGTGAAAATAGTGTGGAGGGATTTGAATCTATTTTTCTCCTGTTCCATCTCACTCTTTCTTTCTTTCCTTCACATTGTTTCTTTTTATTATTATTATTGACTCACATGTCATCCTCTCCTATATCCAATAATGCCTCTGACACATACAGTCACAGAAAACACAGAGCTCATCTTGTAGTGTCATCAAATTCCTATCTGGACTGCTGTTGTTAATATCGACTCATATGTGCGCACACACACACACACAAACTTGCATCATCTGCAAACATAAATAATCTAACTTTCAACTTTAGAGAGCATACACAGCCATGTGAGTAAGCCGTATGAAAAAGCATTGCAGCCAGCATCTTTCTTATAGCACTCTGCTCTGAGCACGCTTAGTTGAAAATCACTGTTCAGAAAGGCACCGTTGTCATCACTGCAGCTCGTCATGAGAGGCAGCCCAAGTGAAACCATAATTTTTTCATGCATTGGTCAATTTTTAAGTTATGGGCTATATTGCTTTTTTCAGACTACTGGAAAGAAACCATCCAAAACTGACATTTAGTTGTTTATTTTAGTTTAGCTTCCTGCTTTGGAAGTTTCTACAAAGAGTGCATATTAAACAAGACGATGCCTCATTTGTGTATTTAAGCATAGAATTTCAGAAAATTTGTAATACAAAAAAGTAATTGTTTTAATATAAGTAATCAACATAGGAAATGTATTGATGATCTATCTACTGTATTAGTCAAAAATCTTACCCTTGTGTTTTATTTTTGCTTTGTGTATGGAATTTTAAAATACAAAAAGGCTGGGTTTTTTTTTTCGAAATTATAATTTAATTTAATTTAATTTAATTTAATTTAATTTTATTTTATTTGAGCCAAACTGATGTTGTACTTACATACAACAAACTTTATTCTGAAGGTTTTTACAGATGGATTTATTCATGTGTCATTCATAAGCTGATTTATATTACATTTCATTCCTAAAAACATGGCAGTGGCTATTTATTTATTTATTTATTTATTTATTTATTTATTTATTTCTTGGCTGCTCACAGCATTTTCTACTTTATGGAGTAATAAAAACACCTGTCCATAATCTCCTTCGTAAAAACATTTGCCTGTAATATGATAACAAAATGAAACAAGATTTTTGAAGGTGACTTTATTGAATGTTCAGATGTTTTGTCTGGAAATGTATGTAAATTTGCACATATATATTTGGATAATATTAACAAACATAATCAACTAGAGTGTCTCCCTTTTAGATACTGTGTATCTAATCTATCACAACAAAGACGGAAAGCCGATCTGTGGAGGCACATCAGCTGGACAGTGTTGAGCTTTTATCACTGTATGCACTGTAAGCTTGTTGTTAACTGCATGTTTTACCCTCTGTTAACACATTACTTTGATAACTTTGAAGCTGATATGATCAGTGCATCTTAACAAACAAACAAGACCTCCAGCCTGAAGATATTGTATTGCAAGGCTTGGTTAGATTTAGGCAACTAAAACTGTTTGTTTAAGTTGGCAAAAGGTCATGATCATGGTTAACTGACACCAGCGTCGTCATGTCCGTCATCTCTCAGCTGTCAGAAATAGCCATAAAAATGCCCAAATAGTGATGATGAAAAAGACACAGACACTGACTGCTGATAGAAAGATATACTCTTTAATCATCCATCCACCATGACCTCCTCTTTTAGAGGTTTTGGGACTCTATAACAGCATCATGCTACCTCAGCTTTTGACACAGTCACCACCAGCAGAACCACAAGAGGTCAGTGTCAATGGGTTCTTTTAGGTCTTGGAACAAGCCATATACTTTAGTGGCTGTTTTCATATCACGATTTTCTTAAAAAATAATTAATATTTTTACCAGCCAATAATCTTCACGAGTCCTGTCTGTGCAACAGAACACCTGGGACGCTCAGAGGTCCTACATAAAAACTAAACAGAGGCCACACTGACTGAAGTCATCACGTACAATGTCATCACACAGCTCCAGGGGCTCGTAGCTGCTTTTGACCATTCCTGAAATCAGCCCGTTGCTTACCCTTCACTCTGCACAGTGTACCAACTAGAGCAGAAATTACATTACCAAAAAAAAAAAATTGAGCAGCTGTCATTATTTGACTGTGATAAAACACAAGAGGAGGCCTGAGAGGAAGCCTCTGGTGGCTCTGCTCACTCAGCCAGGCTGCATTGTGACGGAGCATGTCATAGCCATGATGCGTGTGTGTTGGCATGCATGCGTAATACGACCTTGAGGTGGAGCAATGTGTTTATATTCCACTGAATATCATATATTGTCAGTTACATATTTAACTATAAGCATTTTGCTATTATTCAACATGTTTTAAAACTCACCGTGTTGCTGCACTTCATGCTAAACTTGATGATAATGTGTTACATGCTAAATAAACAACTAAACGCACCTACAGTGACGCAGAAGATGCAATCTGTAAATCCAGCAGTGTATCACTGGACAGTATACATTTGAAATCAATATTATCTCTTCACAGCGACTGTTTCCCAGGAGCTCAGGACCTCCAACATGGCTACTGGAGGGCGTGTTATTACCTGAAACCCCTCTGCTCTCAGGTACAAGGTGGTTGGTGTGTTCTGGTGCTGCTTTGATAGCAGTGAGGTGTTACTCTGGGATGTAGTGCACAGCTGTAGCTCGAGGAGATGTGTATGTGTGTTCGTGTGTGTGTCTGTGCCAAGCCCAGTGATCCCTGAGCTTGGCACTGTCTGGGCTGCAGGCTTGAGTTGGACAGACAGACGGGGGGTTGTTGTTGTTGTTGAAGTTGATCCCTGGGGTTTGAAAAGCCGGTTGCATCTGACCTCTAACCTCCCACCACCGCCTCTGGCTGTGACACACAGACACACACATGCATAGACATGCACACGCACGGGTCTGCATAAACACACACACATCCACAGGTATGCACAGGCATGCACGTAAAAAACTGGAAATCATGCCCACACCTTCATGCGCAGATATCACAAATGCACATATACGTACACATGAGTTATTCAAGCCACACTTGCCAGTAATAGCGGGTGAATTGAAAATAAAGAAAGGAGAAAAGAAAGAATGCCTTTCAAAGTCGTTGAAAGACAGCTCTCAAAGACCTCGGTTACAAAGAAAGAAAATTTAATTGCAAATTTCATTTGAATTCCAAGAAAGCGTTGTAGAAATGAATGTGTGGGCGTCCACATGCCTGCATGTATGAGGTGTCAAGTCTGCCCCTCAGTTCATGTTCAAAGGTAATTGTGGTGACATTGTTCACAGCAATGAATATTGTGCATGTGCCTGGATGCATAAAAGGCAAAGCCATGGGGTCCATAGCTGCATGTTTATGTGGTTATGTGTATGTTTGATGTGAAAATGAAAGAGCGGCACCACTGTGTTGTTCTTCTTCTCTGTCTCACTTTCTTTCTCATTCAAAATTACTCTAATGGTATGTGAGCTGAAAGCAGTTAGTCTTTATTTAGCTGGCAGATTTTGTGAAAAAAAAAAAAGCTGAATAGAATAGTTATACATCACTGAGACACAAAAACTATAAAACTCAATCACCTCTAAATGCTTTGGAGAACCAATAAAATAGAAATCAAGGGCGATGTGATAACAGAAGGTAAAAAACGTATATTTACAGCAATGCCAATAAAAAATGAATTCTGTCCTAAAAATACCAAAACTCTGCAGGATTATTAAAGCAGCACCAGTCCAGTCTGTCCAGTCAGTCAGACGGCCAGTCACGTACTGGCTACCACTTACAGTACCAAGTAGTTACCAAGTAAACAATTCAAGCAATTCATGTGCAAATAATGTGGGTACTTTACGTGTAGTGAGGTTACACACATGAATCCTTGAAAATTCTCTTAAGCAAGGACTCGGTCCTCATCGGCATTCGAAGGATCCTTGACATTGGCACAATCCGTCAGTGGGATTCTATTATGTAGGCTCCCTGGAATTCTGCCATTAAAGGATCCTGGGTTTAACTGGTTATAGAGAGAGACCCACAGAGAGACAGGATTTGAATGTTTAATCACCATAGTGAGACCGAAAGAGTAACCATTCAGCACCATAGAGAGAGTCATAAGCCCCACGTTTGGTCACCGCTCTAGCACACAGATCTGGTACTAAGAGGTGGAGCTGTGAACACTGCAGTCTGTTGATCGGTCAATAGTGGGCAGTCACTCTGCTCGGGGCTGAGCTGTGGCTCGTTATGAGGCTCGTGTAACCACTGTTCATTCCATGGAGAGATTTATATATTAGTAAACTGTAGCTATAAAATGAACAGATGTTTTGCTGCCTCTTGCAGCAGCTGGAGTCTGAGAAAAAAATAACTTAATTCACTGGGCTGACTGCCGGTAACTTTTAAGGTGGAATGCAATAAGTTGACGACGTGAATCAATCAACACGGCTTAAGTATATGTGACAACTCTGACCATTACTTTCGCGACATGACATGAGTGGATCTTCAAGCATTTATATGTATTAATTTCAGTGTGTGAAAGTGTAGGGCTACAGCAACACTTCAACCCCTGAGCTTGCTTGAGAAGGACTGAATGCACAAACCAGCTATCTTTACATATCCATGGAGAGAGACTGCAGCCTGTTTTATTTTGTACTGAAATGTTGGCGTGCAACTCCGTTCTGTGGGCGATGAGTGACAACAACCCCGCCCACATTTAAGATAACTCTTTGCAGTGGAAACACTAGGGTCTAGGCACCATGTCTGAAGGGTACTTTTGGTTCAAAAGGTACCATACCGGAAGTGTTTGGTGAAAATGGGGCTGAACAGACACTGGGTAAATCCTGGAACTTTCTGTACATGTAAAATAGTCTTCTATTATATTATATCTGTTTAAACTGGTTTTGTTTGTTTGTTTGTTTTTAAAGCAGTAGCCTACAAAATAACATATCTTTGTTTTATGTCAAAATAACAGTTGCAGAATGGAATTTATAACCTCTCGATAAAATGGCTGAACAAGAGCAGAATATTCTGACCATACCTGGCTGGAGGCTCACTTTGAATTGGACCAATAATGGGGTTATGACTGATGATGCTTCATAAGTTCATGAGAAAAAAAGTGCAAACAAGTATGCAGATCGAGGAAGATAATGGATTTGAATGTTGTAGACACAGGCTGAACGTCTCCGCCATCCTAAACAAGGCCGTGTAAACATAAATCTACAAACAGGATCGCCCAGTCTTTAAAATGAGAAGTTTTTCAATCAGTTTGTGTACTAATAAATCAAAATTCATGCATTAATTCTAAAGACTTAAACCTTCTCAGATGCTTTGGAGCAAAGAGGACATCCATGTTATTCCCAACTTGGTAACTTGAATGCATGTAGGCAGATATGACACTTCCTACTTCCACCTCCAATCTTGAACAAATATAGTATGAGTCACCCAGTGAATCAGAGACCCATTCAGGAAGTCAGCCACTCAGGCTGTCATTCTCTTGATTTCCATGTTCAACATACTATACTGTATTTCCAGTTCTATATGTGTCTTTCTCTGCCTCTCTTTGTTTGTGTTCAGTCCTGCGTGTGCATGAAAGAAGCAGAATCCTTTAAGACTAATGCTGGAAAAAAAATAAAAAATTCAAGGGAGAACTTCAAAATAAAGTGAACTCAGTCTCCCTGTAAATGTATCGCAAAACAGAATTTCTGATCAATACGGTATTAAACAGACAACACTTACTTGTTCTGCAATATACTTGCTGAGAGCTTGAAATCACTGAGCGTACTTTTCCCTTACTCTTTATCTTCTCTGTTCTCTCTGTGATATCCTACCCACGCCCCATTTCTCCCCTCCCAATCTCTCCAAATTATCAGCAAGTATACTCTATTACAGACCCTTCCTGATATAATTACAATACTCTCTTGCATGTCCCTCTTATTCCCTGTTCCATCATCCTCTATTTCTCCCCCTCTGTTTCACTGCGTTCCTCATTCTGATTATCTTCTCTCCCTCTCCCTCTTTCACTTTCTGGCTCACAAATCTTGAAAATTGAGATCTGAAGTATGGTAGTGCTGGAAGCCTTGATACAAGGCTACGACTCTCAGTCAAATGAAGACACTCCTTTGGCACAGTGAGACGTGAGAACAGCCACATCCCTCTGTCTGAGAGATTTCTGTTTTGAGAGCAAGAGGGTCCTCCGCTCGCTTTACTTGTCTTCACATATTTCCATTTTGTTCAAGCACATCAAACACCGACGAGACCTGCAGGTGTGCTCGTATGTGAAGAAGATGCTGTATTATGTTTTGGCTTTTTGCTCTTTGCTTTCTTGCAGGGTGTAAATTGGAGCGCAGTCGAAGGAAAACAAAAAATAGAAGAAGAAAAAAATCTAAATACGGACTGGTCCTGCATTTACATTTTGATTCCCTTTAATTATCCACACTTGAGTCAGTTATCCACATGGCTCAGGATAATTTCATGCATTTCCATCCTGCTGAGCACCACCGCCTCACAGCACGGCACTCACATGCGCTGCTGGGGCCCTACTGTACGCCTTCAGCTGCAGCCGACTGCACAATGTACATAGACTGCTAAGTAGTTCAACAATTTATGGTATATTGTTGTGGGTTTTGTGCACATTAAAAAGAATATAATGAGAACAATATTGCCAGAAACATCTCCATAGATCAGATTACGTGTAACTAATGTTGACAGAAAACTGAGAACAATTTTGTCATGTGTAATCAGATTTAAAATTGTGCTTATTTACTTTCTTTTTCACTCTAAAATAGAAACTCCTACTTCTTGCTTATGCATTTAAACCTTCTTAATTTACATGCTAAACAGATCTGATTAATTCTAATCATTCTTACTTACATAAACTGTACGATGAAGGGCTTATATGAAAGGATGTTTCTACATAGACTCTTCGACCAAAAGAAAGTTATTCGGCAGTATGTTTTTGCTCTGCAGTGTGGCGTGATGGTGCATGGCAAATGACTGAATAGAAAATACCATTGACTCATTGACTTCTGTTCATTTAGGTGTGACTTCTTTTGTAAAAAGAAATTAAAGTGGGAGGCTACAGTCGGTTGCTGCTGTCACGTTCATTAATTTTAAATAAGTTACGCTTTATTTCACTTGATTCGATGCATTTACACAAATATATGTATTTACAAGTGTTTTAAAGCCGAACAAAAACTGACAGACTGCTTCTTTTTTTTTTCATATATTTTTCCAGTTACAGTATCTTTTCATTATGTTTAACAGCTATGTGTTTAAAGGCTATCACGCCACAAATCATAAAATATCTGAGAGCAGCCATCTTGCTATCACCTAGTTTCCTTTTGTAGTCTGCAGACCTTTGGCAACTTTATGTGCCAATTAGTCTGATGTTTCATGGCTCATGTTCAGAAAAACAATCAACTCAACCTTGTTAAAGGAATGACAATAAGACCAGGACTGTTCAACTCAGAGTTGTATCGTGTTCTCTACATGTGAGAGTCTGTATTTGATTTGTATGGAAGAGCAAATTTGATTTGTTAAGAAGGAAATTAATGAGGCCAGGTTAGTATGCATTATTGGTTTACCATATTTTTACTGTTGAATGGTTATCGTCTTGGCAAGAAGCTGCTGAATGTAGGCCTACCTAACTCTGTCTGCAAAATATGTACTGCTAATTGGCTTTGTCTGGATTTTTTTTTCCAATACCACACAGAGGTCGGAGAGAAGTCACTGGCTGAGCAGTTGGGCGAACGGTGAATATGACTTTGCCACTGCACTACAAATGTTGTTGAGTTATGGCTATTAAAAACTTTGTTGAGGTTAGTTGTGAAAAAGTTGAGTCTGGCTTGACTGATCAAAAGTCTTGATGAATTAAATATGATGACAGCAGGTGTTTTGTAGCGATGGGCAAAGCAGTTCTTTAGATGTTACTGAATCACTAGAATCAGTTCATTAAAAAGATTCGTTCAAAAGATTTGTTTAGTGCTTGGCGGGAGGAGCCCTGACTGTGTACTGCGTAGTCTGATTCACTGAACTGACACGGCTGAGCTGCTGCTGCGTGAGTCTCATCACTGGCCAGCTTAACATTTTAAGTTTGTTTATCTGGAAACTAAGCCTGTTAGAACAATGGGGAGGTGTGTGATCGTGTTCATGTGGCTTGACTCTTGGCTACATTAGCCGTTAGCTTGGAGAAAACGGTCCCTATTAAAGTGCATCGCTGAGAAGAAATGATTTGAATCACTCAGGGATCTGGGTTACGTCGTTCACCGAGTGATTCGTCACGCAGTGGGCAGTCCCTCCCTGCACCCTGGCTGCCTTGTGACTCGCGAGGGATTCATTGTTCGCACGGACCGAATCGGCAGTTCCACTCGTGGCCTGCACGCTCACCATTCAGTTCAAAAACATTTGGAAAGTCTAACAGGGCTATCATTTTATCCTCAGCAGGAGTAGCTGACCCGGTCGGTGGAAGTCTAGCGCGCCTGCTCTATGAGCCACACAGTGCCGAAGAAGTGCCGATTATCCATGACACTTAATATTTACCAAATGCACAACTGAACTTCCTGTCTGACTGCAAGTATGTGTTTCTAAGTTTAGATATTTTAAGAATGAAGTGAAGTTATTTTGTTTGTCTAGATTTGTTTTTTATCGTTTGTCCCTCTGAGAGTAAATCTTAGCATATCCATTATATTTTGTTCCCAGTGCTATGTGGGATTATTTTCTTTCTTATTGTCCTGCGCTTTGTATTTTTGTATTAATTAACTGGGAAAATAAAGCACAACTTTTCTGACAGTTGGAGAAATGCTTATGGCAGATTTAGCAAGCAGAATAGCAATGATTGTGAGTGCATGCATGTTCCGGCGCACACACATTTGGCATGTGTGCGTGGCCTCCACAGAGCTCTTAGTCTTGCCGTTTTAACGCAGGCAGGAAGCGTTTCGCCCTCCTCAGCCGAAGCAGCGGCTGCATAATTCAGCCGGAGCGATGGGGACTCCCACCATGATTGAACATAATGATGTGTGAACCCATTAGCAGCTAATCAGAAACAGCAATGAAGCTGATGATGATGAAGGTGATGCCGGTGAGAACTTCATCGCAATCATCAACCCCCCTCTCAAAGACAGAAAAAAAAAACTCATTCTGCTTTCTAAGGAGGGTAATTGAATTTGAAAAGAAAGGAGGTGAAGGGATGCTGCTGCTGCAGTGTGTTACTGCACGTGGTCGCTGCGTACACAACTACAAAAATGCCGACATGGATACAGGAAGGTGTTTATGAATAATGCAGTTGTACCTGAGGAATGAATCTGCTGCCTTTACAATTGTTGAACTGTTACAGTGTCATGTTCACTTCTGTTTGGATTCACTCGTGTTAGTGCTGATGCAACTCAGTGAGATACACATGCAGATAAGGTCATCTAGCAGTTTCTAGTTCACTGTAAAACACTATTGCATAATGTTATACCAAAGTAAATCTGCCAGTGTGCTAACTGAGAATGACTCAGATTTGTAGCATGAAACTCAGGCAACTGAAAAACATTAAGTGATGGTGTAACTGGCATCGACGTTAACAATATAAGATATGAATATTCAGTTACAAGACATGGATTTTTAAGGCACAAAGTCTTCTGCTTCTTCAGCTTCACCAACTTTTAACACAACTAATCGAGGTTCACACTTCCCCCTGTTCCTTCAGCACACACTCCTCTTTAAGAGTCCAAAGTTTAGCAGCAGAGAAAAACATTAAATTTTTTGGCCACTTGAGGGCAGCAGAAACAAGTTGTGGGTGATACATGGACTTTTTAAGTGCATATGGTGAACTTGTTAGCAAATATTTGCTTATTTATGCATCAAGCAGTTACGGAGCAATATTATTATTATTTATTAGGAGTTATGTTTGTGGCCACCTGGCAGATGAAACTCCAATATTCACTCTTTAGCTCTGTTATATATATCTGGGGCCAGCTGCACAAAATACCTTAAGTTATGATTTTTAGTCCTACTAACGGTTTCCTCAAAATAAAATCGGTTGCACAAAACACTTAAGTATTTATGGTTTTCTCCTTGTCTTGGTCCTATTCTTAAGGAATCCATAGACTATTGCACATGAGACCTTAGCAACCAAAGCAAGGTTAGAAAAAAATAAATAAATGAATAAACTTAAGGTACATCTCAGTCTGTCTTAACTGCAACATTATGGTGATGAATAAGAAAAAGTTAACACACCCTGAGAAGAGTGTTCTGCGACGAGGAGAACCCAATGGATATGCTTTTGATTTTACACCCTATATTTGACTGAATTAATTTTCGTTGCAATTTTCTTTGTAGTATGTGCTCTTTATAATTGAATTCCTCCAGAAATGTAATCTTTTCCTCTTCTTCTCAATGTGGTTTTCTTGTCTTCTTCTTGTCTGCCTTTTTTTCCACTATCTACCTATAAGGCAACTTTGTGAGACAATAACAGGCATCACAAGCGTGAGTTCAAGCAAACATGGAAACTTTTACCGCTGTAGAATCTCTTTCAGCTTGGTAAAAGAGTTTATGTTTTCCACTCACTTTGAAGCAAGGTAACGTGACGCGTGCGCGAGATGCAATATTGACATGAACACGACAGGCACTCGTGCGAAGTAGACCTCTGGAGACCGTGAACGTGAGGTCCTCTGGCAAGATCTGAAAAGACATGAAATTATAATCTCCTCTTCATCGAGAGAATAACATGTTATGACAGATATTGCGTGGTCACTTCTTTCCTTGGAGGATGTGCAGCACAGTAACTAGCTAAGCCAACCATCTTTATGTCACAGGCACACGTACACACATGCATACACACAGACAAATATATCAAATTGCACACACAAAAAAAAAAAACAGACATTCAACCACAAATTCAAACAAGCAGGCTGGATTTTGTCATCACATAACAGCACATGCATTTACATAATCAACATTAATACACCACATAATATTACATAGTTTTACACATGCCCAATGTCACACAATCCCTCCCTCACACACGCATACACACACAGTCACACACTGTCTAGTGAAAGGAAAGGCGCAGAGAGATGAGATTCCCAGTCGTCTCTTTCGTGGGATCACGGCTGCCAACAGCTGATCTGTCCCATTCTTCATCATCATCACCATGGCTGGCGTGTCGCACACTTCGCCCACAACAAATTCACTTCTTCATCTGTCTCTGTTTGTGTTTCCACGATTTCTCTTTCACTGTCTTCTCACCATCTGCCGACTTTTCAGTCTGGTCCTGTCAGTTTGATTCAGCCTGTGGTTCATTGAAGCTCACTAATTCTCACTACAAACACTATATATCCTCACACTTCTTTCTTGCCTAAGTTTTATTTTTGTGAAACTCCAGCAAAAAAAAACACTTTTTAGAAGAAAAACACTTATTATTTCAAAAAGATAAAGAGGCTTATTGTTGACCCATTGTACAATGATTTTTGTGTGTGTGTGCGTGTGTGTGTGTGTCCTAATCAGCCAGCATTGTTCATAAAAGTATAAATAGAATAATGTAATTCTAACTATCAAACATTCTCAAACACTGACCTATTATAAGAGAATGCTCTTAATAATATATTATTAATACCACTGATTGTCATGGATCATGTAAATTTAAAATTAGTAGGAAAACCATTAAAAGCTGAAATCTGTGAACAGTTCAGACTGAGGTCAAAGTTTCCTCAGAGGACTGTTTTAATAAGTTAAGTGTTCAAGCTCTAATAAAGGAGCTGCTTCTCAGCTGTACATAAAATGAATTGAACTTCTTTTGAAGTAATGTGATAGTGTTTATCACTGTAAGCAACACGAAGTAACAGTATGGTAAGATGCTTTGCCGAAATGAGCACCTGGATTGCTTTTAAATTACAGTCATCTAAAGTGCTGTTTAAATGAATCGAAACAGTCTTGAATATTCAAAATGCTTTCAAACCTCAAAACTAACTAAAACAGTTGTAAACAAATGAAAACTCTCCAAGGACACAGTTCACTTCAGGTACAATGAGGCTTTATGCAAGTCTACATATGGCAAGTGTTAATTTTCTTCCTACAGATGTCATTTTCACTGTGGAAAAAAATGTTTTAATCACTGGAGGGTTAAAATAACTCACAAGTTGACAGACACACAGCTCAGACATATAATCATTATATATAGATGCAGAGCAACATGATCATCACATCAAAGTTGTGTTTGTGTCCACCAGATGAATAAAAGTCCTAATTCCACCCTTGTTTTAGCTTTGGTTTGGTCTCCTCCAACTCCTGGGAGAAATATTCAGCTCTTCAGCTGCTAAGTTAAATGTAAAAGCAGATACATTCACCAGCTTGTTGTTAACTTTGTCTGCCATCTGGTGCCGGGCAGGTAATGTACAGTGGGTTTATCATTACACTGTGAAAACAGCTGCCTGCTGCTGCTGCTGCTGCTGCTGCTGCAGTGGATGGGACTGGATGAGAGTGAAACCAAAAGTATTAAGCTAAAAAAAGGGGAAAAGCTCAGTTGAGCTGCAGAGTTGGCTGTAATTCTCTGGGGCTTTGTCTCTACAACTAACCTGTTTCACAAAGTAGTCTGCCGGGTGGGTGGAATATAAAATGTCTCTTTAATTGCACTTTAAAAAATAATAATAACTAGTCCATACCCACTGAGTGCACAGTTGCCCACGTACAGTTTCACACGGAGTGTATTTGGGATATAGGTCATAGGAAATTGCAGATTAAATAGTCAACTGAACCCATTAAGAAGAGCAATGTATTCAGACAGAGTGTTTGTAAATTTGATAGTACGATTGCAGCCACAGTGATCTGTCGCATTTTAGCCATTGTTAAGCATTTTTCTGTTGTTATAGCGCCACCTACTTGCCAATTAGAGTTAAATTTCTCCAGTCACCTTGAGGCGTCCTGTTCTACATATCTAAGTTTAGTAAAAATCCATATGGTGGTTAGGCCTAGATAAGAAATGAGCTCTCTAGCGCCCCCATTTTGTTTGATGGGGTCAATAATGGAGGGTCCCCTCAGATTATGTGTGGTCATATGCCTACAAAGTTGCGTGGTGATGGGTGAAACCCTTGAGATGTTCTACACCTTTATGTGATGAGCCACGCCCTCCGCAATATTCATTGCCTTATAGAAGCTCAGTTTTAGGAAGTTTTCCAACTTTTGCCAAGAGGGAACGTTAGATATTGGTCCCTAGATTATGTTCACCCAGTTTCATGCAGATCGCTCAAACTTCCTAGGAAGAGATCCATTTATAGTGTTTTTCAAAACATTCAAAATGGCGGAAAATCTATATAAGCGGAAGTTATGGGTTCTTGAGGCAAATGTGTTCCTCATGAGGAGTGACATCTCTGTGCAAAGTTTCATGTCTCTACAACATACGGGGCATGAGATATGCCCATTCAAAGTTTGACATTTCAATGGGTTGCTATAGCGCCCCCCTTTGGCCAATTGATGTAATATTGCTTCATTGGCATCCTCCCATGACCCTCTACCACTGTGCCAAATTTCACATGGATTGACCAAGTCAGTGAGGAGAAAAATGTGGAACAGACACACACACACACACACACACACACACACACACACACACACACACACACACAGAGTTTTCGTCATTATATAGTAAGATAACTTTTAAGGATATTTAAAGGGTAAAATGTGTTAAATATCTTTTTGAAATGAATCCATACAGGCCAAAGCAACAAAAACAACAACAACAACAACAACAAGACGAATACATCAGTCCACATTTCTGTTTTCAAAGAAATGTCCTAAATCCTCGCAGCTTAGCCTAAAAAAAAAACATTTTTATGACAAACATATTTTTCAATCATTTCTAAATGCATGCCGTCCTGATGCGCAGCGCTCATAAAGAGCGTCTTTACAGTGCAACCAACTGAGATTAGTCCCTTCATTTTATATGTAAATTACTCATGTGTAATTTCCTTTAGTGCAGTTTGTGCTTTCTGTGACGCACAAACAAAACATATACATCCCCCCTATAGCGTTTGCATGTTTGTCACTTCTAGAGAGCATTAAAGCAACGTGTGTCTGTGCCAGCAAAAACATTACACGCATGCATTATTTAGATGAGTGTTAGCTTTGCTTCTATACCGAAGCTACACACTCTCCATTTGGTACAAAGCGCAGTTTATCCATCTCTGTTTCACCATCAGCAGTCACAGCCTACTTTCACTTGCCAAGTACACCCTGACAGGGAAGAGGAATTAGCAAGTGATGTTTCACAGTTATTGTAAGCGGCAACAGGCACAAACGAGTGACACAGACACCATCTGAACACACAGAAAACATCTATAATTCCTTTTTTATTGAGCGTGAACTCAAAATATTGTACAAACAAGCTTTGGAATGATCAACATGCAGTCATTTCTTTCATAGTATTTAGTTAAATTTGATTCATATCATTAAGAGTCATGATGCAGTAGGATTTTACTTCGATATTAAATACGCTAAAGCTTTAACCCATGCATGCTCCAGCATTCAAATGTAAACTGGACAGAGCTTTATGCCATAAAAGGATGCCCGGGACAAATGTAACAAGAGACGCCCAAAAGGCATCCTGATCAGATGTGCCAATCACCTTAACTGACGCCATTTTCCAACTTTTTCTTTTATTACCTCTGCTTCTCCCGGTTCATGCTGTTGGCTTTGGGGGTTTTTTTCTACCCAAAATGCACTGCACTCTACGTCACTTCCTCTCTTTGGTTCGCTAGAATGTCCGTTTGCATTTTCCACTGTAAGCGAACTGCACCAGGGTTCACTTGCAAGTGAACAAAGACCCACAGTTTTCAAGCAGACCAGGGTTTGCTTGTTTGGTCCGCACCAGAGTTTGAATGAGCGTTCACACCACTGCAAACAAACCGAACTATCCGTGGAAGTGGACCTGGGTTTGTTTAAAGCGGACCAAAAGGTGCCAGTGTGAATGCGTCCTAAAACCTAAGAGCGGTTCAAGAAGACCAAAAAGACCAAGAAGACGTTAACACAGCACATTCAGGGAATGAGTACCTCTCCCAGTATGGGGACACCAGGGCACTTTTACCATCTAAGGTTAGTGTGTCAGCATGGTAACATCAGCTAATCAGCATTCAACAAAAGTACGACTGAAGCTGTGGCAGTGTCATTAGTTCTTTGGGTATTTTTTCATAAACCAAAGTACAAATTGAAATGTTGTTATAAGGTGAAAAGTCAGTGGATCTCCTGGGGTCAGTGAATATCTATGTCATGGCAATTTATCCAACAGTTGTTGAGATTTCTCAGTCTAGACCAAAGTGGTTGGCTGACGCTGACACTGGAGTCACACCACGAATTCAACTAAAAAGTAACTAAACAGCCCTAATGAATGATTTTAGCGGAAATAATATGGAAAAGACACAATTTAAAAAAAATACAATTAATAAAAATACTAAGAAAAGATCACTTCTCGAAAAAAAAACCGAGATGGTTGGAGGGAGTAAAGAAGCATTTGATGTAGATGCCTCTGTTTTAACTGATAGAGTCAGTTCAAGTCCCCGAAGATTGTAAACTTCTAAAGAGTAGCACATTTCAGTCAGTCTTACTAATGTAACATAAGAATAATTCCACTAAGACAAGAGCCATTCCAAACCCATTTGGCTTTGTACACATGAATTATGATCCACTGCCTGATTTTGAACCATTAGATTATTTCATTAAGTCAGTGAAACATAAAATTCCAATTAGGATGAAGTTTGTGTATCACTGCCAAATGTAAAAATGTAAAACCGGGGTGATTAGCTTACTAATTTACACTTTCACTGGCATTAGCTTTGCACTGATGTGGCCAGAGCTGCTGCAGTTTCCCCTCTGCTGAGTCAAGACTTTGATTCAATTCCACACTAAATAACCAAACAATAGGGGAGCACGGGGTCAGTTGTAACAAAGATATACAAATAATGAAACATAGAGAAAACAAATTTCAGTACAAACCTGTTTTTAATGACTTTCACCTTTTCTTTATATTATCACAATTGACCCTGCATTTGGGCTTTTTGCATGATTAAACATCTTGAAACCTGCATCTGGTTCACTATACAGAATATATTCATCTACATTTATACAACAGTTTATGGAGATTATGGAAACCATTTTATTTTGGGATAGAACTGGAAGTGAACACACTTTACAGCACTGCACGTGAGAGTTGAGTGCTCTCAACAGTATAACAGTATGTCAAACCAGAAGTGCGTCTATAAACTGCAATTCATTTCTACAATGGACAGAGGAGGTAAACATTTCACTGTTCACTTTTTTTTCCTCTTTGTTGACTAACCTTGAGGTTTGTTTACAGCAGGTCTGATTGTCTTACTGCTTGTGTTCCTATCCAAGGCTGAGTTTTTGCTATGATGTTGCCTTGTTGCCACATTTCAACAAACAACTTGGTGACTCTGATGGTGTGAAAAGGCTGCAATCTCAAGAAGACTAAAGAGTTTAAAGACTGTCCTTACTTTGTTGCAAAGTCTTGCTTGACTGAGGAGCAAGATTTGTGGGCTCAAATGAAGCTCTAGCAGAAGTTCAGTCAGAAAGAGAATATTTTTAATGCTCCTCACACGCATGCTTACTCATCATCTACGTGTCATTCAGTACCTTGAGAATATTGGATTATTGGCTTGGTCCGACTGAAACTGGCCTTTTAAATGCATGTAAACAGCCTAGTCCGACTGAAATTGGGCTATCCATAGCTCGACTAACACACCTAGATAATTCGATTGAAATTCAAACGATTGCTGCATGTATCAACTTAGACTGGAGTCGCATGCGCCACTTTTCCTTTGCAGGCTTTCACCCGGAAGAAGGAGTAGATGACATAGCAGCAGTTCAGTGTATGGCAGTGCAGTAACTCCCGGAAAAACAAACAAACACCATGGCGACCAAGAAGCAGAAGACGCACTTCTGAACAGACAAGGAAACTACATTCATGCTCCGCCATCTTCATTCGTCATAAGCTTCCTCTTCGGGTCAAGCGGAACCAGTTCAATAGGCACTACATTAAAAAGGACACAGCGCCACATCGAGGCGGAGTCAGACATACTTGGACAGAAATTCGATTTTCTCTTCTGCATGTATACTCAGACAAGATGAGAAGTCCGACTTGACTGATTAGCCAAGCGATGAGCTTAGCTCGACTACTGGATGCATGTAACGTACTGTGTGTCTGGGTAGGTCAGTTGAGTCATCAGCTGATTCACAACCAACTAATAGTGCAGCCACACGCCTTCTCTGTCAGCCTGTCATCTTACTGCTCCTCATTTTGAATATGGTTCTTTCTCCGCTGCAGTTCTTCCTTGCGCCCTTCATGTGCACCCTCCACCTGCCCATCACCTATAGTCTTTACGGATTCAGCAGTCAGCAGCCTCAGAGTCAGCCGCCACCACCATCACCAGTGTCTGGACTCCATGGAGGGATTCATCCTGCTGCCACTCAGATGTCCCTCAATTCACAAAATGTCTCCCTCTGGTGTCCAAGCACCAAAGACTTCAGTTAAGTCTAAATCAGCACAAATCATCTGTTAATCTTTACACTCATATTCTATATTAAATATTATCTTTACTTTATTCTTCTGTCTCTCCCGACTGAGACGTATGAAAGCTGACTCCCACCCTTTTCCATACCGGTAAACAATTTAACTCATTAATCACATCATCTGTAACAGGAGCTAGCCACATTAGCATGTAGCCTCCTAAAAAGTGATGACATATGTATGACAAGAACATTATTTATTAATCATTAATGAAAAATGTTCAAGTATGGCCTTTTCTTTTTTGAGCAGGGTGTGCAGCTGAGCATGTGACACTGTTAAAACTTAACCTGGGGCGCCACATAGCCCTGCTCTCCCCTCTCTCCCGCTGCTGTAGCTACAGTGCAGAGGAGAAAAAAAGTGTCTCACACATTGGTGAAAACCAGCTAATTGTTTTATCTCCAGCACTGATCCCCTCTCCACAACCGTAGACCGTGTCTTGACAAGTACCAACTCTTCAGAGGCAGATCCATAATGGTTAATCAGCAACCAGCAGAGACTCCTGCGGTTTATATTAAAGCCTGTGAAAGGAAGCATGTCTCTATAATTGCATGTGCTGCCCAGACATGCTGCAGCAAATCAAAAAAAAAGGTTTTCAATACGTCTAAACACCAAAAAGTTTCGAGCCCAGAGCACTTTTATAAACTCCTTCTCTTCACTCTATATCACTTTAAAACAGCAGACAATATTATTTTCATAACAAGTATTGATTAATTCTGTGCTATTGCTCTTTCAGCAAACTAAGCAGTGTGTGAGTCATGGAAATTTTTGCTCTTTAAGCATTTGGGTATCTGTGTGTGTGCGGTTGTGCACAGACCTGCGTTTATATTTATGTCCATTTTAGGATGTCAATAAGCATCACAGATACTATATTTATTTTGGCCTATTTGTTTGAGACAAAAAAAAAAGGTAATGGTAGGAAACATCAGATTGAAAACTAATAAGCAGATGCACCGCACACAGCAGGGCTGAACTCTTCTTTTAATTTAGTCTTCATTTAAAATGTAACAAACAAAGGATATCGCCCATGGCATCATCAGATTTGTTGTATCATACAATCCACAAGTGCTTTTAACAAGGCGGCACTGACTCCAGTCAGCAGCAGGGTGGATCATGTGCTGAGGGTTAGGGGTAAGGAACACCCCATATCATGCATTACAACCAGACACATCACATTACGTGCACGCCTCCCCACAACACACAGTTTAATTCAATTATATTTTTTATATCGCTCTACATCAAGGGGATGGTGAGGGAAGGTTGTGCACTGGGAGGAGGGTATGTCCTGCCTTTCTTCTTCTTCAATCTTGTCTAATTGTCTGTAAACACAAGAAACACGCATTAAATCAACGATCAAGACTAGATAAATATCTAGCCAGTTATTTTAGCCTACACCATCAACTCACTTAATTGAAATCCTAAAGCACAAAATCCCTACATAAAGACGGGAGGGAGGGTGGTGAGGATAGAAAGTGCAGGTAGTGCGACCTCACTTCGGGTGCAATCGCCTAAAAACCTGGTCTCACACCGAGGTCGCTGAAATCCGGTGCTTTGGCAGTGACTTGCCGTGTCAGAAACCAACAAAAAATGGCATCCTTTAATGTCGGCATGATACACGGCTGGTTGCCATTATAGTTTAATGGCGCCCGGCAGCGTCAGGGGGAAACACGGCAAGACAAGGACGAAAGTTAAGAGTAAGAATGTGTTGCACCTGAAGTCAGCAAACACATGCAGATCATGAGTTATGACAAAAAAGTACTTAAATCTAGTGTCTCATTGAGGCCATGTGGTCCCATTGACTTCAAAGTGAAAATCTATGATTCCCTTTGTAGCAATTTTTGGACCAGGTTTCCTCCCCTTGGATTAGAAGGAATCCTCTTTTTACGAATACATTAAAGAGAGGCAGCAGAGCTATGGTTCCTGTCTCTGTAGTGTCTGGAAATGGCATAGTCCATCCATCCGTCCATCCATCCATTTTCATCCACTTTTCCGGGTCACGGTCGCAGCAGGCCAAGCAAAGCACCACAAACGTCCCTCTCCTCAGCAAAGCTTTCCAGCTCCTCCTGAGGGACTCCAAGGTGTTCCCAGGCCTGATGAGATCTATAATCCCTCGAGCGTGTTCTGGGTCTGCCCCGGGCCTCCTACCAGTGGGACGTGCCTGAAACACTTCCAGTGGGAGGCGCCCAGGAGGATCCTGATCAGATGCCTGAACCACCTCAACGGACCCTTTTGACACGAAGGAGCAGCGGCTCTACTCTGAGCTCCCCTGCGGATGTCCAAACTCCTTACCCTATCTCTAAGCCACCCCACAGAGGAAACTCATTTCGGCCACTTGTATCCATGATCTCATTCTGTCAGCCATTTCCCAGAGCTCATGGCCATAGGTGAGGATTGGGACATAGATGGACCAGTAAATCAAAATCCCTCTTCACCACAACGGACCGGCGCAGCGCCCGCATCACTGCAGAAACCGTGCCAAACTGCCGATCCATCTCTCGCTCCATTCTAGCCTCCCTCATGAACAAGACCCTTTGGTACTCTCCCCCAACCTGGAGGGGGCATGTTTCCATTTCTTATAGCAGCTTTTTGCTCAGCTATACATAATTTAAGGTTGTGTTTGGTGTCCTTCATATTTTAAACCACATGGACACTTAAACACATATATTAGATGTGTGGACAGTTTATAAACTCCTTGATTTTGTATTTCTAACCCGTTTGAGGATGATAAAATATTTTTGTATTATGTGTGATAGAGCAATAAGTACATCGTCCACATTTGTAATTGCCGTATAGCTCCTGAGACAACGAGGTCATGGAGGGGACGGAGGATCTGAAACATCAGTATCAGCCTCAACAACCCTGTATCCATCAGGCTCCTAAAGGAATACTGATATTAGACTTGAGCAAACTGCTAACAAGGAAAGTCAAGATGATTTCATTTACACAGCACACTTCAATACAAATGAAGTCAGTGTCTTTGGAATTTAAATACATATACAGCAACACATAACTTGTATGGACAAATATAATCAATGCAACACAAAGTGCTTTACAGACACAAAGCGTGGAATCAAACGAAGTAAACAGAAGCTTTATTTATAGATTGTTTTTCCAATCATTTCCATGTACACCTGCAAAGTGGTGCGCATTACATAATCAAAACATACTGTAAAAGAAAAGAGTCTATAAAGTAACATTACAAAGTGCTTTACAGACACAGAGACCACACGGAATAGGGCAATAAAATTATGTAGAATATTATTAAAATGAAAAGGGAAATGTTACAAGAGCAAATGTAATAAAAAAGAATAATGTTGGAAATGGTTAGAAATGTGTGTACACATACTGTATGTGTCTGTAGTGTGTCTGAATGTGTGCCAGGGCCTTTAAGTGTCCATGTGTTTTCTTTTGGTGCATGAGCGCGTGCGTCTTTAAATATTCTAATCGATGTTTACGACCCCTGGCAAGAGGAGGGCTGTCAGTGTGCCAGCATCACTGCAGCTGGGGACTCTGCCCCCCCCACAACACACACACACACACACACACACACACACACACACACACACACACACACACACACACACACACACACCACCTTTCCTCTCTCTCTCTCCACTAATTCTCCCTTCTCTTCCTCCCTCAGCTGCTGTCACTATTCTCACAGGTTTTTTTAACCTCTAAACATCCTGATCCCTTCCTCCGTCCTCCGTCCTGTCTTACTCCTCTCTTATCCTCCTCTCTGCCCCTGCATCTCCTTCTGTCTCTCTCGCTCCCTCTCTTTCATCTAAGTGTGTCTCTCTCCCTCTCTCTTTTGGGTTTCAAATCATGATCCCCCCTCTGCTGCTGCAAGGAAAACTCCACCTACTCAGTGCTGTTAATGTAGTCACTGACAGTGCGAGCCTCTCTCTCCCTCTCTCTCTCTCTCTCTCTCTCTGTCTCTCCCTCCTCTTCTCTGTGCCTCTCACTCTCTCTCTCCTGGGCATCTCCCCCCAACCTTCCTCCTCCTCCTCCTTCTCTCCGAGCATCCTCCTCTCCTCTCACATCGCTCTCCGGCTCCACTTGCGCTCGCAGCCTCCTGCCCGTCCGCTGCTCTCCTCTCTCCGCCTATCTTCCTCTATTGCACACACACACATTTACACACACACACATGCACACACATGCATGCATGCGTACACTCTCCCTTCTCTCACTGTCTCCCCTCTCTCTCTCAGTCACACTTGGTCCTGTGCAGACTTGAGGAGCCCCGGATAGGAGATGATGCTGGTGGTGATTCTGTTGGAGCTTTAGTGTTGATTTTTCTTTTTCCTCTTTAAAAAAAGAAAACTAGACTCAGAACAATGTTGATGCAACAGCACCTCTTCCCTCTGCGCTGTGTTGATCTGCCTGCCTCCTGCCTGGAATCAGCCCATTTTGGGGGAATTTAAACGACAGAGAGTGTGCTGCGCCGGCTGTGCGCTCTGCGGTTCTGGTGCGCTGGATCTTCTTCTTCTTCTCTTTATCTCTCCACTAAAGGATGCTCAGTTCTTTCCACAACCAGGAATATTACTACTACAACTACCAATACTCTTACTGCTGCTGTTCACTTCTCTGCCCCAGCCCGATCGCAGTCTGAAGCTCCCCGGTCCCCTGAAGGGAAGAAGAAGCATGTCAGAGGCGCCCGTGTTGCACATGGAAATGAGCTGTCTGCTGCTGGTTCTGCTGGACTCCAGCCTCTAAACCAGACTTGAGATTATCCATAAATCACAGAAAGGCTCTGAAGAAATTGGGGATCCTAAGAGTTCCTTTCTGACGAGCCAAAGATTCTTGTATCACTGTATATCGGGGAGCACCAGCTGCTTAACCAGCTCTATGGTTTTCTGACTTGTCCAAGACTGCGATTTTGGCATCTGACTGAGAGGTAAGGCTGCTTCCACTTTGACTTTGCTGTGTTGCTTCTTTGTGGCATTTTCACTCTGCTCTGCTCTTCCCGAGCGGCATCGATTCTGTACTTTGGAGAGGAACGGCTCAGTCTCAGTGATGTGGCAGATTTTTGCTTTGCTGGATTACTCTCCTGGTCTGCTAGAAGCTCTTGTGTTTTTTAAGAAACTGTGTCCACTGTTCGGCTGCTCCCGCAACCCCAAGCTTTGTCTGATTAGTCACTGCTCGCACTGCTCTGTCCTGTTTACTATGCATCATCCAGTGTCTGTAGCAATGTCCCTCACTGTGTCTTTCTGCTCAGCAGCCGGTTAGAAATGAATGGCACTGCAGCTGAGAAGCCAGAGGTGTTTAGTGTTAAGTGGATTGCTAGAACCACGGAGCACCCGGCGTCTGTTTGCACTGAGTTCATTGTGATCAGTCTGCTAGCATAGGTGCACAGGAATCTGCACTCAGAAATGAACTGCAGCTATTTTAAGTTCATTATATGAATCTTCGGAGAGAGAGAGAGGGGGGGGGCTCGTTATCTTCAGTTTGTGATTCATTTTCTGTCTCGTTCTGTTTAAGTTTGTAGGTACAAAGGTTTTCATTTACTCACACGGCAGATATTAAAAAGACTTCTTCTATTATTTGTTTTTGTATCCCTGATGAAATGGCAGGATCAGTTCTGTTGCTTTTGACATGAATTGCTGCGAATACCTGGCACTGGATATGAACCATCCTCCTGCATGTGGAGGTCTGCTTTGTGCAATGTATTTAGTCAGTCTGCCATACTGTACATCAATAGATGCGTGGGTTATTCCCTGTAAGACTCTAAAACTGCAGGGTGTCTCTATATGGAGAGCCAGATGTGGGGTAATTGCATTCAGTGTCAGAGTCTGTGCCAGCATGCAATGTCCTCTGAATCAAGCAGTGCAAATGACTGACAAAGGATATCACATCATGTGTCTGAACTAATATTTGTCACTGAGATGTTCACTCACAGATGGTGTTACTGGATCATGTCTGTGAAAGGAAATTCAAACTTAAGGGTGATTGCATTTCAAGGTCCACTGTAGTTTCTGGATTGCTGCTCTCTGGCTTTTGTTGAATAAATTACTCAAATGAAAGTCAGTGGATATGACAGAGTAGCCTAACTTTTGGTAAAAAAAACAAAAAAAACAAGGCGTCTGCTTGGAAGAACTGCTCTGAAATTATTCACAGATGCATCTATGAGCCATCTATCCAGATTTAGTACCACAAGCAATGGGCATATCGAGGACTTAGAGCCAGAGGGGTGTCGGGAAGATCTATATCAATAACACAGTAAAAAATCTCATCAAATATTGTGGTGCAATTAAATATGTCTGTGTGAACAGTAATGGGATTATATCAGTGATCAGAATTAGGCTCTACACTGTAAAAAACATCAAACTCAAAGTATGTAATTTGGTATAAAAATAGAATCTTTCATACAATGGGACCATTTTGCATTTAAGATGAGATATTCCACTTGTTGAAAATGCACTTTGTTTGTTGTCAGTATTTTTGAGTGTCAGTAGCTTGAAGTAGTGCCGAGTAAGGCAAATCACTGCTGAAGTATCAATAAAATGACTCATGAGAAATGATCTTGCAGCGCACTTGTTTTGACTGTCATGGAAACTTGATAAAAATCGATTCACGCTGCTTTGGCTACAGTCAGCAGTTTCATGAAAACAGTGTATATAGTAAACACTGCACATTAAAAAACAAATTAGGGCATTTGACACTTAAGTGCCTCAGATGATTACTTATAGTGCAAGGGTCATCCCTGCTGCTTGACTCAGAAGACAAGAGATAAACTTCAAACTCCAATCAGTTTCCTTCAGGGTGGCAGCGCGGTGCTTCCAAAAGCATATTATAATATAGGCAGCAAAAGAAAACTCTATACTGTGTGCTGGTAGGTGACAAATTGAAGAAAAACTTTAATAAGTGAGTGAAGAAACATATTCGCTCTCCACAACAACAATTTAAACACCGAAATGAGCGAATATCTTGTAGAAGAATGGTGTTCATTTCTTTGATACTGCTCCAGAGACTTGGAGGATCATTCCAAAAGAACTTACAACAACTACCAGCAACATTTAATGTTGTTTTGTCTCCCTGTTTTCACCCCACTGTAGCTGTAAAACAGGGTGCTGCATATGAGGGAGCGTTTGTGGAAATAAAGCAAAGGAAGACTCAAAGAGAGCTTCAATCTGGAGGGCATTTGGGGGATTAGGGGGCACTGTTGGATGCTATGCCAGACACAGAGAATGCTTCTTGAGATACCTTTAGTATCTCTAGAGCCAATGCTGCCACGGACGTGATCAATATTGGCTCCATCCCAGATAGCTTTTAACATCAGTCTTTTTTAAACTATCTGTTTAATGTCTTGATTCGCTTGAGTTTGTTTCCAGTTAAGTTCTTCTTCTGTCTAGATTCAGTCTGTATGTTTGGCAGATGCTATTAAAATGTTCACCTTTGAAGCCATACTTGTGAATGTGATTACAATAATTGCGAGACCTTTTCGAAGACGTGTTTACATTCTGCCTTTGTCACTCTGGCAGATCTGTGCCTTCAAATGTTCTAATTCTAGTGATAATTACAACAAGCTTAAAGTATATCCTGTCTGGCCTGTAATGTCATGCATTTCTCCTGCATCTCTTGGATTACATTTACTGTCCAGAGAATTGTAATCAAGAACAAGTGTAACAACAACATAGCAGACTATAATTATATTATCATTATTGGTAGATTAATACATGAAGGAATAAATAAACGTTTTAGGGCATCCTTGCCACCGGGCAGACAAAATAAATTATCATAAAAGATTATTAATTTATCTTTGAGTAAATCATCAAGTGGCACAGCTACAGGTCTGTGGCCACTAACAGTTTTGTGAGGCTGTACTCATAGAATGGTTCATATGACATCCCACCAAACAGCCCCCCACGAATGATGTAACATCCCTAAAGTTATTGTTAAAGTAAGTAAATTTACTGTACTTAGGTTTAGGAAGAAAGACATGGTGCAGACATACCTTAAAAAAGTCACTCAAAGTTTATACGGTTCTGACATGACTCCAGGGGAAAGTCCAGGTTTTTGTGACCCATTCACCTCCCAAACCTGCCTCCTACCTACGTCATAGCCTTCACGCAGTGCTGTTAAGTTTAGTTAATAAAAAACACACCCAGATAACACATTAAACACACATTAAACATGGCTCAGTAGCAACAATTTCAAACAGAAGTGTACAAAGCAGCTTCATTATAACTCGCAGCATCACAGACGGAGCTTTTGTCTTCTGCCAGACACATTTTCCCCACAAATACAACATGCTAACTTCTTTAGCATAAGCTTATGGCATTTTACATTGTATAAATTAGCGGCTAGCAAACTTTTCCTCTACTACTCCTCTTGACTCCTATGAAAAAAATTCTGCTTCATTACAACTCACAAGGTTCACTGACAAAACAACTGTCAACAACAAATATATTATGCTAATGTTATCAGCGCGAGCCTGTGGCATTTTACATTGTGAAAAATTAGCCTCGCGACGAGCGGAGATTTCCTCTGCTCATATGAAGCCAGGATAATTGAATTAATTTGTAGAGGCTTTACTCTACACAACTTTTGTTTCTTATCTGTGAAATTAAAGTAAATAAAAGCTTCATTTCCACTGAGGGAAATGGTTTCAGCTTACAAAAATAAACAGGAGGTCTGCATCTCCGCAACGTGTACTTACATTTCTGGGATGCTGCACATCAGGCTACAGTGTACTGTAGGTTACGGCATAGGCTCTACGTTGGCGCAGAGTCTACGCTGCAGGTACAGCATCGATTCAATGCAGAAGTATAAATCCCGCCTTACAAGATCACTTGGGACTACTTCCTTGATTACTTTGAACAAATTTAGCAGCATTACTTTTCACAGGAGAACATACAGTTTGTGAGAACAGCCTGACTTTGTGCAGCACGGCTTTGAACTAAAAGCTAATGTCGACATGCTAACATGCTCACAAAGCCAATGTCAACATGCTGACGTTTAGCAGATTTGCTTATTGAACACGAAGAACTGCGGTTGATGGGAATGTCAGTAGTTCTGTATGTATTTAGACACAGGCAAAGAAAAGAAGTATTGGATAAATTAATTTCTACCTCATGATGGCGCTTGCTTTCAACTCATGGTACTGATTGTCTCAAATGATTACAGTCAGAGAGCCAAAGAGAGACATAACCAAACTGGAACCTGACTGGAGCCTGAAGCTGTCCAGTACCTAACAAAATGAATCAGGTTAGACGGCAGAACTCTCCTGTAGCTGCTGTGAGGAGAGAGACGGAGAGAGTGAGGGGTAAAAGGAGGATGGGAGGTTTAGTGACTCAGACATATAAGCAGGGAGAAAGAGGAGGACAGGGAGGTGAGAGATGACAAGGCAGGAAAACATATAAGGAGCAAGGGTGGATAAAGGAAGGCATGAACAGCGGGAGACTGCGGGTGTTGATCTAGTGTCGATGAGAACAAAGTCCCCGTCGGAAACCATCGCGGCGATGACGGACACTCAGACAAGACAGCCGGTGGAGAAAAAGAGTAATGAATTTTTAGGAAAGGTGTTGTGATGAATACTGCAGCAGGGAGCAGAAGACGCTTCGATGTGCTTCTCACCACCACTCTCCCTCCACCTCCGCAGGCACTCATGAATTACTTAGGCTAAAAACTTGCCCATACACACTTCAATTACACACACACACGCACGCACGCACACACACACACACACAATGCATAACTACATTAGAGCACAGAGGGCGTCACCTAAAAGTCAGGAAAGTTGATTTGGAGCCAGAGGACGAGCTGCTGCGTCCTTCAGCATCTCAGCACCTTAAACAAATCAACTCATTTTAGTGGTCTGACATTAGCCTTCACTGTCCTTGTTTTGTCTTGGGATACAGACTCTAATATGTGCGTGTGTCTGCATGTGTGGGGAGAGCTGTCTCCTTCTTTTTTTTAATGCATATGCTTGTGTACGGACAGTGTCTTTTATTTGAATCTTACATCAGTACATTTTTCTTTCGATAAACATGAAGAATCTGTTTCAGCAGAAAGGAAGAAGGTTACAATATGGTACATCTCCTAACAGTTTTGTTTCACTGGCACTTTAATATTTTCACTGAGACATTCCTCAAGAGGAGCCTCCCTGCAGGAGCGTGCAGGGCTGAGGCAGGACATCAGGTAGATTCAACACACCTGTTCTCAATACCTGCTGTACTTCTAAACCTAGCAGCAGACAGTCAGACAGTCTGCCTGATTTCAAACCTTTTGGGGTTTGTTTCTGGATCTGCTCTTTGCAGCCTTGTTTCTCAAGGAGAAAAAAAAAACCCTCATAAAGTCAGTCAAGTCTTTTTGTGCTTCTTAGTGTCAAGGAAGGATCTTTAAATTGCTGAAATTCAAGGAGGCTACTTCATCGAATCCCGCCATCTCGTCAAGGATCCTTTGAATTCTACCAAGGACTGAGGCCTACTTGCGAGTATTTTCAAGGAGTCATCCTTTTGCATCCAATTCTTTGCACATGATTTACTGTAATTGAAGGCGGGGCTTCATGCATGATGCTCACCTTGGCACTCACTGGCCTGTCCTACCAAGGAGGCATCCTTGACTTTGAGAAGCACTTTTTGTCGTCTTTGTGCAAAACTTTTATTGATGGTTAAACACTACAGGAAACAGTAATGTCACAGCTCCATTAAGACAGAAAATTACTCTCTCTATCGCAGCTACACTTATAAATAAAACTGACACAGGAAAAAGTACATTTTCTAAAAATCGGATTTGGCAGGCAAGCCCTCGGTCGTTTGTTAGGTTTGGTTGCATGAGGTTATAGCAATTCATATCGCACTCATTCCACAGGAAACTTATTGACTTCACACACTTGTAGCTACTCGAATTGCAGCTCTTTATTAGTGTTTTCAGCTACATGTCTCAGTCAGATCAAATGATCTGTTATGGGAATGGTCGCAAGCTCACCTGGTAGACAAAAGACATGTTCTCACCGCAGAGGCCATGGGTTCGACTCCAGCTCTATATACTACGCTGTATGCTAGACTTTCCTATCAAATGAAGGCCAAATTGTCCCCCCAAAAAAACTGTCATTGAAAGAGTGTGCTGTTTGTCCTGAAAACTCGTCCTGTTGTTTCTCTCCTTGCTTTATTTTTTACCTGCCATCTAACTTCCATTCTCTTCTTCCTGATTTTTTTTTTTTTACCTTCTTCCTGTCTTACTTGTTGTGTCCTTGTTTCCTCTTTCTTTCTCTGTCTTTCTTTGCTTTTGGCATTCTTCCTTCCCTTCTTCAGTTTTGCCTTCCTGCCTTATTAATTTCCTTATACTCTTCTCTCCCACTGTCATTCTTTTCCCCCCGTCATTCCTCAGTTCTGCTCTCCTCCTTTGTTCTATTTGTTTCCTTCGCTTTACATCTTAATTCTGTCATGTTGCTTTTATTTATTTCCTTCTGCCCATCCTTCATTCCTTCCCCCCACCACGGTGCATCTGCGCTTGATATGTATGTATGTATGTTTATCTGTCTAGTTGTGTCTTGTCTCCATGTCTGCTCTCCGGTCCAATTAGTCACACAGGCAACATTGCATCTCCTCAAAAACAACAGTACAAAGACAATAACAGCTTCTCTGAATTCACTATGAATATTTCTTCTCATTCTTTGTCAGCAGTGTACTGCTCGGTAAATCTGTGCTTCTGTACGCGTGTGTGTTTTGGCTCCAAGTGGGATTGTGTACGTGTGTGCATGCATGTGAGTTTGTATGTGTGAGTGGGGATGCTCTCTGGGGGGCAGGGGAAATTGGAGGCTTACTTTCTTTCCACTAATTACCCAGCAACAGTCCCCACTAATTGTCAGGGCCTCGCATGCATTTGATGTTTTTAAATATCCAGCAGCATGAAGCCACGTAAACGAAGCACGGAAATGGCGAGAGGGAGGAAAGGGCAGAACAAAGCAGGTCATTGGATCTGCTTTGAAGTTGTGTACAACCCGTAACCTGCTGCTGGATGTGTATCCATCTCCTGAGAGGATGTGCTCGGTTGTTAGGGAAGAGGATGCACTTGTGTTCTGCATTGCAACATTTAACATCGAAATATGCTATGTTTAAAGTCAATCCATTAGCATCATTATGACATGTTCAGAGTAATAGACATGGTATAAAGAGTGTCAAAGACTGCTGGAGCAGGTTGGGCCCAACAAGCACAGAACTTTGTGTCTGTGTAAACTAAAAGTCAACTTTATTATTTCGTGTCAGTCATTAGTCATGGGAGTCATTACTCACTCATTAAAACCACTGACAGGTGAAGTGAATAACATTGATGGTTCCATTACAGTGCAATGTTCTGCAGGAAAACCTTTGATCCTGGTGATAATGTGGATGCCCCTTTACGCAATCCGCTCACCTAAACATTATTACAGACCAAGTTTTCTCACTTATTGCAACAATACCGCCACTGACAGTAGCCCCTTAGCAAGGCAGTCCACCATGCCACACCACCAAAACTGCTCAGGAATGGCCAAAGGAATGTGACAAAGAGCTGAAGGCATTGACCTTGCTTTCAAATGCCCTAGATTCCAACCTGATCAAGCGTCTGTGGGACAAACCTGACCCAAAGGTCCTTTGTCTAGGCCACGACAGATCAGAGCCAATCTACAGTGGAGCCTCTGACCTGTCGAAGCATGGAGACAGGTCCTCTGGAGGTGTCCTGTGTTGTCTGGCACCAAGGCGTTGTTGACGGATCCTCTGAGTCCTGCCCAATGGATGCTCAATCGGATTGGGATCTGGGGAATTTGGAAGCCAGGTTGGTGTCTTGAGCTCTTTGTCACGTGCCTGGGGCCATTCCTGAGCAGTGTTTGTGGTGTGGCATGGTGTGCTTCCCTGCCTGGGGCGCGCACTTCCATCAGGGAGTGCAGTTGCCATGAGTGGGTGTTGGGTGTCAAGTGGCATCCACATGAATGCCAGGACCCAAGGTTCCTCAAGACTTCACTTAACTTCACCAGCCAGTGGTTTTAATGTATTTGCAGATCGGTGTATATCATTAGTCATGTCAACAACTTTTTTCTCGCCCTGACCAAGTAGTTTCGTTGCCGAAACCTAACCACCGACCCCTTTGTAGCCAAGTGAGTGGACTGATGTGACTAACCCCTAACCCTTTTCCTAACCTTGACCATGTGGTTTCTTTGCCTAAACCTTAGTGCCAACCCTTACTTGGTCACGTGAGTCAACTCACATCACTCACCGCCAACCTTTTCTGCGTCAGGATACAATGCAAAATGTTGCATAATGATGCAGGGGGCTTTTACCTAAGCGTCAAAATATGGCGAGTAGGGATGAGATCACACTAAATACTGTCATCATGAGTAACCAGACACTGACTAACTGTCAGTGCCTGGATCTTACCTTGCTTAGTCAGACACACATATCAGTACTTCTAACCAGTACAGCAAAACACTACATTTTGGAGTGACATTTAAACTTTCCAGTTGCTGTTTACCTCTGAGAGTAAGGATTGTGTATCTGATAAACAAGTGAAGACTTTCGCCAGCTATGTCAAAGTTGAGAGGGAACCTTACAGGAGTGGCAGCTTCTACATCCAAGACAAATGCTTCTGGCTTGTTGGTAAAACTGTTTACACAACTGACAATTTTGTGAGGAACGGAAAAGAACTCTTTGCCTCCTGTGAATTTTGCAACCCGTTGAAGTTTTGGGGAGTGTTTTTGAGAGTTTGTCAGAGAGAGAGACATTCAAGGTGCCTTCAAAAGTTTTCTGGCTTCCTATTCATTATCACTTATGGTGCTTTTATTCTATCATATGTACACATTGGCTCCACGACCATTTTAAAAATTCTATGAATCAAGAGCTGTATCTATGCAGGTCTGTTGTATCAGACTGCATTCAGTTGTACAAGTGGTAATTACATTGTGACCATTTGTACATTATTATCACTGCTTATCATAATTGTGAGATAAGATCATTTATTGTGGTGACCATAATAACAGTCAAATAAACTTGAAGAGTATAAAGTCCCAGGATGCAGATACATATTGATCGCGATGCGGTTCCAAAAGTTATTTCCAGCCTGGTCTCAACCAGTCAGTCAGCAGAAGAGACAGAAATGACAATACAGTTCACACTGCAAATGAAAACCTGCTGTTCACAAACTCCACAGCCTAGATTCAAATGTTTTGCACTGCCAGTAAATCTGATTTACAGCAGTGGCCCTTTGTGTGCAACCGAAGGTAATAATAACACATCTTTTCATTTCACAAAACAGGGGGGGAATGGCTGTTAGTACTCTAGTGGAGAAAACAGTTTGTTGCACCTTTAAACATGATAAAAAATAGTCTCTGGTGAATGATTACGAAGAACAAAATGTCTGCAGTGGGAATGGAAGCAGGATTAAAGGATGGGTGTCAACAGTGGCTGCTGCTATTTACACTCAGAGGCAGACTGACCATTGGGAAGTTTGGGAAGACTCCCAACAGCCAGACCATTATAGCCTGTACCAGCTGTCAGTCAGTTTTTATTTTTCAATTTCTGATGATAGCAGTTACTGCATGATGGATCTCTAAGAGTAGAGTCTATGTGGAGAGCATAAGAGACATTTTTCACATATCATTTTCTTTTCGTGTTTATTTTTTTCTTTTAGTAGTTGTAGAAAACACCCTGTTATCCTTTAAGAACTCAATTTCCCAGCAGCCCTAGCTTGATCATGTGACACTGTATTATTAACAGTTCAGTGGTTCAGCGCAGTTGCATTAGTCAGGTCTGACCTCCAAAGCGGAAAGCCACATGTCAGCTGCTCACTATAGTTCAGTTCCTCTGTTTCTGTTATTAAGACTGTTGTGCATCTACATGAATAAACACACACACACACACACACACACACACTGATACTTAAAACTCATCTTACCTGGGCCTCCATATATCCCCAGCTTTTCTAAAGACTGCAGTTGCTTCCTGGTTGTGGTAAATAAAGACTGTTATTGAGCTTACGGTGCATTCACACCAGGATAGTCCAGGGGACTCGGTTCGATTGGGTGGAGAATGCTGAAAAAATTCACTCCTTCATTTGGTTCGGTTCACTTTCACACTGCACTTTTTGAAGCGGACCAAACCACCTGGACATGCAGTAACAGCAGCTGCTCGTTTGGGGGCGGTAATGCTCGAAACGACAACTGAGCAGTAGGAAAAAAAGCATGAGGAAGAAGAAAACCCGGCTCACCGACTCTGCGTCACTTTGGTTCACTTCTTCTCTTTCGTTCTCTGGATGGTCCGTTTGCATTATCCACTGTAAGCAACGTTTCCACCAGCTACTACACGCAACCTGTGCTTTACAGTAGTTTTAGTTATTAATGTTTCGTTAGTTTTTCATATGTGTTGATTTCTCATTAGGTGTTGTTCCCGTTCATAATAACTACAATAAATATAAGGTAATAGTTAAATTTTTTCAGAGGGGGGTGGGGGGGGCAGGTTAAGCTCGCCCAGCGCACTTGATGTGCTATGTCCGGCCCTGTTTATCGTCCTCCGCCCGCCAGCCTGACTCGCAGCCGCAGACAACACAGCCGTCACACTGGACTAATCTAACGCTTTGAATATGGAGGGGTGTATGAGCGGCCCTTCCCAACTTAGACTGATCCTCGTTTTTGCTGAAGTCTGATTGGCTCAGTCGTTTTCATCATTGCACCTGTGTGAAGTTTTTTTTCGGAGACGTAAACAGCGAAAATGGCGAAAAAGAAATGCGCGGTGGTGGAAAAATGACGCGCTAAAGAGCGACAATGTTGATGCTCAGCTGAATGCGCCAAAGGGACATATGTTGTATATCTTGTGGAGGAAACATGGTTGGTGTGGTCACTGTTTGCCAGTTTGCTGCTGACTGCAGGATTGCAGGTGATGTGAGGTAGGACAGTCTTCATTTGTTTGGGGTGTTGACATGGTATAAGCCTCTATACTTTGGATGCTGGTTGTTACTGTCTCCAAATATTTGCACTGATTTTGATGACAAGCTGCTTGTGTTTATTTTCTTATTGCATTTACACACTTCACTCTCTTGCATTGTTGTTTTTGATTCTATATTGAAAAACATTCACTGTCTGAGTTTGCATGTGTGTGAGAGAGCATTTCTAACTATTTCAGCACTACATTGACTGACTGTTCACGTGTTGGTGCAGAAGTCAGCAGTAGCTGGCAGTGTCCTGGCTCACCCAGGCTCGCCTCGACAGGTCTGGTGTTCAGTGCAGTGGTGAGGCGTTGCACAAACTGAGGAAGCAGGTGTCACTCTGAAGTGTCTTGAAGGTCTTCAGCATCATTAGATTCTCTTTATACCGCAAAAACTGCCAACATTTTTTCAGCTTGCATCCTCTGAGCCTCTCCATCTCAAGGTTCCCGGCTGAATTTCAGTCCCAGCACATCCCTGTTTACAGTGCTAATGCAGGTCAGACACATTCACGAAGCAGGACTTTTATTTGGTCCGCAGCAGCACTAAAAATTGGTTGCTTGAAGCTAAACATTCGAAGGCAAACAGTGAAATCCTGTTTGACGTTGGTATTTTAATGCTGGAAAATATAAATACATGAATTGCAAGGAAAATGAGCCTGGCCGCTGACAGTCGGGGCTTCATTGTATCTACCTTGAGGCTTTTATGTGTGCTTGTCCTCAAATCTGTTTCTAAATAAAATGGCGGTCTCAGGACCTCAGAGAGGGACAGGCGGAGAAAGAAAAGCCAGTCTCTCCCATCTCCTGTCCTCTCCATAAATAGCTTTATCTCCCCCTGCCACTGAGCGATACTGACAGCCCGCATTAGCAACCTGGAACTGATTTCACTTAAGAGTTTGAGTCCTTTGAGGAATTGATTTGTCTTGTGAAGAAGAACAAAAGCCAACACAAAGGTCCATCTGAAGGTTAGAAAACTCGGCGTGGAGGAGATGTGAGCGGACAGACAGCTGTGCAGAGAAACAGACAGGCGAGTTCTCGGGGGAGCTGACGGGCTTTTGATCACATGAGTTGAGCAAATAGATTTAATAATGAGCCCCCATCAAATAAATACACACAGAGAGGTGGGGGCCAAGGGGAATCTGTAATCCCTGATTGCTTGACATGGATTCCTCAGGGCCCACATGATAAACACGAGCGATTTAATGTCATGTGAAGGGAGACTTCCAGCTTCTGAAAAAGTTTTGACTGTTTGTGGAACAGTGTGTTGATGTGGTGATTTGCTGGTCAAATCAAATCTAGAGCCCAGTTTCCACCAAGCAGTTCTGTGCTAGGGATGCACAGATCCGATATCTGGATCGAATATGGGCTTCTAGTCATTTCTCTTCTACATGTAAAGGTATAGCTTTTTAGGTCGCCCATGGTATCGGGTATCGGCTGATACTCACAGCCACAGCATCAGGATCGGTATCGAAACTGAAAATGTTGCGGAGCTTTGTTCCTGTTGGCCCTGGCAACACGAAACCCCTGGGCTTGCCTCAAAAGGACTAAATGCACAAACGGAGAGAGTCTCCAACTCTTGCCAGTTCTATTTTGTTCTGAAAATGTCAGCGTGCAGTCTTGTTCTGTGGAAGATAAACAAGGTGCAGACTTCCATCTGTGTCACTGGTAATGAGGAAATACAGTGAGTGCTGGACGGAGCAGTGAGTGACAACAACAAGCTGACTGTCGCCCTCTCCAGAGACAAAACATGAATATGATTATGTTTTAAATCAGCAAAGTTTGGCAGTGGGCAGGGTTTTCAAGAAAAATCTGCCTGTTGGTGAGACGTTACGTTACAAAGCCCTTTAAATCCTAACAGGAAGTGGGTGAATCTCTAACACCTGACTGTCTCTAACAGTAGATCAGCTTTTCTCCTAAATAATTAACAGAACTTCAGCTCACCAAGACAAGACAATGACCAGCTTTCATCCTCCTACATGAGAGTTAAACTAAGAGGTCCCAGCTGTGCGGACGCATGGTGGGATTGTGTGTAGGTGGGATGATGGAAACTGTGCATGTGCAGAAATCCACCTTTACATACCCTGAATTATATTTCACATATTTATATAATGACTGATAATATAGAAAATACTGGTCTGTATTTTGGTGAGCGTGAGCCATCTGCACTTACACCTTCGCGCCAGCACACCTGCACCTGTATCGATAATTCATAAATCAAACTCTGCAGAGACTTTTGACAGCTGCTGATGTTGCTTTCCTGAGTTAAAGCGGACTTCATCAACATTTCATCATGAACCCAGCAGCGAAATGTGTTTCTTTGTTTTAAGTTTAATGATGTATGATCCGGTTGCACTCACTTTCACAATGTGTAACTCCACCTGTTAATATTAGTTAACATAAATGCCATGATGATGTGGAAATGCATTTTTTGAAAGAGATTACTGCAATATTAAAGAGGTCAACTGATGCTCCAAACCAGCATAATTTACTGTTGGAGTAAATCAATTCAAATAATGGAAAAAAAGAAAAAACTTAGAGAGTAGTAATTGCTGAGAGCATTGGTTTGTCTTTGTTTCATTTTCTATTTTACCTTTGTTAGACCAGGACAGTGTCTCCAGACTGTTGCACTGTTTCTCTTCAGTGTTAAGAAGCAGCACAGTTTACAGAAAATACAAATGAGACAACATAAGATGACACACAAGATGAGAAATAAGACAATACTGTCCATGATTTTTGTGAATTCATGTACAAAATGCAGTTGAAAGAACAAGTCGTCAGTGGGATACTCCATTGCACAAACTGTTACAGAGCTGTTATGCCTGTCGGCGTTTCCTGCTGTTGCTCCGTCACTTAAAGCTGTGAACTAAATGTGAGTCCAGGGAGCTGTCCTTTGTAACATGGGCCCCTTTTTGGCATTGAATTACAGCGAGCTGGTACAGCTGAGACGCTGGTGTGGGACTAAAGAACATGCATTGATTTGTTTGTCAAAGGGGGTGAATAATTCTGATGAGGTATTGATTGTTGTAAATCAAGACATAAGTCACCTTGGTTAAGGGCAGCGAGGCCCTGCTGATAGATTGTATGATGTATATATGATTATTGAAGCTTGAAACAAGGCACTGAAAAATGACCACTTTGCTGACTGGCTGTTTAAACTCATCATTCACTGAGGGATTTTATTGACAAGCTCACGGGGAACACAATTGTTGAACACTAACAAAAGGGCTTGAAAGTTTGTTATTTTTTTTTTATTTTCCCAAAGGTTTCACTCTCTGACATTCTGCTCTGGCGGCTTTACGGCGCCACGGCGAAGCAGGCCGTGTTTCCAGATAGGGGAGAGAGTATTGCGTAATCAGCATACCATGAGTAGTCGACTGAGTGAACGCCAGCGGCTCGTGAAGGATGGTTATTGTTTCAGAAAGAGACAGAGCGAACGAAGGGGAGAGAACAAGAGCAGGGAGTGAAAGAGGAGTTCAAAAGGCAGCAAATAAAAGAGACAGAAACTTGAAAGCGACAATGAAATACAGCATCGGAGATATAAAGGAAGAGGGAAAACAAAGGAGAGGACAAGACAAAACTGCAGAAAATGAAAAAATGGAGAAGATTACAGAGGATGACAGAGTCAAAGTGAAATGGAGAAAGCAAGAGAATGAGAGACAGATAATGAAGGAGACTGATGGCGAAAGTGAAGAGAAAGAAGGAGAATCCAATTATATTTGGCTTCAAAAAGCCCAATGGTCTCATCAAATGTCGGTTTCGGTCATGTTCTGCAGCTTTGTTGGGACAAAACACAGACTCACCCCAATTGCACTTTCTGCTTCTCCCTCAAGTATCTCCTCAATTAGTTTGTGACATTCAAACACAATTATTTGGAGTAAATAAGTTCTCATTAATTGCGTTTCATCAGTCAGTACCTCCGTCAGCTTTCTAAATTTGTTAATCTGTAATGCAAGACTAGATTATAGTGATGTGTCTGAAGATTATTTCTTTATCTTCACTTCTCTGAGATCATCTGTCAATCAAACAGTTTTTTTTTCCTGTTGCAGCATCAGCAGGATGAGTGACACCTGGGCCAGGTGCTGTAATGTGCATGAGGTCAGGGTCAACATTCAGTCATGTTGAGATCTCCTCTCCCCACACTCTCCTGAGCTGTGGCTTCTATACGATTCAATTTCATATCTGCCAAGAAAACACATCCTCACTGATGTATTATTTGTTCTGTATACGAAGGCCCTGGTCAGACAGAGCGTGTTTTGGCAGCCTGGGGCGGACTTTTATAACTGTTTTAAATGAGAGTGAAGCCTATTTCTTGCTGCTTTTGCACTGTTGAGCCCCTTGCATTTTTCTGCTCTGTGCACCTTGTGTTTTTGCAGGAGCGCCTGAACACATTGCGACAAAAAAACTCATCTGTCATTAGTTGGGTTTCCATCCACCTATTTTTATTTGCATTTTCAACAATTGCGAAAAAAAAAAAAAACTTGAATGGAAACGCCAGAAAGTGGTGGAAAAGTCAGCGTATCGATATTAAGAAAATGCGACTTTTGGCAATGGAAACAGATTTAGCGAATAAAAGATGACGTAGAGAGAGGTAATTACTTCAGTGTCAGGTGAGTGTATTTCACAACTTACCTGAATAGACTGGACGTGTTGAATACCGCTGCATCATGTGCGCTGCCTGGTACCAACACAGACATCACGGATGAGTTAAGTCCTTTATGCGCCTACGTTCCCAAACACGCAGACAACGACGCGGTGGTCCCCTTCTCCCAATTTCTAACAGTAGTACCCTGGTCAGTGAGTGTAGTCTCTCTCGTTTCTTTTTCAGGACACTTATGTACCCTGACAACACTGGTATGAGTGTGATGGGAGCTCTCGCAATAGTCAAGAAGTTCCCAAGGAATCTCTCCATCTCGTCATAGTCATGGATATGCCGGAAGTTGGTTACATCAGTTGTGGATATGAGACGCTCTCAATGACGTCATCTCACGGTGCCCTCTTCTTCTACGGGTGTTCTTTTGCATTTTTATTTTTATTTTTCACAAGAAGCGCCACCTACTGCTCGACCTGTTGACTTCCAATACTCACAAAACAATAATGAATGGAAACGTGCATAAATTTTCTTTCGCGCATTTTCACAAAATTCGCTTAAAATTTGCGATACATTTGGATGGAAACCCAGTTATTGGCTTTCTCTCCCCATTGTCCAGTCAGTTGCACTGAGAGGTGGGGCCTCTGTGGTGCCGAAGACAACAAGTAGTAGTGTGCATGGTTTTAATGAAGCTAACATTAACTCACTTTCAACCTAGTCAGAATAATTTGTCGCCTTGACTTCTTTCTACCATTTTACCCAAGCGGCAACCTCCAGGCCTGAAAACTGAAGCCAACACAGAGATGCCAAAAGCTGCAGTTCTTTGAATGGCCACTTGAGGGTGGCTCCAAAGGCCAGTCAGTTCTCATAGACACCCATTTTGAAATGCCCAACTTTACAGCAGAAATAAACATGTTTACAGCCCAGTGCAAAAAACCTTTTTGGTCGCTATAGCTTATGTTCCTCTTCGTGACAACTTTACTGTACAATTTTTCTATAACTCACCCATTTAAATTTTATTTAGGCTTACATTTATGCACATTAAGGAGGAACCGCTTTGAGCAACAGGCTGTGTGCCAATCGTGTCCTCAGCTTATCAGTCAGATCCACGTCTTGCTCCTTCATAGCTCCAGCATCTCACCCAAATATGGTCACTTCTGGCCCCAAAACACCAGGATTATAACAGCTGAAACGCCAAACTCAAGGCAACAAAATGGGAGTCCACAAACCCACGGCTGACATCAGAGTAGCTTCACAACCATAATTAGCACCCGACAATTCGCAGTAGATTGTCAGTCTGCGTCTGACTCATCCTAAAAGAAGCAATTACACTGGCCAACATCCAGCCAGATCTCCTGGACCAGCTGATGCTCCTCCCTCTGAGTTGTCCTCTTTCTGAGGGTCTCATATACCCACATAGATATCCGTTTTCTTGTGGCCGACATACTTGAGCAAGTGACCTCTGCTTGTCCATTTTTTAATGCAGATTTTAATATATAAATTTTTACTTCACGACAAAATAGCGGTTAAGCTAAGGACAGGTGAGCCAAAGGCAGTGCAGTGCGCCTTGTATTTTGCAACCTGCACAGCGTGCTCTGTCTGATTGGGTCCTTACCTTGATGTTGCCTGATCGGTGCCTTAGTGGGCTGGTGATATAAGGCACCGGCCATAAACCAAAACAACCCTCATTTTTGTCTGGCTAGAAACCTTTGTGCATATCATCCACAATCTCTCTCTTCCCTCATATCCTGTCATCTATCTGGTATCTTCTGTGGCATAAAATGCCACAATAAAACTTGCTAACAATGATTCAAAATAATACTTCAAAACTAATTATGTGGTTTGATTTGTTTTTATCCCTGTCAAAGGCGTGCAACATCTTCAGATATTCTTTTCATGCACTTTGTGTTTCTGTAGAAGCTTTTTTACTTAGACTACTGTTGTCTCTGCTGGAAGTTTCTGGCTTTATAGATGGAATAGAAAGTGGATATATTGTGTGGAAATTAAGCTTCTTGTTTGCTTTAAAGTATGAAGTAGAGAAACACATACTCTTTGGGCTTGATCTCAAAATTTTTATTTACATAGTAGAAGTACATATAAATAAGTGTGCTATCAGGTACCTCCATACTTGTTTCTGTTTTGGACTCTGTCATTGTGGTACTGTGTGAAAACATCTCTTGCAGTTTCTATGAGCACTTTCATGTATGTGTACATGTTTGTTTGCTCTTGGATCCCTGCAATAATACCATGTATTTAGAGGAGGAACTCATTTGAATCACCAGTGTGTGCAGATAGGCTACTTTACAGAGCATTATTTGTGTGTGAATGTGAATTTGCATTAGTGCTTGCGCGTTCTGCGCTGCAGCACTTTCATGTTCGCTGGCGTTTACATGAAAGTGGAAATCACTGCCGGCTTCCAGACAAGACTTCTTCTCCCTGAGCCGCCGAGAAAATTAAATGAGTCAGGATGTAAAATTTATTCATTATTTGATTTCCATCTCCTTACGCCGGCCACTGAATCCCATGCTATAACCGGCTCAGCACAAGTGCCCCTGGCGTATAGCTATAAGTGCACAATAACACTGGCGTATCATTTTAATGCAGATGTTCCTGGCAGAAGCCCGTCTTCAGCATCGGTCAGAAGCTGAATTAAATGTCCGTCAAAACTGAAGCTCTTTTTTATTGTTTATTTTTTTCTAATAAGCATTACAGCCGCATAATAAAACCGTGCTGACTGGACTAGTGGAGTATGAATGTGCTTTTGCAATGGCTCTACGGTAATGTATCTGTGTATAGGCTATATGTTTATGTGCATGGTAATGTGTGTGAGTGCACACTTAGCTCCTGTATGCCTGTGCTTGGTTTATTGTTTGCCAGAGGGCAGAGTTAGCCACAGGGATCCAGAGCTTAAATATGCTGAGGCCAGCAGCATGTGAGCTGATATTGACTGTGTGAGTGATGGTCATATTTACCTGTTGAATGGATGGCTGCTTTGACTAATGACTGCCTGATTTTTCATTTTCTTAACTCCCGATTTTTGCAAGGATGGTTGGCGTAAATTAAAAGATACAGAGGTGAAGGGAGGCGGAGGCGACGGGCAGAAATGAAAAATGGGTAATTATTGAAAACATCCACAAATCCTCGGCGGGCGTATTTCAAGTGTGCGTACGGGGAGTGTTTGTCACAGCAAATAGTTGTGTTGTCGTTGAGAATGTAGCAAAGGTAACAATCCTTCCTCTCACTCCCCACGCCCCGCCCTGTTTCCCTGTACCAATCTCTCCCGCTTCCACTCAGTCATTTCTCACTCACGCAGCACCGTCTGTCTGCCAGACAGTACAAATGAATAAGGTGTCGCTTGAATGCCATTTCAAAGTGCATTTGAAGTCGTCTGTTTTGTTGATTGTGAGCAAAGTCAGGAATATTTTCTTGTCTTGTGTCAATTCCTGGGATTGAGCTTCCTCAGCTGAAAATCATAATAATACACAAAAAGAAGAGAGAAGAACGTATTGTTGGTGTTGCTTTTGTCAGCAGACAGATGCTGCGTGAGAAAATATCCAATTAATTTAACACCAGCAGTCTGATGGGAAAACTGGTGAAAAGTGAGTGTGACTTAATCGTGACGGAGGATTGGCTTGGATCAAGGTCTGGAAAGTCTGTGTGAGGTAATTGAAAAAGAATGAGCTCAGTGGTGATTATATCATATTCAGAGTTGATGTTTTTGCTAATGTCCCATTTTAGCACTGTAGGCACTTGGGAAACTACCCAAGAGAGCAAATAAGCCGCACTGATGTGTGTGCCAGGATGAAAATGATATTTACAGTATCATTCCCAAGAATGCTGAACTAAATAATACATTTCAAGTGAATGACTCTGGAAAGAAAGTCAAGAGGTCTTTTGATATTTCAGGCGATACATCTGAGTGACCATTGTCACCCACCAAAAGCTTTAGCCCAGTAAGTTCTATATCTTCTATATATAAGCAGCCATTAATTTGTAGAATCTAGAAATCTTGTGCCGAAAAGTATCAGTAAAGCTTAAGCCTTCTGCCCGGAGTTTAACCTCACCTTAAGATGTTGGCAATATTCTAGCCATTCCTCTTCCCCCGAGCAAACCAATGGAGCTTTTGTCACACACAATATCATCCAGTCCCACTTTGTATTCCACAACAGTTCTGTGCTCCACAGCCACCATCAATTCCTACAGGATACATGTTCACGGCTGCTACGGGTAAGCAAAAGTATAATGTACTGACATATTACAGACGTGGCTCGCTGGCCAAACCAAGCAGAGAAAGGTCTGCTACAAGGAACATGAACAGTGTTAATGCTAATCTTGCTTCTGTCAGGTTCTACCAACATTAGCTAAGCAGGTCTGCTCCACCTGAATATCAATATCAATCCCAAATGTGGTCTTGTCTGACAACATCTAGGTATCATAAAAGAAGTAGTTTAAGAATATCTGCTCTGAAGTCAGACTCAGACTATTGGAGTTTTGGGCATATCTCTCCTCGATTCACCCCTTTTAGCAGTCAAAGGAGAAATCTGGTCTGGGATCGATACAGCATAGTATCGTGGTATTTTTGTGTGGCAATATCGTATCGTCACACAGTGCCAAGTATCGATTTTTGTGTTATATAAATTAATTTTATAACTAATACAAATTAAACTTTAGGCAGCCTACTAGAATAATATAATCAATTGCTCTTTCAGTCCACCAGAAACATTTCGTTGCTGCCAAAAAAAGAGAAATGTTTATCTTATTAGATAAAACAGGTGCTGACACAGTTTTCCTTTGGGGCCATATTTTACTGCTGTACAAAGGTAATAAATTGCAATATATTGCAAAAAATTGTATCCCAATACTCAGCATATCACAACATATTTAAAAGTGCAGTAATATTGTATCGTCACCCAAGTATTGTCATACTATCCTATAGTGGATCCTCTGGTGATTCCCACCCCGATCAAGTAATGTGTTCAAGATCCAGTCCTGAACCACTCAAACTGCTCGCAGTTATCAGGGCCACCCAGATCATTTCCAACATGATATTTAGGATTTAAAATCTGGATGATAACAGTTATGATTACATGAGTACAGATCAGCTGATGTTGTTGCTTTTAAAACTTTAAAAACTGGAAATGGCGGCCGAGGACTGTGCGACCGTGAGCGTCGCTGCATTGTACAAATACATGTGTTTTTTGCACTAAGCACCACTATACTGTTGTCGAGTATAATTTGCGGTCGTCATTTCCGGTGAGTGCACAATGGCCGTGTTTGCTGTGAGAAAACACTACCCTGTCGAAATTCGCACACTACGCCAATAAGTACAAAGTGCACATAGTATACTACATGCAAGTGAACTAACGAAAAGTATGTGATTGGAGACACAGTGTAGCTTTGGTTAGCATACTTCTGTTGGCTGATGAAAGTTAAATCCCACCTCTATTTCTCGCTGAAGAATAGACGACCTGTGTTGACCATGTCTCCTGAACCATTCTCCCATCTAGACTTACTCAGCCTTATGTTTTCCTTAGTGCAAAGCATTGTTCAGATTACAGGAAGTTGTCGTACCACATCAGTCTCCGTTTTAGTCACATTTATTTCCCTGTGAGTTCAGGCTCCCTCTGGCATGATTGTAATAACACCTTGCAGTGTGTGAAGCGCCATTATTTTCATTCCCTGTAGTGTGTGCATGCTTGCGATCAAAGCGGAGAACATCTCAAATTTCCAGATCTGGAGTTATTTTTATTGTTTTGAAATAAACCACACTCAAACTCCAGTAGACACCGCCGTCTCTAAAGCACAGTTGCTGTGATTTGTGATGGTAATTATCTTGAAGTGACTTCTCAAAGTGTTTGTCATCATCCTTGACATGCCGGGAGATTTGCAGTTTACATAAAGTCAGCCATGATGGGAGTGCAGCAGGACTCTCCTCAGTGTCAGCAGTCTTCTGACCACAGCTGGTCCTGCGTAATGAGTCTCTCCCATCCAGGACTTGTCTGATTAGTTTCCCAAACATCCCTCCACCTCGCTCTCTCTCCGTTTCTACCTTGTTTTTCTGTATCCTCTTTTTCTCTCTATCCTCTTGATTGATTCTTTCGCCACGTCACCCACTGTGTTTATCTGTGTACCTGCCCCCTTTTTAATGAGTCGTGATATTCAAAGCTTGTGTTTGTACAATAGATGCCTTTTTATTGATTTGCTGGATTTGCTGCCAAAGCACAGAAATACCTCAGGAAGGTATAGCAAAGCTTTTCATGTGTTTAATCCCTGCTGTGCAGCACGTACATGCATCTAGGATTTTGTCACATATAGCGCCACAGTACTTACATTTTAGCGTTCCCTCCCACTGTTTTCTGCTACCTTGAAACTGTACAAAACTGGAAGGTGCTTGTACATCATCAGACACCCCAAATGGTGGTTTTGTTTACTCCAGCGTAATTTATACCAGCACTACAGGAGGGCTTTGTGTAACCAGTCCTCTTTATTCTGCCTCTCATGCAGAACAACTGATTTTACATTGGGTGCTGAAATACTATATACAAATATGATGTTCACACCATTGCACAAAATGAATTTACATGTAATGGGATGAGGGAGACTGCCTGGAGCACCCAACACGGGGTGTCCCCTAACAATTCACAATAGCCCTCACACTGCCTGTTTTATCCATATCAGTGTTCCTGGAATGGATAAAATGAAACATGTGGGCAGAGAAAATGAAACAATAAGGCAAGACGCCGAAAAGCTAAAGGTAATATATTTATTCTCGCTATTTCCACCTGGCATTTTTTTTCCCCATCAAGTACAGCGTACATATATTTTCTATCTATGATCTCCTTTGAGAAAAATTATGAAACCAGAGCAGAGAAATTTATATTTTTTTGTTTCCATGAAGCCGCCCCCCTGCTGTGGTGTTTAATTCAATAGAACTTACAGACAGGAACACAAGTCTTTTAAGGAAAGAGGCAATTAACTGTAGTCACACAACATTTGCATTTCTCTCAATGTTTTTATACATAAATTGGTTTGGCTTGAACAGAAAATGGGTAAGAAGGCAAGAGGATCAGGTCTATTTTTGTCTCAGACCCCAAAAGCATCTGCTCCTGGCTCGCACCACACAGCTAGAAAATCCTTAAATTTCAAACTATTTGTTGTTTTGTTTTTATTCTGGCTAAATATGAATAGGCAGGTGCAGAGAATGGATGCAGGGAAGTAAGAGTAGTTACTTCCATGCCTCCTCAGAAAAATGAAAATCCTATGGTGAAGAAGCAGCTGCAGCCACACAGGAGTCCCGGTTAGCTGTGATACATTATGTCAGGCACTTGTCCAATGAACTGCACTGTATTTGTGGCAGTGTGGCAGCTTCCTGTCACATGCCGTCAGGCACTTTAGGGTGAACATCCACTTTGTCCTAACACTAAAACAAGCAGGGTGTCTTCATCCCTGTGAGTCAGCGAGCCTTTCAGCTCTGCAGCAGAAGATTGCCGACTGTCTTCCGTTTTTTTTTCTCCCCCCAAAACAGTACAAATCCTTTGGATTGGTTAAAATGCTGCTTTTGTTCCCTGCTAGACGGAAGAGGTGCAGGACTAAAAGTCATGTCTTTTCAAAATGGGTTCCAAATTTGTCTGTTTTTTTGACAGATAAGTCTGTGAAAATCCCTCTTAATGCATTTATCACACACTACAGGCAATTTACCCTCTAGTGTTACACATTAAAGCAAAGTTAGCCAACACATGATTTCCTTGTAGCTTCTGGTGGTGTTTCAGCAGGCCAAAAAATGTTTCTATACGTGTGTGTGTGTGTGTGTGTGTGTGTGTAATGGTAATATGTGATGTCTGGCTAAACAAAAATCTTAGTGATCCTTACAGGGACATTGAACAGCGTTACATTAACGACATTACACAAATATGTATAGATGTAAAGAAAGATTTTAAAAAAGCAGTTTTATAAAGATAGCGATCAGCAATTTTCAGTGTACTGTTCTGCAGTGCTATCTGGATAAAAGCACAAATAATGACAGCGCAGATAAAAGCTTTAAGAGCAAAATTGCAGCAGTTATCTTGGCGCAACATGTACAACCACTTTACTCATTGTCTTTTTAAATGCGCCGAACATTAGAAATAATCGCTTAAAGTGTCACAATGTACAAGGATCCTTAGTGAGCTTCATCTCACCTTCTCCAGAGGGCAAACGCTCCTCCAGATGGGCTGATCCGTTCCCACCTCTCCTCTACGGGGAACTGAATAAAGCAAAAGTGCTCCAAAAAAGAGCCCTTATTAAAACACTCCAGCACTCATTTCCTCCTCTCATGGCCTCTCGCCTGCGGCCATAACACCAGCGCCTGTAAGCTGCTTCTTTTGACCTGCGCAGGTGCTCTGGTCGCACTCCCTCGCCAAAAAAAATGGAGCTAATTTTGACTGGAGGCTCTTGCTTTGAATTTTACGATGTGGAATTAAAAGACTGAGGGAGGGAAATAAAGTCTTGGATTCTAATTAAGGGAGTTTTGTGCGTCCCAGGGAGAGATGATTATAGAGAATAAAAGCTTTTAACAAGCATGGCATAAGGTAATCCACCGCCATCACCCACCACATCCCCCATCTGGAAGACAATGCAGGCAGTAAATGATGCCCCGGGCATGTCAGATTGATTGGCTGGAATTCAGTAACAGTACAATCAAAGTGAGAGCCAGGACTGTCGGCCACTACACAAGATCTAATGGACTAATAATGCATTCTGAATACTGCTGTATGTGTGATATCGAGTGTACTGTCGATCCTGGCTGGCACACTGTCCGTTTGTGTGAGATATGTGAAGTATTTCTTGCCAATAAGACTACAAGATGTAACAGTTCTGTCATTTTAAATTCTGATAGATGATGTTTTGTTATGTAGCTCCAAATGTAGACAGCCAGTCCACCTAGTGAACAATGAGCTCAATGTTTTCATTTGTGTTTAACAAAAGGGCAAATTGGTAATTCCCAAGCTAACCTTCAACGTCCCAATAAAAACTGGCTGAACAAACTACTTTTTTTTTTTTTTAGGTATTTTTTAGGGCATTTTTTCCCTTTAATTGACAGGACAGTGAAGCGTGCTGGACATGCTGGACTCGAACCCGGGCCGCTGCTTCAACAGCCTTGTACATGGGGCGCCTGCTCTACCACTAAGCCACCGACACCCCAAAACTACTTCTTCCATATCCTGGCCGAAAGCATTCTGAACAATTACACATTTTGTTCTCTATTTGCTTAGAGGTCAGCACATTAAGGAAACTTTATAATTAGTTAAAGGCAAAAAAAAATCCTCAGAGTTCCCCAAAGCTGAAATCTGTGCCAAAGCTCTGTTCAGACTTACATTCCTTTGAAATTAACTGATTTTGGTCCCACATTTTTCTTAAATTGATCAATTCTGGTGTGACATTTTAATAATCTGCAATACTAATTCTAAGGCTGAAGAGTCTAATTTGTAGGATTTAGTGGCATCTTGCTGTGAGGTTGAAGATTTTGTTGCAACCAACTGAAACTTGTCTCGTGTTTATTGTTTATTGTTTATTGGATCCCCATTAGCTTCTGTAGCATGCAAAAGCTAATCTTCCTGGGGTCCGTCAAAAGTAAAATATAAAAACAAACATACATTTAGTGTACAATCATTTTTACCTCAGAGTACTAACATACATATACACATGTACCCATATACATATAAATATATACATACAAATATGCTTGAGTATACCACCACACAGAAGAACCAGATTACTACAAATAAATAAAGAGAACAAAAAAGACAAAACAAAACACACAAAGAAAAAAAACCTGTCACACCGTCATGATCACCCCACACACCAGACATGCATGTTAGTGATCCTCAACTGAAGCCTATGGTCATTGTAGTTATGTTTTTATTAAGTGTTCTTTTGTGTGCCAAACATGTAAGAGGTCGTCAATGCAATAGTGTATTTGGCCCTATCTAGAGATCAGTGTTTGGTTTGTCTGTTCTGGGCTACTGTAGAAACAACATGGTAGACTCAATGGAAGACCTGCTCCATATACAGATATGAATGACTCATTCTAAGTCTACGAAAACACAACAGTTCTTATTTTCAGCATGGAAGAAAACATACTTATGATACTTCATTTCTGCCAATAATTCCCCTAATCCTAAATTCTCCACAATTTTTAAACAACAGCAACAAAAAAAAACAAAAAACTTTTAAGGTAAGATTCAGTAACCCACCTCTGCAAAACTAACCAGGTCTCACTCTAAAGTTGTCGAAATCCGGCACTTGAGCAGTGACTTGGCAGAACTTGACACCACGTCCCAGAACATCAATAACCAACGCTGTCAGGGTACCTTGCATGTCGTATCTGGACGTGGAAAGTCCATGAGCAAACATCAATATATGACGAGGTCAGAGTGAGAATGTGTTGGCAAAACTATGATCCCTGCCTTCTACTCAGCATGCTGGTGATATTTTCGTTTGAAGCCTGGTTGCTTGTTTACATCCGAATAAATGCAGGAATATGACGTGCCAACAAAAACTACTTCTTCTCCAAATCATTACTGCAAATCGCGTTTCACTTTGAGTCTTGAAAATGAGTCGAGCAGCTGAGATGTTTTAACAAAGGTTTGTGTTTGCACTGTACAAGGTAAAAATCTCAGTGTGATTAAAATTACTTTTTAATAGTGTCCTGCTCAGAGACCAGCATAAAAACAGCATTAGAGCAATAAAGACCACACAAATAGGGCAATAATACAGTCACACTGAGTATGAAAGAGCATAGATAATATTTTGTTGGAATAAACATAAGTGCTGTGTTTCTCTGGTGTGCATTCAAACACATTAGGAATAAAAACATTGCACTGAGGTGCTAATTTCTTGGTAAAGCTGACTTGAGCATCCATTGCACATGGCTGATACAACCCCCACCTGCATGCTCTGGCAGTACATTTGCATTGCATTGCAGCTGTTTGATGATTTATTTTTTCTCACTGTAGATTTCCATACTACCAGCAGGTACATGGATTATCCTGGAAAAAGAAAAGGGAAAAAGAAAATTCAACCAGGAGAAGAGGTTATGAATCATGCATTACGCCACATTAAATGGTTATATAATGATATCTTCATGCTTAAGGCTCTGCATTGGATATTTTTTTCCAACCAACATATCTGTGTAGGATTTTATTTAAATGCAGGGTTTTCAAACAGAGAGAGATTATGACATGGGTGACACTGCGCTCTGTTTGACACTTTGAGCTGCTCTCGATCAGTTTATTCCATCAGTGCTGCATGTTAATGAGACTGAAAGCATTTATGCTCAGACCTGACCTCCCCCCAGGAAAAGATCATATGTTGTCTTCTATATCTTCTATATAAAGTAAGAGCATGATTGGATAAAAATATATCCTGTTATCTGTCACCTCCATTCAAAGCTTCTTAGTGTTGTAAATGCATATGCACAGATTTAAGTATACGTGGGAGTGGCACAATCATGTATGACTTCAATGCCTTGTGATGTGTTTAGGCATGCAAACAGTTAATAAAAGCAAAAAGGGAAACAGCGATAAAATGAGTAAAAACAGTTCTAGCAGTATCCAGATTTCCAAATATACATGTTAAATTGTGTTGGGACGTGGGTAGAAACATTTCTCCCTGGACACGTGTGTAACCTGGTGGGCACAGCTGATGTGTTTTAAAATGCCATGAAAATTAGCAACAATATCCGTGATCACTGGTTGCCAAATTGCATGTTAATAGACCCCACATTTCAATGCCAACATGTGTGGCTCCCGTCCCAGTTACTCTGAATCACAACACAATCCCTATATCTGCTAAAGTGAACAATGATTTAACCATGGGGACTCCTGCTACCACTACAGAAAACATACGCTTTATTTTTTTGGAACATAACCAATTTTGCTGTTGTGGTGCTCAGACCTGTTGGAGTAAGTGTGTTCACTTGGATTCCCACTGTTGCTGATGATGTGCACACACACACACAAGTAGACAGTTTTTGGCGCAGTTAAGGACGGCAGAGTCACTCCTCAGGCTGCTATAATCCTTCGGAAGAGAACTGAGTCTTTTTATGCATACGGCAACATCAGAGGGCTCACTTCATAAAAAGTGCTCCATGTGAAAGGGATTCACCAGGCAGAATTGTAATGCAGAGGATCCTTCTGGCCCGGCATCGCTGTGTTCGAGTGGTTTTGTTCCTTCAAAAACTCCGCGTTCTGTAATAGAAGAAAGGACGAGAGCATCAATCACGGCGGCACTCTGTTCGGCGGATGTTGGAAAATAAACTTGTTAGGAGTTGTATGGCTTCTGACTTTCATTTGTCCTACGGGTAGAGCTGATTCGCAAATTAATCTGTCAGCGCTTCATGCCTGATGCATGAGGCTGTAGGTGTGTTAAAACCACAGCCTGTTTCGCTGCTTCTCCAAAGTGGATCATGTATCTGTTTTATTAGTTGTTATTCACAAGGATACCTGGCTAACTGTGCAATATAACTTGGAATTAAGATAGCGGACAGCATAAAAATTTAAAGCATTAACAGATATACATATTTAGTGATGAAAGCGGCCCTTGTAGCAGTGCCAGACTGGGCACATTCAGCGCCCTGGGCAAGCTTGCCTCTATTTTCTTTGGATTTATTACCAACAAGAGCAAGAGCTAATGACAAATCAGAACAAATAAACATCTTAGCTAACAAACAATAACGGTACATAATCAGTAAGAGAATACAGTGAGTGCGAATTTGTTTATTTCATGTCCTACTGGGCTCCGGGTGGCTTTTGCCTTTTCATTTTCTCTTCCTCCACTGCTCTCCATATACACTCCACTCCGCCGTTTCTCCTGTTTTCGATTTATTCCTTATTTTTGTAAGCTGCAGCACATGCTTTGAGTTAACTACAACATTCTCTTTTTTCCCACCAAATTGAAAAACTTTTGCTCCACTGTCACTTTATTCTCCTCTGGGGCCGAAACTGGCTGAAATAGTTCGACTTCACTTTAGGGCCCATTAATGGACTCAAATAATTAAATTGGAAAAAGCTTTTTCTGCAGAGAAAATCAAGCTGTGAGCAACAAAACAAATATGGAAGCACAATACATAACAAGCTGATATATGACAATAACATACCAGGCAGAGGCAAAGATTGCCATATCAGAACACAAAGGTGTCCTTTCATACAATTTTAATTGACATGCCCCGGCCCAGCCTGATTCCAGACCTCAGAAACCTTTTTCTTAGTGATTTGAATAGGTCTGGTGTTGTGCTCAATGATGACTGCTTCCCTGGTTTGAAAAACAGTCTTGCCAATTAGAGCTTTGTAGACGAGCTTAAAATGGGGTCATCATCTGCCTGTGCCAGTGGCAGAACAGAACAGAACAGAAAAATGGTTAGAAAAGTGTGTATGAGATTGACACAGCACACACCAAAGTAACAACTCTTATATTAACATATTTTTATGAGTTTTGTGTTGTTTGAAAAATTACAAAAACAAGACTTCTCTGTAGGTCTCCTCTTCTCCCAGAGGCTTTAAAAGAGCCTTTCCTCCTCCAATTATGTTGTCACATGTTAGAGAAGATGGTCCTCCTTTGTCCAGCTTTCACTTTTCCACATCTACCTCTCTGTCTTTCCTTTCACTCTCTCCTCTCTGTCTGACCGCCACATTTCCTCCTCTTGCTCCCCGGCCAATAGCCCATTGAATTTCTCTTCATCTCTCTTTGTCGTCTCTCTGTCTTCCTGTCCACATTATTGGCTGTTACTTCAAAAGCCTGAACGCGTTAAACCATCTACGATGCATCTAAAGTTACAATATGCATATTCTCGCCTGGAGACACAAACAAGTCCTGCCCTCTTCAGCTCCATTTTGTAAAGTTCTCGACCCGTCACTCATCGTGCCGCTCACCTTGATGAGCTGTCTTCCTTCAAAGCTTGTCGCCTGCAGCTGAGGTAACCAGCATCAGTGAAGCCTCCACAGGCACTGAAGACGCCGCCAGTCTGCAAGAAACAACAAAGCTGACATTCACTCCCGTTGAGTGCGTGTTGTCTGCAGCATGCTTAGCTCATCTTACATCCGTTTTAAGTTTAAGTTTTTTCTTGGCAGCTATGATGGGCTTGATGTCTATATTTGTGATGTGCTTGATGTCGCTAACATCCAAACGGTATACACCCCGAAATGGCAGTGACATCATGGAGGTTTGGAGCCTGTTAAAAGAAAAATGTTCGTGAATCATTCAGTTAAGTTCAGTCTCTTCAGAGGAAAGTGATTGCGTGGAATTGCAATAACATTTCGTGAACGTGTGGTAAAACTTTGTGAACAGTGGCTGCGGTGAGAGTGATAAAGGTTTATGGATGGCCCCAAAAAATAGTGACAACAAACTCTGCATCCATCCATCCATCCATCCATCCATCCATCTCCTACCAACAGTCAACTCTGGTACATTTCTTTAATCAGTGACTGAACTTGACCAAACCTTAGGTGGGATTTATTCTTCTGTGTTGAAACATTGCCGTACAGTGTAGGCTCTGTGTAGACGCTATGCTGTAGCCTATGCTATAGCCTGAGGTGCACCTCCGCAAAAATAGAACTACATGTCACAGCGGCACAGACCTCCTGTTCATTTTTGGATGCTGAAAACCTCATCCCTCAGTTTTTTTTTACTTTTATTTCACAGATGAGAAACTATGAAGTATGAAGACAATAAGGCCCCAACTAATAGCTTTTGAAGTCCTTTGTGTGATCTATCAAGACTTCATATGAGTGGGAAAAATTCTGCTAGCCACTTGGCTAATCTATGCAATGTAAAATGTCATAGGCTTATTCTAATAATATTAGCATGGAGAAAACATGTCTAGCATGAGATAATTATTTTGTCGTTGAACTTTGGGAGTTATAATGGAGCTGGATTTTGTAATGTTACCTTTGTTAAATGTTGCTGTTGTTCCTGGCTTAGTAAAGAAAAACTCCACTAGCAGTAAGGCTAAGGCTAATTTTAGAATGCCATTGGTTTATTATAATAAAGTTAGTATGTTGTATTTGTGGGGAAATTATGTCTAGCACATTGTTGCTGCTGAGCCGAGTTTTGTGTGTGTTTTAAGTGTGTTTTGAATTGATCAGACTTTACAGCACCTCACAGAAACCTCACTGCCACCTAGTAGTTTGGAGGTATACAAATATAACACACAAATATAAATGCTCACAATGGCCTAGGCCACTTGAGTAGACTACGGTTTGGGCTCTGCATAGAGATTTCTGTGTCTTCTCTAACTCTCTTTTTGACTCTTAACTTCCAAAACCTCCTCAGGCACATTTTGTTCTTTGTGTTGCCTGCTAATACACCACTGCCCCTGGATAAAGTTTAAATGACAGGAAACGCGCTGTTGGGTTCATGTTTTTGACTCAGTTTGTGTATTATTAAACCCTCATTACCCCACTTTAACTTTTGACTTTGAATCGCTCAAAGGCAAAATGTCACTCATTAAAGTCTTTAAGAGTATTGGGTTTTTAGTTTTTCATTGAGCGACCTCCCTGTCCCACTGGGGAGGCATTAACAAGGCCATGACTTTATCTGTGTGTGTGTGGGTGCATGTGTGTGTAAGTGTGTGTGTGGGCATGCAGATGTATACATTTGCAGCTTAAGGGTGCAGTTACTTTCCGATTTAATGTGTTTACACACTCTTTACAGAGCTGCCATGACCTTCAGAAAATTATTCACCCGTTTGTAAAATTTATTCTGGGTCGTGTTTGACTGAGCTCGCCGACATCTGAAATCTCCTGACAAAGGTGGTGAGGCTGTCATGTGTTCCCTCCTGTTGTGAATGATAAATGCAGGTCTATAATAGGATGCAAACTCTGGTCTTAGCCCGAGGTCTACAAACACGTAGGGCAGTCTACTTCCTGCTCTAGCACTAACAGTAAATTGGCAGGTGTGGAATCATCAAGTATGGTTGTGATTTGTAGAGATCACTAGTGAGCTGAATGGCCACAATAGTAAATGTTTTTCAAGGAAATTTCTTTAGTGAGCAGCTTTCAGATGGATGTTGTGGTATGGTGACCCCCAAAAAGCTTACTAACGTTTACTAAAAAAGTTTTAGTGAGCCAAGACACACACAAGACACTTCTACAGCATGAATACACAATAGGGCTGTCAAAACTGCTCAAAAATGACGTTTGAATATTCCTTCTAAAAATAACTCATAGGTTCGAACCATCCGAATATTTTTTTTTTTCGCATTATGTCCACAAGAGGGCAAACTAATACAAGCTAACATACTTGTATATGTATTAATACAAGGAAACATAACTACTTGTTTATTTCAACATTAACGTCTTTGAAAACATTTACATACATACACATTAAAATACATAAAACATTTATCTATAACATTACGTTATAAACGACCGCGGACCTCTTGCTCGCCCTCCGTCAGGCCACACCGCCCACGGAAGCGCTGCAAATAGCCTCGAAGTGCCGAGAAGCGAAGCCGGTTTCCAGGACCACTGCAGACACCGCGCCAAACCGCCGATCCATCTCACGCTCCATTCTACCCTCACTCATGAACATGATACTTGAACTCCAGTGCATGCTACAGGTCACAGTGTGATGACGCTAACAGATCCACATCATCTGCAAACAGCAGAGATGTAATTCTGAGGTCACCCAACAGACCCCTTCCTCTCCCCAGCTGCGCCTTGAGATCCTGTCCATAAATCTGACAAACAGAATTGGAGTCAAAGGACAACCAATTAAATCAAAATTAAACTCAATACATATTTTTAAAAGTAAATCCAACAATATTTTTTCATATCAAAACACAGGTAGCTGTAGTACTTTCATGCAAAATCGACCCCAGTTCACTCTGTCTTTGATTGGTCGCTCAAAGCTAATGCATCAGAGAAGGCAGAATGAATTTGAGAGCTAAAGTACACATTAACCAAGAGTAAAAAGTCTTGTCACTGTGGCTGTGCGCCGTATTGACAGGAAAAATAACACTGTAAACATTGTGGGTGATGCACTTGTGTTAGTAAAGCCATATCAGGATGCTTTCCTGAACTTATCCTGCTTAAGCTGTTGTGTATCATTATGACGTTGCCTGTCATATCAGTAGTGTGTGATTTTTCCGAGCTGGGCTCATCAGTGGTGATAAATGATCTGAAGTCTATAGTTTATGATTGTTTAGAGGCATCAATATTTTATTAGACTCAGTAGAAGTAGCATTTCCTCGGTACAACCTGTCTGAAATTTGCAAGGTTTTCTTGATTCATCTCTCAATATTTCTGAGGGCAAACTCTTTGATCCTCATTTTTGCAGACAGTTATACTGAAGTGTTCAGTCAAAGTTGGCCTAAAACTTGCTGATATGGTTCATCTCCAGACAATGTGAATACATTATTTGGCAGATGTACGTATATTTTATTACCTGCGGAGATTTGCTTCCCCTCCATTCTCAGACAATATCATATACCATAATATTTAGGTATTTGTTTTCAGGTTCAAAATGTTTAAAATTTGTTGTGTCTTTGAAAATAATCTTTACACAATGAGCAGATGTCATCGCCCAGGGACATTCAAGAGCATGACTGTATGCTCTGTTTAAAGCTGGTCACGACTAAACAACAGCATCATAGCAAAAGCTTTTCCTGGATACAGTAATGTACAGCACAAGCTGCACCCTCAGTTCTACCTACAGACTAAAAACATAAAGTTGGAGCCTATAGGCAGCAGGATTTAAAAAAATAAAAAATAAAATCTGTATTCAGTGTAGACTAGACAGGACTAAAAATGTATGATAATGGAAGCAATGTAAATAAATTACTGCTTTCCTATTCATCAGTGGCCACAGGCCTCCCAGTGAGGACAGAAGCCATTACAATGACGGATATGAACCAGAGCGCTGCGCTCATCGCACCCCACTGCATGCTGGGAGCCAAGCAGGCGAGGCGGCGGGTAAAACCCGGGCCAGGAGACCTCCTGGGGAAAACAAATTATCACTGATGGGAAAAAAGCTGAGAGTTTCCACCTCTCTTCAGACCACATTTTTACGATCACATTATATCATCTCTGCCGTGGGTTACCGCCATGATGGAGAAAGAGGCGTTTTTTTCTGCAGATTTAGTGGTCGCGACGGTGAGGAGATGTATATTCACTTTATGGTCATTAGCCAGCGAGAAAAGTGCACCTTCGCTGCTGGTGCTTTGGCGCCGGTCCCAATTGTTTTGAAAACGATAGCATGGCCCTCATGGTATCATTTGAAACCCTGTAAATGCTCTCCGCTATTAGCTTAACCTCTGAGGAGACATTTGAGCTTTAGTGATTATGCAACACATCCTATCAATATTAATAATCACTGCACAGCTGCAGTCTGAGCTGTCTGTGATTATAGCTGTGAGAAGTATTCACCATATATTACTGCAATATGTTCATGATGTATGATATATATTCATAATATCTATAATAACATCGGCAATGTAGAGCTGCAATAATTATTTTGTTTTAATTTTGCAGCATTTTGATGTTTAGTCTTTTAATTAATAGATGTTTTTATTATGTTTGATTTTATCTATTTATTTTTGCTTTTTACTTCTGTTTTATTGTCTTTTTTTGTATAATTTTGTATATTTGTTTTCAGTGGATTCACATTTTGCAGCATTAATCTGTCTAAATGATGACTATTTTTAGCACCATATTTTTGCCAACACATGATGGATCCTGCTTGTGATTTTATATTTATTTATCTATTTATTCAATTAACACTTAAAGACGGCTCCAGCTTAATTACTGTGTTCACTTCACCAGGGCATTGTTCCCGTGCACAATGCTGAGGAATGGCAGATGGTTAGACTTGAGATATGTGAACACACACACACACACACACACACACGCACACGTTTAGCATGCACGCTTCAAAACCCTCACATTCACATCCATAGAGATTTGTGTACGTGCACGCACAAACATACACAGCCGTGATGCTGCAACCCTGGTAATTAGAACCCAGTCGTCTTTTTGACACAGCCAGACTCACCTTTTGTAGCCTTGAGAGCTGTGTGCCTCTGTCTGAGAGACACACAGAGAAAAAGAGCAGTCAGGCAACTAAGGGTTGAGTTATGTGACACGTAAGGAAGGATCAGGAAAATGATACATGAGAAAGAAAGGTAAGGAAGGAAGGAGAGGAGGAAAAAAGGAACAGAATCACCTTGTGAAACATTTCACTGTCAAAAGTTCCTCAGATTTATCAACCCAGTTTTCTGTCTGCCTCTCTCTTTAGATAATTGGAAGGCAGCGTCTGTGTGCACAGAGCCACAGGGAGACAGAAAACATATTTTGGCAGGGCTTGACAGGTTAGACAATGGTAGAAAAAAGAACAAATGCTGTCAGGAGACAATAGCAAGAGGACTAGAGGAGGGCTGCAGTGCATACGTGTGTGTGTGTGTGTGTGTGTGTGTGTGTGTGCGCAGGTGCAAACCCCTGTGTTCATGAGTAAATTTATGCATGTTTTTGCATGAACATGCACACTTGTGTTGGAATGTATGTGTGTCCTATCATGCACCTTTTATGTAGCATCCTTGCGTCAGTGAGACTGTCTGCGGATAAAGGTCACAGTTTAATTATCTGCCGTAACTCGCTATCTGCTGTCTCTTCAAATCGAGATGCACAAAGGGTGTGTGTCCACTTCAAAGAACAAGTGCCTGGAATTCTCAGGTCCTCTATGACATTCAAGACTTTAGTGGTAATATTAACATTACGTTTGTGGCCTGAGCGTGGTGGCGAAAAGGTTAGAGAAGCTAGTGAGCAGGAGGTTGGTTCGATCCCTCGACCAGCAGGATAAATCTGGGGTTGGGAAGGTGGAAAAGCCACGCTTACCCTTCACTCATTCCCACCACTGTGATACCCTTGAGCAAGGCACTTTACCCCAGCTGAGCCAGTGGAGCTGCTCAGTGGGCAGCAGGTCAGAGTTGTGGTTGCACTGTGCAGATTCCAGGTGTGAATGTGGTCACGGTTTGGCTCTCAGTTACACTATCCTAGATAAATTAAGCTTAAAATAAAATGTGTTTTGTTATTTGTCAACTTCAGGATGGACAGTAAAGTTTAAAGGGATAGTGCACCCAAAAATGATAATTCAGCCATTATCTACTCATCCATATGGCGAGGGAGGCTCAGGTGAAGTTTTAGAGTCCTCACAACACTTACAGAGATCCAAGGGGAGAGGAGGTAGCAACAACTCCACCTAATGGAGGAGGAACAAAAAGTTGTTTGGAAAAACGTCATTTGAACTCTGTTTTTAGCCTCATTGTAGCCTGTAGCTTGAACTGCCTCTCTGTACACCGCGCTCACGTGTGCGGCGTATAGATAATGGGTGAATTTTCATTTTTGGGTGCACTATCCCTTTAAGTAGTAATAAGTGAGGTACAATAAATGGAAAGTGCCATCACACAGACATGCTTGGTTGTAGTTAGCGCTAAAGTTCATACTATAGAGGATCGGCGACCTGTGCAGGTTGTTTCAGTGTCACCCTCAACAGATGAATTCATTTTAAACTGCAAATTCCAAGTATTTGCTCCATCCAGTCTCTCAAATGTGCGACTTTGCTGTTTTCAATATTCACAGATTGATCAGTTAAATAAATCATACATTCATAGATAATGGAGAAACTCATGAGTTACAGCCACAGATAGATGGATCGTTAGAAATAAAGAACGTAGCACTAGCAGTGAATGGTCAGCAGGTTCTGCATTGGCCCACTGAGCGCTCTTGACTCTGTCTTACTGACATTATTTGACTTTGAATTTTGCTCTGGCCTGATCAGCTCCAACTTGGCCCCAGAGTGGAAACCAGATGATGTTTATTCATCTTGTCTGAACGCGACCCGACATAACCCACATCCTGCTGTTGGGGGGTCCTCACCTACGATAGGCTGGAACAGACTGTCTCTGCCCCCTAATAATGCCGCCCTCTGGCTATCTGCATTAATTTTCAGCTCCCCCGCTGGCTCTCTTCGCTGAGTCCAAGCATCCGGCCTCGCCAACGCTCCGGGAGGTCATCATTTCGCCGTTTGCGCGGGTCCAGATAAAATGAGTATTACGACCTCGTTTAATGGTGTCGTTTAGAATCATGCTGAGGCCTGCGATAGCATGGTGCCTCGCGTCCACTTTGACTTGATCTGGTTTTTCTCTGGTCGTCAGTAAGATGATGATGAGCTGGGTGAAACCAGGAGGCTTCACACACGCAGACAACTGCTGGAGGGCCATAGATGCTGGATTTTAACATTATTTCAATGGATCATTGCCTCTTTTTAGATAGTGGAATATGGCAGAAAATATAGGAGTGATAGAAAGAGGTCATCCTGGATGGCTAAGAGTACGTGCACACCAGAACATCACAGCCACATGTGACTGTGTTGACTGGCTTTATGGAGATGGCTTTATGCACAGTTGCAGTGTCATGTTAAAAAAGGAAAGGGCCTTCCCTTAATTGTGCCAAGAAGTAATCAGCTGTGGTTTTGTGACCTTTTATATTGAATTCCTGAAGTCTCTTTGCTTTTACTGAGTATTATATTACATCACAAAATGTTGTATTTTGTTAAATGACTCAATTATTTACCCATTTCTGTGGTTAAACTGTGCCCACTTTGTATATCTGATGAGCAGCGGCAAATTCGTCCATCCTCTCCGCTTAACCCACATCTGCTGGTATCATTAACATCACCTCCTACTTCTCAATTCAGCTCGGCACTCCATCCCTGATTTAAAAAAATAAAGAAAACACAGTTTGATTTATACACTGCCACAAGCCAGCTGAGCATTCGTCCACCCCAGCGCTGGCCATCAAGGGCATCTCTGATCTGACTATAAATAATCAATTATTTCAGCTAATGACCCCACAAGATCCCCTTTAGACGAGGTCGAGCTTCCACTTGGCAGAAACGCGCCACCCCCGCAGAGTCGACAAGCTATCTGACATTAGCGGGTGCTGACACATCCTCCCAGCCTCCCTGATGGACTGAAGGACCAGTTCTCCTCTGCTGTGGCAGAAAACACTCAGTCTAAATACCCAACTGTCTTGTCAGCCCGTCCGTCTTCCCAAGCGGCCAATCTGCAGTGTTTTTATATCAAGGGTGTTGTGCTTAATTAGACAGTGGCAGGAAAGATGTGTGACAGCGATGTTGAAGCGCCACAGGTCAGAGGATGATTGTCAAACAGTCATCTAAGAACATGATCAGCATGTTAGCCTGCTGGGTCCTTGAGATGGCCTATAGAGTCTGTTTTGCATGGCCATGTGTCTAACTGGTATGGGTCTTAATTATTCTTTTACTCCTGTTTGCAAATTCCAATTTTTAAAAAGCTAAATGTTAAATTCATTAGCAATAAAATCACACTTCAGCACACTTGGGTGTATTCCTGCTGCAGCCCTACTTGGTCTAATATGACCACAAGCTCATGGCAGCTAATGGCAGCTAATGTTAATTTATTGCTGCGTATTTGATATTCCTGACATGTGCTGACTTTCTGGCCCTCTGGATCTCTCCTTGTGCAGTTGCTACACTGCGAGCATGTCACAGTTTTGTAATCTTTCAGTCGTTTAATCTTTCAGTTTTATTTATAAAGCCCAGTATCACAAATCACAGTTTGCCTCCGAGGGCTTTACAGCATACGACATCCGACATACGACAGAAAGACTTGCAATAGATGTGTGTACAGAACAGATCAAGATAATAAGTGTACAGTGATCCATATGTAACAACAGTAAAAGAAGTAAACACAAAATACCACAGCAGAGATATGTGTTGATTTCTGCTTGTGGTCAAACAGACACTGAGGCCAACTTGTGACACATCTTAACACATCCATGCTGTGGTTCCTCTGCACTGAATCACTGGTATATAAAAGGAATTTCAATGTGCTTTTATCCTGCGTTTGCATCCTATGGCCACAGTGGCTGCTGTTTAGCAAAAGTTACATTTCTCACTTTAAAACAACGTGAAAAGTTCATAGTTTTTATGACTTTGTGTCAAACAACAATCTGGAAAAGTTTGTTTGCAATCACACAACTATTATGACATGCAAAATTCAGATTGGGGGCAGGAATTGATAAATCTGTATAGGCTACCACATGAAGTGGAACATGACGACATAAAATGATTGGATGAACCTGCGGGCAGCTGGTAACGTCAGAAAATTTAAACTCACCAAGAAAAGTGATTTTTGCCACAGTTTGATAGATTTGCCTGGTGTGAACGTGATTGTCGTTACAAATTACCAAGCAGTAAATCAGTCACATGCATTGTCTGCCATTTTTGTGCATATTTAACAATTTATTTATTTATTTAAATTTGATATGGACATTGCAATTTAACATAGTTCCAGTACAGAGTATGAGACTGATGTGTTGAACGGAGAGTTTTACACAAAGGCCTCCAATGCTGTTTGCCCTTATGTGTTATGCCACTGGAAAATTAATCAGATGTACAATTTAAATCAGCTAAGAATTCAGATATTCCCCTTTTATCAGTGGACAAACCGTCAGCAGGCCAGGACCAGAGGAAGATCCCGCTGGACCGAATATCATTCAGCCTTTGAATGACTGTTGCAGTGAAGTTGCAGCATTCCCCTGATCCCTGCTCAGAGGTCAGAGGCCAAACTCAGCTACAAAGCCGTCAGATCCTTCAGCAGAAATGTTACCTACTGATTCAGGAGACAGAACCATGAAGAGGAAGCATCAACCTCTGGGTCTGATAGATGAAGTCAACACAAAGTGCCAAAAGCTGCACTTCTTTGAATGGCCACTTGAGGCTGGCTCCAGAAGCGAGTCAGTCTTCATAGACCTCCGTGTTAAAATGCCCAGCTTTACAGCAGAAATAAAACTGTTTACAGCCTGGTACAAAAAACAGTTGCAGGCTCTGTAGCTAATTTCCCCCTCTGTGTCAACTGTACAGGGGATACATTTTTTTTCTAACTCACCTGTTTACTTAAATTTATGCATAATACGGGGGGTCTCTTAGAGTGACAGGCTATCTGCTGATGGTGTCCTTGGCTTCTCAGTTGCATCTGCTCCTTGCTTCTCAACAGTTCCAGCCTCTTGCACATATATTATCACTTCTAGCCCCAAAATACCAAGAAGGTGACGAGCATGATCTTGAACACGAGGCTTCAAAATGGGAGTCCACGAAACAATGGGTGATGTCACATTTGCAACGTCTATTATTCATACAGTCTAAGGATGGAACCCATATTCTTCATTTAAGGGCTGTCATTCAAAACAGGTCTATTTTTGGCGTTGACTTTTAGCGAACGCCATAATCCTCTTCAATTAAGCGGACGACGGACGGCCTCAGTGCCATTTTGTGTCTGGCAAACAGAGCTTCTGCACAAGTTATTTTTTTCTGGATTTACTAATTATGTTGGATTTGTTTTTGTAAATCTTCAGCGGTGCCTGCTGGGAGATGAAGCAACATTTCATTTTCAAACAACAACATGGTTTAGCTGCCGTCTGGGGTGGTTATGTGATTTTGTGTTTGCGTTTTTTCATCATTGTTACTGGGAAGAAAAAAAAAAAAAATCTGTACCACAATAGGGAAATGAATTTCAGATTCAACACTGCAGAGCATAGCTGTTCCCAGCTCAGTCTCCAAGGTTCAAGGGAGGGTTGTTTTCCAATAGCTTTATTTTGCTGTTGCCCGTTGGGAATGATAAATATGCTTGTTTTACAAAATGATGTAGTTTGAATACATAATAATGTGCTGTGCTCCAGAGTCAGGTACAATTTCTGCTTTTGTTAGTGTGGGAGCGGTTGGATTGTAACTATGCGTTTAAAAATAAATGAATAAAAAATAAATAGTAATAATTAACCCCTAAAACAAACTTGATCTAATAGCAAAGTAGCATTTAGATCATACAAATAAGCAATTGTTGTTTTATTCAGTGGCTATATCTCTTGATGTTATAATCTAGGATGATCTACAGCATTACAATGAAAACAATTAAGATGCAGCAGTGCTTTGATTGAATTTATATCTTCACAACTTTCAGTACACAGCTTAGAGCCAAAATATTAATTAGCTCAGCTATTATCTGCTTCTCCGGAAGAAGCGTGGCATCGATTTTACATAGGAATGTCACACAAGCATGTGTCTTAATTTGTTTGTTTTTCAACAGAAGTTGTGAGTTAATTAAAAATCTGAGCTGCAGGTACCGGTTGAATGTGCCAGTGCTCCTATCTCTCGTGCCTGTCCTCTGTCGCTCATGGTAACAATTTGATTTAAGCTTGAACAAAACCATAAAGCGTTTCTTTCTTTTTTCTCCTTTTTTTTGTAGGAGAGACAAGACGTAAATCATAAAAAATGTCAAGCATTCTCACAGCAGCACAGTGTCTCTATCAGAAGACCTGTCACATCCCGTGGCTGACATGGAATTCACACAGGGGGGCGGACATGTTCGTCTTGTTCAATGCAGAAGGGGAAACAATGCCAGGCGGCTTCCTTTCCTCTCCTGTTTTGCCCTCCATCTATTTCCCACACTGAGTCATCTGCTGAAGTCTCCTGCATCGCTGATGAACTGTATCCTCCGTGTGAACCCGCTCTATCTGCTGAAGTGCCATTAAAATGAGCATTTGTCTTTGGCAGGTAAAATGCCACCTCTGATGCCGTCATACTTGGCCTCCTCCTCGACTCCCCTATTACAAGATGTTGCTGTTCAGCTGTGGCCCAGTATGACTTGGTGCAGATGTGGGCTGATTTGCAGTTACATCTTCAATAAAATTAGTTATATCAACAACCAGTAAACAGCAGGGGTGGGGGAAAAAACGATGCAGCATAGTAGCAGTATGCTTGTGTGGCAATATTGAATCTTCTCACAGTGTCGAGTATTTTTTATTATATAAATTATTAATATTACAAAAACAAATTAAACTTTAAACACTGAATAATACAATCAATTGCTTTTTTTAAAAATCCACTAGATACATTCTGCTGCTGCTGCAAAAAATGGCTGAAGTGAGATTTTCCTTTGGGGACATTAGTTACAGTTGAAAAAACATGTAATAAATCGCAATATATCACAATGTATTTTATCGCAATACTCAGCATATTGCAACACGTTTAAAATCACAATGATATTGTATTGTGACCTAAGTATTGTGATGATATCAAAATTCCCACCCCTAGTAAACGGATCGGCTTGACAACACCTTGACAACTACTGCCACTACAAACTGCTTCTGGATGAATCATCCATGAATGAGAAAAAATGCTGCTTTTTTCATGGCCATCTGAGTTTAATTGGAATTTCTTGGTTTATTACACAAGTTTTATAGCTGGCAGAAAAAAAAAATCACAATTGTCAAAGATAACATGAAAAGGTTTACTTGGACGTTCAGGTCCATTTTCATTCCCAGTGTGTCAAATATGGCAACTAGATCAATGGCCGTCGGCATGCCAGAGGGCATACGAGGCTTTCGGCTAACTTGTAATTTAAACCCATTCGTGGCAGTGATGTAGTGTAAAGACAGAGAAAGTCTGTTAAGGGTGGAAAGGATGCAGGGCTGGTGAATAGGTCAAACAAACACAGGACTTTCACTGGGGAGACTGGTCATATATCACATCACATGCTCGTTAACAGTTACGTTTAGTTATGTAAGAAGCATACTTATTATAAACCTAACCAAGTTGTTTTGTTGCTTAAACCTGAATTAGTTTTGTTGATGAAACCTACATTTCCTGTGCAGTTTATTTTGAAAAGACACTATGCATGTAAAAAGCTGAATTTGACACACGGGTTTCTGAGTGTTCCTGACTGTAAAAGGCGTCAGAGAAGGATTAATTATATATAAGAAATGCTGGAGTTTACTTCCTGAGGTTAAAGTTTTGCATTAGTGTCGTGTGCAATGTGCTTTTTTATTTATGGATTATGACCACGCATTTGTTGAGGGATGGAGTCCGAGGTATTGGCATTGACCTCTAAGCTAAAATCAAGAACTAGAACAAGTAATGATTTTGGTTTAATAATTTACCATCTCTGACACATGTGATGCGCCCAGCAGGGAAGGAGGATGGTGAAAAGGACTTCCTGTGTGTTTTGGGACAAATATAAAACTAAGAATAATGAATCCACCAGAGAGTTTAAGAAAAAAAAAAGTTGACTGTATTATCAGAGACCAGCAGATGGAAATGTACAAATACTGGTTATCTTGGCATTCCAGTGGGTCATGGCCCAAGTTGTGGCATTTCATTTGTGAGATTTGAGTCCAGACCTTGAATTTTATATTCATCTATTCACCTCAGTCTTTCATAGGGGAGAGCAGGGCACAACCAATATTAATTTTGGCTAAATGCTATTAAAACTGTTTGAGATTTATTTATTTATTTTTATTCTAACTATATGCATATCTCTGCTACTTAATGGACACTGGCAGGAGTGAAATGCTACGTGGGTGGGGCTGATTCTAACGGGCAGAGGGTTAGTTGTGACATTTGCTGGAAAAAAGCTGTTTATTAGTAATTAATTAATTCAATACAACTCTATGTATAAATGTGATAGATTGATAGATGTATGTAGAAATCTCTCCATCTCCCTCAGGGGAAGAACAGGTAACCATCCATCCGTGAGTCTATCATTGATATTCAGTGGAACGATATATGCACATAGACTGGGTAACCTAGATCCACATGTCAAAAAGTATTGAATGTATGAATATTGACAAGGCTGTGAAAGTATGTGTCAATAAGACACTTGACAAATTCAAACACAAAGTATATCTCATTTAATTAAGGTCATGAGTTTAAACTGAACATAAGTTTGAAGTGCAAAGGTAGAACAAATGCGCTACAGGCGGTTTAATTGTAACACTGTTGTAAAACCCCTGCTGTGAGGACATTTTACCAAGCCTAGCTAACATTGCTGGGAGCTGGTAACATAGATCAAAATGGTGCCATGCCAGATACCAGTGAAAGTACGAGACCAGTGAAAGTATCACGGTTCTGAGTAGTATCACGATACCACAGCAGAAATGAGGCAGATGTGCCTTTTGTCATTTATAAAAAGATAAATCACTTTTCTATAATACATCAGTGATATTTCAATGGAATAAATTACTTATTGACTTATTCATACTTCAAAAACAGCATCAATAAGTGATTAACATAGAGGGGGATCAAAATAAAATAAATAAATAAAATAAAAATCAACCAGCCACCCTCCTCCCCTGACAAGTAAAGAACAGTCCCTAAAGTGTGCAGAGGTTTGTGGACCGTTACCTGCCACAAAGAGAGAAATGTGAACGGCTCGTTTCTCTTCCGACACGCCACATACCTGTGTGCCGCCACGGCTCAGCTGTTCAGGTATTTCTGGGCAGTCATGAAATTAACAAAGAGGAAATTATTGGACCTGGAGCTGGACTTCCCCGTCGCCAGTAAGCCTTATCTTGTGGCGTATTTGACAGGAATACGGTGTCTGTGACCCCCGTTCAACCCACAACTGGCAGGATTCTCCTTTTGTTTCTGCTGCTGGTTGAAATCTGTACTCGCATAGCATGCTGAATGATTTGTTTTGTTTGCGATTGATTTGATTTGTGATTGGACTTTGAACTTATCCCACAGTAGTGGTACCGTGAGGTACCGTAGTACTACTGTACTTCAACAATGCTAGCGCGGGTGGCAACCAATCATGCGGGACATGGTCTCAATTTGCGTGACGCGTGAAAAGAGACAGAAATGCTGTGCAGTCCCGCACAGTGCAGGACGTCTGGTCACCCTACTTAACCACTTGCAAGCAGCAGCTAGTAGGGGCCCCATTAGGGGGGATTTCAATGTGTTGTCGTTGTTGCAGTGTCTATAAGGGTTCCATCATATTGTCATTGATATGGACCAATGTCTCTAAGTGTTGGCCGGACGCACAACAGAATCGACCCCGTGTAACCACTTAAAAGACTTTACCCCGTGTTAGGTTGTGCCCCAAAAACATGGTTTTATCCTGCTGACAAGACTGTCTGTATCCACAGCTACATACGGCTGTAATGCCCGCATGTTGAAGAGCTTTGTTGTTCTTCAAAAGCTATTGAAAAACACACAAAGAGACATAATGTTCCATTGACTGACACATGCCTTAACTGCAAGTGTAGCGTATTCCTCAGCAGTGAGTATAATGTCTGCTCAATGCAGAGCTACTTTCACAGATCGAAATTGCAGTTTCTGAAATCACACATGCACTTGTTGATCACAATGGAGTATGTCATCCACTGCAGCTGTACATGATTTGTCATTGTGAAGATTGTGTAAGTGTTGGCATTCAGGTTTCATGTCTTTGTCCAGACAAAAAGAAAAAGAAAAATGTAATTATAAACTAACGTAAACATAGTTAATAATAGTGTATACCATTTTTGCCAATACATATCCCTCAGTGCTTCACACTGGATCTTTAAGGGTGTATTAAAGGGGCACTTCAATCTCTTTAAAATCCCCAGAATGAATAGAAGTGCAGAACTAATTTACAAGCAAACCACATCTTTTATTTTGCATATATGGATTTAGTCAGAAAAGATTTCGTCCACATCGACCCTGTTCTTTGTCTGTATTTGTAACTTCCCACAATGCAATTCACTTCAGTTAAAGGCATGATTTATTTTTTTTTTTTTTTTCAAATTTGTCCTTCACTTTGCACAAAACCTACAAACCAACCCACACATAAAGCTTTTCAAGGGAATTACAACAGTCATTCAGACTTCTGAGAAATATCATATTAAGCAGGTGCAAAGTCATTTCATTTGGCCCACAGTTCGAAGTACCTGGCTGCCATTCCCGATCTCCTCCCTTTGAATCTTTACAAACCTGCAGCTGTCCTGTCTCCTGTCATTTTTTTGTCTCAGCTGCAAAAGATGTGACACTCTGGGTTTGTAACCTCGACATCACAGAGTTAATTTTAGTTCAGCAATGACACAAAACGGACCCGACAGACAGACAGACGGGCTGATAAGATGACCCGCGGCTGGTCATCGGCTCACAGAGCCTCAGTTGTCGCCATAGCAATGAAAGCTCCCTGTATATCAAGTAACAAGACTGTTGCAAGGAAATGAGGAGGATGACAGCAGAGGTGGGGGTTAGAGTCAGAGAGAGTCAGAGAAGAGCTGGTATTTGTCAGGATGTGTGTTGTCTTGAAGTGTGCCTTCCTCCGCTCATTGGCACTATAGAAATTAAGGCCGAAATCATTTAGCAGCAATGGAATATTTGACATTATGTTGACTAATAAAGTGTGACTATTATAAACCGATTTCATATGTCCAGCATATCATAAGGTTTCATCTCTCTGGGTTTCGGGTCTTTTTGTAGCCTCGTTTCAATGTACAGTGAAGCACAGCTGTTATACTGTAGTATTTGCATACAGTTCATTCTGGACCTCACTTATGATGTACAACAGATTTGTGACATAACCGTACAGCCTCTGCGCGTGCAGCTGGCTGCTTAGTGCATTCTCGTGTCTTGATGGATCGACTGGCTCACACGATCTGCAGGAACATATGTAGCCACTCCACAATTATGTAGCTTTTGGTACGTTTCCCTTACACTGCTAATAATCAAACTCCCTGCAGCACACATGAATGGCAAATTAACTTCCAGCTCTGAAGCTTTCGGTTCGTCAGCGGCGTTGGGAGGTGACCTGGAAACACTCAGACGAACCCTCAGTGGCTCCGGCGCTTCGTCGCAGAGCGCTAGATGCCTCTCGGCTGCCGAAGCAGTGAGCGCCGTCAGCCTCGGCATCCATTCCAGCCTCTGCCACCTGTCCCACTCTGTCAGTGTCAGAGCGCATTTCATGAGCAGGCCAAAAGCCATCGGCTAGATATAGCCACTGGCTCACAGAATGGTCCCTTCATGGGTCATTACTTACCAGAATAGCGGGCTGTTTACGAAGCCATTACCGCAGGCGCTCAGGGTTTTGTGTGGTTTTTGGGGGGCTCTGTTTGATACCAGCGGCTGAGTGTTGGGTGTATCTAATTATATCTTGTCATCTGGGATCATGTAAGAGCAGAATGTCCAGTTGGATGGGGTGAGGGCAGACTTGGCGGGGAGTCAGAGGCAGTCTGTCTGACCCACGATCATTAGAACCTTTGTCGACTTTTTAAAGACGTCCTTTATTCACAACAGAGCTGTCACTGAGGTCATAGAAAAATGTCATGCCACAGAAAAGCATTGAAAAAATAGAACAAAACACTTTTTTTCTCTACAAGAAAAAAAGAGGCAGCATTTGTCAAGAGAAAGGGCCACTTTAACAGGATTTGTTTGCGTTCATACTTCCAGTCCTGCAGAATTCCTTTGTTGGATTCATGATGCATTGCCATAGACAATGTCTTTGAAGATCACTGCCTGCATAATCACCACAATTTACTGTCTAGAATAGCGGTTCCCAGCCTGCAGCTCAGCAAGAGGTCCCAGGATATATTTGAATGAGATGATTAAAGGCCCAGTGTGTAAGATACAGGGGGATATAATGGCAGAAATGAAATATAGTAACTTTGTTTTCTTTAGTGTATAATCACCTGAAAATAAAATTGTTGTGTTTTCATTGCCTTAGACTGAGTCGTTAGTATCTACACAGGGAGCAGGTCCTCATCCACGGAGTCTGCCTTTGTAGAAAAGGCCCCAAAGTCACAAGTTTATTAAGACCAACCCACTCGGTAGGTTTATATCTCACAGCGGTGGATTATGGTGTGCAGTGCAATAACATCAGAACCCAGTACAAGTGATCTGTGCGTGAATGAAGAGTGAATATTTATCTGCTGCATTTATTAGTGTTGTACGTCGTTATGTTGATGCAACTGTAGATACGTTTCTTAGTTAATGTGGAGAAGAGGTCGGAGCTTAATTGCACGCGAGCTAACAGCCCAGCTAAGTTCAAACTTTGTTCATACATGTGTTACCTGTTTGCAGTGCTGTTAAGAGTGTTTTGTGATTGAGCTGGGATACGGATTGATTGATGTGGGGTGTTGTTTCCATGCTGAAATTAAAGTTAAGGCTAACTAGCCGCTGATTTCACAATAAGAGCATCCGGCCGCTACAGGAGGTGGTATGTCAGTATTAGCGGTATCTTAACACAGTGAATAAGCCTGAGAAATGTGTGTATTGAGTGTTTGGTGTATGTTTCTGTTTCTTTCTAATGTAAATGAGAAAGAGAAATGTAAGATTGTAATCATTTGATTACCTCCTCTGGTTTAATTATTGTTAGTTGATAACAGGTTGGTACTATTATTTATATTACTTCATATGTGCAAGATTAATGTATGGATATGTGGTTATCCTTCACTGAGTTGTATTTTGTTATTCTTTATTTATAAAAAAAAAACAACATGATCATAACTGTAATATCCAGCTGATAATGCAAGCCCTGTCTGTTGCTGCAAAGAAGAATTAAAGAGTAAACTGCAGATCAGCCTCTCAGTCCTTTATTCCTCCATACTCTGGGAAATGGCCTTAAGTGGTGTTCTGGCCCACACACCTGTGTGAACCTAGTAATACAGACTGAACTAGCACCCAGCCAGATATTCTTTCCCCTACAGCCATGTTTCTACTGGAGCCTGGAACAGACAGTCCAAACAGGGGCTCTAGATAGGGCCATTCACATTTTGTGATTTTGCGTCAGCCCAGCAGTTCTCTTACACGCATGGTACATGGGAGAAACTTCAGTTGTTTGCACTCTGCAGCCTCATAGCTAGATGCCACTTAATCCTTCACACTAGACCTCTAACAGGAAGTAAACTTTTTTGAGACTCTTTTAATCTTTGCTTTTTTATTGAAATATCTTCAGGTTTTTTAATTAATTAAAGCGCAGTACCTCGAGAAGGAAAAATAACTATTTGGTTGACATGCACATGGCCCATTGAGCTTTCATTTTGAAGTGTCATTTCCTATTGTAGAGTGAGTGACTTTGAACTAATGATTAATAAGAAATCTGGACCCTGTGGCTGGACCAGCTGGGAACCACTACATTAAGGTTCAGTCATAGCTTAAATTTAAATGGTCACAAGACAAAAGGTGTGTGAACCACTGGTCAAGATAACCTGCGACACACTGTGAGAGCTGCACGTGATAAAAAGGTGTTTTATCTCATGGGATAAAATGGACAAAAACTCTCACTGGCATTGTATGTTCACCTCAGTGGTCGTCAATCACGTTTACTCTCAGAAGTGAGAGTGAGTCAATGTATAAAAACACATTAAAGCTTGGAGTGGTTACGCTTTTAGCCAGAAAAGCAGTGAAAAACAAAGCAGTCCACCTCGTCTTTGCATCTCTTCTGTTACTTCAAATACAGGCTTCTTTAGACAGGGTCACTCCAACATCCCTCAACTGCGCCTGAATGAAGACATTCATCTTTTTGCTAATGCATCAATAAAATTGCTCGTATAATTGGACACTCCAGTAAATTTTGATTAAAGACCTCTAACACTTCAGCGCCTGATGGCCGTCTGAAAGGAAAACCCTATGTCATAAACTCGTTATATAACCCTCAGGATGAAATATAAAGCACCTTCCATTATCCTTGCTTATTTCTGTCCCCAAACTGAGAGGCAGTGTGTAAAATAATAAGTTCTAAAAAGTGAGATAAAAGCTGGGGTTCAGTAATTTATCTAAAATGCTAATATTTTCTCTGGGCAAAAAAAAAAGGCATAATAATTTAATACAGTTCAACTCTGTTACATCCCGGTCCAGTGATAAGGGCCGAGTTATCTGCTGGTGCTGGCCTTTTGAATGTTAAGTAGTTCCATTCGAAGCTCTGCATAAACACAGGGGTGATAAGGACGTTTTGGACTCGTGTCACTTCAAATTCCATTTAACAAGCTCTAATCTTCCTCCAGTGAAAAATTAGAATAATGTTTCATATTCAAAATGCATATTTTAGTTTAGTTAAAACACCGAAGTCAAGAACATTCAGTGAAGCAGACTTACGTGTTTACCTAACTCAAGTCACTCCCTAAAAGTGAGTTATAGGTCAGTTAACGTAGCGTGCTTAAGTATTGACATTTAGTAAAAATGAATAATGATGTTTGTACCATTTTGAAGTTTATCTTACATTGACTAAGCGGTCAAAGTGATGAAGCGTCGGTTCAAGGGGAAAAGATTGATAAACCGCTCGTCGTCCAGCATCAACCTGTGTGACGTCTCTTCTCGTTCATCGTCGCTGTCTGATGACTCTTCTTCAGCTGTTCCAGTAACGTGGGTCCTGTCAGAGTCGGCCTGAGGTGACCCCAGCGACGCGCTGTGCTCCGCCACATACAGGACGTAGTGTGAATGATTCAGTGACTATATGCGAATGGCCCTGTCTAGAGCTAGTGTTTGCTTTGTCCCATGTGGGCCACTGTAGAAACAACATGGTGGACTCTGGAAGAGACACACTTAGTATGTAGATATTAACAGCTCATTGGAAGACACAAAAATTCTTAGTATCAGGTGATTATAAACTAACAACAACATATATCCACATGAATCCTACACACTGGACCTGTAAATAATACTGGTTTTTTGTTAGTACTTTTGTTAGTCATTATAATTTTGATATTTACTCCATGCGTCCTACTGCCTGGCTCAAGGCTGGCAACAAAAAGGGAGGCCACACAGCTTTATCAGTCAAGAAATGATTCATTTAACTCAGACTAATAAACATATTAACTAACTGGAGTGCGTAAGTGGGAAAGGAATCAGTCATATAAGTGTGTGGATGAGTGAAAATATGGTGTAGTGCGTGTTCTGTGCAGCGAATTAAACAAAGGATAAAGGCTGAGGTGCACGCAGCAGGCTCCGTCTCAGTGATCGGCACATCTGGGTGAGTTTCCGCTCCAGAGAAAAGAGCTAAAACACCCAAATAAACAAATGTAATTCTTCAGTTAGCATAATAAGATAATAATAATAAAAGCAAAAGGGTTATCATTTTATCTTTATCTTTATTCCTTTCACTTCATCAAACACCGCCACCCGCTTTCCGGCCGCACTCGCACAATTCTGAAATTTGTTGTACTACAAAAGCTTGAATTGAATGTTCAACTCATTGTTTTTTATTGAAAATATGTCACTGTCTTCATTTATTATGTATAATTTCACTAGCAGCAAACACATTTAAAAGGAGACGCTTGTCAAATCTTTTTACCTGCGGTAACTAGTACTATGTTCCATTTGCTGTTTGAGAGTAACTTAGCAGACTGTCCCAACAGTTGATGGCTAAAAAGAGCTGATATTTTGTTTTCGACCAAAGCACGAGACAGACCAAACATACTGTAAGTGACATCTGGAGGCCGTGCGTCAAGCCAAGCAGAATATTAATTAAAACTCATTTAAAAAGAGCAAAAGTGCAGCTGTATGTTAACAGGTTCATTAACATCTGGGACTTGTACAGCGGCTGTGTTGGCATATTCCTGGAGCCGAGCTCAGGGTTTGTTGTTTATTAGAACAGAGTTAAGCAACTTTTGTTGAGGTTTAATTTTTCTTTTTTGCTCCCTCTCTCTCTGGGAGATCCACACTGCATTTAATATGGTGCGACTAGTCCTTGCGCGAGTTCTGTATGTTACATGTTGTTTGATATTTGCAAAGCAGACGAGCATGAGGTGAGTTTTCTTGGGTTAAAATAACAGCATTGTGTGTATGATGTCTAAAACGTTCCCAGAGAGTAAAACACAGATGCGATACCAGTATAAATCGAGTGAAGGCAGTCTTCTGCTGCTAACAATCCTCACAGATACACCCTTGTTCACGTTCTTTGTCGGTTCTTTTATTATCGGCGGGGAGTGAAAGCCTCTCTCTCATCAGAAACCTGCCTTTTGAATTTGTTACTTTTTGCCGTGAGTTCTCTCGGAAATGACTCGAGCTGACATTTCTATGCAGGCGATCAGTCTTTGTTGGCACTGTTTAATCTTGCCTATTCCCTCGGTGCATCCGCGCTCTTCAATCATTATAAAGTCAGAGAGAGAAACCTGAAAGAAAGCTCAATTCAGGACAGATGAAGCGTCACTGTCTTTGTTTTCGTTATTGTTGTTTGCCACTCGCTGCTGCTGCTTGTTTATACTGTCCTTTCATCACATCATCGTGACTGTCAGAGTACTTTGTCTTCCTCCTGAGCGGGAGCTTCGGAACTTCCTTTTAATGTAACAACGAACACTGTCGTAGCCTGTAGAACAGAAGGTATTGACACAGCACAGTTTGTAGGGTTTATCATTCTAATGCAGCTGCCCAGTAGACACACAGCCCTAAAACAAATCACAAATAAATCACAAAAACTATATATATTTTTTAAATTATTTTCGTTTCCAATATGCTGCCTCCTACATTTCCCATAGTGCAGCCAACAGTGGCTACAACAGTGCGTATGATATCTGACAAATGTGCGCCTCACGAATGGCGTTGTCATGTTACTTATTTAGGTCAGAGTTACAAACTTCACATAGAATTATAGTCCTGTGTTTCTAACCCATTCACCGCCCCAACCTGCCTCCATATGCGGATTTTCCATCTCACATCCCATGAGCACACTGGTCATGTGATCGCTCCTTTCTCAATGACGGATTAAACACAAATTACGGTCCCATGAAAACACGCCTTAAATACAAATTGTGTTGCATTACTTTTTGCTGTAATACATATGAACAGTGCATGAGAGCATCCTGTATATTGATATTGTATTGCATTCATGCACTGTTGGGGAATTTAAAGAATGGTAAAACCTCAAGTTATTGAGAGACTTAGGGGGATTTCATGCAGTACTCCATTATACGGTAATTATTGTAATGGCCCTTAAGCCATTTTAATTGGTTCATTTAAAAGTGAGACCAGATAGCTCCTTTTTAAAAGGATAAACTGACTACATTAGAGCTATTATTAAATATTATTTAGAAGGAGCTGCCCATGATGGTGACTTTGTTGCCATTTTGCCACCAGCTTATGGACATGCTGAATGCTGAAGCGTTGATACAAGGCAGGATGGATCCATGCTTTCATGTTGTTTACACCAAATTCTGACCCTACCATTTGAAAGTGGTTGCAGAAATCCAGACTCATCACACCAGGCAATGTTTTTCCAAACGTCTATTGTCCAGTTTTGGTGAGCCCGTGTGAATTGTAGCCTCAGTTTCCTGTTGTTAGCTGACAGCAGTGGCACCTGGTGTGTCTTCTGCTGCTGTAGCCCATCTGCTTCAAGGTTGGACAAGGTGTTGTTCGTCCAGCGATGGTCTTCTGCAGACCTTGGTTGTAACGAGTGGTTAATTGAGTTACTGTTGCCTTTCTATCATCTTGAACCAGTCTGACCTCTGGCATCAACAAGGCATTTTCACCCAGAGAACTGCCGCTCACTGGATATTTTCTCTTTTTCGGACCATCCTCTGTAAACCCTAGAGATAGTCGTGCGTGAAATCCCAGTCGATCAGCAGTTTCTGGCACCAACAACCACACCACGATCAAAGTCACTTAAATCACCTTCCTTCCCCACTCTGATGCTCTGTTTCAACTTCAGCAGGTCTCCTTGACTTGTGATTATTTTTGAACAAAGGTACCTAATAAAGTGTCCGGTCAAAAAAAATGGGTGGCATGCCCCTTGAAGTACAACAAGCTAAAATCGACAGTAAACGCAAATGTCTCTTACAGGGTCACAGCTAGTTTTAAGTCGCCTCTGGGATTCAAGTAACTACTAATGTCAGGAGAAAACAAATCACCTCTGACATTTTGGAATTTGAAATGTAAATGTCATCACTCTTGAATGAATACCCAAATGAGATCAGGACCTAATTTGCGATACTTAAATTTTCAATCCAAAAGGCCCCGTGAAAAGCCTGTTTTGTTTCCTTTTGCCTCAGGCTGGAGCAAGTTGCAGGGGGAGGGGGAGAGAAAAATTTAGCTTGATGTCATTCTCAAAGAGTCAGAGTGTTTGCTGTGGAAGAGGAGACATGGCTGCTTAAAACCTAATCTTGCAAGTAAATGAGTGTCTCCTCTTAAAATGTGAACTGAAGCCAAAACACACAGATGTGATGTACATGATTAGCCCAGTTTAAGATGCCTCTTTGTAGATAAGGCGGTATTATACCCTGATGAGCTGATAGCACCACTCACACATAACTTAGGAAAGAAAACCAGCTCCCATTGCTGTGACAGAAAGGCTCACATTTTCACCGTTGCCGCACTGTTGCTCGACTCCCAGGAGCTGATCAAATCTTTTTGTGCTCTTTCAATTGCCGGAAGGCACTGAGGCAATGAACCGGCAACTAGTGGTTTGAAAGGCTTGAGTTTTGTGTAACAATATGTCTGCTGAGGTCTATTTTGCAGCATTTTGAGAGGTAATAGGTTTCAGTGGCTGCTGCTGCTGCTTCTGCTGTGCTAATGGGGGTTACAGAACATGCAGGAGAGACTCTGGGAAATCTGAGCAGTTCTGGTGTCTATAGTTCTAGGTTGGGAAATATTACAGACATTCAAAGGCAATTCACAGTTTAGATGTCCATCACCTGTCTCTCTCACAGAAGAGATACTTCAGTATTGCTACAAGTCAGCTTTGATAAATGAGTCAATATCTCCTTCATTTTTCTGTTAAGGTGGCCAATCAAATAACCCACATTTCCATCTTTACACATGCTCTACTCATTTGCTCTAAAAATATTTTTATACTACCAATTTCTTTTGCCTTTATACTGTACAGTGAAAGTGTCATTTTTTTTCCTCAATCTCGAAAGCATGCTATTTCTATACCACAGAAATATGCATTAACTTCAAAGGTCAGCACTCAGAGACTGTAAGTGCTGTTTGCTCAGAAAGCCTTAATAATTCACTCAAGGTAGCCTCATAAGACAAGGTTAAAAACAGCTCTGACTGCTGCTTTGATAGTTTTTACTGTGTCAACTGCCAATGGCCAGTGACCACAGAGGTAGCGCTTAGCCACTATATATCTAGAGTTAGAAATGGGCAGTGCTTTCATGCAACATATGCTCATGCAACAGTTTGTATATCTAATGAATTATCACCCCACAAAATGATGTTACGTGCTTAATGTGAAGTTATGTACTTAACGTAAAGTTACACTGGTAAGGTAAAGGTAAGAAAAGTTACCTTGGTTAGGGTTAGGAAAAGAAACATGGTTGGGCGTTTTTAGGTTTAGGCACGTGAAGTTATGTAAGTTAGGCTTTGGAGAGGAAACATGGTGACAATGTACTTTAGGTTCCCTCACACAGTTTTGAACACAGGTGTCCTCGGGGAAGAGTCTTGTGTTTTATGACCCGTCCACCACCTTGGCTCTTTAGCGGACTGCTGTCTTCTCCACTGTCAGCACATTGCTCACATTATGGCAGACTTCCCAAATATGTGGGTTATACACAAATTATGAATTTACTTTTCATTGCTCAATTCATTTCACTGTCAGTGGGCCGCTGTGGCTCCGATTGGAAGATCAGCTGTTCGACCCCCGGCTCCTCCAGTCTGCAGGTCAAAGTATCCGTGAGCAAGATACTGAACCCCAAATTGCTCCCGATGCATAACCGATTGTATGATACCCTCAGTATGACTTGTAGTGTAAAAAAACAGCTCTTTGAGTCGTCAGATGACTAGAACGTTGCTTTACAAGTGCAGGTCTCTTTTTCATTTGTTACATAAACATGAGCTTTCAGGTTTCGTGGTGAGCACATACTTCAAAAACTATGTCTGTCCATTTAACAGAGTGAAAGTTTTGTGGATTTTCACTGTCGTGCCCTATATCAGTCTTTCTGCTGAGGACAGTTTGTCCTTCCTCCATCTGTGGTGCTGGTAAGACGGCTGGTTGTGAGGAAAGTGACGGCCAAACAAAGTGCAGAGTTGATTGCACAGCTTGGATGCTTCGGTACCAGTTGCAGGTCATTCACGTCTCGCTGCTGGTGTGAATTCAGCCCTTTGCCACGTCTCAGGAGGAACCATCTGTGCCCAGAAAAGCTGGGTTTACAAAATAACAGATTGGTAATACAAAGTAACAGACTGGTAAAGTGTTGCCGAAAAACAACCCACTGTAGCTATACAATGAAAGCCTTTTTAGTGAAACCCTGCTGTTTGCTTGTGACGAGACTATCATAGATCTTGGCTTTGTTGAATGTCTTTTCGTCATTATGGTGAAGGACTGCTGTAATTCACAACACTTTTTTTTTCCTGCTAATCGAATTTTTCATGGTCTTGTGGTCTTTTCTGCTTGCTTTGTTACAGAAGTTTGCAATTTATTAGCCAGAGACTGGCAGTGACTGTCTGTTAGTTGACTTTTGATTGCCCTGGAAACTAGCAGTGAAACTATAATTGTCAGAGCTCTGTTTAAACTGCCGCATACTGCTAATTGGTATTTAACTTCATACAACTCATTTGTGTAGCTGCCTTTGTAATTGTGATTTAAAGTAGCCGCTGCCTGGATTGCTAATAGCCTAGTTGTAAACACTGCAAAATGAAAGGCAATGTAAGAACAATGTTAGGAGATCAATGCTCTTTTATTAGCGACTCAACAGCTGTATTTGAAGTTAGGATCTGCTCCATATTGAATGGCAGTTTAAATCCAGCTCAGTGTTAATCTGGCAAACCAGACTTATTGGATTGTTGGTTAACCACAGCTAAATGAGCACTCTGTGAAGCATATGAACTTGCATGAGTTTAGATATATGTAGCAGAGGTGCACAGCTCAGTGTCCTGCATCACTTAGCTACTCAGTGTTCTGATGCTGATCTAAACTCAAGAGCTCTAAGCAGGTTCTGAGGAACCCTTTGCACCCTCTCACAGCTGCAACCTGAATTTTCCCAAAGTTCACATCACATGCCAACTGAGGATGGCAACAGTCTGTACTGCTGAGATGCACAGAAGCTTATATTGCATTATTCTTTCATAGAACTGTTCTCTTTAATTGTGTAATTTAAAAATAATTCCCTGAAGCATCTGATGACTTAAATGAGCAAAATATTGTTTGGCTAAGCAGTTTCTCCCGTGGGCTGAGCCCAAACCAAGCACTTTATGCTTTAATGTTATTTTGTAGTTAGTGTAATTACCAGTTTCCAGCATAAACAGCATTCACGTCAACGTGCGAGTTGTAATTACCACTGCAAAACTCAGGTTTTTATGAAAGCTACAATATATCCAACCTGGCACTAAATTATCCAGTGCAATGTGCCTGGAAAGCAAACAAACATAGAGGGCTCACATCAGCCAGTTTCCATTGTTTCAGGTAATAAAACCCAAATGTGATGGATTTAAAACAACATCCAGTTAACCCCGCAATCACACACCGAGTCATGTGATGATGCAATTATCTTCACGTTGAAAAATGAGAATCTACCTCAGTCTCATTAATGCATAATCTTCATACATGGGGCAAAAGTAATTTAAAGTTGCAGGCATCGATTTGTATTTTTTTTTTTTAATCTTTTTTTAATGAATTTGAATTAGTATACCCAAATCAGCCCTGTCTCCTAGAAATAATGTTTATATGTAACTGATTTGAAACAGCAATTACATTTAGTGGGAAATATAATGCTGAGCAAATTACATTTTATATCAGCACAGTTAGGAAATGTTGCATATCTACATAAAATCTACATACCTGGCAATAGGGGTGTGTGACATGGCCCTTAAATAATATGACAATATTTCAGGGTATTTTGCAATAACGATATTCTTGATGACATGACAAATCAGTAAAAAAAAATAATATTTTATTACTAATTTAAGAAAATAGAATTGCAACAATATAAGTTATATACTTTTACAGTGTACCTTCAAATATTCAGTAAAAGCTAAAGAAAAATTATCTAATTTCTTTAGTTTGTGAACAATAGCAACTCAGAGTGAGAAAACCTACCACAAATCAAACATTTAACAGCTCCCAAATCCAAAACAAAAACGTACCGTGCGATCTCTATATATAAATTTCAGGGATCTCTATGACAAAAACAGGCAATTTCCTTATCTTTTAGCAAAATCCCGAATTATTGAATTTTTTTGTCATACCTGGCTTTCATGCTACCATAACTACTGCTCATTCACATATATGTAGTTTTTTATCGAGCCACGAATCACGTAAGTTTACATCACCAGAGGTTTATGACAAAACGACTTGACGACACTGACTCCTGTGTGCGCGTGACAAGAGAGAAGAGGGAGAGACGCTGTGCTGCTGCCAGAGGAGCCGCTGAATGAGTTCCCTCTTCATGGAGGGTAACTCGCGTGATTCACTGAAAGAGTCTGAGAAGTCCGGGGCTGTTCAAAAAAACACTCAGGTCGCCATAGTTGATTTCACACTGCTAAAGCTGCTCCTCTTTTTGGCACTACTGCGGAGTCTGTATTAGTTAATCATACCAGTATTGTCGTAAATGAGATGATAAGCCACACCCATACTTGGCAAGTTGCAAATATTAAATGTATCAGCAGAATCTTCACTCACAATGTATTTGAGTTAATTTTTGCCAGATTAGACAGCCTTACAGTTTGGCTTCCGGTTGTTGTGACTGCAGCATTATTTTTTGTTGACATCTAAACAAAATCACAATCTTTCCCAAAGATTAACCAAAGTGTATTTGTTGCTGAAACCTGAGACAAGAGTCTTTGTAATAGTGTTATTTATGTAAACGTATTAAAATCAGAAACTTCTGTCAAGCGCTTATGTTGCCTAAATCCAAGATAGAAGTTGTTGTAGCATAGACGAGACTTAAAATTAAAGAGGCTCAGACATGGAGCTGCACATTTGAGGGTTTACTCACGAAAAAGCCAAAGAATAAGTAAATCATGGCAATGTATAATGTCTGACTCACAAGCAGTATCAGTTGTCATGTGTACAGCTTTCCAATACACATTAAAAGGCGTTTCCTGTCCCTTTAGCACTGATTTCCTGTTATTCAGACAACCAGCTCCGAGAGCTCTGAGAACAGTTGCTTCTCCTCACATAACCAAATTTGACCTGAATCAACTCCAGATCATATATCTGAAGTCACGCCAGGATAATAACCATTTAAGCAAGGTCATCATCTGCACTAAAGTCTGCACCTGAACTCAAAGTACAGGTGTCAAAGTCCGGCACTTTGTACGCCCACCATCCTCCTCAGCCGCCCCCTTGCAAAGCCTACGTGACACATCAATGCAGTGTTTTGTTACCTGAAAGAAACTTTGTCTCAGAGCATAATCCAGGCAGCCACAACAATGCAATTAAATAAGCAGTTTCATAACAAACATTATTCTAAGAGACGGGGTTGATACAAATACATCTGAGAACAGATTTCTTAATAAACAATGAACCACTTCTGAATCAGCTCACCACTTCCTGCAAGAATAAAACTCTTGATCTTCACGTGGGCTGTAATTTTGTTTTTAGTTTCCTTGATGTTGGTCCGGCTCACATGACTGCTTGTTGTAGGTGGTTTCCTTTAATCCTCAGTGTAGGCTTGTATTTTTGGTGTTATCTTTTGGGAAATGCTTCGGCGCTAGTGAGATACACTTGTAAAAGCTGCAGGTTTTGTTTTGCTCTCTATTCTGGGGGACCACATTGTGTGAAATAATACCGTGGGTCACCTCTCAAGAAGTGTGAGGTTTAAAAAAACAAGGTTAAGCCTCTGTGGCTCTTTGGATTCCTCTGCATCCCCCTGTTAGATCATGGCATCACTTCAGGGATTTTGTGATGCTTTTTTTGTTTGTTTTTTTTTTGTTCCCTCGATTTCAGAATATACGAAAGGAATCCAGACATCATACAAACACTCACATGCACCTATACACAGGACTCACGTCAGACCGCATCCCACACCGCCACCCTCCTGTTATTTGTTGCTGTCCTGATCCGACTCCTAATATAATGATGCCACAGGATACACATTGCCCGGCTGCAGCCAGCAGACAGGCAGGTCATGATGCAGAATTAATGACTCTGTGGTGTGGCGAGCGGTTTCTCCCGGGACGTTTTATTTTCTAACAGCGAGAGCTCTGTGCAACACTGTGGATTCACATCTCCCAGTGGTCGTTTGTCTCCAAACCTCAGCTACACTTGAACTCAGCTACTTTACCCGTCTGGCCTCATACAGGTTGAGTAAGAATAAATCACAGCATTTTACTGATTACAGACTCACAGATATTCATTTCACCTTGTGAACAGAATCTTCTGTTATTTTAGCTTCTTAGAAATCCTGCTGCTGAAGAGGTTATTCCAGCAACCACCCGTCATCATCCCAGAGTGTCTCTCCTTGTCCACTACGCCTGCTTCAGCTGGTCCGACCCGAGCGCTTCATGATGCCACTCCAGTAAACAGCAACTTCCAAAATGCAACAGTTTTTTTAAAAATACATTGAACAATCCATTGAGAAAAACGTTTCTGGTAGCTTGTCTATAGCGTCACGAAAAGTGACACGGAAAATGCAGCATTTGATCCGGGGATTTTATTTGATCACTCAAACGGGGGGTAGATCAGTGACTTGCAGGCTGTTATTTTCCACCCACACCTCCCCTGACCGCATTGTTAGATGTGGAGGTGGTAGATGAGAAAGAAATGAATATATGAACCACACTCTTTAGGAAATGTAAACAAAGCTTTTGCCAAGTGACATCCAAACACACCTCTAACCTCTGACATAACACTGTTCCACTCGGCACTACCGCCTACATGGCAACAAAGTCAAATGCAGTTTGACGTGATGGGATCCAAGTTTATTACATCCAAAGACTAAAACTATCCCAGCCTAAAACAATAGCTCTTACATTTGTCCATTATATAGAATGTTAAACACACATACTCAAATATGTTTTGAACAAAGATTAGAAGCTTGATGCTAGGGCTGGGAGATACCCTATAGATAGCCTAAAAAAAAAAAATCTCTGATTTTTTTCACAACAAATCCGATTCACGATTTAAATGGATTCCCTCTCTACTTTAAATCAATTTTCAGAAAAATAGTTGCGGCCTGGTAGCACGTACCTGGGCTCCAAAACTTTCAGCGTGTGAATAAACCCTGGCTTTTCCACGGTAGATATGGGCACCATATCTCTTGCAAGATACATCACGACTGCATCCTTGATCGTTTTCCACCAGGCCCCTTTCTCATCATACGGCAGAGAAACTCGATTTTCATTAAAACAAATTGACCTAAACTACAAATTTGAATTAATCGATAAAATCGATTTATCGCCCGGCCCTACTTGAGGCTCAGGTCCTCTACCGGAGGCCTGGGAGTTTGAGGGTTCTGCACAGTATCTTAGCTGCTTGGGCCCCTGCCTTTACGGATCTGGTGCTCAGGGACTTTTCTTGTGCTGCCATAATCAAAGGTCTCCGTGCTGTCCTTCAGGCCAGCCTTTTCTAGCCACTGGTACGATTTTCTAATGTCACCCACTTGCTCTCACTCAGTAGTACATCCCATGGAGCAGTTTGGTCTCCCATGATATTTCCTCTCCACCTCATCGCTCTCTGTCTTCTGCTGCCTGAGGCACTCTCTGAGCGGGTCATCTCAGGGGGGCAATCTTCCTGATGTATTCGTAGATGCTTCTTGTTTCATCCTGAATCATGGCTCTGACATTCAGTAATCCTCGCCCTCCCGCTCTTCACTGCTTGTAGGGTCTCAGGGTGCTGGACTTTGGGTTAGATCTTTCGTTTTTGTGTGTTGGCCGTACATGTTGATGGCTGGGGTCTTAATTGTCTCACAGGTTTTCAGTTGTATAATCATCTTCTATAAATCAACCTGTTTTCTGATGTTCTGTTAACTATAATTTTCAATTTAATGTAGCTCTAACTCTTTAATGTAAAATTAAACATCATCATCGTCGTCTTTGGTACTACTTCATATTCCAGACCTAAATCCTCAGGCATACTGATTATTGTAAAATGTCATGCAAAGCCTTGTCTGAAAAAACAATGAGCTGCTTGACTTGGCTCAAATCACATTAACTTAGTGGGAAAGCTTTGATTATGAAGCCATAAAATTAAATTTTAATGAAGTAAATGGAATTATTTAGCTTGACATGGATTTCTGAGCATTAGGGCTATTCTTAGCACACACCTGAGCCTGCCTCCTGGCTAAAAACACTTTTAATTATGAAGTTACAAAATGTTAAGATTAGTTTTATATCGTAAGTTTAAACTGTAGAGCTGCATGTTCACTAAATACAGAGTAGTGTAATAGTCTAGAAGCATTTCCATGGATTAAAAACCTCATCCTACACTCTAGAACTCACCACTCATAAAATATCTTGTGTTTCTTTGGGGCTCATTTTGCTTGATTTAACATGCTTGTTGAGATACTGCTGTCAGATGTGATGTCATTCAGCACAGCCAACAAACATGTGACATGCAGCATCACTGTGGACAAAATCTGCATCTTTATCTAAGGGAAAAAAAAGACACAACAATGATTTGCCTTCCCAGCATCCCTCAACATCAGTGCACCAATCGACTTGTAATCCTCCTGTTCAGTGATCGCGCCCTGACCCTTACATCTGACCAGTTCTCCTCACTGATATCCACTGATCAATGTTAGTGTGACACACACAGCTGAGGCGTCCTGAGCTCGTTTCATTCTGAACTCTGCGATTGACGCTCACAATCATGACACCGGCTCTCCCTCTGCCTGAGCAGCTGCAGGCCTTATAGATTTATCTACACTTCACAGTGGGAGAGAGTAGAAGGTTGTGAATAACCCACAGCAGCTGGGGGGGTTTATACTGTATTTTTGTTGTTTTGAAGTTGTGGCACAGGGTCCGTGTGAGCGAAAAAATCCTCATCCTGCTTTCACCCTGCAGCTATCCTCACTTTTGGCACGTTGTGGATGGTTTTATTTAATTATTTACAGAGTTCCCTAAATTCAGAAAAATACAAAACTGTTAGAAAGAGAGGAAGAACAAGAAAAATGTGCAGACAGCTGCCATGTGACTGATTTGTAACCTCACTTCATATTTTATTATACAGATGACCAGTTTGAATGGTTCTACAACTTGATGGAACTCCACCTGTGACTAATTAAAGTGATTGGATGATGGTTGTGATTAAAAAAAGCAACACCTGTGTGGGTGCACATATGCTAAAGTATTGTAAGCCCCCAGTTGTTTGTGCATGTTGGAAAAGTTTGAGAGCATAGAAACTTTCCAGAGACACTTTCCTGGACACCAAATGACCAATCAAACACAGCTCCTCTGCTGAAATGGAATAAACCTTCCTGAAGAGCCACCACCGTCTCTGCAGCGCTCTGTCAGTCATACTGGCTGAGATGCTGTTTTCTGAGTGACGGATGATACACAGAATTTTTCAGACTGGTGAAATGATGAATATTTAAGTGCGACAAAATAAGGATGCAGCCAAGGCGACACTGAAACTGGCTTTTGGAACTCGTCTCAGAATGTCCTTGACAGACCAGACCAGATGAAAATCTACTTGGAGACCATTTCACTGCACTGATCCAATCTGGACAGCTTGACAGGATCTTTGAGGCAGACAGCGGAGGAGAGGAGCCCAAATCCAGGTGTGTTGGGTGGACGGTTTATTCATTTAGAGTCAAAATATGTAAATGCTGTTGTTTTCGTCTACTCCCACGTAGGGCTGGGCGGTATGAAAAAATTTTCATATCACGGTTTTTTTTTGTTGTTTTTTTTTAATCACATCGGTTTCACGTTATTTGACGGTATTTTGCTCGGGTTCGAAACAGAGAGCAGAGGAGAATTTTAACAGGGGAAACACTGCTCTTGTTGGTACGAGTTCTTCTGGGTCATCGTGTACAGTTGCTTCGCTTTCAGGTCTATCTCCGGCACCCATTCTCGCGTCTAAACTTTTCTCTATGCTCTCACTCTCACCGGCTCTAGCACACCTGTGCAGCAGTAAAATGGGTCCCCGCTGAAACACTTTCCTGCCATGCACGTTCCGGATGTTATTTGGGCTATTCACCGGTATTGCGGTATATGAAAAACTTATATCATAACAAAAATAGATACCGGTTTTCGGTATGAACTGGTATACCGCAGAGCCCCTACTCCCATGTGCCAAATGTGGACTCCCAGTTAGGATTCCTTCAGTGTTCATTGTTGAGGAGATTTTCTAGTAGAAGCCGAATTATCAGGTCTTCTCCTTTCCATAACAAATAGACCCGGCGATTGAGATCGGTAAAATCTGTTTCTCCAGTGCTGTTTGGCTTGTTGCATACGGGCAGTTAGTCCACCACCTCACGTTTTTGTCTCAAATAACTTAAAGGAGAACTGTTATGCTTTTTTTTTTTCTGACCTATAAATGTTGTTACAAGGTTTCATCCTCGTGTTAAACGATGCCAACACGTCAATGAGGTTTGTGCATTGGAAGTGAGCCCTGCAGGCTGTTTCGGATGGCTCTGCACGCTGTGTTTTACAGTCTCTTTTTAACCCTCTGCGGTCCAGAACCGCGCCGGCGCGTCAAAATCACGTGACCGATTTGAGACGACGTAGCAGCAAGACGCAGCCTCGCTGAGTCTCTGTTTCATTTTGTGTGGAAAGTGCAAACTTCAAACTTTGTACCACTTTTTAAATCATCTTGATAGGCCATATAAAACCGGACTTATGATAAATAAACGCCATGATTTTCCTGAATATTGAATATTGTTTGATCCGTGTTTGATGCAGGAAGAAACGGTAAAAACGGGCCGTTCGGCCTGTCGAAAGTGCTGAAGGCAACAGCAAAAAACAAAAAACAAAACGACATCCTTTTATTGGTTGAAAAATGCACCAGTCAACCAATCACAAAATTGTATGGCAACACACATCATTTGTTGCTGGAGGAGAGGGGGAAGTTGTGGGAGTGACGGCAGCGAGAGAGACAGCGATCGCGATCACAGATAGAGTTGGGATTTGTGATGTTTAGCGTGTTTGGAGTGTATAGTCAGTGTGTGGTGTAGTGTGTTTTGGAAGAGGAGAGAGGAAAATGAGCCTCGACGACTGCATTGAGAGGTACTCGGAGGTCCGCACAGAGGAGCGGACGGTGTGGCAGGGCACGCCCACCAGGTCCGGATCTCCGTTTGCCCAGGCAGCAGAGCCACACTGTGTGTGTCACTCCTCCTGTTGTCCTCCTGCTGTGTCCTCCACCTGTAGTGTGTTGTGGTGGACAGGAACTGTTTTTCAGAGTGGCACAAATAATTTGTGTAAAATCACGTAGGAGAAAAGCAAGCACTCTCAAAATAAATCCCCTAGAAAGGTGCACAGCCAAAAACAGCGACAAACACAGACATTTTGACATAAGAATACTTTATGTCAAAACGTCTGAGTTTCTGGTACTGCCACCCAAGTTGGTTTATTAAATTTACCAAAAGGACATTTGTGAGTGCTGGCATTTTTCCCTTTGACAAATTATTTTTGTGGCATCTGATTGTTTTGTAAGTAGGCTACTTGTTCAAAAACGCCTGAGGCATTGCTTGCATTTTAATGTAAATAGTTATGTACAACATTGTTGTTTGCTAAATTAGGACATATGTTTTTGAAGTTTACAATTTATATTTTTATTCTAAGTTACAAAAATGGTTCGTTAGACATGTTTGTGGTTTTCACAGTAAAAAATCAAACTTTTTCCTACTCGGATTTTATGTTTTCTTTGTGATTTTAGGTCCAGTGTGTTAATACAGTATGTCAAAATGAAAAAATAACTGTAAAGTCACACAGCTGAGGTTGTGCTGAAAAGAATGATACCAAACAAGGCAAGGTAAACAGTTTTTTAAGGTGAAATTTAAAGGTAAAATGAAAAGTAGTCAAAAACGGCCATTTACCCCCCTAGACCCCAGAGGGTTAAACAGTGGAGTCTGTGTGACGTTAATGCCTGCCGGACTTAGTTATATGGCTCGGCAGCCCTTCGGAAGTCCTTGGGAATGTGACCAATCACAGCGAACTGGGCTCGGCGGGAGGCGAGGGCCGGGGGGGTGGAGTAAATTATACAGACCGTTTTCGCGTGATGCAGGAAATACAAGAAAGCAGTGCAGCGAGAGGCACAGCGTCCTGAAGATCTACAAAGCTTTGTGTGCAGGTAATCGTGTGTAGCTGCTCTATAGGAGTTCAGAAATCAAATACAAAGGCCTGAAAATGAATATAATAGGTCCTCTTTAAGAACCAGATGTTCAGGAGGCACTTTTATATAAGAAAATCTGTTTTTTCTGACACTGCAGAAGAGCTTTCATCCATGGTGACCAACACGAGCACATGAAAGGCCCTATCCAGTGCCACTGTTTGGCTGGTCCATTCTGGTCCACTGTAGAAACATGGCAGCACAACAAGGACCTGCTCCCCTTTGAAATGCCAATATATCCCCCTAAATACACACTGGACCTTTTAAAGATGTCTTTGCCATCTCATTCTGGGGTTTTGAGTGTATGTTTACAATGAAGGTGCATTGTGAAGGTGCTGATGATGCTTCCTAATACCTATAAATACTATATATGTCCACTTAAAGTACTTATAATGATATGCAATTTGAGATTCTTCCGCTGTTTACAACGGCTGTGGGATTATAGAAAAAATCATAATCAAGATTATTTTGGTCAAAATTGAAATCACGATTATGCAAATGATTATGCGGCGCACGTGATGAGACATGTCATTTCTGTCTCCACATGGTCACACGTTTACAATTCTCCTGTGCTCCGTATCATGCACACGGCACAGTTCGGCCCCGATGCGCACACACAAACACAGACCAACCTCTCTCGCTCTCCCTCTGCCATTTTCCACACGCTGTTTTTGAAATCTTCCGCGATCACCTGCCCCTCGCATCATTCGTAGTTCACCTACTTGACTGGCTTGTGGAGTGAGAGGAGGGGAGGGGGCGGTACTGCGCATGCGTGGCTTCCGTAGAAGACAAAATAACATCTCCAGGTGTCCGTGACCAAAAATTGTTTTCAGTAAATTTGAAATCGGTTGACCTCAAAATCATAATCGCAATCACCAGGCGATTAATCGCACAGCCCTACTGTTTACTGCCTGTTTTCATTATTGTTTAAAGCACAAGCTCTTTTGCACCTCAGGATATGAGCCTCTGAAATGTTTTGTTTAAGATCTGCAGTATGAATAACCATTAATGTCGCCCACATTCAAGGTTATTTTATTTCCTAGCACAGTAACAATAATAAGATACATGACTCATTTTAAAAAAAACAGTCTGAGGAGAACTCAGACTGTTTTTTGTATTCAGATCAGTTCTGGTCTGTAACAGCATAATGTGCAAGACTGAGCAGTCACTTGTCTCTAAAGATGTTTGATATCAAAGTTTCTGAATTGCGTGTGCTTAAAAATGAGATGTACCTTTTGTATTAAACAGCCTTTATGTTCTTATCTCTTAGATCTATTAAATTCTTGGTACAATAGATTTTCCCAATGATTAAAGTCACTGTTGTTAGTCTTTGAGTCAGGCAGAGAGCTTAAGGCTGCTCCATGATATCCATTGTTCCAGTCCCTTTGTTGCAGACACAAGCGGTTGTTAAGGTGTAGAGGAAACCCTGTCTTATAATCAGCTGACCCTTTAGTGAGACACAGGTCAATGTTTGCAGGGCGTGGTGTTGTGTTTGTGTTTGCTGTGTCAGTGCTCGTGTTTTTGTTGTTCACATTGACCAGGAGATTGGAAGGTGTTTGGAAAAAGTGGAATCATTACCTCTTGTTTGTACTCTTTACCTGTGTGAGTGATGGCCAATGGTTCTCTGGTTATTTTCAAAGCAGGGTTAAAGCACAGAAATATGCAGGAAGTATTTTATTATTGTGGCTTTTTTCAAAATGTCTTGCTCTCAGAAAGGGTGGAATTCCACAGAAGATAACACAGCCATCAAGAAAAAAAAAAAGTTAAAAGCAGCAATTTTGATTTCACAACACAAAATCCTCAGATCTGAAATTGAAGTGGAGATCAAGAGTTATCTTAAAAAAAAAAAAAAAAAGACCAGCAGCGAGCACATATCATTTAGCAGTTACATTTTCTGTAATCGCTTAATGATAATTCACTCATTTGAACTTTGACCCGCCAGTTAAATGATCTCAGTTAACACTGAGGAGGTTTAAAGCTTTTGCTGCCCGAGACTCCCAAACTATCAATGTTAGTTGGGCCAAATCCCATTTTAAAACCCATTTGTTGTGATAAATCTGAAGTCCTGCTGCTCATGTGTCTTTTATCTTTTATGGTTTTGACAGCACTTTGGCCTTTTCATCTGATTTATAAAAGAATTCCACTTAACTTGGAAATTATGGCTGAAGAGAAACAGCAGCCAGCATTTGTCATTTGCTCAAGCACTTAAACCAGCCGACGTTTACATCCTTCCTGGCAAGTGACTTTCTTACAGGCATCAGAGAAATGACTGTTTACAATAATCGTTGATTGCTGAATCAATTACAGATATGATCCAAGTGTGGCGACCGGTCAGACAAAGTTACATCCAATCTTTTCCCATCTGTTGGTTGATGTCGACACTTGGGGATCGTAAAAGACCTTCCGTGTGTTCTTATAGATTATCTTCCGTTTCAGTCACTACCCATTGTCTGATTATTATTTTAAACGTGGTTTGTTTCTATTATTTTGCACATCACTGCAGTTGCACTATTGCTACATAAATTGAAATTAAAGTTTCTCTTTCTGATGTGCATCTATTTGTGTTTTGGTTCAGGAATGGGGAATTTCTGCCCAGCAACTCAACTGTAGTCGCAGCCAGTCAGCAGTCTAATATGTTGCCTCTGTATTTCTAAGGTGCCAAAATAAGAAAATCAGTGTTTGTTGGTAGAAATTACGTCTGAATCTACTTTCCATGTAGGTTTTTAATAATATCTGTTCCCAGTTTAAGTCGGAAAATGTCAGAAAACACTTGTTTAACTCAAACCCAATTATGTTCCAACCACAAAATAAATATATAAATAAATACATTGAAATGGTGGATTTCTACTGTAAACACACTTTTAGATATTAAGCAAAAAAAGTTTTTTGAATAGAACACTGAATTTTCATCCATCCCAATGGAAGAATCTTAATGCAGAAATCACCTGATAGGAAAAATGATTAAAAAAATGGTCTTTAAAATACCTTTTTTCAACAAAAAATCACATAGCATTATTATTTTTAATGAATAGTTAACTTATGAGTGAATGAAGTGATGCTTTGAAACACATTGCATAGATATTTTGCATTGTATTCCTCATCTCTAGGGATTTTCCTAGCGACGAATTTCCCTGTTGACTAAACGGAAATCTAAATTTAGACTAGTCGACTAGTCTTAAAAAGAAAACAGTGACAATTTAGCACAATTTATTGTTAAGTATTTGAAACACTGTGTGCATGAAGAGCCCTTTGAAGCCTTTAGTCACAGTCTTCAACAACCATGTCAGATTTTAAATGCTGCTGAAGTATGAGACACTTCGCACCATGCAGTATGAATCAAAAGTCAAAACTCAACCACTAAAATAACATCTCAAATAGATGCATTGCCTCTGAAATGTGGGACACATTGGACCTTGCAGATTATCTGACAAAAATGACAGCAAATCACTTTAAAGTTAATAAAACATCGAATTTATATTTAAATTTCAGCTGAAATGAGAAGCATTTTGTGCTGTATAATATGAATGTAAACCTGCACGTTATCTGACAACAACTCACTTAAAGATCACAAATAATATAAAATGATATTAAAAAAGATAAATTGCTGCTGAATTCACTTTCTAGATCAAAGTACTGCCAGACTGTGCTGGTTTGGCGTGAGGATATCTCCTCATTTTTACACAGCATGGATAAGTTATATGAGATCAGTAAACAGTTGAAATAAAACTCTTGTACTTTAACAATATGATCAATAGACTGAAACGTGCCTTGTGCTTCCTGTTTGCCTCATGGTCGGCCACGCTTGTTAAAAAGAGGGGCGTGGCTCTACTGCAGTCCACTTTAAATAATGTAGAACGCTGTGATCCCTTTATAGACATCCTGTCAATTACATCTGTACACTTGGGTGGAGTCAGATGACACATGACATCATAGAAATGATGTGTCCATTGGAATGGATGGGGGATCTGAATGGGTTAAAACATGAAAACACTGGGGGTTTCATCCTATGAAGTTGTAAAGTTAGAACATTAAACTGTTTTTCAACAACACATTATGTGTCCAGGATTTTTTGGTCGGCGCTAAAAGCCTGCTTGATGACACAGTGGAGCAATGGTCAGCACAAGCCCCGCCCCAACACTGTACAATAACTAGCGCCATTGAATTTTGTTGTTGTTTGAGAGACTAAATAAACATTAGCATTCTGTTGCAGACAGAGAAGAACTTGGCTGATTTTTGGGCAAGTCAGAGTCCTGACATACAGACTATTTTATTATGATTTAATTATTCAAATTTGCTCAGGTGCTTAATACATTGTTTTTATGGTGTAACAAACTCATTACACATATTTATTTTTGCTTTCCCTGGACTTTAAAGCAGTGAAGAAAGTAAGAAGTTGTGCTGTGCTGTCGTCACATTCACAACACATCTCAGGCAGTCGCTCATGGTAGATGGTTTACAGTTATTTCTTTTCACTGAGGTGGTGAGCACTTTACGCTACCTAAACTTTGACTCAAACCATACCTGAACCAGCAGGCCTCCTGTTTGTATGTCACTGGGTCCAAGAATGAGGCTATATCACACGCTGGGGTTAAACACACGCCGAGAATGTTTGACCTCATTCAGACTGTGCCTGTTGTTTTGACTTTTTGTTGGCAGCATTCAATAATTCACACAAGTTTGCTCCGTAACTTTTTTTTGTAGCCTTGAGGCATGAAGTTGATTCTTTGAGACTGTCTCATAACTTTATTGTTACATCATTAAATTTAGTGCTCATGCCGGCTGACACACAAATAGCTAATACTGTCTGAATATTTTAGGGGATTTTGTAGGTGGAGAGGTTGAGGGGGAAATGGAGAAAGAAGAAAAAGATGACTTAAAGTGGTTTGAGTTTCATCACCCCTCTCGCAAAACTTAAGTGTTTTTTAGCTGTGTGTCATTCAGGAAATAAATAAGCAATGACTAAGCAGAGTTTTTTTCTACCTTTTCACCTTATTGTACATTTCTATTCTATTCCCCCCCCCCCCATAACCGAGCATTTTTCTTCCGGTCTGCAAATGGCGTAATGAATAATTTAATCCCCACAGCTCTGTATCATGAGGAGGAAAATATATTTAGTATCTGATGGATATTAATGTTAATAGTGCTAAGCATATTTGCATCCAATACAGTTGGTGACAATGCAATCTCCCCCAAATGTATTACACACACATGCACCACATAAATATGTGCTGTTGTTTTGCCGCCTGGAATCAGCGCTGTGCTCATTCAGTAATCTTCAGCATATTGGTTTGTGACAAATGGCTCACTTCGAGTCAGAAGAGGAATGGAAAGCTTTTACAAACAGGCAGTAGCATTCTTCAGCATGTATTACTGGGACATTAATCTTGATCCATGTGCGGACATTTTAATTGTGATGTGATCCTTATGAAGTTGTTTAAGTTATAACACCTATGAATCCCAGTGATTGCTAAAGGTTGAATCTGGTCCGCTAACTGTCCCGCATCAAGTTTTTAATGTTCAGCTGCTTTTTGACTGTGGTGGAGACGTACTTATTCAACTCTGTGATAATGTTGGAATTCATAGTATGTAGTGCTGTTCTATTAGGCTGCATTAGATTAAGTGTTGCTGTTAATTTTCACCCCAGACATGCAATATAATAAATCAAGCATATGCAAGTTATTTTTATGCAGTATATTAGAATATAGTCCAAAAATGTGGCAACAAAGGGAAAAGAAAACATTAGTTAATTAATCATTCACTATATTGCCAATAATACATGTAAAAATAACTTCAGATATTTTATAATCGCCACACACAGCCAGCTGAATTGCTTTGCTAGTTAATTCAAAGTGAAAGGCTATCATGGAACACTACATCTATATCAGTCTCACTAATATGTAGCTGCTAAAAGGCATTCTCTCTTGATATATGATGTGTTTTGCACTGACATGTTGGAGAACAGCGTAAAGCAGTGAGGGATTATCCTAAAGTCAAATCAAATGGAATATCAGTTACGAGACGGCTGTTTGATTTGACAGATTGAACACAGTGTATGTGATTTCTTGAAAATGTTTTTATTGTAAAGATTTATGCCTACTAGTGCTGATGTGTGGTCAGAATATAGTATGGTGTAATTGGCAGTTGCATTTCAGAGTTGCAGTTTAATTGATATCTGATGGTGTACTCACTAGCCATGTTTCCACCAGCCTGTGTGGACGCGCATCTAGAAGTATTACTGCCTTCCCGGGTCGGGAAGGCAGTAATGCATTTACAAGCTGGTTGCCAACCACCAGAAAACGTAGAAGAAGAAGAATGCGAGACTTGTTTTGTTTACGGTTCTGCGGAAAACTTGCGTGAGTTCGTAGTTTCCACCAAAGTCCGTACATTTAATGGAAACACACAGGATTCGTATTTCTTTTAATGCACATCACAATGATTCGAATCACTTTTGGATGGAAACATAACTACTGTCATGTCTTGCTGGTATGGATGATAATCTCTTGTATATTAACTGAAAAAAAATGGTATAGTATAAAATACTTAGAATAAATATTATAGTTCAGGAGCCAGGTCCATTATTATTTCCTGTTGGGCCAGTTGATAACCTCCCAACTTGTTTTGTGGGGGCGTTGTTGCATGTGATATTTTGAAATAAAATGGCAACAGCTAATGCCATCATAGTGCCCTAATATTTGTATTTACGTCATTTTGCTTGAAGAATGTCCAAAATAAAAAAAATAAAAAATAAAATTAAAAAAAAGCGGTTTCAGGCCCCCTGAGACCAGACGGCCCCAAGTTGGGGGTGCTCTCTATCAACTTGTGATGGCCCAAGGTATAGGTAAAAATAAAGTTGGCAGAATACATCAGGAGGGCTGGACTGATTAAAAACATATATAATAAAACATCTGTAGCTGTACTAGTAAGTTATATGAATAGCCCCCATAATGCTGTCAACAATTAGAGGAAGTGAAATGATGAGATGGTGATGTGAGGCAAACATGCAGCACCTGTCTTTGCTTTATGCAGTGTGATAGTCTGTACATTAATCTGTTAATATATATTAGTATTTTGTTAAAGTAAGTTTATTTTGCCAAACAAGGATTTAATTTGTGCCTTCTAATACGCTCATGTGGTAGTTTTATGTATAGCTCTCCTTCTTGTATTAGTTTTTGGATCAAGTTGCCATCATGCAGCTTTGCACAGTGTCCTGACTGTAATGGTTTGTACTGTTACTCTCAGACTTTTCAGCACCATGGACAGCAGCAGCCGTTTGCACAGGCTCTCAGGAGCTGATTCTGCGAGATGATCAAATTCACTCAGATTAAGAAACCGTCTTCACTGTTAGATTGATCATACTTGAGGAAATGGAATTCAGGTTTGCAGGGATACACCAGCTGTGTACAGGAGTTCTCTGTATAAATATCTGCTCTTTTCGTACTTTAATTGAGTGAAATGGATTTTTTGAAATAACTTTGTAAAATTGTAATCCTGATCTAATCCCTTCATGCTGTGGGCTGCAGCCGATATTCATAACCCAAAATCAGGTACTGTATATTAGCTTTAGCATGTCAAGTCTTATAACCACATTGCTGCACAGTGAGGAATGTTCTGGTATCCAATTGCTTTAGTGTTACAATGCGCTGATTTAATGCTGAGTAATATTGCAGACATCCACAGAGAGTGTGTCATTTTTCTGTTTGGGAATGAAAATGGAAGCGAGAGAGGCTTTGCCTTGGTGACACGTTGTAAAGGAGCTTTTATATGCTTTATCACAATAGGCTCACATTGAAAGTGGATTATTGCACCTGGCTGCTTGTAATGGCGTGCTGTCCTGCAGGACCACCGATACACTGGAATCCTATAAGACCAGCAGCTAAGACCCTGTTGGGACCCTGACAAATCCACAGGCTTACACTGCTGCCTTTGAAGGGATAGAAATCGCTACATCACTGCTGGAGAGAGGTTAGGCAGTGGGAGCCATTGTACCGGTCCTTGCTAATGCATTCATCCCGCTGCTCTCCTGGATTACAGCTGCACACTCTTCTTTCTCAGAAGTTACGCAGTAGTTTCAAGTTTTCATACTGCGAAACACAACTCGTATCAACCAAGGTTCACAGCCGTCTGGAGAAATTCAAGCACAGCATTTGGAATGAAAAGGGCAGAGACACGGTGAAGTATTGTTCCACTTCAGACCAATTAGGTTACACTATGGAGAACATGTTTGTGCCCACGCAGACACCAATCAGTGGTGCTGTTTCTGGAGTTGAGCACTTTTCAAACTTACATGGGCTTAAAGGGTGACTTGGGTATTTTTCAGCCTGTTATTTTTTATCTAAGTGACTAATGGGAACAACAGTTTTTGAAATTGGTCCAGTATTGAGTGAGACGGCAGCCACAAAACAGGCTGCAATATCGCCACTTGGGGCGTGAGCGCACTGTCAGCTCAGAGCTTCTTTTTAAAGAGTGAAATCCTTTTTGTAACCAGTTTAAAGTCTCTAGCTCATCTCAGGCCCCTGCTCCAATATGATTTGAACAAAATGAATATTTCACTTCACTTGTGGGATTTGACAGAGAGGTGTAAGCATCAGTATAGATGTTGCTGGGTTGGAGTAAATAAAGAAATGAGACAGAATAAATTAAAGAGTTTACGTCCAACGAACAAAACTTGACACATTTAGAATACATATCCCTTTGAAATTATGCAGTTGTAGCCCAAAGCCTATAGCAAACAGCATCTGAACATTACCTGTGAGGCTAATAAAGTGAGGCACAGCTAATTTAGAGAGGTTTTAGTGGAGGCACGTACAGGCAGAATCTCAAATGTGGGCATTTTAGGTACATTTGTTTACAACCTGGCCTCTCAGGTCACTGTAAATCATTAACGTCACTAACATGGGATGGCTTTATCAATCACACCTGTTGCTAATAAAAGAAAACTATCAGAAATGGACAAAATGACCCTTAAGTGGAAAAAAGAAGAAGGAAAACTACAAAACAAAAAGACAAACAAACAAAAGAGTACCAGATTCAGTCACTAGAGACAGTAAAATAAGGCAAGGGATGTGATCTACTCCTGGGCTGCGTTCAGCAGAAAATGTAGCACAATGTTTATTCAAACAAAATGGTGGCGTGTTGAACAGCCTGCTGTGTAACTCAAGCACACTGCCTTTTACTGTGGAGGGGTTTAATTCACTTCAATTCAAAGGGCTTTATTGGCATGACAATCAAACATTACATGCCAAAGTAAGTCTGAAATACAGACAAAGATGTAAGTACAATCAGTAGTGATCTACAAGGCATTAACCCTTTATAACCTGGAGCAACGTTACTTTTCTTGTGCTGCTTTCAGACGCCTTTCACAAGTATTTGAACCTTTGAACTTTGAGCAAATTAGTGGAATTGCTTTCAAAAACATGGAGAAAAAAGGAACTGAGCACCTTGGTAAGAAACGCAAGAAATTGAAAGATTTAGAAAATTATTTAAAAAACACTAGGGCAAAACTACATTTATAATTGTCATTATTATATATTTTAAATTATGTTACAGAATTATTACAATTTTTAAAAAAAAATGTCCAGATCTTTTTTTTTTAATCTACTTATTTATTTATTTATTTATTTATTTATTTATTTACTAAAAATGTTTTTTGGGGGGTAATTTCTTCTTTTGTTAGTCATTGCCTTCTTCCCTTGTTTTTGAAAGAAACCATATCAATTTGCTCGGTTTCAAAGGGGTTAATTCACATGCTAGTCGCTGCTGAGTGAATAACACATTTGACACACCCACCAAAAGAGAAACAAACGTACCTCAGAGCTTGTGTCACAGTGTTTTAAAGAAACGTGTCATTTATTATGTGACCAGACACAAGTTTTTACCATAAAAACAAAAAAGATCAGGCAAAATTTGTAGTTGCAAATGTACAAGGGGATGTTTGTTCCTATTTGCTTCAACAGTTTATGCAGTGAGTCTGTGTTTGAACTGTGAGTTACACTGCTCAGGATTCATTCAGTGTGTTGTATATATAAATGGTGTGAAGTTAAAGATATTGCAAAATAAGTGTGATGCGAGCATGCACCGTGTTCAGACAGAGGACTTTTTTTTTTTTTTTTGCCTGTGTGCTCAGTCAGTTCAGTCATGTTTGATTTCAGTGTCATTTTAGCTTTATAAAAAAAAAGCTTTATGATGCAGCCTCAAACTGCAGTGTCTCTTTGGAGTCTTAGTAAAATAAATCAATATTTATAAACCCGACACTGAATGTCTTCAGAGATTATTTAACGGTTATTAGATTAAAAATGAGAGTTGAAAAATGTTTCGCTTTGGGAAAAACGCTAATCTCCTCAAAGTCATCGGCTGTGCAGTCACAGTGGAGAAGGGCAGGACTAATACCACAAAGACTAAATGTCACGTAGGACATGTACAAGTGCTACAACTACTATTTTCAGCTGGGTTAAGAAACGCTTTGCTGGACACATTACATCACTCAACGCCAGTGATTCTCCAACCAATAAGACTGTGGTGGGACAAGAGCACATTGACTAACTGGTCACAGCCCTACATCCATGTAAGCTCATGGTAACTGACAGCTGAACATCATATTTAACTTTGGACACAGAGCAATGTAGAAATATCTTAGACTGACCATATTTCATTACTGAACTGGTGTAATCCAGGGATTATGCATTTAAATTTGAGCAGGTAGTGAGTATTATATCTGCTCCATTTACTGGGAGGGAACAGTTCTGCCTTTGTGAGCTTCCCCTTGCAGCATTAGGCAGAAAAAAATAATCTTCTACTTTGGGTATTTGCTCTCTTAAGGAAAAATTTGCAGACATGACAATGTGACTTTTGTCTGGAGTGGGTAGCTCATTTTCTGCACGCTGTTCATCACTTTAGAGAAAAAAAAATGTTATCTGTTACATTTTTCCTACTCATCTGTGACCTTTCCTCCTCCTCCTCCTCCTCCCTTTCCCCCACTCCTTCTTATTCCTTCCCTCCTCTCTCCTTATTCTTCAAGACTGTCCTCTACCTCGTCTCTCTTTACACACCACTTCTTCCTTCTCACTAAGCATCCACTCTTGCATCCACTTGATCATTTTCTCCTCATGCTCCATATTCAGTTTTCTCTCCTCTTCACTCTGTACGTCTTTGCTCAGCATTTTTCTCTCACCTCCCAGATATCCCCCTTTTCTTTATCTTTAATTTTCCGTCTCTCTCCTCTTCTCTCTCCTTTCATTCTGTTCCTGTTGGTGTCTCTCTCCGTGCCCCGCCGTGTCCCTTCAGCATGCATGAACAGACTCTTGGAAGGCGACGGCGGAGAGAGGTAACTTCACGGCGAGCCGGACCACTGTGTTCATTTATTAGAAACTTTCAAAGAGTTTGAATATCCCCGAGCAGACTGCAGTATGAATTATTCCCTCGATATATTCAGCATTCTGGTGCTACACTGCTGATATTCACTTGTATTTTTATTTCTTATTTTACACCTCTAGCAGCTCTATTTTGCATTAGGATTTAGAGCCTTTTGGATCGTGATTGGCAGGAGGAACTTACACTGCAATTGACAAGAAAATGAGCAAGAGAAGGATTTATGTTTTTTAGTTGCAGTGTATCCAGTCATTTGCAGGTAGAACCACACTCTCCTTTTTTTGCTTCATGCGCTCCCTCCCCAATTGCCCAGACTGTCTCTTAACTTTCCTCTCTCCCCCTACAACCACTTAATCTACTTCTCTCTCCATCAGCAGAGCCCTCTGTCCTCTTTCTCTCTCATTTCTATCAGGAATTCCACTTAGAGCTGCTTATCAATTCAACGTGCAGCCCCCTCCCACCCCACCCCTGTACAAATGAACAAGCGAGCCGGCAAACATGCAAACAAACAGACAAATAAGTAAAAGTGAAATTATATAACAAGATGTAATTCATCAAAACACAATCAAGAGCGTGGGGAAAAGCAAGCAAAGTCAAACACAAAGTCAATCTGCAAAAAACTATAAGACAGCAAAAGCCAGAGCGAATGGAAAGAATTGAACAAAGGGACACTCCCCCGGCGCATTTGCATGAATTATGGGCCTAAAATTGAGCAAGCGATGATTGTTAGTCTCTATTAGATGGTCTGTCTCTCTCTCTCTCATCGGTGTGGAGCAACATGCTGAATAATCATTCGTTTCAAGGACAACAGAGCGTCTTTAGCGAGCTCACAGCAAGCCTGGCAATGCTGCGAGAGCATCACCCACCATGGGCTTGCTCACCCGTGGGTGTTGGCATTAATCTCGGTCACTTCTCACAGCACAAAGACCTTCCCAGCGCGCCCTGAGCCCTCTGGTTTACTGTTTGTACCAACAACCCCTGCCAGTCCACTCTCCCAGGGGCTCTGTGCCCTTCCTCCCCAGCCCAGGGCCTCTGCACCCGGCTGCAGGGTCGTGCACGCCTGGGTGAGGCTGGTTGGGGGTGGCAGCAGTGGTGGTGAGGCGTTTAATGCTGTTATCACGCCCTCTTAACTCCCCTCTCCCCGAACTCTTTCCCTGGGCGTGACTTTCAGACAACTTTGAAACACTGTGCGGGAACTGATGTCCTTGATGACAGTGGTGGGGTTGTTGTCGGAGCGGAATGAGGATGCTTCTGCAAAGGCATTGCATTGCTGACCGTTGCTTTGTGTTTTATTAGGTGGCGGTCAAACAAGGCCTGCAGTCAGACGGGGCGTGAGGACAGGCAGGTGGTGATATTATATTAGAGCTTCGGGCGACTGTTATTCTGCAGCCTTCTCTTGTGTCTTTAGGACTGTGTGTCCATCCGTCTGCTGTCCTTCAGGATGCTCAGGGCTAATCTTCCGTCTGAACATTCCCACGTCTGAATGCAGCAACTCGTAGTTGGTAGTTTCGGATATAATAACACTAACACACAAAGTTATGACATATTCCAAGAGGACAATAGGGTACATGTAGTTCAGGTGGCCATTACAATTTTTTGGCCGATTCCGATTTAATTTTTATTCAAACCACTTTACAGCACACAGGATTTTGCAATATTTTCTATCTTTCCTTTATTAGAACATTTTAACCAAGACACAACCAGCTGTTTAATAATTATCTCAAACAAACAAACAAAAACAGTGACACAGTAAAAAAGACATACATAAATAATAGCAAAGATAAATAAAATAATATTTCTATGTGTATAGCATTTGTGGGTAATTTCTTGAATAGATAAAAAAGTAAAAAGCGGCACAATGCAGCAGTGAGAGCGCCACAGTTCTCTCTTTTGATGTGTGTGTGTAAACGATTAAGGTGAGAATCCACCCATGTTTCACTTTCTCACATCGCCCTTGCTGTGAGTTGCACATGTGTATGCGTGCGCACTGCTGATGTTACACAATGTCAATCCGGTAATTTGACCGCCGTTTTAAATCGGCATATTTTAGACTGACTGGCCGGTTGCAGGTCATGGCCGAAAATCGGCCCAATTCTGAGCACTGCTGATTAATTTGTGCAAGTTTTAAAAAAACAACAAACAAAAAACCAAACCAAGAAATAAAAAAATGAATGAACATGAATGAAAAGCCAATTGATGCACTTCAAAAACAGAAAAATCCAATGAAGTACACAAAACAAATTTAGTTAAATCTTCAACACTAACATTTTTAAAACATGTCATAAGAAATCAGATCTTATAACGGTGTGAAAAATACAACCAACCACCTTTAGAAATTCATCCTCCGAGCAAAGCACTCCAGATGTCCCTCTCCCTAGCGATGCTGTCCTGCTCCTCCTCGGGGCCCTACGGCATTCCAAGGCCAGATGAGATATGTAATCCCTCCAGCGTGTTCTGGGTCTGCCCCGGGGCCTCCTGTCAGTGGGACGTGCCTGAAACACCTCCAACGGGAGGCGCCCAGAGAAGCATCCTAATCAGATGCCCAAACCACCTTTTGATGCGAAGGAGCAGTGGCTCTACTCCGAGGTCCCTGCGATTGTCTGTGATTCTCACCTTATCTCTAAGGCTGAGCCCAGCCACCCCGTGGAGGAAATTCATCAGCGTGACCTCATTTTTTAAGTCATTGCCCAGAGCTCATGACATTGCGGCGCAGTCCTGGCATCACTGCAGACGTGCCCCAAACTGCCAATCCATCTCACGCTCCATACCAACCTCACCTGTGAACAAGTCCTGAAGATACTTGAACTCCATGGCTTGAACTCTTGAACTTGAATTTGACATGTCAGGCTGAAATGTGTATTAAAGTCATAGTGGACAGTTGATCCAGGAAGTAGACTGTATCCGCAAAATCACAATTTCAACTGTCGACCTTGGTTTTCATTTACAACTGTAGTAATCTGGGTGTCAAGTCATCCCAGATCTCAAGTTGGAGGTTGATGAGTTGATCACAAGTTGTAACCATATTGACAAAAATAATAAAACAGTTATGCTTTAAAGCATCACTTATTTCCCTTTCAAAAATTCTGGTTCACTGATGTTTTCTCAAACACCCTGGCAGCTGCGTTAGAACGTCCCTGCTTTATAACAGTACCTTTGATTCCAACTACAAACTTTGCCTCTGATATATCTGATTGGTTTTGATTAGATAATTAGATCATTTCAGCTCGTTAACATACTAATCACAGCTTTTACTGTTTTATTGTAAACACTTCTGATTTGCTCATAAGCTCTGACCTTTTAAAAATAAGTGTGTCCTCTTATCATATCAACAGTTAACAACAATGCATAAACAGTGAATTAGCATCAATTAGGCGGTCACGAATATTAAGATTTATTCTGGAAAGGAGCTTTACTGCATGCACACAGAATCAAACACACTCATCCATACACATGATGTGCTCCAGTGATAAATCCTCCAGTGGATTCTGAAGGAGGCACTATAACAGAGCTTGTAAAAGGAAAAGTAAATGAAAGGAGAGGAGAGTTACATAACAGAAGAGGAAAGATCGGACAAAAAGTGCCTCATCATCCCCAGCAGTGAGCACCAGCATCATCCAAGTCACCATCTCTTTATGTAAATATTAAAACACAGCCAGGCGACTGATTTCAGTGTGGATCCTTGAGGAAGATGGGGCAGCCAGTCCAGGTGTGGTAGCCTGGGTCCACTTAGCCAATCAATGGAGGTGAAGTCAGAGGACACAGCGTGGTAGCTGTATGAGGTTGGTGGAAGAATGTGTGTCTTAGTGTGTGTGTTATGCAGGCAAGAGGATGGCTTTTTTCCCCCTGGTACAATTGTTTTCCCAAAATGCAAACGATGTTCTTTGAGCAAAAAAAGACATTATTTATGTAAACTAGTAATGTGAAGCAGCGAAAAACAAACAAATATTTTCCTTTTGTGTAAGTAGGATTGTATTAGTGGACATGCATAATGCAATGCAGCCCAAAGGTTCTGTAATAAATACTTCCTTTGTGAATATTATGTTTAATTTTGTTGAGTGAGTCAGAGAGAAGTTGATTTAGCTCTGCAACTGCAAAACTTGTTCCTGCTTTAAAACGTACTGTACTATTTGTGCGGACAGAATAACAGGAACAAGCTGCACTTGTTTTGAAGCTGCTAGCGGTCCCTCTGCTAACACAGCTCAATCACAGGTGAAAGTCTGCAGTGTTGAAAGCACTGAAAGAACTAAATAAATCTCAAAACTTTTACAGCATAAACAGCTCTGCAAGCTCAATAGTGGAAGGCATTTTTTAAAAATGTTACTTGTAATGCACCGTGGCTGCCACAGTCTCCAGTCATCCGGCGGCATGTCTTTAAACTGAGAGAGCAGTTGCCTCGAGGGGCCTATTTTGCCATGAAGACATGTTTTCACAAAGTAATCTTATGAATATTTTCATCGTTGGTTTGAGAGCAGCTGTATGGTCTAAGCAGACCATCTTGCAGCTGTAGTTTGGCATTTTAATGGGACAGTGTGAAAGGAATAGCTTGGGAAATGATGAGGATGTAAACGCAGCCATACTGCATTTAGGTAATTAGTTGTGGCCTTTGCTTGATTTTGAAGGAATGCCTGTGCGCTTATGTGCTGCTCTGATACAGGAGGGGGAAGATGAGGCAGGAAGATAAAGAGAGGTAAGCAGGGAAACATGTCAGATGTGATGTTATTGACTATGTTGAAACAATTATGGAGCCGCGGCCAACCTCATTATCACACAAATCTGTGCATCCATCAAGCCTGAGCTCAGCCTAATCACGTTAATAGACCTTTCTCACGGCAGACATTTTGACTTGTCAAGCACAGGTGTAACTAATAACATTAATGATGGCTGCAATCCATTTGGGCACTTGAGCTGGAGCAAGCGGATAGTATGCATGCTGGTCTAGTGGCGCAGCTTACTGGGACACTGAAATGGAACAGAGCCATTATATACTTCAAAACGTTCCCATTATCCGTACATCAGGAAACCGACATTGTAATAACCCTCTAATGAAAAACCCTACAGACTAGTGATATGCTGTGGATCACCAAGGTTTAATGCATTCTGTGACACAGGTGAAGTGTCACAAAAATTCACCATTAAAGGGAAATTTCGGTTTATTTCAACCTGTCTGCTATCGTCCTAAATTTGTTTCAGCTGAACTGGTGACGCTTCTTTCATCTCAGCATCTGCGTCCACAGCGTGTGAGCTTTGTGCTTTTCTTTCAGGGAAAATGTCCTAAAAACGTTAATTTCTTCCTCAGAGATCGGTGGCATATCATGGAAAAACCTCTTTGTGACGGTAACATGCTCGGCTGTGATGGGAGAGTCATGTTGGCTGTGAGCGTTTAGAGTCAGCGGGGAGACAGAGGCTCCAGTGTGACGAGAGAGAGGCCTTTCTGTGCTGTGACTCAGATGAACACAGCAGTTGTTGGGGAAAAGGTCAGTGGATTTTGTTGGTATTCTGCAGCCGTGCGCTTTTTGGCAGGACACTTGACGGCGCAGCGGGCACTCGAGCTTGAAATGATGTTGCTTCCTCCGGCCAGAAGGCGATGGCTCCCATGCCACACAGCATACGCAGGACGCCATAAATCCTACAGTGTAAATAAAGACCCGCCTCGCTCCACCACGTCTCACTCCTTCTGTGTCCTTATTTTTTTTGTAAACGCTGTCCTGTCTCTTTCCATTTTCACTCCCTTTCCCTCTCATTTTTCTTTTGTATTTACTTCTCACCATTCTCTGGTTTTTATTTTCCCTTTGTCTCTCTCTCCAGTGATGTGGTGGCAAACAAAAAGGTGGCTGATCGCTGACTTCCATTGTGTGCTCTTTTTAAAGCTACATCCACCAGCATCCATTCTAATCAACTTTGCGCCTGTTATATCATCTCCTCTTTCTTTTTTTGTCTGTCTCCTTTACTCTCCCCTGCTTCTCTGTGAAGTCTTTTTGTTCTCTCAGCTATTATGTAAAACATTAGTCTCATTTCCATCTGACTTTGTAGCAGTAAAATGCTGTTTGAAGCACGTTGTTATGGAAAAGAAAGGGAAGGTAAATCTCATTTAGTCACAGCTTGACTTTATTAACTGCACAGCAGGCAGTGACAGAGGTTTATCCTTTGACAGATGTTTTGAATGCTGCTTGCGGTGTCGGACCACTACCCCCCATCCTCACCGCACACACACACAAATATACAGTCCCTAATTACAGCCCTACAACTCCCCGCTAAGCCTATACAGTGTTCAGGCCCAGCAGGTATTTCACTGCCATTTTACAATGACTTTACTGCAGAAATACTTTGCTCCTGTCACACAACAAACTAAAATGGCTTTACAGTGATACAGATTGTAAACTTCTCAGATAAAAATCAACCTTCGTCTATGATTTGTGTCAGATGGAGTCAAACTGCTTCACTAATTTATGGTCGGTGGCAACGTTCAGTGCCAGTAGAGAAAACAGTGCAACATTATTTATTGAGGTACAAAGCTGAAGGTGTGTTTTCTCTTGACAGGAGCTGACACATGCCGTCTCATTGGTGAAGCACTGAATGCATTTTAATTTTAAATAAAGGTGGGGATATCATCAGCGAACTCAGACCAGCACATTTACTGTGGATAAACTCTCAGTTTGGCATGACAGCTCACAACCTCTCTGACTGATCGATATAAAGACAGAAAACCTCGTTCAAAAATCACAGCAGCATTCATTATAAAGCAGGTTATTAAAAGTTCACAGTAGCCTATGTTTTTAAATGATCTAATATGGCAGGTATCTCCGCCTGGCATAAGCCTTAAGGGGATCATGTGTACGGCCGTGTGTGTGTGTGTCTGCAGCTGATCTGACAAACCATGTGACCAATCAGCTAGTATTTTGTGTGCACATTTATGACTGTATGTTCAAGGACCTCTTGTGGTTGCTGTGATTCACAGTCGCTGAAAAACCTGTTTTATTGGCTGTTTTATACCGTCATTGACTGATGACTCCTCGCTCTTCTTTACTGGCTTGTAGGGGAGTTTCCCAGAATTCGACTCAGCTAAAATCAGCAAGCCGTACTGTCTGTCGCGGGACACATATTGGCCTTCATTGTGGGTGAAAAACTGACATCTATAGAAATGTTTTGTCTTACTTTGACCCAGAGCATCTGCAGATAATTCCATACCTGATATGCTATGATCCACTTATGTTAGGCAGGTCATGAGACGTGTAAGTCCCTCCCTTGTTTTTGTTACCTTCATCACCATTTTGACTGTAATGGAGCCAGGAGGGACAATTGTTACGGTTCTCTGCGGTATGGCGGCAACCAGGGCTTGTTCCATCCGCCGCATGGCGTCATACCACAACGCGAGCGAGTCTTTTGTGTGCCCAATTTCAAAGACTTGCAGATTTTGTTGATTTGATCATATTTCCTTTATATTTGTGCTCATACCATAAGTAACGCAGCAACACAGGGATCTCAGCCAGTGGGCAGCAACATCCAGCAAGACACTCCATCACTTTTGTCAAGGCTGGGGAGAAGCCACAACAGCGCCCAAGTCTGCCAGGGGGGCCTCTGGCAACAGCACAGGATTGGCAGCTGAAGGTCGACCTAGGGACTCAAATTCCCAGAAACCATCGCAGTGACAACACTGAGGCCAGACAAAGTTCTGGTCTTGCAGTCAACAAGGCAAGTTGTCCCGCAGGAGTTAACTGTTCCCTCAGAAAAATGGATAGAGGAGGCTTTTGAGAGGAAGAGGCCAAGTATGAGGGAAAGCAGGGAATGGAGGATACAGCACAGCCTCATGGATGGTTTGCAGGCCAGTTGCTTGTCAGGGCACTAAAGCTGCCAAGAAGAAGAGCCATCAGGAAAATCACTGATGCCGCAGAGAAGGCATTGAGATAGCTGTTACTCAAGTGGGGCGATCCATGGACCACACAAGCTGGGGCCTGATCACTCCAGGCTGGATCGCCCGGGCGAGGGTGTCTGATGTTGAAAGATCCAAAACACCCGATGACCTCAGGTTGCATCACTAATGATGTGCATTGTAAGACATGTCTTAGAAACATCAGGCTAGTTAAAAGGTTTTTGTCTGTTTCAATTGTGTTTATTTCTGTTATTTCCTTCTTGATTTGTGGCTGTGTGTTAGTTATTAAAATACATTGATCCTCATAATTAAATAAGTCAAAAATAGATCATGATTTTTTTCCCTAAATCTGCTGGAATTACAAGAATTATCAAGAGTAGCTGCTCAGCCCGGGCGGCTTCTTGCCCACCTGGTGGAGATCTGAAGCCAGACAAGTGCACTCTGAGTAGGATTAGAGGGATTACCAGACAATCTGATGTCGTCATATGTTGTATAAGTTGGACATACAATGGCTAAAATATACTACATTGACAATATATCACTATATCTATTATATGTGGGTTTAATTAACTTAATGGCAAACACCAGTTGACAAGAAGCATGTGTTTTGGGTCCGTTTTTCAGGCACTATCGTATTGCAAAGTGCCGAGTCAGACTTCCCAGAGACACATGATGGTACTGCTTTGGAATCGTTCCCTGTGGTGGAAACAACCACATGGTGTTACTTCTTTTGGACATCTGCTGTGCAAACTAATAGTGAAGTTTAGCTGTTCAGGAAAATGAACTTTACCAAACTAAACATTTGTTTTAAGGTTAGGTGGTTATCCAGGTTATTTGGCATCTTAGCCTCACCTTAGTAACGTTACACAAAATCATTTGCAGGTATGTTAGTCTGTGTTCAAGTCCAGTTAATCTATTTTGTACCATCTTGTTAGGCATGCGGCTACATCAGTGTTGTGACTTCACTAAACTGAAGCAAATTAATGTAATGAACTTGATTTTGATTGCTCTGCCATCTTTGTTGTAGTGAAATATCACCGCAACAAAAGTCAGTAAAAATCCCAGTTTGGTTAAACTGCTCAATTACAGAGTTTAGCCTGTAAGTGGTTTTCTGCATTATGCTGAACTCTGAGAGTAACCTCAACCAGCTCGCACCATATGTTTGAGCACAAGTTATGCAGATTCCCGATGCTCTGTTTTGCTGCCCTTGGCGGGGGAGTGGCCGAGTGAGAGCTGTTGGTCCCCTTCCAGAGGCGAGGAATTAGCATTTTAGGCAAAGATTATTTATCAAGGCTTTTGTTCCAAGTTCCTGTCTCTTAATATCATTTCCATATCTTAACATTTAGGTAACCTTGAGACTGGCTCTGACAGCAAAGTGGAGCCTTGTGTAGTTCAGATCACTGAGAGGGCTCATTACCTGGAGTTAATCTTTGAACAGCTCTAAAATATACATCATTCAGCATTTTAAAAGACACTCTATTCTTTCAACTAATATAGTGATTATCTATGTTTTAGAGAAGGTGTTTTAATTTTGTGCCGTCATATACTTCGTCAGGGGAACTGTGACTTTTTTTCCAAACTGTATATATCTACTTTTAGAATCATCTCTGAATGTCATTCAGGAGTTTGCTCACTGTTGAAATTCAGGATCCTCCTGGGAATGACATGTTCAGGAAATATGAAGTCAAAATATTTCACTGGGAGAACGCTTTTCTCTAAAACACCTCGCATGTATGAGAGTACATTTCTGTATATATGGCTGCTGAGGAGGTTAAAAGTCCAGATTGAACCTTTGACCTGCAGTGGGCGTCCTCCTCCTTAAAAAAACCCAAAAGATTCTGACTTGTTCAAAGTGGATTGAAGGTGAAGCTCATTCATAATAATATCCAGAGGGAAGCTGGCATGCACAGAATAATATTTCTTTCTTGGGCTTCATGGTTCAGCTTGATTTATTGTTTGCAGACTGGAAAATGCAGAAAAGCACCAACGAAAAGTGATAAATTACCAAAAAATAATTACATTAAACAGACAGGGAAGAGAAAACCATTTAACAATCAGTCCACTGTTATCAGGCCTGCTCATTTTGAAATCGTCTGCTGCACTTGGCTCGGGACGTACACCAGTGAAATTCTTTCTCAATTTATTAATGCTGTTAAGTAATAATCTGTAGTATTTAAAGTCATTATATATGGTGTTTGAATATGTATAAAAAGAGAGCATCAATCATACTGGATCATACTTGTAGCAGATCTGTAAAGTTAACAGTCACCACTTATTCTTATGAGCCATCTACCTGAATATTCAGCTCCTCAGCAGTAACCTGAGGGGAAACACTGAGGCTATTATCATCGTTTAAGTAAGTAAGGAAGCGAATCTACATTTCAAATCAGCTCATTTACATGATCTGTCTCGTTTATAAAGTGGGTTAAAGCCTAGCTGCCATGTTGGAAGTGTGTGTTTCTGCAAACCACAAACATGTTACATTTGCACCTTCTATATATGTATATATATATATATATATATATCATAGCAGTATTTCTTAAGTGACGTAATATATGACAATATATGACATAGGGAGGTGGAGGGGATGGTGGATGATGTGAACCCCTGGCAAGATGCCCGCCAAGCTGCAGACCACTGTCAGAGATCAACAAACTAGAAACTTTAACTCTCCCCACAAAGCCCCTGCATCCAGCTTCTACGGGTGGACGGTTGCAGCCCGTTTTAGCGACCTGTTGCTGGGACACTACCACAAAAAGTGATTGTTTTTTTACAGAGACATGGCTGCTTTTTCAATGGGGGTTGTTACCACCTGGCAAGGAAGGTGGTCCCTTTATGCTGTCTAGAAGCCCCGCCCAGATGGGTAGGTTTAACCACACGACCCTTCCAACTCCACCTACTGGCCAACTCCCAGTATCTGCCAACAGAAACAGCAGAGTAAGACAGCCAATAGGTAGAATGGGAGGGGTTGTCACAGGATTGTGCTCCCAAATCGGGTATTTTTACGCCAAAACATGATCTTTCCCCAACAATAAGCAAGCCCAAACCTAACTACATGTTAGCCAGTGTTGCTGAAACATTATGTTTGCTGCATAATGACATATATATGTAATGCATCCTTGAGTAACCATAAGGAATTTTCATTTTGTGCCGATTGTAGCAGCCTCTGTGGACGGAAATTGTAGTATTTCCTGAAATGAAGACGGCATTAGAGTGCAACTAGCTCGTGTCTTCAAGATTTTGAACTGACAAGCACACGTCTTTGAAACGAGTCAAATAAAGATGCAACTTGTCATAATACTATCTTTTTTTTTTTTCATTTTAAACACAGCTTTTTGCAAACTGCAAAGCAATGAGGTATTATTCTTTCTAATTGTAACTATATGAGATTAATAACTGCAAGATAATGATGTTAAAACAAAGCCAACTTTGTTTTAGTGCTGTTTCTGCACCTAGCTTACATGCAAGCCTACAACATATTTGATACTAGTTTCTAGTATTACTAGTAATTCAGTACTAGTAATTTTGTTGAGAAAGCTAAAGTTAGACATGTTTTATACTTGTCTAAGAGGATGATGACTCAGTTTTGAATCCTTTCAAATTTTGTCGATCATTCAACAAACTGCAGAACAGTTGCAAAGTCTGGTTCATGTTCTCGCTCAGTCACTGTCCCTTTTTTACATGTCGGTCAATTCTTTTCTTTTTCTCTGCTATTACTGCCCGATTATCAGCCATAACCACAAACTACAGCATCAAAAATTCTCTAAAGCAAAATCTCCTGCTTCATTTTAATTGGCTAACAAACTACTCACTGCAAAGCATTGCCTGTTAAAATGTATGTCTGTGTGCCATAAATCTTTTCGTCTGATTTCGTAGGTAATCAAACCCGGAGACAGCCTGTAAGAATAACTATAAAGAAACAAAATCATCTTGCAGATGGCCTTGTTTACTTATGCAAGTCATATAGAAGCATCAGTATTAGATTGAGACTGTTTCATAACCAGTTGAAAACTCCTTGTAGCTGCTTTAACAAATCCCATTACCTTGTGCATGAGAAACAATAATTAGGTCTATTGTAGATCATTATGTTTCTGTTATGAAGGCGGCAGGAGATGTCTTCTATTATACAACAGGACTGCATTAAAAATGTGATTTTACTCACCAGTGACTCGCAACCTTAATAGCCGACTTTCCATTATTTGGATCACAACCGTCCATTAACACTTCTTGTGAAAGTGCTGTTGAGAGCTGTTAACACCAACCTGTAATCAGACCTAAAGTCTGTGGACCAGTTGTGACTGTTACTCACTCCTGCAGCCACGCTGTTACCCTTGTTATAACCGCAGAAAATATGAGTCATGCAAATGTGAAAAGAGCTTAAAGGTTCAGTTTACCCAAATCACAATAAATCAGGTTTACTTCTCTTTAGTTCATGCTCATGATTTTTGAGTGTTGAACATATAAAACTGTCCTTCATTTGAGTTTGTTTTGTTACATTCCAGCTCAGCCAATGAACACGTTTTGATTGTTTGGACAGCGAATCATTTATGAATCTACAGTGAAGGGGAAAAAACAGTTATTTATATTGCAAGCTTCGATTCACATAAACAAAAAGTTGGCATTTGTTGTGTGTGTGTGTGTTGGTGTGTGTGTGGGTTTTCCATCTTGTAGCACCTTTATGCTTCAATTTAATCCTGGCACTCAGAGTGTCAGACGTCCTTCAAAGTCAACCTGTAACTTTATTCTGTCGTGTGTTGTGAGGAACCGCTTTTTCTTTCTGAGTGTTTCCGACAATTTGTCTCAGCGCAGGAGGAGGATAATGGGCTGAATATCTGCTGTCAAGGGAGAGTCAAATTCCCTTTGGAGTAAACAGACATTTAACACCGACAAGCCGGATGTACATTGATTGAGATCATATCTTCATTTGAAAGATTCCTCTTTGTGAGTGTGAGGTGAGGAGCCAGGTGTCTCTTGCCTGTTTGACTTCCAAATTTGCATTCTCATTGTGGAGGCAATTACCAACACTAAGAGTATGACAAGAACAGCAAAATGTGAAAAGTGTTGAATTGAATGTGACAAGACTGAATAAATTGCACCACTTAGCAGCCATTTTTACTCTCCGATGTACGTAAGTTACTGATGACTAGGTGGCTCGGCAATACATTATGGCAGCCAAGCTATTATGTTCAACTTTGAAACCCCGTCTTCCATTCCAACAAGTTTATACAACATTTGGACAGAGAGTTGGAGAGTTGTCTGCAGCGGCGGCTTGTTGGATGAGACTGCTTGTTAATTCCTTTCATTTAGAAGGCAGGGAGGAAGGTGTTCATTTTAAAATTAAAGAGTGAGCTCAGGTTACGTTCCAAGGTGAAGTTCTGCTGGTTAATTAATCATTTCAGTATCCGCTCTGCTCTCCATTGTAATGAACAGAAGTCACATAGCTGCACGCTTGTGTCCCACTGTCGGCGGTGATATCCTGCGGTTTTTAGTCATGATTACCCTATTCAGACAAAAATTACAGCCATCTTCACTTCTTGCTTGTTTCTGGATCCTTTTCGCCTCTAGTCAGCAGTGAGACGCATGGTCAGTTGGTTTGAGGTCATGTGACTGACTTGAGCGGTGAAGATCACTCCTCTGTTTGGCCATAACGATGTTCCTTTTTATACTTTAGCTCTGTTTAGGTTCACTGATCTGCTGCATTTCCAAAAATTCGAGATCGTGAGCGAGAGGGCGTTCCTGTAAAGTACCTGCCCTCCAAATGGTACCAGGAACTTCTTCCGTGGAAACGGGCCTTATAAACATATATATTTTCTTTTCACTGAAGTGGAAACAGAGGATTTTTCAAAACAAACACAGACTTTTAGCCAGGAGCCTGCTGATCATGTCTCATGTGAGACCAAAAGTCACTGCTGTTTTAAGATAACTCACCTACAGATCTCCGTCTGTAACACACTTACATCCCTCACATAACATATTAATGACATGTTTTTTACTTATTTTAACGCAGAACATGATGTTTATTTTAAAACCTAATCAAGTCATTTTGTTGTTGTTTAACCACATGTTACAACAAGTTTCACCCAGCAGACAGCTGTGCATCACATACAGATGTTAAAGAGTGCTTCTCAGAGATGCAAAAGGACTTCCTTGGTGTTGGTAGGAGAAAACATCTGCATTTGACGACCTGGGATGAGAACGTGTTGGCTGTTCAGCTCTTTCTGTTCTTTCAGACAAAATCTTCATTAGAGGAAGGGAGAGTTGTGAGATCTGTGAAGACCTCACGACACACACTACAGTTAATTTAATGATTTAATGGATGTGCATTGTTAGAGGCTCAAAGGCAACTGAAAAACCAGAAGTGCACTTGAAACTAACACTTCTGTTAGAACATAAAACTTGAAGGAGAAAGTGCCAGATTTTAAACAAAGCTCATCTCAAGCCTCCTTTCATTTCTGCAGTAGCACAGAATATGTTTTTGTCTTTGTCTATTTAAAAACTGTCTTTATTCGCCTCCCAGAGATACAGTAAATCACAAAAACTGCTGTTTCAGTTCACAGTCTGCCTCCACAAAAACGTGACAAGGTTGAGGTGGAGAGAGGTGGCTGTGTGCGTTAGTGGGCTGATGAATAGAAATCGTGTTACTGCACATATTTTTTTGCCATATGTGTGGAGAGGCTGATAATGTCCCCATAATGAAAGTCGGTTCCGGCCACTAACGGGATTAGAGCCCAGAAATGAGCACGCAGCATTTTTCTACGAGGCACAGAGAGTTCCGTTTTAACAGCCCTCTGTTTCATGATTCTTTGTCTCATCACTTTTCCCACAGATTGCCTCTGTTTTACTTTTCATCTCAGCTGGAGCCACTACAGAGAACCTGTTTCATGCATTTACATCTGTCCTACCCTTCATTCCTTTGTCCTGCTGCAATTTTTGCGGTAAAAAAAGCACATCATACACAACACAGTGTCTAATTTGTGATGTCAGTTTTGTCCAAACAAGTTTTCTCAGACAATTTAAAAGGCTATTTTCCCACCATTATTGAGTGCTCGGTTCAAATCGAATAACCTCTGTGCCATTCTTCAACAACTATATTCTATATAGTTTTCATTCAAGAAAGTAATAAGCAGCTTTATCTTTTATAAGGATCATTCATTCATTTTCCATAACAGCTTATCCTGTCGGGGGGGCTGGAGCCTATCCCAGCTGAGAGAGGGAAGCACCCTGGAGAGGTTGCCAGATTATCACAGGGCTGACTCAGACAAACATGCACACTCACATTCACACCTATGGCCAAATTTAATCACCAGTTAACTTACATGGGGAGAACATGCAGACCCCTTCACAAGGATCAAACCAGGCACTGTCTTGCTGTGAGGTGACAATGCTAACCACTGCACCACTATGCTGCCTTTTTTAGGAATGCACAATTAAACTTTTATTCTTCTGATATCAAGTACACAAATTTAATTTCACAAATTTAAAATCTGTACCTCACTGCTGCAACTTTGTTGAATCATTTTATGTACAGTTACGAGGGCAGTAGCCCGCCTACTGTCATAATATATATGACATCAGTGCATCATTGTCCCAAATATTGACGTCATGATTAGTCATAATTATGATGAATAACACTAATCAAATTATACCAACTTTAAAAAAAGGCATTTTATTGGAGATAAGTGCTGTACCTATTTCTTGGCTGGGAGCAATAACATCCTTTGCTAAGCTAAGACTCACCAGACTCAAACTTCAATTTTCTCCCACATGTCTGTGGACTGTTCCTTTAACCACACTACTGTTGAGGACTTGTTGTGACACAGATATAACATCATTATTTTTGTTGTGATGAAAAGCCTTTTCTTTAACCATCAGAGTGAGAAAATGTTGCTCGGGGCAACGTATCTGTTCAGTGAGTGTTTATGTTTTTGGAAACTTTGGTGAAAGTTGCAGAGTTTAAGAAACATGTCTGTAGATGTTCTATTATTTAGAGAGTTTGGAAAAAAAGTGTAGCTGTGTGAGTCATCGGCTAAAGACGTGTATGCCTCAGTGCGTTCTGCATGACCTTCTTTACGATCAATATTTTGACACTAATTTGAACATTATTAATATTGATGAGGAATTAGCTATTTCTCATGCTTCCTAAATTATATCTGTATTTACAAATGGTTTGTTTTGTTGTTTTGTAAGTACATATTGTAAGTATGTAAAAGTTCATACTGTTTATTCATTGATTACTGCTACAGATATCTGAATCTTATTCCAATGTTTATGCTCTATTTTTGTTTACATCTTTTGATGATTTGTGTCTTCTCTTTACTGCTGTAAAATCCTAGTCAACTGAAAATCATTATGCATTATTTAATCTGAGCTTTAAAGTTCAGTTTACTCATCATGAGGAGCCCTACCCAGCCTGTGAACAAAGGTGCTTATACCTGCTGTGGAGAAGCTTCACCTGTTTGAAAAGATTAAACAAATGATCCTGATGATGTCACTGTGAAGTCATCAGGGTTATCTGAGACTGGCCTTGGAAAATATAAAATATCCAACGGAGAGTTTGTGTAACAAACTGGAGGTGAGGCTTTGAAGGAAGTGTGCATAAGGAATCTAAGTGTTTATAATCAAAGAGGCAGTTGAGTTGCATTATGGGAAATGTAGGATCCAGCATATTTACTGTAGAGCTCACAATGGATTAAAAGGTACGATATCTGCTTTGTTTTTAACTCGTGGTTATGTAATTAGCCTCTTAGGAATATCCCAAGTTTGTACTTTGAATTACAACACTAAATCACTGCAGTGTCCCTTTTTAAGGTACGGTGCAAATCACTGACAAAAATTATTCTTAATTATATATTAAATGTTTTCAATATATGCTGCAGAGGCAAAGAACTACACAGCATGAAATGGACGGAGGCTGTTCATTAGTTTACTGGGCTTGGTACTGCTCCATATGATTACATGGGAAATTTGCAGCTGAGTTGCTAGAAGAAAATGTCTTTGTAGTTTTCTGAAAGCTATGGATTGTGAAACTTAAAGTGAATTTTAACCACTGATTGTGCGGGGTCTTAATGTTTGCATTCGCTGACAGCAACACTGCCCCCACAGTTTTTGTAAATCCGGACTAATCTTTGTTTTGGACCAGGTTGTCCTGCTTATACATCAGGCACTTGATACTGATCACAATATAAGTGCTGTTTATTTTGAATTTGATGCAGTATACTAGAGAGTAAACTTTGTGTAGGCACCTTGTTTCAGCACTTTATGCTCATCAAACAAGCTGCTGTTGTGACGCTGATACTGAGAGAAGAGTATTTATTTCTTAACTTTAATGAGGCAACTAACGCAGAGCAGCACAGTTATCTGAATGTAACACACACCTGTAGCATCACCCGTCACATCACCTGCATTTTGCTAATTTGGGTCGACATCAACAAATTTTGTGCATTTGCAGTCCAGGCATGAAAAAAGGTCACACTTCTGTTTGAGCCGTTCTCTTTATTTCTTTCTCCCACACAGCCTCCCTCTTTCTTTCCCTCCAACTCACTAATTACCTTCGTTTTTTTTTAAGTAGCTTCATTAATTCTGTAGTAACGATGCTGCGTTGACCACGCTACCTGACAGTAATTTATAATTAACACATAACACTTCCACAGCAACAGGCAACTGCCTCCAGATTAATTATGCAGGGTTGTGGAAGTGTGTATGAGCTCGCAGTGACATTGTTTGAATAAAATGCTGCTCTCTGCTGTTTTTTTTTTTTTTTTTGGAAGTGGCAGCAAACTCACTTTCTGCTAGAGTAATGGCATCAGCAGATATGATGTGCTGTTAAACAGTTGACTCAGTGAAGCCATTTTTTGACTGGAGTCAGCTCACCTGTGTTAAAACAACTTTTTTGTGAGCGCACATCTCGGGGTCAAAAAGTCACATACTTCTCTAGATTCTTCCTCACTCCTTGTTTGGCTTCTATTTTCTTCTACCACAATCAGTTTTAAGAAGCTTTAGTGCTTTGACATACATGCATTTGGTCTGCAAGAATTAAAATAAGTCCTTCTTTTCAGACACCCAAAAACTAGTCTCCATTAAACTCCATTTGTCCGTCACACAGCTACATAGTTTTTCAAAAGTAGCATCTAATGGCCTGACCCAAGCATGGCTGACAACAGTAAACATTCTAGCGCAGATAACTTTGATTTTTTTTTTAAATTACCGCAAAACATTGTCCTCTATCTTTTTCTGAACGTGTGTCACCAGAGTTTCTGAGTAGCTGCTTTTCATGTCTTCATATTTATTCATAGCTTCTGAACTTCTCAACCCTCTAAACTAAATATTCCTCTTTTTGTTGTTTTTTTTATAGTTGAAAGCCCCCAAAAGATGAAAATGCACACACATACACACACACGGCTGTTATTCAAATGATCACTGGTTTGAGTTATAGGCCCTTTTCTTTTTGAACAGTGAACTCTTTGAGCGGAGTCCTGACAGAGATGGAGTGCAGGAATAATTGTTTCATTGCTCGGTTTGAAGCAGGCCCATCCATCAGGCTGCCGCGTGTCCTGCGCTGAATGTGTACAATGTGGGGATGAGGATGGGATGAGGCGATGATGGGGATCAGAGAAACAAAGTGCTTATGGAGCGCCGCATTGACTTACATGATTTTTTTTTTTCTTCCATTGTTTACAGAGATGATGAAGTAAAACACAAGGAGAGCTTTATGTGACAGGAAGAGTTTTACCTTTTAGGAAGCTAATATGTGTTTCTTAGTGAGGCAATGACCTGCCCTACTCTGCCTCTGATTGGCTTGCCCGACACTCTTACCCTAACCCTAACCAGTCTCATTCCTTTTGCTGAAACCTAACCAATCCAACCAACAAAGGAACAAGCACTTGCCAATCACAGAGACAGTACAGCATGTCATTCCCCTGCTATGCTAGGAAGTGCAAATTTGCTTTTAGGAAGGCTGGATTACACAACCTTGACAGTGCCGCTTACTCAGATTTAACCTCCTGAGTTCCTGCATCATCATATGAGGACATCACATTTTGGGTTTACTTGACCTTATACTTTATTCTACTTAATAGGGCTGTAGTCTCCTGGTCGACTAGTCGATTAGCTCTCGTCCAACTAAATTCTCATTAGTTGAATAATCGCCGTGTTACTTTCTTAAGGAGAAAAGTGCTATATCAACAGCTTTCCAGGATTAATCCATTATTTCCTGCGGCGGGGGAACAGGCTAAGTTACCTGTGAAAATGTTGACATAAAGTTGAACTCGTCCACCCTCACGCTCAGCATCACGGTGACGCAGACCTCTTGTCTGTTTCTGTAAGCTGAAACCATTTCCCTCAGTGGAAATGGAGCTTGTATTTACTGTATTTCACAGATAAGAAACAATAAATTGTGAAGACAGTAAAGCCTCCACTAAAATAGCATTTTAAGCCTTGTGTGTGATTTATCCTGGCTTCATATGAACAGAGGAAGTCTACGCTCATCGCTAGGCTAATTCATACAATGTGAAAATGCCATAGACTTGTGCTAATAACATGTTGTATTTGCTTGGAAAACGTGTTTAGTGTGACGGTTGTTTTGTCGGTGAACCTTGTGGAGCCAAATTATGTGCCATTACCTTTGTTAAATGTTGCTGTTGTTCCTGGTTTTATATAGCTGGGAAACATAAAACAAAACATACCAAGCAAAAGTTCAGGTCTCAGGAGGATATTCGGCAAACAATAACTAGCCTATCTTAACATTACAATAATCTTATCAACCAAAAACGGAAACACTGACATTATGGCCCCAAAGGGATTATGCTCAGACCTGGGCTAAAACTGACACCCAGCACTGAAACTATTCATCAGTCAACAGACTCAAAGAAACAAACCTTACTATATCAGATTGTAGCCTGAGCCACTTCACACTTTAAATACATCAAACATACCCCACAACAGAGACAAGCGTCCCATCTCCACTTATTAAGATGTCTCAGATTCCCACTGTTTGCTGAACTGAAATGAAGGAAAAAGTCTGCATCAGATTTTAAGATTAAAACAGAAGCAAAAGAGCCAGACTCGCTAACATCAAACCTTCATCTCTCTTGTTTCTGTTTTGAAAGCATCACAGACTGGTTGGTTTTAATGAGTGTTGTGTGTGTGTCGCTGACTGCAGGATTTGGGAGTTTGAGGTTTATAAAGTTAGTACAGTTTGTGGATTGATCTTCTGAATGTTAGAATTCAGGTTATTCACGACAGGAACTGGGATGCAAATACACACCGAGGCCCGCCTGGTAGGGTAAAAAGATGGAGACAGAGGTCAAATAAACAGTCACAGCTGGCAGTGTGCAGACTGTCAGACCAAGCAAACATCCAGAAATCTCAGACAGGTCACTGGGAACAGGTGACCAGAATGGGTATAAGGATACAGACAAGGAGTCAGGACAGGACATGTAGAAAAGCTCAGAGTGGCTCAGAGAGGGGGACAAGATCAGGGTCAGGATTAGACAGAGATTAGTTCAAAGTCAGGCTAGGACTTAGACAGAGAGACATGCTCAGACTCGGCCTATTGGAACCTGCTTGTCTAAGACGAAACAGACTCAAGCTCATAATGTGAGGGTTACTGAAGGGCAGAAGAAGTAGGTCATATTTGGGAGAATTTAAGAACAGACACACTTGCAGTGGAAAGAGAAATAAATACATTAAAATATTTTTAAAAATATTTACAGTAAAAAAACAAAACAGATACCATCTACAAAGTGTTAGTTCATCACAACTAAATGCATTATTTATAAGCATTTCCCAGTCATACATTTTAGATTTTTCTTACACTGTCAGTGTGAAGCACAACACTGTTTAAGTTGGAGCAAATCTGAACTCAAAATCATGGAGTGTTTTTCCATAGTGACAGCCATTATGCATCTCAGTAGTTATATAATGACTGTATCCAGTCTCCCCTCACATCACAGCAGCTGCGAAAAGCTACGCTGTATTTTCTGTTGTCACAGATGAACAGTGTTGTATTTAATAACTGTTTTTACTTTGTTGCTTAAATAACTGCTTAATACTGTCTTAACCCTGGAGAAGGTGGAAAAGCAAAGGGTGGATTTGACTCAGACTGTAGCTATGCCTTGCAGACAGCTTGTTACTCAAGCAGCCCTCCCTTAAATATGCAGAACTTTAAGCCCTAATGAAATGTAAATGCACGAGAGACCAAGATGATTTTTGCACCAGGCTGAAAACATGTTTGTTTCTGCTGTAAAGTTGGGCTGTTATCATAAGTGTCTAAGGGGATTGACTCGCTTCTGAAGCCAGCCTCAACTGGCCATTCAATGAACTGCAGTTCAATGAACTGGTACCTTTATTTCAAATTGCAGTATTATATTAGGCTGTATGTCGTGGTCGAATTATTAATTTTTAACAAGAGGGATGCAATGTAGCTTTGATTTTTTTTGCGCGCACACATCATCAAATATGACAGCACAGATGCTCAGTACCACACGTCTTGTCTGTGCGATTGATTCTGATCACGACTTGACAGCTGTGTCTGCCGCCTGGCGCCGCCTACTCATGGTGTGTTTAAAGACGCTTCCGAAAAACACGTTACCACGTTAAAAATTGAACGGTTGTAACGGCTGTGAAAAGTGCGAGGGACGGAGGGCACAGATACGGGAATTATGTCCGTGCCTGCACACACATTCTAGATTAACAAGGGGGATGCATTTTGGTCAATTTTCTAACAAAGGGGATTGCATCCCCCCTCATCCCCTCTCAATTCGACCACTGGCCGTATGGCTCTGTTCTGGGGCCTCTTTGCCTTTCCTTGAGCCTCTGCAGAAGGCCTAAAGTGGTGAGAGCAACCCTCTCCACCTTTTTCTGTGCCTAAATGGAAAGCCTTAAGGCAGAGAGGGCAAACCTCCCTGCCCTTCCATGCGCCTACATGGGAAGCCTAAGGCAGGGCGAGCAGCAGCAGGAACAGAACAGAGCAACATCAATGACAAACAGAAATAACACAAGTTAGTCACACACAGCAAGAAAAGGAGGCGGGTGGCAAAGTGGTATAGAGGAAGCAGCAACAGTAGGCAGGCCAGAGCAGTTTAAGCAGGGTGCCCTGCATGAGATTTGCCAATTGGTTGTATAAAAAATATGGTGCACAGGGGTTTTCCTCTTGACTTCAAATGTGACTCTTTGGGACAGCCATAAACACTTCTGCCGTCACACATACACAACGTAACAACTAGTTTGTTTCAACCAAATATTCCCTCCTGTACTGTAGCGACATCCTCAAGCAAGCTTGCCAGCTTTCTGCATAAATTCTCATAATGGCAGATTGCCATAGAATTCATATTTCCAAGCAGATAAAACTGTGTGTATATCTTGAGTCTGTTGTTGTTGTTGTTGTTGATAACAGGATAATTCCACTCATTCCTTGTACACAGAAGCTACTACCACCATCATCATTCTAACCAGGTAGTGAATTAAATCAGTCCACATTTTGTTATTCACCTGCTCGGTTCATTCTAATTCACTCCTGTCCTCTTTCTGGTAGTGCTGAGAGTTTGTTGACAAGCCGAGCAGGACACCAAAGGTCGACGCTGGTCTTTCTGCCTCTTAGTATGAGAAGCTCTCCCTCCCTGAACTAGATTACACCATAAATCAGCAGCGTGCCTTATAAGCCAGCCAGTAATCCAGCCAGGAGGGAGGCTGCTGTGATTGTGGTTGGCTGAGTGTATGTGAGTTTGTACTGTACATATGTTTGTATGTTTCAAGTGTTTTTCTTCATCAGCATACGTTAGATGCCTGGTGTGTGTCTCTGGCTGTGTGTTTGTGTGTAACCGCTGGTTTGTGTGTGTAATGCCATTAATTCTCACACCCACTCTGTTTTTGCACTTTTATAAATTTTTCTTTGAAATGCTGTTATTCTGCACTTTGAGTCTGAGGTCTATGCAAATAACTCATTATTTTAACGAGGCAAACAAGTTAAGTGGAGGCATACAATTAAGGGGGAAAAAGTGAACACAAATGTTTCCCGTCCTGCTGTTATGCACCTCTGGAAGTGCCATAAAGTCCATGAAATGCTCAACAAAGTTGTTCCAGTTTTAATATAAAGAGAGGTCATAGGCACAAAATGTAGGGATGATGGCCTCCATCAACGAATACAAACTAAGTGTAGTCATCCAGGGAGTGCTACAATATAAAGTGGATGTGTTCTATAGCCTGTTTGGGTGCTAAAAAAGAACTTTAGTGTATTTGGTGTAATTTAAACCAAACGGCCATAAAGTGACACACAGACCAGAACCCATAGCGATTGATTTAAAATGTATTTTTAATGATGGTCTCAGACTTTGTCTTCACTCATACAAAGTAAAACTAGTTTTTTTGTGTTTGTTGTTAAAGAGACAAAATAAGAAAAGCAATGGCGGGAGGGAGGGAGACGGCCCGTTTCTGAATTGAAGATATGGATGTTCTTTATTTACATATTTTCCTGTTTCTGTTGTCCGACTACAAAATAAGTACCAAATTTAATTGCAGCTCATAAATACTGTGTTGAGCAGTCAAGACCCAGCTGCTGGGATGTGGGTAAAATCTGTGTACACTTGGGCTATGAATTTTTAAGAATTCAAATATGCTAAATTAAATATGGTGCGCTGTCAGGGTAAAACTCACATCAAAACATCCTCTACTACTGTTGTCAAGTAAGCACGCACAAGTGATGTCTAGATGCATGTCAGTGCTCTGGAACAGCAGCAGTTTTAGTGCGGACCAGCACATCAGGCAGCAGCATTTTAACCACGTGTTTTGTCTGTGTACAGGAAGTGTTTGTTTCATGATTAGCCTGCTCATCATGACAACCGTTCCCTACCAGTATGTTATTGTGCAGGGTGAACTCCATCCTTGTTTTCCATTTCTGGAGGTCCAGTATTATTTAGAATTGTGACAAATCTAGTCCAGTCCTGATTAATGGCACTGTAGTGAAGAATAATTTGAGTATAAGTCACCAAAGTAAACTTTTCTGTTTTGCACCACAGGTCCATGAAGTAGCGGTAACTGTCAAATGAACAAATTACCTTTCAGTTTGTGAGACATGTCTGCAGCACTTGGGTTCATTTATAATAAGCCAGTTTGAACCAAAACATAATATACATTTTCAGGACAAAAAACAACAGTTGTGGACACCACTTAAATTGTCATAAATAAAGATGGAAAAAGAATCATACATACAAATAAAGTGAACAAAATAGTGGAAAAGAGAGGAGCTGAAAACAAAGCAAATAGTACAAATGAGATGTTTAAAGTAGTGAATGGTATCAAATATTCACCTCGTGTTTGAGGCAGCCATAAACGTAGTACCTTTGATCCACTGTCACATTACACTTTGGAATGATGACCGCCTCTGTCTGTACAGTCCGACTGTCAATGGTAATTTTGCAACCAGTGGAAAGACATCACAGTAAATTAAAAATCTGCTGTGCCACACTTTTTTAGTGGTTATAATGTAATTACAATAATATACGGCTTCATGTATTCCGACGACAGAATTTTAATAGAGCAATTACAATTCGATTTCAGCAGATGAAATGGCCACGGTCCCTAAGAAGTTAGATTAATAACAGTCTTACTTATTAACTGTCTCATTGCATAGATTTAACAGTGCTGAAGAAAAAATAAAGAAGCGATGGCTCTCAGTCATAATGATACACCAGGAAAAATTTGAGAGTAGAAGAAAAAACAATAATAATCAAGGAGTATGATTAATTGATGATACAAAGGAGGTAATATTTCAGAGTTAGGGAAAGCGATACCACTGAGGCTTAATGAGAAGATGAAAGCGAGAAGACGGTGTCGCCTCATTCAGCTCATGTCCTCATAGGAAATGAATATTCATGAGGATGTAATCACAGAATATGAAGAGATGGAACAGACTCTTGTTAAACTCATTATATCTGAATGGTCATTTCAGTGGAACAAAGAAGCTGCTGTACCATGTGACGTCCATCAAACCCAGCAGTAACTGTGAACAGCTTCAGTCTCCGAGAGATGATGTGTCTCCATGAGATGCTGACGGTGCTGTCAAAGTGTAGAAGCTCTGGTTGTTGAAGACTCAACTTTCTGATGTATTTCTTCATGCAGTGTCTTCAAGAGTGCTGTAATGACAAGTGTTGTCAGAATTTTGACTGATATAAAAACACTTAAATCTGAATACGTTTAGAAATCAAGCTGCATGAAACATAGAGGGCTCCGCATGGTAGAGAAGAAACTAAATTCATCTCCATCACACGCCAAAGGCAGTGTTCCACATCATACTTGTATATTTTGAGAGGACGTCTTAAAGAGTGGACTTTTCTCACAACAGTAACAACCCAGCTGGCCACCTGCGTCAATAGACATTTGTTTGAATTTAGATTGTGATGTCAGGTGACGAAAATTCAATGTCAGTACAATGTCTAATGCCAACGTTTAGAAAACTGACAACAGATGATGTTGATGTTTTGTTGGTTTTCAAGTTGTATAGTAAAGAAACCAAAATCCAACATCTTCCAAACATCTCATGTTGGCGTCATTTTGATGTATAACCATATTTAGTCACAGCGTGTGGAGAACAAACCCAACGCTTGCAAAACTGCATAATAATGTAATGTAGTTAGACATGTAAAACACTGACAACCTGATTTTCATTCCAACACATTGCGTTTACACAGACAGTTTAATTCCACTTTCATTCGGAATGAAAGGTCATTCCTATTGAAAATTAATTCCGATTTAAGGAGATGGTTTATTCTGTTTGTCATTCCGAATGAAAGAATTTTGTGTGCATGTAATCGCTCATTCCTCTTTCAATTCAATCCGGTGTTTCTGCACATGCTCGTTTCTTTGCCCTTCTGGCGCGATGATGTATATAGCGTGCATAGCAACAGGCTGAGATAGACAAGACTCACCGGTTTCCATTCGCCACAGTACGGTCTTCTGTCTCCCTTCTTCGACCTTCTACCTCCCTTCTCCTCCTCAACAGAACAAGGTTGTTGTCGTCCTGCTGCTTCAAGAATATAAGCAAAACAAGCCCGAAAAAGGCACTAAGAACGGCGTCGTCAAGCATCTTGTCATCTGGAACGTGGACTACAGTGTTTTCTTCCGGTAAGCGTAAACACGCAACATCCGCCCCGCCCCCTATCCAATCAGAAACCTTCCCTGCCCCAAACCTTGCATAGACCTGACTAAAGGCGATTAAACTGATCTCCCGTGTAAACCCTCATTTGGAATTAATATTTCCCAGGTAAACTACCTGGAAAGACTTTAATTCTGATTTATTTATTTCATTCTGAATGAGAAGCCATCATGTAACCACACCCAATATTTGAACATCTGTCGCACATCAGATTCCAACGTCTTTCTGACATCATATTGACCCCTGGTGCCAGTTGTAAAACATCAAAATGGAAACGAAAGAAAGAAAGAAAGAAGCCATTCTAAGAAATATCCAAATGATCAAGCTGCGTCAGATGTGGATGGGATGTTTCCATGCCCTGGTTCCAGATCATGTAAGATCATGTTCACAACTGAAACAAAGCTTATACCAAAAAGTAAAAGAATAAAAAAAAGGTAACCTAATAAAAATATGATTCCTGCTTTATCTAACTGTGCCTACACAACGATGAAGATGTCCGTAAAAGTACAACGTACTCTCATGCAACGTTTTGTATGATATCCAACAAATTAGCGCTCCAAGAATGATGTTACGTACAGGTATGTAATTAACATAAAGTTACGGATGATGGGTTTAGGCAAGTACAGTTATTTACTCCCATCAGCAGTTTGGTCACCTGATCACAGCCTTTTAAAATGTGTAGGATATGTGTCAATTTAGGCACAGTGGGTCTCATTCATGAAACGTGAGCAGAACGAATCTGTGTGTAAACTGTTCGCAGACGGAAATTTACGTGTGTGTCCGCATTCATCAATATTTTAGTAGCTCCGATCTTTTCGTAGCTACTAACAAAATCCACTCCTGCTCCTGACCACTCGTAGTGCTTGTGTAAATTTAGTAAAGCACATAAATATTGCTTTTCACTATTGGAAATGACAAAATATTAGTTCGTATCGCGCTCTATTATGTACACAATACACAGATGCCTTTGAAACACGTAATCTAAACATGACAAAATATTAAAAATATAACACATTTAGCTAAATTATTTGGCAATTAGCAGGTTTAAGATCCAGATTAGGTTTCAGGATTGTGAATTATCTACGTAAATCGACTCAATAGATACTCGTTCTTTTCTACACGTTGAATGATGATAATAAAAATATCCGTAAGGACAGCCGGATCACAGCCTCTTCGGCCTCGGTGCCTGGGTTCAGCAGGAGCAGCAGGTGGAAGGAGGACGATCGTTTGACTGAATAAATCTGATTTGAAAATGTTTAATTTACGTTGTATCAAACAGAGCTTTAGGCTATTAATATTCAAATAAATTGAGGACGATGCATACAAACTGCTGTAGGCTATATGTTATCCGTATCATTTGTTAAAATAAATGTTAAATAGCTACATTCCGACAGCCATCACTGATTTTTTTATCCATTATGCACAAAACATCTCTGGTTTCCTGTTCCCACTTCATTCAGAACCCCCCAAATGAATCTTCTGTTTGTTTGGTGACCGCTGCATTTTTGTGTGTGTGCTTATGCGTTTCTTTGCCTCCAGTTTCATATCAAACCATTTACGCTTCACCTCTGACATGGTTCTTTGTACTACGGAGACAACATTAACAGCATGTGTTACCTCCCTCCAGGCCTTCGCTTTGCCTGTCCCTGCCACACCACCACTAACTGAAGAAAATAAAATGTTTTCCACATGTTGTCCACTTCACCCAAAATGATTTTGATCTCCGCTTCGGAAAAAAATCTTTTTTCTTTCTCTGCGCCATGACTGACAGGTCGACAGGATGCACCTACACCTCCTTATATGGTGGTCATTAGCTATTCATGGGCGGGGATTTATGCTAATTGCTGATTACCGGGAGCGCGCTGTCACTTTACGATGGATTGGTATTCATGATCGTACACACGTGTTTACGATCATATCTGAGTTTCCCGCAGCGTTCCTGAATCCGGAGTAGGTTTTTAGTAGAGTAGGCTTTTATGTGCAAATCTACACACAGATTTACTCACTTTTCATGAATGAGACCCATTAATTTTTGTAGGAATACATTCAAACAGTTTGCGAGAACAGCCTGAAAAGTAAGACATGTTGAAATGGTCACCTCTCTGTCACTTCTCTTTCAGCACAGATTTTGTGGCGTACTTAGTTTAATCTCCTGCAGCATTTTTTTTTTTTTTTTTTAGATAATCAAACCTGCTTTAATTGAAACCTCCTCGTGAAGCTCTCATTATGCCACCAGCACTTCAGAGAGACTCAGTACAACTTGGCATCTGTCAGCAGCTGCAGACTCGTCCCAGTTTGTCCCAGTCTGCCTGAAGGGATTATTGACAACTACTCTGTTTCGTTTGGGGAAGTTGGCATTGTCATGGCAACGTTATACGTCACCGGCTTGTGTGAACGATTGACTAAGTCCCTCAGTTTCTCTCTCAGCGTCTGTCAGTTTTCACTTCATCTCTGTCTTCTGTCGTGCCATCTCCATCTTTCCTGAATCTTTCTCTCCCCCTGCTTCTCACAGATTAAAAAAGAAACCCTGAAGAGCAATTAATTGAAGTTTCTCTTCGCCTTGTCATTGCGTTCATCACAACAGTGATCACATCACTAATATCTAATCATGACCTCAAATTGTTTCATCCTGGCGCCTCTTTAATTGTTTGCCTCCACCTGCCAACACAAACTTTCTTTGAAGGTTATCAAAGACTTCTGAGGTAATGTTGAGAGGCTGAGGAGCAGAGACTGGCTTTTCCCACATCGTTTTTTTTTTTTTAACATTACTTGAATGACCTTTCTGTTTTATCAGGAGATACATGGGAGACAGGATGACATTCAACACCAGCCCAGGTGTTGGATTTCCTGTGATTCTGCGACAAAGTCGATGTGTCTCTTTACCGAGTCGCACAAAATACGGAAACAAAACACACACCAGGCACAGAAACAAATTAAAGCTGCAAGCAGCGTTTGGCGGGACCTCGCCTCGCGTCCGTTTCGGCCTCAAGCGAATGATTTAGAAATATCGCACACATTGCCACAAACATCAGAAAATTCTCACACAGCTGAACATTTTGATGTTTGAATGCTTTCTGTAGCTGTAGTTATGTAGAAGTGACGTCACAATATGCAAATTAGATGAGTGAATTTTCTCCCATCAGATTCCTGTTCCTTCATTTTGAGGATGAGATGACAAAAACAACACACCTACAGGCCGCAGAGGCCATTTTAGTGTACCTTGGTGGCGCTAGAGAGCCCATTTTGGCACTTTAGGGGTTAATTTATGATTTTCTGAAATTGTTGACCGGTTCTGATATGCGTGCCAATTTTGGTGAGTTTTGAGCATGTTTAGGGGGTTAATAGGATCCTCGCCTTCGGCGAGGACTCCTCACGGAGGAGTCCTCTGTCTCCAGGCTTGGTCCTCAATAACTTTTCTCATTTACAGTTTGCCTTTATCTCTCACCACTTTCAAGCCACAGCCTTTTGAAATGTAGAAATGAATATTTTTCCTCAAATAACTCTGGCAACTAAAGGGTTTTTTAAAATGGAGATTCTGTCGCTGTCATGTCATCAGGTCAGTTTTAGAATCACACACACGTCATGTTTCTGTGAGTTTGTGACAGTGGTTGCCATGATCACTAGTAGGTGCAGCTAGGGTCAGAGTGAGAGAGTGGTTTGATCTGTCTACCACATGCCTACAGGCCACAGCGGCCATTTTAGTGCAGCTAGGTGGCGCTAGAGAGCCCATTTTGCACTTTAGGGGTTAATAATGTGTATTTGCTGTTTGAAATGAAGATTGTGCTGCTGTAATCTGTCCTGTAAAGATTGTGAGACACAGACACAGACAGACACAGAGACAGAGACAGAGACAGAGACACAGACAGACACAGAGACAGACACAGAGACAGAGACAGAGACAGACACACAGACAGAGACAGACACACAGACAGACACAGACCAGAGACAGAGAGCTGCTGCTCTGTGTCTGTGTCTGTGTCTGTGTGAGCAGTCGTTGTCATGGTGATTAAGACTTGCCTGCACTTGCGCCACACTGACACATGATGAGAGAGGAGATCAGCTCAGGCTGTTTAACATGGGTTTTGAGTCCTCGAACAAATTGCTCTGACGACCAAACCGTTGTTCAAATCAAAAAAATAAAGCGATGATGAGAACCAGCAACTTGTCGTGAACGTACGTGGCATTTTTTTATATTTCTGGAGTCCAAAATGTGGTCAGGGGAGCGAGTTTAAAATGTGTTGCACCTCAGCTGTTTCCAGAAATTTCTCCTCTGAGTTTACATGGGAGTGAATGAGAAAAAAATCGGCACTCCCTTCGCTTTGGAGCCGTTCAGCAAAAATGTGTACGTGTGTCAGACTCCATGTCAACATTTCTGTGACCAGGACAAATTTTCCTACGTTTTGTGATAGAAATTGTGTCTGGAAAGTGAAAATTGTGGCCATGGCAGCGAGTTAAAGACAAAAGTTTTAGACGATTTTTAGAGCTGTCTCCACTCTAGCGCGGAACATTCCGCGCAATAGACACCCATTATAAACGCACAATTTCTCCACTTTTTCTCATGGTACTCTGAGAGGCAGCGATGAAAAACGATAAAAGATTGGGAAAAGATGAAAACATGAGTGAATTCACGAGACCTGTGGCAACATTTGAGAGTTTGAATGGAGTCTGTAGGTTAAAGTATGGAGACGCTGTAAAGGCTAGAAAAAGCCCAAAGATTGGTGTCTTTTTCCCCCCTGCTGCCATTCATTTCCTATGGGACAGCTTTCGACGGCCGTCAGGACGTTTTTCTGACATCTCACCTTCAGGAGCCCCGAAATCCAAACGAAGGCAGGAATGAAAAGTTACGAATAACTTTTGATTAGAAGGAGTTGATCTGGCATCCCTGCAAGTTTGGAGCCGGTGGGATAAACGCTGTATGAGAAGATGTTTTTTTAAGGAAAGGCAGTTTTATGCAGTTTTAAGGCAAAATCTTACTTTGAAAGGGCAATTACATCACTTCCTGTTGGGTTTAGGTCAGGGGTGTCAGCGCGTGATTTTTAGGTCTTGATGAGACGAACATGACAGTTTTGGTTTGATGTTTCTACGACGTTCCTACAGGCCGTAGCGGCCATTTTAGTGTGCCTAGGTGGCGCTAGAGAGCTCATTTTGGCACTTTAGGGGTTAATTTCATGATTTTATAAAATTTTTCACCGGTTCTGATGTGCGTGCCAATTTTGGTGAGTTTTTGAGCATGTTTAGGGGGTCAAATTCCAGTTCAAAGAGGCGGCGGGAGAAACAAAGAAAGAAAGAAATAATAAACATTAAAGCTGCAAGCAGCGTTTGGCGGGACCTCGCCTCGCGTCCGTTTCGGCCACCACCGAATTATTTAGAAATATCGCACACATTGCCACAAACCTCAGAAAATTCTCACAGAGCTGATTGTTTTGATGTTTGAATGGTTTCTGTAGCTGTAGCTATGTAGAAGTGATATGACAATATGCAAATTAGATGAGTGAATTTTCTCCCATCAGATTCCTCTTCCTTCATTTTGAGGATGAGATGACAAAAACAACACACCTACAGGCCGCAGCGGCCATTTTAGTGTACCTTGGTGGCGCTAGAGAGCCCATTTTGGCACTTTAGGGGTTAATTTCATGATTTTCTGAAATTGTTGACCGGTTCTGATATACGTGCCAATTTTGGTGAGTTTTTGAGCATGTTTAGGGGGTCAATAGGATCCTCGCCTTTGGCGAGGACTCCTCACGGAGGACTCCTCTGTCTCCAGGCTTGGTCCCTAATAAAGTTTCTCATTTACAGTTTCCCTTTATCTCTCACCACTTTCAAGCCACAGCCTTTTGAAATGTAGAAATGAATATTTTCCTCAAATAACTCTGGCAACTAAAGGGTTAAAATGGAGATTCTGTCGCTGCCATGTCATCAGGTCAGTTTTAGAATCACACACACGTCATGTTTCTGTGAGTTTGTGACAGTGGTTGCCATGATCACTAAGTAGGTGCAGCTAGGGTCAGAGTGAGAGAGTGGTTTGATCTGTCTACCACATGCCTACAGGCCACAGTGGCCATTTTAGTGCAGCTAGGTGGCGCTAGAGAGCCCATTTTGGCACTTTAGGGGTTAATTTCATGATTTTCTGTAACTGCTTACCGGTTCTGATATGCGTGCCAATTTTGGTGAGTTTTTGAACACGTTTAAGGGGTAAATAGGATCCTCGCCTTCGGCGAGGACTCCTCACTGAGGACTCTTCTGTCTCCAGGCTTGGTCCCTAATAATAAAACTTTTCTCATTTACAATATACTTTTATCTCTCACCACTTTCAAGCCACAGCATATTGAAATGTAGAAATGAATATTTTCCTCAAATAACTCTGGCAACTAAAGGGTTAAAATGGAGATTCTGTCGCTGTCATGTCATCAGGTCAGTTTTAGAATCACACACACGTCATGTTTCTGTGTTGGTGACAGTGGTTGCCATGATCACTAAGTAGGTGCAGCTAGGGTCAGAGTGAGAGAGTGGTTTGATCTGTCTACCACATGCCTACAGGCCACAGCGGCCATTTTAGTGCAGCTAGGTGGCGCTAGAGAGCCATTTTGGCACTTTAGGGGTTAATAATGTGTATTTGCTGTTTGAAATGAAGATTGTGCTGCTGTAATCTGTCCTGTAAAGATTGTGAGACACATAGACACAGAGAGAGACACAGACAGAGACATAGACAGAGACATAGACAGAGACACAGACAGAGACAGACACACAGACAGACATACAGACACAGAGACACAGACAGACACAGACAGACAGACACAGACACAGACACAGAGACAGACGCTCTGTCTCTGTGTCTGTGTCTGTGTCTGTGTGAGCAGTCGTTGTCATGGCGATCAAGACTTGCCTGCACTTGCGCCACACAGCCAGATGATGAGAGAAGATCAGCTCAGGCTGTTTAACATGGTTTTGAGTCCCCGAACAAATTGCTCTCACGACCAAACCGTTGTTCAAATCAAAAAAATAACGCGATGGTGAGAACCAGCAACTTGTCGAGAACGTCCGTGGCATTTTTTTATATTTCTGGAGTCCAAAATGTGGTCAGGGGAGCGAGTTTAAAATGTGTTGCACCTCAGCTGTTTCCAGAAATTTCTCCTCTGAGTTTACATGGGAGTGAATGAGAAAAAAATCGGCACTCCCTTCGCTTTGGAGCCGTTCAGCAAAAATGTGTACGTGTGTCAGATCCATGACAACATTTCTGTGACCAGGACAAATTTTCCTACGTTTTGTGATAGAAATTGTGTCTGTAAAGTGAAAATTGTGGCCATGGCAGCGAGTTAAAGACAAAAGTTTTAGACGATTTTTTAGAGCTCTCTCCACTCTAGGCGGAACATTCCGCGCAATAGACACCCATTATAAACGCACAATTTCTCCACTTTTGCTCATGGTACTCGGAGAGGCAGCGATGAAAAACGATACAAGATTGGGAAAAGATGAAAAACATGAATGAATTCATGAGACCTGTGGCAACATTTGAGAGTTTGAATGGAGTCTGTAGGTTAAAGTATGGAGACGCTGTAAAGGCTAGAAAAAGCCCAAAGATTGGTCTCTTTCTCCCCCCTGCTGCTATTCATTTCCTATGGGACAGCTTTCGACGGCCGTCTGGACGTTTTTCTGACATCTCACCTTCAGGAGCCCACGAAATCCAAACGAAGGGAGGAATGGAAAAGTTACGAATAACTTTTGATTAGAAGGAGTTGATCTGGCATCCCTGCAAATTTGAAGCCGGTGGGATAAACGCTGTATGAGAAGATGTTTTTTTAAGGAAAGGCAGTTTTATGCAGTTTTAAGGCAAAATCTTACTTTGAAAGGGCAATTACATCACTTCCTGTTGGGTTTAGGTCAGGGGTGTCAGCGTGATTTTTAGGTCTTGATGAGACGAACACAACAGTTTTGGTTTGAAGTTTCTACGACGTTCTACAGGCCGTAGCGGCCATTTTAGTGTGCCTAGGGGGCGCTAGAGAGCTCATTTTGGCACTTTAGGGGTTAATTTCATGATTTTATTAAATTTTTCACCAGTTCTGATATGCGTGCCAATTTTGGTGAGTTTTTGAGCATGTTTAGGGGGTCAAATTCCAGTTCAAAGAGGCGGCGGGGAGAAAGAAAGAATAATAATAATAAACATTACAAAACAATAGTGTCCTCGCCTTCGGCGAGGACTAGTCATCCTCTAATGAAGACTTTAGAGGCATTAGAGTCCTCGCCTTCGGCGAGGACTCCTCCCTTAGTAGTGTTTTGGCTGTGGCATGGTTCGTATTTGGCGTTCAAAATACAAGAGGGTCCTCGCCTTCGGCGAGGACTGCTCTCTGAGCAGTCCTCTGCCTCTAGGCTCGGTCCCTAATTACAAAAACAATAGTGTCCTCGCCTTCGGCGAGGACTAGTCAGCCCCCAATGCACAGTTTAGATGCATTAGGGTCCTCGCCTTCGGCGAGGACTCCTCCCTTAGTAGTGTTATGGCTCTGGGCATGGTTCGTAATGGGCGTTCAAAATACAAGAGGGTCCTCGCCTTCGGCGAGGACTGCTCTCTGAGCAGTCCTCTGCCTCTAGGCTCGGTCCCTAATAACAAATGCTGGAGTAGTCTCACAGTAAATGCCACTTTGTTGAAGCCAGTAATGTTGAGTTTGCATTGAGATCGTCAGAGGCGTTCAAATCAACGGCCATTTTTTAAGCTGCAGATTTGTGAAGCACAAATCCAATCATGCATCTTTCATCCAGTGTTGAAGAGGTTCTATTTGTGATTGTACATGAAGGCAGCGAGATCTCATGGTTTCCCCCCAAACAATTTCTTGGCCAACTGCTGAGCTAATGTTTGCTTCAGACTAACAGACCAGCCACTTAACAGCCCCCAAACTGTGGACACCTCCAACTCCCTATTGTTATTCTCTGCCTTCCTTTGATTTGGGGGGTAATCATGAACAGTTCCTGCAATGCACTCATGGATGTACAAACCAACTACTGCTGGATTACTTAAATACTAAAGAAAACTTCAAAAGATATAATGATTCTTTGACTCCAATGAGGCATAGTGGGCAAAGAACCTGTTGTGTTTCCATGGCAGCAATATTGCTGTTTCTGACAGTAACCATCGTGTCGACCTGGAAACAGAGCAACAGAAATGACAATAAACCTGTGACTAAATGACAGCAAAGCACCAGAATGATGTTTAGCCAGCGCGTGGAATCATTAATCGGCTACACCTGATCATCGGTCTGATCTTTAACCAGGTTCTGAATAGTTTCTCATCCAACCACTTATGCTGAAACTTGCGTTTTCCCATTTTTCCGACATTTGCTAATATTCGCTATTTGCTAATATCATCACATTATACTTCCAATCAAAATTATTAAATGTTTATATGATCAAAATAAATCGTGAATAACAATGTTTTTTTTCCATCAAGTGTATTTAATTTTTATTGCCTCTGGACATCAAATTTAATGCTTTTTAATGCCATTTAAGGCCTTAATCTATTTGAATTTTAATGCTTTTTAATGACCTTCGGAAACACTGTCTCAGCAATGGTATGGTGTGTATATATATTTTTTTTTTAAAAAAATACTGAGCCCTACACGTAAATTGATATGCTGAAAGTTGTGATGGCAGCCAACAAAATCAACTGTTGCATGCAAAAACTTTTAAATTGGTAATGATAAAAGTTCATGCAGTAATTAAAACCACAGTTCTCCTATTTTAAAAATGGCGCTTTCCAAATTGCAGTTTGGCTCCAAACACCAATTGTTCATTTGTGACTTCAAATGAGCTTTTATCAATCCATCATTCATACATTCTATAACTAGTGATCTTTTGTTTTAAGGGGGCTTTTGGCACTATTTGCTTTGTCCCTTTAGAAACAATCCACCCTATCAACACCATGGTAAATGTGCTTCATAGAAGAAGTGGATGATTCTTCTTGCACTCTCTCCTCTGCGCTCTTCAATTGTCGTGTATGCACAGTACTGGCACAATATCAGTCTGTTGTATAAAAGTGATAATGCCCTTGAGGTCTTCACTGTAGCTATGAGTGCTGCTGTGCACCATTATCATAACCATTTTTAAAGTGCTTCAATTCAGAAATAGAGGAGAGGCAGGAAGAAAGCGGTGAGGTGCATTCACTGTGGGCGTAAGGTGCAGCTTATTTTAACACAGCTGTTATCAAGTTTGATAAAAGTGTTAGACTAAAGATAGAATCTCTTGAGGGTGAAAGATGTGAGTCTGTGCGCACATATGTGCCGGTTCAGTTTGAAAATCTAGCGTGGAAAGGGAATAAGTGCCATTTTCCCTTCTACTCTTTAAAAACGCCCATCAAGTACCCTTGAGCAAGGTACTCCACCTCCAGCTGCTGCTGTGTCGCTGCTGAACAAACCCAGGTGTGTTACTATGTGAATGTGAGGGAACCATAGTGCTAAAAAAATATATATCTAAAGCTTTAAAAGAGCATTCCCAAGCACCAGATGAATAAAGGTAGAGAGAAACATGGAAACGGGGGTGTTTTTCAGCTGGATAATGCTGTATTCATGCTCTGGATATGCATCAGTGATTTTCATCTTCAAAGGACTGGAGGTGTTTTTTTCCATGCTTCTGTGCCTCTTTTTGCCCCTCCCTCCCATCTGCTGGAGAGAATTACCTTGTATTAAACATCTTGTGAAGATGACTACAGCTGAAAAGTGATTAACAATTGTAGCCTTCGAAATTGATTTAGTGCATTCAGAGATGGTCTTCTGCAGACCTTGGTTGTAACGAGTTGAGTTGCCTTTCTGTCATCTTGAGCCAGTCTGGCCGTTCTCCTCTGACCTCTGGCATCAACAAGGCGTTTTCGCCCAGAGAACTGTAGCTCACTGCATATTGTGTCTTTTTCAGACCATACTCTGTAAACCCTGGAGATGGTTGTGCTGAAAATCCCAGTAGATCAGCAGTTCCTGAAATACTCAGACCAGCCCGTCTGGCACCAACAGCCATGCCACGTTCAAAGTCACTTCCATCACTCTTTCCTCACTTGAACTTCAGCAGGTCGTCTTGACCACGTCTACATGCCTAAATGCGTTGAGTTGCTGCCATGTGATTGGCTGATTAGTAAGGCCGATGAGTGTACATATTACATTGGATGTGTTCTACAAATGCACATGAGAAATCAAAACAGTGAACACTTCAGTGATGAATTTTGGGCAGTCCCTCGGTCTGCGCAGACTTCTAGACACGAACAGCCGGAGTAGTCTCTATATACAGTCTGTAGGCAAACCCCGGAGATCTTGCCTCCGGAAGAAGAGCGGAAGAGCCCTGGCTGTTTGTAGTCCGCGTGATATTGACCATTCACTTTTGACCCGGCTGCAGTTGCCGCCGGGTTAAATGGTCCGTGCAGTGAACTAATGAGGTGGAACATAATTGGCGTCACTGCAAACTCTGAATCCATCGCATTGGTTCAGCATATTTACTTATATATAAAGAGAAGTCGGAAACGGAAATTCGCCTCCTCCGCCCAAATCAAACTGGAATGCCAAAAAAAAAAGTGAATGCTGGCAGTTTAAATTTGCCTTAAAATCCCTCTAGGAAAGTTACTCCCCATTGTCTGCTGTGCAAAACTTGGTGTATGCCTGCAGGGAGTGACAAGGTCAAAAGGAGCCAAATAGCTCTGTACATACTTTGCATTCTCATTATAAACCATTGCACATGAGCTGGCTGACTGGAATACGGTCTTACAGAAAGTTAGTTAGTTTGTATTTTCTAATACCTTGTTATCTTGCTTGGCTGTAAGATGTTTTATCATTATTACCCCAGAGCACATTTAGTGAACCTCCAGAAGAAGAACCTTTCTTCACCATTTTAAGTATCTTATTATTCAGTTTGGCTTTGGCTCGTAAGGTGGTTTGAAAGACCTGTGTTTACTAAACTTCAGAAGCCTGGCATCGACTGAGATGATCCAACAACAGCGGAGTGATGAGGTTTCCAAAGGACAGCAGAGATAGTATTCTAGTGCAGCTTGTCACCGTCTGACTTGTGGTCGTTCTGTTTTAGGATTGTTGTACTTCATTTCGTCCTTTTTCCATTCTGTGTGAAAGCGCCACTGCACACAGTAAAATGTGAGGGCACGGTCTCAGGTCAAACTTATTCACACACACATATACCTACACACCCACACAGGCATATAAATCAAGTAGACGCAACCTCATGGGAGCACACATATGCCTTTATACACACTCAGACACACACTGATGGCTTTCTCGGAGATTCACTGAGGCTGTAAAATGATCTTGTAAAAGAGTGGTGGGGGCCTCCCGCTTCAGCTCTAGAGGGTTCATTAACTGACACACACACACACACACACACATGCAGACACACACACATGCAGACACACACGTACAAAGACACACGAGCAGACATAAAGTGACCCCTGCAAGGAATTCATTCATTTTTATGCCCCTCTCACCTCATGGCTGTTTATTTGTTTTCCGACCCATTAGGTTAGCAGCTTTTCAGGACTATCCTTTTTTTTAGGGTCTCTCTCAGATTTACTCACTGTAGCAATGACTGGGCGCCATGAAAAGGAGACGGTCCACTAGAAATAGCTATAAGAACAAGACTGCCTGAAGACAGTTTTCACTGTTAGTTGTGAATGTGACTAGAAGTGATGTGACACGAGTGTCACAGCAGTTTTACTGTACAACCTCCTTCACTGGCAATGTTGATGTGAACTGTGGGGTACAAATGCATTCTATTGTATTTAGCATCTTAAGCAGCATGAGCATTATGGCCGGGCTTCACCGGCTGCAAATGTAAGCGTCACGTCAGCATAGCGTCGAGGCGTATTGATTTGGGCTTCACTGACTGCGACACGTAGAGAAGCCAGCGGGGTTGTTTACCGTTTGCCGTGCCGAGACGCTGCATGAAACGTTAAAGCATTTTCCAAGTTATTACAGATATTTGAGTTATCTACAAGTTCACTGTACTGTTTGTCATCTACTCGCTTTCAAATGTCCGCCACAGACATTTACACAATGTCACGGATAAACATGGGTAAATTCATGAAAAAGAATCATCACATATCACCTCTGATAATGGTTTATTCATTTAAAAACACACTGTGCTCGTTTAGCACACTATTTGATGTAGTTTTTATCTGCTGGAGGGTCACGTAGGGGAGCGTAGCGCGACAAAAATAGAAGAGCGGCGTAAAATAGAGAGTTGTCGCGCAACAGACGGGGGTTGTAGTGCTGCTCCTGTTGCCGGTGGAGCTGCTGTAATTGATTAACGGGGGGCGAGATGCTACGAGACTCACGCTGCAGACGTGCCCAGTGGAGCCCCACCTTTACTGTTAGATTAAACTGTCAGCCTGTACAGAACAATGGTAAACATTCTCACTCATGTTTTGCACACTGAATTTGAATTCACTATGGGGGTTTGGCATATTTCAACCATATGCTTGGACTTTTTAATCAGTTAGAAGTATAGATTGAAAACATAAACATATTAAATTGGTTCCTTTGTATTTCATGATAGACTGGTAGTACAGACCAATGCTAACGGGTGAAAAATGGCAATTTATTTAAGTTGTTGAGATATGTGAAATCGGCAAACTTCATTTTCAACTGTAACTGTAACGTTAACAGTTAACAGTGGTGTTTCTGCTGTGGTTTCTTTATGCAGTGTTGCTTTGCTAGCATCTTTGATAAACCAACTCTACCAGCGCAAAAGCTAAACTATGTACTACTCTGTGGTTAGTGGCTGTTGCAGAGGGTGTTAAGTGTACACTAAATCTGGATTATTACCGCAACTTTACATTACAAATTAACAGCAATTGACCCCTTTCGACGCGAAGGTGCAGCGGCTCTACTCCGAGCTCCCTCTGGATGTCTGTGCTCCTCACCCCATCTGTAAGGCTGAGCCCAGACACCCTACAGAGGAAACTCATTTCCACCGCTTGTATCCGCGATCTCATTCTTTCGGTCACTACCCAGAGTTCATGACCACAACCATAACAGCAATTCCTGTGTTTTAAAATGACTACTATTGTCAGTGAAGTCTGGTGGCTTTGAGGTAGCAGCTTCAGTTCCCCTTGGCAAGTGCTGTCTGACAGCAAGGTAAAGTGGTGAAAAAATTCTGCATATAGCATACACTTAAAGGGATAGTGCACCCAAAAATGAAAATTCAGCCATTATCTACTCACCCATATGCCGAGGGAGGCTCAGGTGAAGTTTTAGAGTCCTCACATCACTTGCGGAGATCCAAGGGGAGAGGAGGTAGCAACACAACTCCACCTAATGGAGGCTGACAGCGCCCCAGATTCAAACGTCCAAAAACACATAATTGAAACCGCAAAATATCTCCATACTGCTCGTCCGAAGTGGAAAAACGTAATTTGAACTCTGTTTTTAGCCTCATTGTAGCCTAATGGGTGAATTTAAATTTGTGGGTGCACCATTTGTTTAAAATGATGTTGATTCTTTAAGGTAAGCCTTTTTTTAGGTGGCCAAAAACTAACAAATTGAGGCAGCATTTGCTCGGCACTGTTTCATTTTATGCGTGTGACGCAGTTTTCTACCCTGAAGTTGTTATAAACAACCATCGTGACTCAGTCTGTACATGAATGACATCAGCTGACAGGAAGTAAATATAAACCCAAGCTGCGGCCTCGCAGTTCAGTTCCAGTGAAAAGGTCTGTAATAACAGGAAGAGCGTATTTTGCTTTGTGTCACTTACTGCAATAAGTGTTTTGATGGCAAAGTGCTGCTGTTCATCTTTGCACTGTCTATAGTCGAAGCACATCTGTAGCTCGACTCTACAATTCCCATAACAATGATGTGACTGAGTGTCAATATATTATTATGTTTCCTTGTTGATACTCGAAGATGTCCCTGACAGAAAGATTGCCTTGGTGAATAAATATTGCATAGTTTGGAGTATGCAGGTGCTTTCCATTCTGTTTTAAAGACTGTGGAAAGGAAGGTGCGCAGATCAGGTGTTATTATAGCATAGTGGAAATTGGCAGTTTTTTGTGGACCTAAAACTGACAATATTGCAAAGAATAATAGAGTTCATGACTTCGGCAACATAACTTGACTGGGTTTTGCTGTGGAGAGCTGCTGCTGTGTGCACAACGAGTGCAACACCATAGAGTTCAAGAGGTTAAAGACTGTTCATGTGTAATTTCTGCCTGAGTACTCTGCTCTTGTTCAGCCGCCTGTATAACAACTACCAAACAAAAATAATCACCCTAACCATTACTCTTTACCTCCCTCCCTTCTGTTTATACCTCCTACCCTCCACCAATCCATGATCCTTCTTTTTTTTGTAACATCAAAGAGAGCAAGGCTACATGCAAAACGGTGATTTGTATCATTTTAATGTGTTTTATTGCACTCTGTTGTGCATTAAGAGCCAGATGAAAGAGAAAAACAGAGGATTAAGAAGAGGAAGAGAAAATGGTCTTTAAAGCTCCTATATGCGGAATGTTTACGTTATTATAGCATCTTTAAAAATTACCCTGATGGCAGAGAGACGTGAAAAGACTCAGAGGAGACTGATAACAGAGCAGGGAGGTCTTTAATGTTGGATTTACGATGTTTTGGTCAAAAAAATAAAAGAGTTTATGAGAGTGTACCACTTACAGTGTTAGTATAAGATGTTGTGGTACATGTGCATTAAAAATAACAGCAGTGTAGAAAGCATTTTTTACAGTACACATAAAATGGCATCCCTTTGATGCTGATGTGTCACATTAAGCCAACTGGCTAATTATAATCATCTCTTCAGTCCTTGGACAGGTAAATGATGCAGTGTGATGATAATGTTGTTTTTTTGTGTGTGTGTTTTGGTTTTAAGCGCATAAAGCAAGATAAAGTGTAAATGAAAGACAACACATATGCGATTGAACTGCTGTTTGTCCAGCCACCAGGTTTGTAACCTTCAGAGACTGGTTTTAAATACTATAAGATATGAAAATCAAACAGATGTGCAATCTGTAAAATCCAGTGCCGTAACTCTTATTTAGTTCCTGTTATATATTCTATAACTGCCAGTGCAACTCCGTCTCCTTGAAAATCTTTGAATATACTATTAATTTCCAACAGGAAGTATGTTTTGAAAGAAAAAATATGTCACCTTCAGTAAGTTTTACTGAATGTATCTGGAATGTAAATGTTGAAACTGTGGGTATGTGCAAAATGTTCACCGAGGACATATTTAATTTCTTTTCAGACAGTATCTGCTTTCGAAATAGAAAAGCTGCTTTTACCTATTTAATCACGATCAACCATTTGTGGTCGTGTGCAGCCAATCACAGCACTTGGTTAAGTTTATGTTATGGTCATTGTCTTGGTTGAATATGTAAAAGCCCAAACTGACTTGTCACAAAGCGTTTACTTTATTAATACTTAAGCTAAACTATAAATTTTGGCTCACCTTCCTGAAGTGTTCACGTTGCCTGAACATAACCAGGGCTCAGGATGGGAACATTGTGCACAAATCATTCCCCTCAACCTGCTGCCGGTAACTTGTGTGTGGTACAAAAACAAAGCACATAGCAAAAAACATAGCAAAAAAAAAAAAAGACGCCAGTGAACTGAATTCAGGCAGCACTCCATTTCCCTCAAAACACATTAGTAGTAAGTAACTAATTTCTAGGCGATGGGGTTGGGCTGTGGGGGAAAATGGTCTCTGAGTTGAGTGGTGGTGTCGTGACTGTGTCCAGATGGTAACAATTTGAGTAAGTGATGACGTAGATGGGTAGTGTACCTGATTTATACCCTGTGCCCTCCTGCAGTGTCTCCAGGTGTCCTCCAGGTGAAGGGCTTTATTACCCGTGATCCTTGTCGACTGTCATACAAAATACTACGGGTTTCCACTTCGACTATGAGTTACTCCTCGTCCACCTTTCCTCGGACCCTCGCGCTGACTGACAACTTGTGCAACAGGATGTGACATGATTTTTTAAAAACTGAGAGTTTACAATCCGTAGTCTGGACATTGTGTTGTATTTTGAAATTTAATGGATGCTGTGTGCGTTCCATTTCTGGTTTGGTGCGATCTGAGCTTTATAGCTTGATGTGGAGTGGATGTGCAGTCGCTGAAAAACGGACCTGGTGCGTATCTCCAACGAAGCGGAGCGCCGTGGCACTTCTGGGACGCTCCAGGGACGCTACGCAGTGCTCGCTGTGGAAATTAAGCTATTCACTAGGATCTGCTACGCGCTGCGCTGTCCCTAAATCCTTCAATAGTGTCTGGGAATTGTTTTAAATTGTGCTGCTTAAAATAAATAATAATGTGCTTTAGTTTTGTCAACACTGAGGTACAAGTTCTTGTCCCTGTGACACAAGAAAAGCTTTTCCTGCAACATTTTTATTGCTGGATGATCATGGAGAAGGCCAGTACCAGTTTTATCATCTGAAAGTAGCTTGTAGCGGGTCACCATGGGACAGACATGCATTGTAAAAATAATGGGTGTAGCTTTCATGATGGCACCTGTTGGATTGTGGGCTCTCATTTTGTTTTTTGGAGCTAGAAGTGACCATATGTAGGTGAGGGGCTGAATGTGTGAAAGAGCAAAGGGTAGATCTGACTGAAGCACGATCGGCTGACAGGCTGTCACTCAAAGTGGCCCGCCCTTAATGATGTGTCACTTCAAGTCTACATAAAACGTAAACAAGTGACTTAAAAAAATGAATCCCGTACAGTTAACATGGGGTCTATGGCGATTGACTGGCTTCCAGAGCCTGCCTCAAGTGGCTTCAGTGTTTGCTACATTTTTCGGCCACGCAGGTCCCGCTTTAGGACGGCACCATATTGTTTTGTTTTCTTACTATCATGCAGTCACCTTTATACGCGATTGTTCCATTTTTTGGTCATCTGAGCAGGTGTTGGAAGCTCTGTCGACCTTGTTCCTCCGGGTTCACAGTCTCCTCCTGTATATTCATGTCAGCATATTCATAGCTTGCAGTGAACCATCTGTGAACTCGGCCCCTGCCAGGACAACTTTCTGCCCCGGTGATATGAGCCAGTTTTGACCAACACTGCGTCACTTTGCAAATGTATGTGCATATACGAAGGGTGGGAACTGCACATGACAAGACAGATTACAGAGAAGATGAACAGAGAGTCTCACTGTGTTTCAACTGGAGGAAGAAAGAAGGAAAAAGCTCATAGACGGCTTTAAAGAAATTGCATATATGATTAGTCATCCATCACTGGGTGAAAAAAGGTTAACAGAAAAATCTCTGTAGAGGTGATTTAGTCCACGGTCGGTGAACAATACAGGGATTCAATAGTGCGGGATTCAGCAATTTGTTCCCATCACAGAGAAATAAAAGCAAAGCAAAACTGACAGTCAAGCTGTGACAGCTTTGAGGGAATGTGACGGAGAGAGCGAGGACTGGTGGGCGCAGTGGTAGTTAAACCCACTTGCACTCAATTTAACCAGAGTTTCCAGCTGACCTTAATCATTCCAATGCATGAAAGCACTCTTTTTCTTTATCTGAGCAATTTTAAGGTCAGTTCTTTTACGGTGGAGCTACATAGTTCTGTCTGAATGAGCATTAAGCTGATCAGAGGCGGAATCATTTGAAGCATCTTGTTTTCCTACAAAGTGAGCGATGACAGCAAAAGTTGCAGCGGCGCTGCCTTGAGGGTGAGGCACAGACTGGATTTAATAAGAAGCTATTCTGGAGTCGTTTCTAGTTACAGTTGCAAAACCAAAACAAAATGAGTTATCTGTAATGTTTTGGTGGATTATTTACAACAAGCTGGTCTTAAAACGTTGTTTCTGTATCTGCGACACACAAACTTCTCTAAATGAACTGTTTAAGACCTCATGAGTGCCTCATTGTTCGCTTTTGGGTGTTTCCAGGGGATTGATTAAGGGTTGAGGGATAGAGGCATCCGGAAATACCAGATCCTCTTGGGATGAAGTAAGTGACAGAAAGACACATGGTGAAGGAGGTGTCACACTTTCACATTTAATAAACATCTCCAACTTGCTGCCAGCAAAGTCATTACAGTACATCCGTATATTTTTATGGCATCGATGTTGGTTCGGCATCGTTCGTGTCAGTACTGTCAACTGCCGTCAGATCAGTGATCAAAAGCTGTGTAATACTGTGGACACACTAGGTTTTTAAAATAAACATTGATTACAGCTCTGAAAGCGGACAGAATCAATTTGACATATTGGAGTCACTAAAAATTGATGTGAACAGGGAGTTTGTCATTGATAGTGTTTTCATTGATATGCTGCACACAGGCTTCTTTACACAGCTGAGAAATACCCTAAAGTCCCTGATTTTGACTGGCTGAATATTTAAAAAAAAAATAAATAAAATAAAAAAAAAGTCTTTGTAAGCTCTACATGCTGACAACTAAAATATCAGGAGTATGAAGTTGAGGAATATTGTTTTTGAAATGTAGACACACTCAGCTGCTGCAGTTTGAAGCAAAAAACAAAGGCCTTGAAAATTAGTCATTCTTTTAACTAGTGCCTGAAGTGTCGTTCGTAATTCTGATTATTGATGAATGAGCCTGTTGTTTTCCTGATTTGCATTTGTGGCAGTGTTAAAGATTCGAGCAGCTGAGTGAATCAAATCGAACTGAGTGGCAGGCTGAATATGAGATTTGGTGATGCACTGAATCCTTTCTGAATGAAAATCTAACTGAATTATTCCTGATTTTTTTTTTGTCCCCGTTACATTGCTAGAAGACGGGAAGGAACGGTGGTTAGTTTATGATCCAGGCTTCTTTTCAGTGTCCACTTCAGTGCAGGGAGGCGAGGAGAGGTTGACAAAAAAAAAAGCAAAGGCGTTCATATCCTTCTGCCCAGTCCAGGAAGTAAGGAAGAAGAGGTGAAGAGAGTTAAGAGAAAAAAGAGGAGCTGATGAGACGAGGAGGCCAGATGATGTTGCTTTCCATTCTGTTGAGACCAGAAGAGGGAGAGGAGGAGGTACGGTGGAAAAGCAATGTTTCTTTTTGAGGATACAAAGGAAGAGAACAAAGCTAAGGTGAAGAGACAAGTGAGGGAGAGCAGACAACACAAAAGGATTAACGCAGAGATGAAAGGGGGATTCCCAGACCACAGGCGTGGCCTTCTGTCCCACCATCCATCAGGTGATCCGAGGCTGCGTGGCCACATGGCACAATGACAAATCTGCCTGTCAGCCCGGTCCAGCAAGATGACTTGGCATTTTAACTTTCAAACTTTGACACTCAGAAGACAACATGAAATTCACAGCTGCGTACAGATTCACTCCGTCAGGGGGGACGGACGTTTACAGGTAGAAAGTACCGTACAGAAAACAGCAGATTTATTTTGTAGAGACTGTAATAGCTTATATTTCTGACTTCTTTTCTTTTCGTCTTTTTAAGTTACATATGAAATGTGAGCGAGACACACTTGCAATCTTATCAGGGTGATTTGGCAGGATTAAGATGGAAGCAGTATGTTAAGTCATATTTTGGAGTTGAAAACATTTTATATTGTAGGAGTGGTTGCTGAGATCGTAATGGTCTTTTGATATTAGCTATAAAAACTAGTCAACATTGGTATACTTCCCTCTGTTGATTATCTATTTGCAAAACCCTGAATTTATGTCCAGTGATCCTTTTTACATCCAATGCAATTGTTCTTTAAATTGTCACTTTCTACTACTAACATATGCACATGGCAACTGCAGTATGGTTAAGGTGAGAGAGAGATTGTGGTTATGTAAATAATCTATGGTTAAAATGGAAGACGCTTTGTTTAAAGGGGAACTAATGTTTTTTTCAACCTGGGCCCTATTTTCCGATCTACTTTTGTCTAAATGAGTGATAGGATGTTCAGTATTTGACATTTCTCCAGTACAAAGCTAGGGCTGCCCTGCCTGCAGCCCGTGAGTGCGCGCTATATTAAATAATAGGGCACTGGGACAGTGTCAAACAATGTCAAAATGTCCACTAACGTCCACTAAAAGTGCATTTGCATATGCACATTTTTCCCACCTTGGTAGCATTGAGTCATAATCAGTTTCTTTACTGAGAGGAAGAGTAGCAGGATCATTAATCCATGTAACCTTTACATTTTTAGCCCACTGAGGACCAAGTCTTTTATTAGTGTGCTGAGGTAACATCATAAAAACGCCTCAAAAAGTTTAATCATAACAAACATATGGAAGAATCAAGACAATGGGCTTCCAGAGACACAAGCGTGATATGTAGGACTCTTAGTGATGACAGCTATGAGGTTAAAAGTCTCTCTCAGGCTTCTCTATAATAAGTAAAACATTTGTTGCATAGTGACAAGTTGACGTTTTACACCTTCAAGGAAGAGAATGTGAGAAAAGGCAGTTAATTTATTAAGTAATGAGACTCTGATCAGACCCACACAAAATGAGTCCATTGTTCTAGCTTCTCTGCATTACTTCTCCTCCTATTTTGGCATTATGATGCTTATATTAGCATCATCTAAACAAAATACAGCCACTCAAAAAGAAGTTTAAAGCTATTGGAGGATGATCGGATTGGATAACTGGATCAACCTCTTTCATATCTCACCCACGTTTCTGGCTCTACTGTGCTGGACAAGAGAAACAGCAGCACAACTCTCTTAGCGCTCATTTCAATAACCAATAACTTTGTTTGCACATCAGACAGTTTGTTTAAGATGATAAGATTATAAATATTTGTGCACAAATACAAAATCCAATTTATTCAAGCGCTAATTCATGAGAATTAGTCGTTATCATGACATTGTGACAGTTACTAATCTTTGTTTTCACATTGCCTGAATTCATAATGCAAGAAACAGACCAAGCTATGGCTTCATTGTGATCACAGGCACATAAGCACCTGTATGAATGACACTGATAATTGGGCTAATTAACCCAGCAGAGCCATCAGTGGGTCCATCATCATAAATTCATGCTGAGAACTGTTAAACCCACAGAACCTCAGTCAAGATCTCAAATACATTTAATAGAATCTGAACTGAAGGTCATTGCATTTAAATGATGCACACACACATTTATATTTAAATTAAATATTGCAGAGCAATTTTGAAAGCTCATTATTTTTACCAGGATGTTAAGTATGCATCTCCTCCCGCTGTCTCTACCATCTTAATTTTCATATGCGGTTTTCGGGTAACACGTAGTGATTGAATTCATCACTCAAACTGGTGGATATGCTATTCTCATTTTGTTTGCTCTTGATCAGATTTCTTATAACAGAGCAGCAGTCTCTTCTTTTATTAGATATCACTCTTCTCGAGCATTTCATTTCAAATAAAAAAGGGTTTGCTCACCACTTAACCCTGATATACTCTGATACACTCATCTTATTTGTTATCATAGTATTTGGTATTTGATTTTCAAAGCAAAGCAAAGCAAGAGCAGTTGCATTATTACCAAAAACACAAAGAAAATAAAGACAGGAAATTCTAGGCATGTTTTCATCTCATTTGGAGTCAATGTAAGTTTTCAATGAAGGGAAAAAAAGACAAATATTCACATTTATTTCCTGGTGGTAGAGGTTTCACAACCGTCTACGTGTTCTACTTTCATAAAAGGAAGTGTTTAGAAGTAGCCTTTTGAAAACTGGCCACATCCTGACAGTAGTGGATTTGTTTTGTGTTGATTTGGTTACACAAGGTTTTTAAGAGTTTGTTCCACTTCCTTATTAAAATTATATGTAACAAGAATTGGTGAAGGTGATATGAAATTGTTTTGCAAGAAGTTCAAGGTAGAAGTGGATAGCGGTGTAACGATCCATCAGTCTTAATCAATGTATTGTATTGCATTGATTTAATGATAATGACATCATCGGTACAAAGTGAAAAATTTCTCTCTCTGACTTTCACTCTCATATCTAATATCACTAAAAGTCCATGACATTTGTTCCTCTCTGTGCTCTCATACCTCACCATATAATAGGTGAGACATTTGTTGCTTGGTGACAAGTGTCAGTATTCTGCCTTCGCTCTGTTTCAACAATGTTCAGCTGAAAAAATAAGCATGCAGACTGTAATTAAACTGCGCTGCTCTGTCGGTTAATGCAGTGACTTACACCAGCAGTGAGTGTGCAAAAGTCTATATATTATGTGTATTATGTGAAGCTATGAGCTGAGGAAAAGCCTGCTAACTGCTAGGCTAATTTATGTGATGTACAAATCCTTTAGGTAATAATGACAGACTAGAAATGAGAATGGTTTTGTCTTTGAGCATTAAAAGTATTTATTGAGCCAAATTTTATAATTTTATTTAATGATCTTGCTGTTAATCCATGTTTGATTTGGAGGAGTTTGGCCTCATCTTCTATGGCCAAAGCAAAAAAAAAAAAAAAAAAGGGGAACTGAATGAAAAACGGGCGTATGATATCGTCTCATATCAATTGCCAGTCCATGAATTAAATCAAATTGAAATCATATAGTTTTGAAACTTCCTGATAACAGCAAATATCTAATCATAGTCCAAGGAATCAATATAATAATGAAACCTAATGATTTACTCCCCTAGAAATGGGCTCGGACAATATTTAGGCCTTTTTATTTGTTGAGATATGATTTTAACATTGGACAAAAGAATTTCTGTTAAAGCAACACTTACCTTTCTGGAAACTTGAACATGAAAATGCTTTGAATAAGCTGATGGCACACTAAAATGTAAGTGAATTCCACTATAGATAAAAACTCCGTCCTGTCTGTCTTCCCCACGTGGAGGCCTCCGACTGACGTAACTGCTCGCGTTAGCTTCATCCTGAGCTGAAAAGGGACGAGATGGTAACAGAGTTTCTGCTGGACAGGTATTTTTAGTTTGCCCCTAATGTAACATAGGCTATAACATTATTTATGACAACACAGCATCCAGTTGCTAACTGTGAGCCTACTGTCTTGTTCGTTGCCAGTCACCAGTACTACCTAACGTTAGTGTTATATTATAAACGTAAACGCTACGTAACGTTAGCCTACTGTAGCGTAGCCTCTGAAACATTAACGTCATCTTCCTTGTGTGTTTCCACTTACTAGTAACGTTAACGCTACTATCTAACGTCAGCACTGTAACCTTATTCTAAAACTCATCGGTCATCGTTGACTCCGGATAAGCTTCAAAACTCCGGGGTTGCGTTTGACTGTGCAGGACAGGTAACGTTATGTTTAGTTTGCTTCTAATATAACCTAAAACGTTTATGACAACACAGCATCCAGTTGCTCATGGCTAACGTTAGCCCACTGTAGCGTAGCCTCTGAAACATTTACGTTATCTTTCTTGTGCGTTTCCACTTACTCGCAATGTTAACGCTACTATCTAACGTTAGCACTGTACCCTTATTCTAAAACTCATCAGTCATCACTAGCCTTGTTTCCATCAGCCTGTTTAGATGCGCATCTAGAAGTATCGCATTGGAAAATTATGATGGAAACGCCAAAATTCGAAATAAAATCCACTGATTCGCACAAACTAAAATACACTTGCTGTAGCCGGGTTTTGGTTGATTCTAAAACGGGGGATGGAAGCAGTTATGTTCAAATTAAGTCTGACGTAGCGCACCTCTCTCCATGGTGATATCCACGCTGTGGGTTGGGAAGGCGGTAATGCATTTACAAACTGGTTGCCAACCGCCAGAAAACGTAGAAGAAGAAGAATGCGAGACTTATTTTGTTTCCAGTTCTGCGGAAAACTCGCGGGAGTTTATAGTTTTCACCAAAGTCTGTACATTTAATGGAAACACACAGGATTTGTATTTCTTTAAATGCGCATTTCCCAATGATTCAAATCACTTTTGGATGGAAACATAGCTACTGACCCTGGTTGAGTTTTAAAACTCCGGGGTTGCGTTTGACTGTCTTGGTTTTAACGTTACACTCGCTCTCCTCTTCCGTGTATCTAACGTTACCTTGCCAACGCCTACGTCTGTCATAGACGTAATGAGCACGTAATGGAGGAGGGGGGAGTAGGCCTTTGGAGGGAGGTGGAGTTGCAGGAGGAGGGAGATGGGACTGTGAAGGGAGTCGAGAGTTGTGGATGTTAAACATTTTTCTAACTGCTGTGTGAAATGCAAGCAAGGGAAGAGCAGCTTTAACAGTGACTTTTGCCATCTGCACATTTGAGAAAGTTGAGCAGCTCAGTGCTTGTATTCTTCCTTCAAAACAATTTGAAATGTTTAGCCAATTAAAAGCACAAACACATGTTGTGTCTCTGTGACACTGTATGTGGCACAAGTGCCATGTTGTGCTAGTTACCCTCTAACACCAGCCCCACGCTGCTAACGGTGCAGCAGCGGACGCCTGTTGCGGACTCAGCAGCCTGGCTTGTTATTCTTGTTTTTAATTAGTCATGCAGGCTGTGGTGCAATCACTGCGATGCAGGGCAGCTTAGGTCATGTTGCTCCCAGGAGCGTCCCATCATGCTCCTGTGACCTCACACACCACATTAGCATCGTGATGACGACGGTGAACAAAGCTGCTGCATCTGTTGCAGCCTGTTTAACTGTCTGCTCAGGTATCAGCAGGTCATCCTTTGGTACATCCAAGAGAGGTTTACGAACGTGCAGTGTGTGTGTGTGTGTGTGTGTGTGTGTGTGTCTGCATGCTCAGGTTGGAGAGTAAGAAATAAATTGGTGTTAGTTTACATGTTGGTAGATTCCTCCAGGGTGTGTGCAGGATAGACCAAAGCTGCGATCACTTGAAACAAGTTTCCTGTGCAGGAGGCGTCTCTTCAGATGACATCTATGAGCTTGAACATTCTTCACATTGCTTTCGAGCTCCAGGCATCTTGCAGTAATGTGTCCATTTGTGGCTTGTGTCATTTGGAGAACACACACCAAAGAAAGCTGAAAAATGCTGCATTCCTTCCCTTTCCTTTCTAACCCAACAGCCGCAACAAAAAATATAATAATATATTAATTCACTGAATGTAAATGAACACTAGCTTGTATTACTTACAGGGCAGCACTCTAATGTGGGGTTATTATCATTAACTGATATCTCTGTATACATATCAGCAGGGCTGGACGATTAATAGAATTTTAATCATGATTTCGATTTTGGCTTCTCACTATCATAAAAACATTATAATCGAAGAAAAACGATTAATGCGCCACATGGTGCGGCATGTATGTAAGTTCCTGTGCTGGAAAAGCACCGTGAATGCACCTGTGTTAAGTACAGCAGGAGCAAGCGTGTGACGTGTGTGGATCAGTAATATGTGGAGCGAGCGATTGAGAACATGGCAGAAAGGCAGCCTTTGGTTGAGAAGAAAGGTAGACAACTTCAGTCATCTGGAAACATTTTGGCTTCAAGTTGACGGAAGTCGAGCAAAAGGAAATTGTTTGCAAAGTTTGTCACGCTGTGTCTGCCCCCCAGGGCCACACGAGCGGGAAAAAAAGTCCAAAAAAGTTAATAACTCACAAATTATGGCGAAAAGGTAGTTTCTTGCAACCCTAGAATTAAGATAAAAATATTCACAAACGAAAAACACTTCTTGTTTCTGATTAGTAGTGTTTAACTTTTGATTTAGCACTAAAAATTAAAACCCTTGACGCCGCACTGCAACGCTAGTGGACAGATGCACGACTCAGAGCAGCATGTGTCACTGACACCAGACTCAGAGCACAGCACACTGGTGGAAAATGTCACCATCAGCATATTATTTTACATAAAATTAAATCTATTTTATCATTATTTTGAGTCACATTGTTGAAAGAATTTAGCTTGTCTGTGTTCAAGCAGGATAATAGGTCTCCATTCATTGCACGTCGGGCTTCCCATTTCCTTGTTGGAGATGGTGTTGCCTTCCCCCCAAAAAAACGGGAGAAAAAAAAGCTGAATATTAAAAAAAAAAAATTCACAATCGAAATCCGTGCTATTATTATTTTAATTTACTATTATTATTTTAATTTTTTACTTGTTTACTTGTTACTAATTTATTTCTGGCTGTTCTTTTAAGTTATATTTAAAGTTGAGTTTTGGTGGAGTTTTGAAATCAATGAATAATCGTCTTTATTAATCGTGATTTCAATATCAGTCAAAAATAATCATGATTATTATTTTATTATTTTTTTGTAATCGTCCAGTCCTACATATCAGTCTGAATTATGCAGCTCGGAATATTCAGTTAGGTTCCGGTTGCTGCTAATGCTGCTGTCAGTCAGAGGACATACCAAGTGTGCTGAGATGATCCTTATCAACTACAGTTAGTGAAACTGATGTGACGGCACCAAATTCACCAGGTGGTCCTCAGTCAATACACGTGCTGCACAGACAAGCTGCTGCAGGTTGACCACTGTAGAGGTTAAGTTTAAGTTCCAGTATGTGTCCTTGTTCCTGATAACAGGACATTGCAAGGATGTAGAAGCTAATATGGTTTGCTGTTTGCTAGTTGTCCATTATGTGTTTAAATGTAACCTAATAGCTCATACTGTGAACTCAGGTATCAGGGACCTTGTCAATGTAAAACTGGTATTCATGATTTGTTGGACACTTGAGGACAACTGCCATGGTGAAAAATGGGAATGTGCTTGAGCGCACCAGCAGTGTAGGAGCGAGGTGCAGGCTCAATGCTCGACTGTATTCAGGTACTCCGAAGAACCAACCGTCACGGGTCATGTCCTTTGGTTGATCCAGCCCATGAACTTCAGCACAGCTAGAGTGACACATTTATAAGGAATTCATGGTTTATGCTTATGTTGAGGTTCTTATCGCTTAATTCAAGATGACAGACAGTCTTCTCTCCCAAAAGCCTCACTGAACTCTGCTGATATTTCTTGACCATTCTCTACTTTGTGTCAGTTCCCTAATCCATCTCATCGCCCAGGCGCTTGCAGTCATATACTTGTTTACTTCTCCTCTGAACGTACTTACTGTTTTCTGTCTCCTTCCGCTGGCTCATCGTCACGAGTGAGAAAGAAGTAATGAGAGAAGGAGACTGACCTGCTTTCACTCATCTGTGGGTGAAGGTCAAATCGTGAGACAGAGCTGAATAATAACAGGAGAAGAAGAAATGGAGCTTAAGTGGCTGCTGCTGCTACTACAGCGTGTGTTGTGTGTAAGAGAGAGTGTGTATGAGAATGTGTGTGTTTCATCACAATAATGAATAAGTCTACGTGCATTTTTTCATGCGAGCATTCGTGTGTCCAAATTCAAGTGATTAATTGCACTTACATAACCCATATCTCTGAGAGGGATGGCGAGTGGACAACTTCTATGGGATGCTTTGAGAAAAAAAAAAGGATTTTGAAATGTTATTTCTTGGAATATTTCGTTAGTTAGTATTCAAACGATGGTCTTAAAATTCATAAAAATGATTTTTATGCACTTTTCTTGCTTTCTTGGCACCAAACTTGGTAATTAGATGGCAATTATAACCAAGCTTGGATGGAATATTACTTTCAATGGATAGGATCACAACCCAAAAAAAAAAAAAATCCTGTAATGAGGCACAACAGTAAATCTCAACCCTGTTCTATCTGTATCTCAAGTAAGTGAACCTTGCACTTGAAATACACGATATGCCAATTTATAGAATAGTTCACTAAGAAAGACCACGATGTATGAACAATATAAAAGTAGTCTTACTTCGGATGACTACAGGAGTAGGGAAAGGTGGGTGAGGGTTGCATTGAATGGGATGATGGGGTTTGGGGGAGTGATGAAAAGGGAGTAGTTGGCAGGGGATGAATGGGTTGTGTACAATTGGATGATCGGGGGGCAAGGAGAGGAATGAAAGGGGTGAAGTGCACAGGGATGAATAGGGTTGAGCACAGTTGTATTGTGGCTGGAGTGTTTATGAACCCAGGTGCCTAGACTCAGGTTAAGGACACGTCTTGATGAGCTTCATCGTCCCCGCGGGGGTTCATATCCGGGATCTTCTTGTTGTGAGGCTTTGGTGCTAGTGGCTGATCCAGCATGCTGCTCTACTGAGAAGGAAGAGTGGAGGAGAACAGGGGTTTGGGGCGAGGGTTGTGACAACTGAAACATGAACCCCATGCCACTCTGAAATTGTCGAAATCTGGCGCTTGGGCAGCGCCTTGCAGAGTCAGACAATGACGAAAAAAGCCACCCTTTAACGTTGGCATGATACCCAATCCTTTGCCATTATAGCAAGACAAGAACGAAAGTTAAAGGATAACTTCGGTATTTTTCAACCTGGGTCCTATTTCCCCGGCTGCATCCGTCCATCTCTCTTTCACCCAAGAGAGCGGTGTCTGTGTCCCATAAGACTACAAATCCAAACCCTTTTCTTTTTGCCTAAACCTCACCACGTGCTTTTGTTGCCCAAACTCAACCATGTACATTAGTTGTTGGGAGAAAAACACGAAAAAAGCAGCAGTTTGTACACGCAGAATTTCCTATGAAGACAGAAGTGTTTTTTGAAAGTAGACAATGCATGTAACTGGCATAACTTGACACAGCGTCCCAGAACGTCAACAACCAACGCACCCAGTTTGCCTTGCACATCGTAGCAGGACATGGAAAGTCCATGACCAAACGTTGATATGTGAAGAGGTCGGAGTGGGAATGTGTTGGAGACATACAGGAGAGACAGGGTTACACACACCTAATAGGTCTGAGCTTGTGATTGAAAAAAATAAGGCACAAGTGGTTACATTAGCGTGGTCTTGAGCTTGAACCTCAGTTATAACTTCATATCGTATGTTGTATACTTCATATCAGCGTATCTACCCACCTGCCCATAGTGTGAATGCAGCATTGGCAGTTGTTGCTATACATGTTGAGCTTTTTTATGTACAAGCCTGCGAGTGTGTTTGCACGTAGTTCGGCATGTACCCTGTCAGGAGGGGAGAGTGTTTAACAAATGACTGCCAGCTCGGGGACACAGGGGCCAGGGACCTCTGCTAGGGAGTCGGCCAACAATAAATCTCAAAAATCAATATGACAGGGCCCGGGGTAATCAGTATCAATGATTTTAAACTGGAATAAGTCCCTCGGGGAGAAGAATGATAAAATCCTCTGAGCTCGGAGTCTGAAAAACATCCCGAGGATGAAGAATGGAGACGAGAAAAGAAAAAGAGAGGGAGGGGGAAAGAGAGAGAGAGATTATTGATGCTTTTTACCCAGAAGCCCCTACAGCAGGGTTAGGATCTCTGTTGTGCTTTCTGTGTGTGTCACTCTTTCCTTCTTTCTACCTCTTACCTTCCATCGCTCATTCTTCGGCTGTCTCCTCCAGTCTTTCTCACTCTCTCCTATGTTTACACTCTCACGCCGCACTTTTTATAGTTTCAACTTGCTGCTTTTTACCTTTCACGCTTCCTCAGTCATTCTCCGTCTTTAGCGTATCTGTCTCTGTCATCACTGATACCCAGACTCTTAGACTATTTTTATTCTGTTTTGTTCCACTTTAGCCACTCAGGATTTATTTTTGATACCACCCTCTCCCTTCTCTTCTACCTTCTGTTTCACTTTCTTTTATCTCTCCATCAAAAAACTCAGAATCAACAGATCAAAGTTTAGTAAATCATCTCACCCTCAAATTACAAATCCATACAAAAGCGACAGCTGTATATTTTATTCGCCTGTGTGTTGGACCCAGGGGTGTGGTTTCCATGGGAATAAGAAAAAAGCATGTCCCTGACACTACACAAAATCACAGTGAGATGACATATACCCAGGGACAAAAACAATAACAATATTCATCTTTGTCCTGCAATGGTTTGTCAAATCTCTGTAATAATACTCCTCTCCGAAAATTAAACTAAGACAGAACCCCATATTTGAAGTGGCAGGCCACCCCATAATCAAAAATACTCTTTTCTCTTACCTGTTGTGCTACTTATAATCTAGATTGTTTTGGTTTGATTTGCCAAGTGTTGAAATATTGGCTCCAGAGATGTCAGCATTCTCTTGGCTACAGTGGAAAAAGTTGGCTTGTGGTGCCAAAAAAATCTCACAGATCAAGACCTGGTTACTCAAGATAAACCATACATCTTGTTGTGGGCACTTTGATGTAGGGACTACTTTCATTCTACCAAACTAAATCCTCCAACCGTATAACTGCACAGAAGGAAGCATGCATTTAGTTAGGCCCGCTTCAGACCAAAGATTCACAACGAGACGAGGTGAAACAGGCAGCTACTTGCAATGCGCCGTCTGCAACGTTCTAAAAACTTGCCGGGTTCACACCAATGCAACTTGATGAGATGGTGTATCACCTCTATGCAACAACTCTCTGCACTTCTGTTCAGATTTTCAGCCTTTCAGGCTCACTTTGTGGCTGAATAAAGCGTGTAGCTTGCTAAAATATGAATGAGGATAGTGATAGTGAGATACTGGCTACAGCTGCATTTGTAGTGATGAAACGGTGAAAAACAGAAACAAAATGAGCATCAGATGGACTCTTCATTCATTAATTCATTCATTCATTCATTTTCCGTAACCATTTACCCTGTTACGGGTCGTTGGGGGGCTGGAGCCTATTCCGGCTGACACTGGGCGAGAGGGCTAACATATAGAGACGACAACTACTCACGCTCATGTTCATACATACAGGGAATTTAGAGTCACCAATTAATGTAACCTGCATGTCTTTGGATTGTGGGTGGAAGCTGGAGTACCCTGAGAAAACCCACGGTGACACGGAGACAACATGCAAACATTGCTCGAACCAGGAGCCCTCTTACTGTGAGGTGACAATGCTATGTAACCACAGCAGCATCGGGCCGCCTCAGATAGACTGTATTCATAGTTAATACGCCAAAATAATACAAGCAAGCAGCATTAGTTACTTTGTCAATTAGAATGTGTGTGAGGGAGGCATAAGCACACAGCGAGCAGCAGCAGCGAGCCACCGTCTGACACCAGCACACTGTCAGGACAGAAACACACGGCTCGCAGGGGGCGGGGCATCTGCCTCAGCAGGCAAACACGCCAGTCTGCGGTCATTTTGACAGCCGGCTTGAGTCGGGCTCAGATGGCCAGTTCACACCGCTGCAACTTTTCTCTTCAACATTCTAAAACGGTTTCGTCTCGTTGCAAATCTTTGGTCTTAACTGGGCTTTATGGAAGAGACGCTCTTGCAGTACAGATAAGAGGAAACACTTTAAAACTGTCTCTTTAATGCAAACACGTTCTATTCTGTTGTCAAGAAAAGCAACCATGCCGATCTGAGCCTTGCAGGCAGGATGAACAATGGTGAAATTATCTCATCCAGAACCAGAGAAATGGTGGAAAACGAGAACAAGCGTGGGTGAGATGCAGCTTCAGAGGGCGTTCTAAAGTGAATTACTGTAAAGAAATATCAATTCCAATATCGTCATCGTAGGAGTGGTAGTTGTGACATCTGCCTTTGGTTGGACCACGTCTGGAGATGTTTACTTGTCATTTGTTCTGTATAATCTGTTCTTCGTATGAGACTCATTGTTGGCAGGAACAATTGGCTTATTTGGGTTTCATGTGCAGTAGCGGCAGGTCTCTGGAACAGTGGCCTGTGCCCTTTGCCGAAGACACTGTTTAATCACTTTTTCCCCCTCCTTGGCACTAGTCAGAAATATGGTGAATGCTACCCTGTCATGCTTGAAACATCTGGGTCTCTCTGTGGGTAAATGTCAACAAATAACATTCTGTCAGCGTTTTAAACATTTATCTGCCCCGGAGTTTCTCTTTGCAGAGTCTCCTCCTCCCCCTCCTGCCCGGCTGCAGCTGCCCTGGGTTCCCCCCTGGATGTATTTTAAACCCAGATAACACCCTAATACCCTTACACTCGCTGCAGCCAGAGCTCCACAGGCAATCATTTCAAATATTTTTTGCCTCTTTTTTCCAGCAGATAAATGTTGGCATCCGTAATAACTCGCATTCAAAGGAATGCAAACCCCTGAACGCAGAGCAGGCAGGCCTCATTTTGGCTCCAGCGATACAAGAAGGCAAAGCGAGCCTGGCAAGCCCGAGAGTACCAGCTGTACAGCATATTTCACCATCGCTGAATACACTTGGTGGGTGAAACATTAGGAGCACTCTATTTTTTCTGTGTCAAGGCTTATAGTGCTTCTGTATATATCTTTCATTGACATCTTTCCTCCCTGACTTTGGTTGATTCAATACAAGTACTCAGGAAGGACTCATATTATTATCACTATTAATGAGTTCTCATTTTTGTTTCACAAAGACAAAAATAAACCTTGAACCTCAAAATGAAAATATGTAGAGTTTTCACTTGGTTTAAGATTCTAATGCAACTGACCTTAAGTGAATGTCATCCCCTTTCCCTGACATTGCTATTATCGAATATTAAATCTGGTAATTGAAAAGATACACTAAGATACATCACTTGAAACTACATTTCAATAGGGCTGCCCCTGACCAAGAATTTTTCTAGTCGACCAATAGTTGTCATTTAAGGTCATTAGTTGACTAGTTGCCCACATGTTTACCATATTAATATTATTATTGTATTATAATATTTGGGCAGGACAACACAATGGTTTGAGTTGAAGGTGTGAGAAAGAATTGTATCAGTAACATTGTTAACACTGTGCTACATTACAGAGAAATACAAAACCGTACTAATGAACCTTCATTAATATAGGCCTATATTTTATCTCAAGTGCACGTCACACACTGAGCGAGCCGCATGTTAATGACGCTGTGGGCTAATGGGCATGTAGCTACTTCCATGTTTCACATGATACGTCATGTTTGTCATGTTTGGGTTCGACCTTCACCTTCTCAAAATGATCACATGCTTTGGATTTTAAGTTGTGGCCACAATTCCTGTGTCCTGTGACCAAGCCACTAATGAAATCTTGCCAACTAATGACATTTGGTTGACTATAGGGGGCAGCCTTACATTTTATAACATGAGATACAAAGTTATTCCAAAAACCTAATTAAAATCATAGATGATGCCACAAAACTTGTTTGCCTTCTTAAGCACTATTCAGACGGGATTAATTTTACATGGGCACGTGGGGTAATGTCACTTTACCACAGGATGTCAGTTATATTAATGGCCAGTTCGCACGGGATAAGAAATATCAGTAAAAATACCACAAGTGGGAGGGGTAAATCCATTCACGCACCCCTGTCCATCCCCTCCTGTCATCATGCGCGTATGACGTTGCTTCCTGTGCGTATCACACTCGAACACACTTGAATCGTGTTTGTTGTAGGCCCACAGTACCTGAGGTTTCACACAGACTTGAAGTGCAAAACTGTGTTTCTTCAAGAGCCTCCATGCTTGAAAATCCTTGAAAAAAAACCTTGTAAACAGGATATGACGAAATATCTACACACATATTTACTGCCAGTCTATTCGCACGGGATTAGTATTACCTGAGGTAATTGTCCGGGACCCTTTTACAAAAGGTAAAAGTTGCGGTAATCTTTACTGACATCGTGCGGTAATCTTTACTGACATGGCACATTCGGACGGGACAAAAATCTCTGGTAATTATTACTTTACCCCACGCACCTATGTAAAACTAATCCAGTCCTGAACAGGGCTTTTGTCAAGATGTGCACCATCCTCATTTTAGTTGGAAGTCATTCAGTTTTTATAACAGCACCTCCCATTAAATTTGACATAATGGCTACATGCAAAGCTGTCAAAAAAACTCATCACCCCATAGTTCAGAAGATGAAACAGTCGAACAGTGGAGCTCAGAGAAAGTCTGGCCCTGGAGAAGCTCTCTGAGTCTGCCATCATTAGGAAAGAAATGAAACAAACTAAAAGATGAGACCCTTTAAAAAATAATTTGCAGGGCTAAAGGATGTTCTCAGTGTTTGGAGAGCAGCTGACATCCTGACTCTGACTGTGCTCGCCTGATGATCAGGGGGGTCCACACTTGAGCAGCAGCAAAAACAGTAAAATGAAGAAGTTGTGCTTAACAGCAGCTAAAGCAGTTAACAGCAACAACATTTGGCAGCAGTGACCGTATTTAATAGCAGCAGTAGCAGCACTGATAGTAGTTACCTCCAGCAAAAGCACCAGCAGTTAGCAGTAACAGCACCACTTATAGGGGGCAGTATACTGCCTCTAGTAGCACTAGACGGTAGCAAAATTGGCAGTGACCAGCAATTATATGGGTTACATTTGTGTTTACAGCTCAGCAGTTGTCAGTGGAAGGTGTGTAAAGGAATTAAGAAACAAAGACATTGCTTTGTCCAGTTTTGTGATCCATGTGTGACTCGGGTGGTGTAATCCTACAATCCTCCAGTGCGTCCCACACGATTGTGTCCCTCACATGCAGATAACTAGTACCTAACTCGAGTATCTGTTGACTGTCTATCTGCTGCATCGAGCACGCGAACTCTAGAATATTTATATATTTATTCTGAGTCTGATAGGAAAATGTTACGCTACATCAGAAGAGAGTAACAGCACGTCTTAAAGGTCACTGGGGGAGGTGGAGGGTTGTCTCATCTACCCACACGTTGCACACTGTAACTTTCCCACAATGCTGTGCAGGGAATGGGGATGGTGACGGAGATGAAACAGGAAGAGCTGCTGCTTTTTTGTATTAATCTCCTCAGCAGGAGAAACGGAGAAGCTTCTTCATTTCCGTTTTTTTTTTTTTTTTTTTTTTGTTCCTAGCTCCGCTCACTCCAATCACGCTTTTTCTACCCTCAGCTCTTCTGCTCATCATCCCATTCCCCAGCCTCCCCTCATTATCTTTCTGGCCTTCAACTCATCATTTCGTCATGTCCTCCGTCATATCGCCGTTTTTACATTCCTTCCCTTCTCTCGGTCTGTCTGTCTCTGTCTGTCACTGTCTGTTCAGAGCAGATTAGGAGCCATCAAACTGCCAGCCGACGCTGACTCATGAGCCTATGAGTGTGTTTGTGTGTGAGTAGCTCCAAGAGCATCAAGGTTAATCTTTTGTCAAATCTTTGTGTTTAACCTTTGCTGTTTGCACACATGACTCACTTTTTTGCCCTTCTAGTTTCTACGCTACTGTTGATAACACACACACTCACCTAATGTGTGCAGACGTAGCGACATATACACAGGATCAATGCCAACACTGATCGAGGTTAAACCGACAAGCGATGATGAATTACCTTCCTCTTTAGGTTTAACCTCCTGGACCAAACGGCAAACTGTAACATACTGTGTGTGCTTTCTGTTTCACCAAAGAACTGCAAATCTCAATAAAAAGCCGTTTCGTTGTATTTCAAATCTTACATACTATCCACATCGTAGACACATCCCTTAGCTGACATTAACTGTTGTTGCCCTTGTGCTCTGTTTCCAAGGACAGGGTGTTGAGCTCAATTTAGAAAGTGTCAAGAGGAATTGGCAGTGACAAATGTAATTTTAATTACACATACACAATAATCAAGTATGTGCACTAATTCAATTCAGTTCAGTTCAATTAATAAAACCCAGTTTGCCTCAAGGGGCTTTACAGACACCCCTTTGTCTTTGGACTTTACTAATGTTTGGATGCAAGTATAATTTTGCCAGCATACATGTTGTAAATAGGCCTATTTAAGTGGCGGCCTGCGGCCACATCCAGCCCAGCATTAACCTCTCATTAGCCCAGCATATATAAATCTGATATTTTGCCATTACAAAATATATAAATTACATATAGTAGATAAAAAGGGAGCAATCTCGCCTCCTTTTTATCTCAGTTAAGTTACACATGCACAGTACCGTTTGGACAGGATGTATGGACTGTATAGTGACAACACCAATCAAATATTTCATTAAAAGAAAACAAAAAAATCCTTTATGCAGTTCTAACCAAACTTAGTAGCTTTTCGAAACATCCGGGCTGCAGCCAAGTAGTAAAAAAAATACATCCTATATCTTTTCCTAAACACTGCCTTGATGGAAAACATAATGAGGTGTGTAAATGTTTGTCGGGTAGTGGAAGGGGGAGTGATACTGGTAGAGACAGAAAAAGTCTGTTCTTGGTTACTGTTAGTTGTTATGGTTCTGTGCATTGATAGAGTTGATCACTCTTTCTGTACCCTCGCACCGGCGACGGCCGTGACCAGAGGCAATATGTTTTTAGGTGGTCACATCCGTCTGTCGTACGTCTGTATGTACTTACATTCCATTCTTGTGACCATGATATCTCAAGAACCCCATGAGGCATATTCTTCAAATTTGGCACTAAGGCCCACTTGGACTCAACAATGAAAGGAATGGATTTTGGTATTCATAGGTCAAAGGTCAAGGTCACGGTGACCTAGTCTGTCTCATTCTTGTGCACATGGTATCTTAAAAACAACTTCTCCAACTTTGGCACAAACGCCAACTTGGACTCAGCAATGAGCTGATTAGAATTTGGTGATGAAAGATCAAGGTCACTGGAACCTTTCATCTGTTTCATTCTCATGAATACAATATCTCAAGAAGGCCTTAAGGAAGTTCCCTCAAAATTGGTACAAATGTCCACTTGGACTAAAGAATAAACCGATTACAATTTTGTAATTGAAGGTCAGATGTCAATCAGAGAAATCACAATCAGAGATGTCCGCCTTCTGGTAGTCTGAGGACACTCCTTTCTAAAAGTGTGTTTAACACACAGGAGAAAACGGCCGGCAACAAAGCAACGCCTCTTGCATTTTTTAAAAGTGGCACAGAGAGCTTGAAAATTGATGCAGAGAGATTTAACTCTGTTACATCAAACGTGTGCTCAGTCCACAAGATTGTGGAAATGAAGCACTTACAGCGACTTTGTTTAAAACTTGTAACGCAGTCGGACTATGTTTTACGAGCACAAGAGTTCAGCGAGCCACCGAAGGATCGCCCTGTGGATTTACTATTGGTTCTGAGTTTTTTTAAACTCTGAAATTGTATCCGCCCATCGAAACACAAAATGAGGGCGAAAGACTTCAGTCTTTAGATAATCAAAGCATCTAAAGACTGACTTGTGAGTCTACTGACCTCCCAAAACATCATTCTGGCCATAACTCAAGAATTCATAAGCTAATTGTGACAAAATTTAATTCAAATGTCTAGTGGGGCATAATGATGACGTGATGACAGTTTTTATCCAAAAGCTTAAAGGTCAGCTTCACTGTGACATCATAGTGTTCTGCGAAAACACTTTTCTGGCCATTACTCTACGTCTTACCTCAGAAACAGAAGGGGAGACATTTGGTCAGATACTGACTTGGTGACACTAATCTTGGTAGTCCACCTTGAAACTGTGCTGTGTGTGTAGCATCTATGACATTGGTTTTGAATAGGTTTCTGAAAATGAAAGTGGCCCAGCTACATTTCTTGGTTGAAACTGAAATTCATCATGTTACAAAAGCTAAGACAGTGAACAAGTAGCACACACTCATAGCCCAAGAAATCATTGTCAAAAGACATGCAGATGACTGGATCAACACTGGGCTGAAGTTGGTTAAAAAGGGAAAGTCCTTCAGATGTCTAGCTTCCATACTGTCAACAGCACCTCACCGTCTATATTTCCATCATGTAATGAGGACCTGCTTCACACTGATGTAGTCATTTGAATTCCGTTGAAGCACCAATTAGATGTAACCTGGACATCTATAAAATTGGCACGTTTTTGCCCAACATAAGCCATGTTTTTTGACCTTCAAAACACCAAATCGGTGGGTACGTGGTGAATAAGAGAAAAGGTATTGTTACTGTTGATGAAGAATCTTTCCTACATGTGACCATACACCAATATCAGAAGTCAGACAGGCAAATAATAGCATATAAATTGGTAGTCAGAGAATGTTTCCCTGATGCAGCCTGACCTTTTGATTTGTGATGAAGTTTGTGTCTGATACACACAGAGGCCAGGGGATAGCAATGTTGGTCGGTCTGTCTAACACTTTAATCAAGAGAAAAGTATCTTGATGAGACTATGAAATTGGTAAAAATTGGAGATATTGTCCTTCCTTTAATCTCTCCATTTCCCTCAGTTGTGTCCTTTCCGACTGTCATTGATCTTACAATTCTAAAGGAAAGGTACAAGGGACAGATAACAAAACTTCTAATGATTCTAATGATATTCTGACCTTTCCTCCAGCCTCAGCATCAGGCCAAAAGTTTTCAGTCATACACAAGCAATATTAAAATCTTTCAGGCAAATCGCCATGGAATTTGCTCAAAGCATCTTTGCTGTCCTGCCCTGACAATCTGTAAACCTTATACATGTATGCAAGACGTTTTATAATCGAACGTACACATTGCCACAATATTTTTCTCTTTCTCCATATTGGAGCCTTTAGAGCCAGAATTTAAGTCTTATTTACATGAAGAAAACTAATCTTGTGCGGCTTAAAGTGTAGAGATTGACAAAATCTGGAAAATATATCAGGGGATATTCTAAATTGTGGTATTATATTTCAGTGAGAGAATAGACATGGGACCTTTTGCAGAGTGAATAAGTCACATGAACTCTAGATCTCCCACCCATGCACACACACATAAACACACATGCAAGGAGACACACAATCTCGATGTGATGATATGTTTTCTATTTTTAATGGGTATTTCCATTTCCAGTTAAAGGTCAAGGGAAAAGTGAATTCTCGCATGCCTCCTGCATAGCATGCCCCATGTCAATGCTTCACGGTATGTGTGTGTTTGTGTGCGAGGAATCAGAATGATGAGGTGCAGTGAGGTTGGAGCCAGGAGAAGGAGAGGCAGAGGATGAAGGCATAAGAGAAAAAAATGTTTTTATGTGAATTCTGTATTCCCATAGTTTCTCTTCAGCCACACAGGCACATGCAGAGGAAGACTTGTAGTGCGGTCATAAACACAGTCAAGCCTCCTCTCTGCGGAGCTGTAGCGTGGCGTTCAGCTTTGATACAGCTGGTAATAAGTCATCAGAGCTGTGAGAGCTGAAGGACCCAGGGAGGTTTATTATTCCTGTCTTCACACACAGGAGCCTCACTGATGGCCCAGGATTTACAAGATCACGCACATGTACTGCGTTTGCTGTGGTCACTGTCCAGGGATGCCATCAGGGTCTCAGGTTCGGGTCCATTCAGTACTTCAGTGTCCCACTGAGAAGATTTTATTTGCAGGCAATTTACTTAAAGGCATAGTGCACCCACAAATGAAAATTCAGCCATTATCTACTCAGCCATATGCCGAGGGAGGCTCAGGTGAAGTTTTAGAGTCACTTGCGGAGATGCAAGGGGAGAGCGGATAGATACACAACTCCACCTAATGGCTGATGGCACCCCTGATTAAAACGTCCAAAAACACATTATTGAAACCACAAATATCTCCATACTGCTCGTCCGTAGTGATCCAAGTGTCCTTAAGCCCTGACAGAGAGGCAGTCAGAGCTACAGGCTACAATGAGGCTAAAAACAGAGTTCAAATGACGTTTTTCCAAACAACTTTTTATGTCGGGGCTTCAGGACACTTGGATCACTACGGACGAGCAGTATGGAGATATTTTGTGGTTTCAATTGTGTGTTTTTGGACGTTATAATCTGCCTCCATTACGTGGAGTTGTGTTGCTACCTCCTCTCCCCTTGGATCTCCATAAGTGTTGTGAGGACTCTAAAACTTCACCTGAGCCTCCCTCAGCATATGGGTGAGTAGATAATGGCTGGATTTCCATTTTTGGGTGCACTATCTCTTTGATACAGTCATTAAAAAGACAATAAAGACATTTAACCACATACAATCCAATGGAGTACTGAAAATCCTTAAGTTACCACATGTCCAGGTATTTGGAAGAAGTACAACACTATGTGTGCAAACTGAGCATCCAGAGAGCTAAAAAAGTGACAGATCACAGCAGCAAATGATAGCATCAACAGCAGCGATCTTCTAGTAGACCCAACCAACTGAAAACTCAAAGAGCAGTCCAATCATTTATCACTGCACTGCTATAGGGTAGCCTCATTTCTTTCCAGTTCCGCATTTATGTTTTTCTTTTCAAACTTGTACTTTTCATACCTGCAGCAACACTGACTCAAGAAGCATCACTTGAGGACCTTTATCAGGTTTTGCAAACAGCTCCCTCTTACCAGACCTAAAGATTAAATATTCAGCTTGTCAGGACTGTGGTCATCCTTGAAGCAATGATGATACAAAGCAAGCTAAGTAACCTTACATCCCCTCCAGTGCTAAGAAGCACTTCTGTTTGTGTAAATAAAACATTCAATCTCCTTAGCTCACACATACCATGATGTCCGTATTTGACAAGGTCAATCCAGGGTCACAGTAACATTCTGGAGATGTTGTCATGACCACGTCAAGTCTAAATATTGCCGTTCATTCTGTTTGCGAGGTCAAATTCTTATTCTTGAATAGCTCAGGTTTGAGTATAGCTCAGTTTCAAAAGACACTTTTGAACATTCATATAATTTCTACTTTTTTTAGTAGGTTGCTCGCCTTAACAACTCTCACAGAGATTCTGAGGAAAATAGTCTTTCCAGCTCTATAACACTCTGTGGGAACACTGTCCCCAAACATGACACAGCACCTACAGAACTGAAAACCAAAAGCTAAATCTAGTTAAAGCAATTATATAAAGGATGATAAACATATAAAATAATGAAAATAGTGCTGGCATATCCATCAAATCTTCTGCTCATTAATAGGCAGTAAGTGTTAGGGAGTCGACTATTAATAACTCACACACTGTTCCTACAAGCTCTGTGGACTAATTAGAAAAAAATGGTGGATGCCTGCTGGATGTGGAGGCATGAAGTGAAGTGTGTGTGCGTGTGCGTGTGTGTGTGTGTTCCTATATTCCTATTTTGGTGAGGACCTAAGCTTTAGACTATCGGAGTGAGGACATTTTTGCAATGTGAGACATTGCGGACGATCCTTACAGGCACTGATGCTTGGAATTTTCCATTTGGCATCTTCCATGATGGCATACAGTCATACAGGCCTAATGGACAGCAGCCAACAAGGCTGAGGTAACACAAAAATGTTTAATCCACGACACAGTAGTAGGGTTAGTAGAGTTGTCATTTTATTTTTGCTAGTTTAATGGACTGCCTCTGAAGAAGGAGCAAGAGCCGCTGCTCAGTGTGCAGCAAGAAACAGCAGGGTGAAATGGCGTGTAGAGCCAGCGTATTTTCAGATCTAACAAGGTGAATTAAGATTTTGAACAAATCAGAGTTGGTGAATTGCTTGAACAATGGTGACACTAACCAACAACGTTTTGAAAGAAGTGTGTTCTATGATAAGTTAAAAAGGTTTTAGGCTGTTCTTGGTTCGATGAAAGAGAGAAACTCAGAAGTTGTGCGATTGTGTTCTTTTTTTAGCTTAATAAGGTAAATAGGTAAAATAATATTTCCTTTTGTGACATTTTTCCGTCATTCTGGATGGAGGCACAATCCTCCGTCACCATGGGGTCCATTTTCACTGCTACGCCGACGACACACAGGTCTACATCTCCTCCAAACCCACCACTGCCATTCCTCCCACCTCCCTCACCACCTGTTTTAAAGACATTCGGAGCTGGATGAGCAGGAACTTCCTGAAGCTTAACGGCAATAAACAGGCCCTGCTCATCGACTGCAAATCCACCCTCACCAAATCACAACACACCCCAGCTCCACCCATGATCATCGACGGAATCGCGAACCCTTCTTCTCCCAAGTCAAGAGCCTCAGCGTCATTCTGGTCAGCACCCTCTCATTTGCACCTCATATTCAAAACATCACCCGGACTGCATTCTTCCACCTCTGCTACATCTCCAGACTCCGACCGTCACTGTCCCAATCCAACACTGAAATCCTGGTTCGCTCATTTGTCACATCCCGCATCGACTACTGCAACTCCCCACCAAACTCATCAACAGATTGCAAATCATTCAGAACTCAGCCGCCTGGATCACCACCTGCACCAAATCATCTGACCATGTCACCCCTGTCCTCATCCAACTTCACTGGCTCCCTGTACAATACTTTATATTACACATTAGACCATTAAACCAAATGACCGAAAACTAATGACTGAATCCTTTATGTTTCCATGTACTTCGCGGTAAATGCTAATGTAGCACGATGATGTGCTCACTGTACTTGCATTGTAACACATGCTAAAGGATATCACGTGCTAAGCTACACGTAAATGTTATGTTAGAAAATTAAAATTAGCATCCTGACAGGCTAATGTAAGCATTCATCTAAATGCACTGCTGAACTTTAGCTTAGCTTAGACCTATAAGCAAAGTCCACTCTAAACTGATGGGATCAAAGTTAAGTCTGACAGTGTAGAGCAAAGCCTGAATTTTAAATCCTTCTTTGATTTGTGAGACACCTTGGCACAACCCCAAGGACGAACTTTACATTTTTGGCCTTGCTCATGGTAGTTTGTGTCTGCATTTCTATCCATTCAAGAACTCAACAGTTTGTTTTCTTGTGTGTGGCGAGCACTGCAGCCTCGTGGCGCTACGAGTAAGACTATGGACTTTAGGTGATGTTCCTATGAAATACAGTAGTTACCAGACACTGCGTGTTTTCAACAGCAGATGTACAAACTACAGGGCGTGTGTGGTTGATCAGCATTTGTTGTACAATTTGGTTAAAAAAAACAGCAAACACAAATTATTTATCTGGATAAAATATTACTGTATGGAGTAAGGTAGGATCACAAAATTTAAAAAAAAAAAGAAAAAAGATCCCCACAAGAACATCCTGTACGTACAGGGATGTGTGTGAGTGTGTGTGTGTGTGTGTGTGTGAGAGCAGTTAATGCCAGGTTCATTGCCAGAGGTTTGCCTCTCGACTAATTAAGCAGGTAGGCGGTGCAGACAGGGAACTGCCTGCACAGGATGAGCTGATGGCCATTAACACGACTTCTGCCTCCACTTTAATCTTTCTTAGCTGGAGAGAGATGGATGGAGGGAGGGAGAGAGAGAAAGAGAGAGAGAGAGATGGAGAGACATAGAGAGGGAGGGAGAGTAAAGTCTGTGGAGCTGATGCAGTGAGATAGAGATAGAGAGTGACCTAGAAATTGAGGAGCTGGAGAAAAAGGAATCAAGGTTTAGATGGAGAAAACAGATGGAAAACTGGGAGATGGAGTAACAAGGATGGAAATCAGGGCAAAGCAAAGATTGAAAGGAATGAAAGGAGCAAAATAAGGTACGGGAAGAGTGTTGGAATAAGAAAGTGGTGTGCGGATGACTTACAAAGGGTGAAAGGAAACAAGGGCAGATGTGAAAACAAAGGAAGTGTCAGTGAAACGATACAGCCACTCTTGTGCATGCATCAGTTCAGACAGCCATAGACAATAGGTTTTCATTTCCTTTCTGTTATTTTCCTTTCCATTACTTTCTTTTCATTTCCTTTCCATTCCTCTCTTTCTTTCTCACATTTCCTTTTATTTATTCCCCTTTTGTCCCTTGCCTTCTTCTTTTCCTGCTTTCCTTCCTTCATCTGCACCTCTCTTTCCTTCTCTTACCTTAACAGACTTCCCTTCCTATTTGAGATACATCTTTTGGCTGCCACAAACATCTGGAGCAGTATGGAGTGCAATCGGGCATATCTCATTTCACCCACAAGTATTCATTAGTTTAATGCACCCTTTATGCCTCTTTCAGTAATTAATAAAGTCAGTCAACATGAAAATGAAAAATAAATATCAGCTTCTGGTGCCGAGGGTAAGGTTTGTGAACCGTACCACAGTATCAATCCCCCTGGGTGTTGTGATCCTCATTTCTGAGTTTCGGTTCTTCCCTGCCAGAGAAAAAACAGGCAGAAAGTCTGAATGTATAAAGAAAAAAAAGACACCCGGGTCCTTGCTCATTGCCTTTTCCCATCTCTGATATCAGGTGTCCTTTCATGTGTGTGCCGCAAACATGATCGCCTGCCGTCTCCTCTTGGAAAGTGCAGAGCGTGTTGGTTCAGTGCAGCTTGATTGGTTTGCAGTAGCTCATTTCTCAGCAGCGCTTGCAGGATGTTTGCAGTGTTCAGAGTTTCTGAGTCCTTTTGAGCCCCGTGCGCCGTCAGCCGCTGCTTCTGCAGGCTGCCCAGGAAATTGAAGCCTTCGTTTTCCCCAGAGTTAGCTTTTGCTTTTTCTTTTTTTTTTTCTTTTTTTTTTGGGTTAAACAATCCTCTGTCAGTTAGAATCACATCCTCCCCTGCAGATGCAAAGTCTCCCGCTGGAAACATTTTCTCTTTTAACTCGTTAGGTTTGCAGGTTTGTTTCTGTTATGCAGTTGTTTGTCTGTCAAGCGAGTCTGAGGATTTGTGGATGTTTTTCAGTCATCTGCCCGGGTTTCCTGACTCATATTTGACACCCAGCTAACAGCACATTCTAACTAATAGCTACAACATGCAGACAGGAGCACCTCATCTTTTTCGAAGGACTACTTTGATCAGTAGGAATTGCAATGAGAAACCGTCTTGATTAAGTTAACTAAAAGATCAAAAAGACAATCGGCTTGTTTGCGGACTCATTTAGGTACTTCGTGTTTACCAAACTTGTCAGCTGAACGTCAGGCTTGTTCACAGGATCGGATGCCACTTAAGCTTGCTATTTCAATATACAAATACACTGTAAACTTGTTGTGGACACCAAAAGAGAGTGGGTGTTTTGAAAGAAAAGGTACAGCAAGTCACTGAGGTTACAAAGTAGGCGTCTGCTATTGAGACTGAAAAGGGTTTGAACAAGAAACAGTTAGCACAGTTTTCCTGTCCTGCAAGTTAAAAGATGGTAAACAGCTATTAAGCCTGGCTTTAGACACAATGTTTAGACACGTAGACACCTTGTGAGCCACCACTTACAAAATCAGGCCTACTGGCTCCTGCCATCAGACATTATTTTTGTCTTCAGTGATGGCAAATTGGTTTAGCTGGTCAGGATCAGTGTGGCTTGGGTCAAGATTAAGTTGCAACAGGGTGTCCATTCATCGGGCTCCAACGACTTTACCCAAAGATTCCACTAGGGGGCGTAGCCAGTGTGAGATACAACAAAAGCCCTTTTTAAACAGGAACTGTGCAAATTTGCAGGAAAGCCCAATCAGTCTTTTTTCAGCATTGGCAGTATAAAAACAAAATCGGGGAGTGCAGCAAAATGCCGCCTACCTACTTTTGTTCATACAGAATGCGCCTTTTTCGGGGCAATGGGGGGCGTGAGCAAGTAACAAAATGTGTAGCTCAGCGTGTGACGTAAACAGTGACGTGGGAGGGAAGCCGCGGCTGGTCAGTCCTTCGGCGATTCTCTCATAAGTCAGCCCGTCCTTCACCGTCCCCGTTATCTGACGGTTAATGGCCTCTTCGTTTGCGAGGACAAGGAGGGCGCGCAATTCCTTGTCTCCCCAGTTGCTCATCTTTACAGTGTCTGTCAGGTTTGTGTTTCCCTCTTGCTACTAGCTGCTCGCTAATTCCTGCTATCAGCTGTTTCCTGTTTATCCACTGCCAGTGGCTCACACGTGTAGCATCATCAACAGCTCCTCCCACAAGTCATCAACAGCCCCTCCGTGGTGGAAGGGCGCTTCGTTCTTTTTAAACCAAAAAAGTTCCTCCAATATGTCTACACCTACGTGGCGGAAAATTGGGCACCTTGGATCAACTCGCCAGTCTGGCTCTGTGTGTCTAAACGCTTGCAGCATGCCGGCAAAATGGACAACATTCACAGAAAATCTGGCAGTGTAAAAGGGGCTAAAGTTAACAACATTGTAACTCTAGTTGTATTTGCACAAGTGGAGCTCTCTACCTTGGGGCCATGTCATTCATACGCCACTCGCTGAAGAGGGTTTAGGATGTCTGACAGCAGGAATCTGCCTCCTGATACATGTATACCGTGGGGTTCACACATATTCTGGTAGGCACATCCTGATTGGCCAACTATGTTTTTGCTTTTCTCAGTGAGCTAATGTGTGCTCAAGATTAGAAGTTTTACCCAAAGAGTCAAGTAAAGGGCTCCGCCTGTGCTAATAGAACTAGAGTTACAATACTGTAACTTGCGTTACATTGTCTTTCTCCTCTCTCAGGTTTGCTTTGTAGTTACAGCTGCGCTAATTGATTTATTTGTCCATTTGGGGGCAGTAGCAAAGCCTGTTAAGAAATATGGACACATTAATGCTACATATGATACATCAGTTTATATAGTTACTTCACACATGCAGCAGATACAGAGCAACATAAGCATTCATTTCATTGTTTCTGGTCACATGACGGATGCTAATTCACTGTTTGCTTTCCTTTTAGCTCTGTTATGGTCTGCACCAACCCACCAGCTGTGTTGCTAGCTGTGTCTGTTGGCTGTTTGGTGCTATACAGGTAGCATACCTTAGGTTTATCTTTTTTTTAAATTTTTTTCATGGGAAGAGCTGCCTGCTGGAAGCAAGGTTGATAAAAGCAGAACACTGGTCCATTAAGCCAAAACAATGAGCTGAAAGATGTTAAACATTTCAATAGAGCTGAGAAGGACTGCAGAGTTGGGTGGGCTCAGTGCTGTAACCGGCACCCTTCACATAACACATCATTTTATCCCAAAAAGAAACCCTAACATGCAAAAATCCCGTGCTTAAATTGTATTAAGTGCTTTTGTGCCTAAATGAAGCGTGTGTTTCTCCAAGGAAACTAAATTAGTCTCACACTGACAGCCACAGTCCAAGTCATGTGTTGTGAATGGGCATAAAGATATGCACACAGCCTGCAGTGGAAGGCTTTCACTCAGGTATCAAACACCTGCAGCTGCTCTTACAAAATATTCATCAGCAAGAATATCTGAAGAAATTATCAACCCTCTTAACATGTAATAGGTAATTTCAGGTTTTGCTCATATAGTTAATATTAAAATGAGATGTTGAAACACTTGTAAAAAATAGAGATAGCACTTTATTTTCAGGATATTAAATTATCTCAAGGGGATGTTAGTTTTCCCCCGTAATCTAGTAGTAATAGATTACTTGTAAAACCCATAAAAAAATATCAAATAAACACATTCATTAGTACTTATTCCGCACATTACTTTCTCATCTCTGTTTCTTCTCTCCCTGATGTAACTGCTTTATATGATTCTCTCTCCATGAAAGAGTGAAAATAAAGTCAGGAGACGACGGCCCCGCAGGCTGACAGCGGCCTTTAAAATATGACACGTCACAGCAGCCGCTCAGCGCAGCATGATAGTTTGAAGACTGATGGCACGGACACAAGACAGCACTAACATGATAATTGCGAGTCAAAGGGAGCAGCCGCCTTTGTGAAACTTTATTTGAACTGAGGATACTGGGTTGTTTTTTTTTTTTTATTTCAGTCCTCAGCAAATGAGCACCACCCTTCGTTAACCTGCCCTGACCTGCTCATTAATTCACATTCCTGCTCTAATTGGGCTGCAGTGTGTGTAATGGGTGCTGTATTCTTGTGCTCTCCATGTAGAACAGAATAGAAAAGAAATGATTAACAAAAGTGACATCGGTAAGCGTGTCATGCATTCACAGCTCAGTCTCTGTCAGCAGAACGGCCATGAGCCACATGTGGGGAATGAAAGCTGTTTTCTGAAAGGGTAAAAATCTAATACAATTGAGGGGGAGGAAGGTCATGTGGCGGCTGAAGTGGCTCAAGCTCTTTTGCCTTCTATGACTGAAGTGCCAAATGTGGCCTGTCTTGTTGGAGCAGCTGCTGCAGTCACTTAAGAACTGCGAGAGAGTTCCCGTTTAACAAGCCATGAGCCATTCAGCGTCTTTATTATCTGCGTTTATTTATATCATAAAGTAAGTGGAGGAACTTTTCTCCTCGCTCAGTAACGCTCTGCAGTTATTCTATGTTTGCATGATACAGAGGGAAAAGTAACTTTTTCTTCCTAATTGGCCCTAAATGAATTAGTGTTCAACACCCACACAGAAGCTTTGTGTGTTTTGCATTGGCAGCATGTTCCAGTAGCCTTAAATGGCTGTAAATTACATATTGTGAGTATTCAGACCAATTATAGGGGAGCTGATATTTTGTTAAGTTGCATCTGATACTATATAATGAAGCTTATAGTTGCTACCTTTTGGTAGACCAAGATTTCCTTTTAAATGGTGGGCCACGTGGCTTTTGATAAACTGGGTGATGATAAGTACGTTCGTCCAATAATAAGTTCAAGTATCTCTTTTTGTTTTGCCTGTGCAGCTGATTCCTGTTTTCATTTGTCGTTATTGTTTTAAAACATATAGACCCACTCAGTTAAGGCTTGTTTCATTTACCGTGCTGCAGTTAAAGGGATAGTGCACCCAAAAATGAAAATTCAGCCATTATCTACTCATCCATATGCCGAGGGAGGCTCAGGTGAAGTTTTAGAGTCCTCACATCACTTGCAGAGATCCAAGATCCAAGATGTTGCTACCTCCTCTCCCCTTGGATCTCTGCAAGTAATGTGAGGACTCTAAAACTTCACCTGAGCCTCCCTCGGCATATGAATGAGTAGATAATGGCTGAATTTTCATTTTTGGGTGCACTATCCCTTTGAATGCATTGTTATAAGCGTCCTCTGTGATCTGATTGTCTGACTGGACTTGCGTATAAAGTCTACGCGCGCAGCTAGTCAAAATATGCAATAGTTATGGTAGCATAACAGCCTGTCACAGGTTACAGCGTGATGATTAGAGGAGAGATGGCAGAGCATAAAAATAAAGCTCCAGATGAAAAAATAATCAACTTAGTAATTTAGGATTTTACTGAAAGAGACAGAAATTGCTTGTTGATTTAGATATATACAGATCATACAGGAAACTGTTTAAATGTGAATATGTGGTAGATTTTATTTTGCTGAACTATTAATATTGTATACAGAATCTTATTGAATATTTGAAGGCAAACTGTGAAGCTATATCCCTTATTTTGTTGCAGTTCTACTTTCTATGTTCTATTTTCATCATTGTAAAGAATATCGTTATCGCAAAAATACCCTGAAACATATATTAGATATTATTTTAGGGCCATATCGCACACACATCCTCAGGTGATTGTGTCATTTGTCCGTCACCGTGTCACATGACACTGTTGACAGAAATTTCTGGTATCTTTCAACCCTCCATGCAAAGAGGCCATTATGACTCGTTAAGGGTCATGCTTACTGTTGTCACTGTGGGTCGTACATTTCATTCCAAGGGGCTGCTATCTTCTACTTTCAGTCAGACACGGAGACAAGTGAGTGCTCAAATATTTTATATAAAAATTAGGTTTATTTGTAAAGCTGCAGGAAACCTCACAGTGGTCACGTAAATGGGAAACACCAGGCGGAAAAATACCAGAGTTTTCTTTTGAAAGCACGCTGCTGTGTGTCAGAGCTTGCAAAGTCTGAATTTAGGCAAGTTAATGAAATAATTCATGATGACAAATGCTTTTTCTGTACAGAAGTTGTTTGATACAGGCTACTGCAGCCGACATGAATGCATTCACATAGAGATCACTAGATTATGTTAATGTAACGTACTGTGTATTGTACCATCTGCTCAGCTTTAAAGGAAGGTAATGTATGCTATTTGTGCAAATACACGTGAGAGCTGACGGTAGCGAGATTGGTGGGATGGGACATAAATTGAGCTACTTGAACTTGTTCGCTTCAAGACACCCAGTGACTTACATTACATATAGTCACATATGCAAATACACACAGGCTGCTGAAAACATTCTCCGCTTTTCAAACTCGATAAGATTCAAAGCCTTTTTCATTGAGTTGCCTTTAAGTAAAAGCTGCTGATTCATTCACATTTCTTAAACCTCCATATGCTGCGTGGCTCCGCTCCACTGAGCCGCTAATTCCTCTCACGGTGCTTTTATTCCCCAACCTTAAAGGGAATCATTAAAGACTCAGTACAGGTGTGTCACCAGTGTCAATTACAGCCCTGAACGTTGACACTGGATTCGCTGATGGAAAATGTTTTTGCAGCCCTCAGCTTCACCTCATCTTCATCTCACTTCAGTATCACAGGACTATAGTGCGGCTGTTGATATTCAAATGCATGACTTGTCTTCCACCTGCTGCAAGCTGCACCCTGAGCTGCATTAATTAAAAATATTAGATACATAAATGAATATATGGCTAAATTGTCATCTGACAGAGCAAATAAAAAAACAACAAGGAAAAGTACACGGCTCAAAAAATTTTAGGGAACACTTAAATCACACATCGGATCTTGATGGATGAATTACTCAAGTTAAAAATCTTTACTGATGTACATTGTATAACTTGTTGAGAACAGAATGACGAAACAACAATCGATGGAAACCAAAATTATCAACCCACTGAGGGCTGGATTCAAAATCACACCGAAAATCAAAGTAAAAAATATTGAAATCACAGGCTGATCCCACTTGTGTGAAGGCACGGTATGTGATTGCTGCTTGTTCTCGCGATATTTCGGCCGCGCTTTGGAAAGCACAGCTAAATGTTAAACAAACATGGCAGCACACCGGTAAGGTAAGACAACACGTTTACATGTCTATATGTTTTCTGACATTTATCCTAACGATATGAGGCGGCCTTTGTGGGGAAAAAAGCTTGTTTAGTGGACTAACTTTGCACTTGAAGTATGTTCACTTACGTTTTAACAGATCTGACGCTGTGCTTCCTAAATGGACAGATTGATGTCCCTGAAGTTTAACTGACTTGGTGTTAGACTGTGAAGATAAAGTGTTTGCTTCTTTTTTTGAGCAATGTATTTCCTGAATTTCTCCACAGCACTAAAAGTCTAGTATTGATGTGAGTAGTCATTTTACATTGTTTTCCTTGCTGTGCTTATGAATCTGTGCGAACATTATATACCTGCATTAGTTTCGAGATAAAGATTTTGATTGTGTAGGCACATTGATGAAGCTGCTGAGCATCTACCAACTCTCACTTTCCTCTTCTTCTTCCGTCTTATTACACACTGGTCTCTGGCAGTAGCATCACTGTTATATATTCATTTCTATTTTGAAGAGAGGACTGTAAATCTGTTTTTAATTTGGACTGACAAAGTTCTTTGTATAGTTTCACAAGTTCTAAAATGTTGATGTAAGCACTTTATGATTTCTAATTATTGTGGCTCATTTATTGTCTAATGAGACAATAAGCCGACTCCGGGTATTACACTATTTTCAGACCCTCAGTGTAACAACATTGTGATAGTTCTTTTTATTCTGTTAAATGTTAAAGAGCTTTGTTGAGTGTATAATGTCAATGCCACAATATTGAATGTCAGAATTACTCTTAACACAGCGATCCATCATGAACACAGTGTGTGGGAAAGGAAACTCAATCAAGTTTACACCACTGAAGAAGAAGATAACACATGATGGCATTTTAACAGACAGTTTCAAATAAGTATAATTTACTTGGCAGTACTTAAGTAAAACTTTCCGATTATTAGAACCAATGAAAAACCAGCAGAGAACTTGCCAGGTAAAAAGCGCCACCATTTAAGTAAATACTGTATAGCAGCATCGACACAACAGCGAGGGCACTACAGGTGATGAATAGGTTTTGCACTTTTTTAATATGCACACGCTGGCTGCAATGATTTAACACAAAAACACAACAAAAGTCCACACAGCACAACTTTATCTCAAACGAGGGCTCAGAGAGTTGAAACGACCTCCAGAGCTCCGTGAACCTTCATTTGAGAAGGATTTTTGAGGAATTCTGCTGATCCGGTCCCTCGGTTCTTCCTGGTTCGGCCCTTTCTCTCTGTAATGAAAGCGATGACTGTGGGAGATCTGCGCACTGATCCCACATCAGCACTCCCTAATTGGAGAAACTTGGGAAATAATAATATGAGCCTGGGAGGAGATGATCAGCTTAGAGTCGGCCCATCCTTCACATGCTGACCGTATCTTTCTACCTCCTCATCTCAGGTGATTAGAGAAATCCCTCGGACCCTGTCAGAAACTCCGAATCAGCACACTCATACACTGAGGTGAGTGTGTATGTGTTTCTGTCTAATCTGTGCATGCTTGAAGTTTGATGTGTGTTCCTATACTGCATGTCTACTTGAGTGAAACTGCATAATGCTGTACCAGTGGTGGAAGAAGTACTAAAGTAGAAAAACACCAATTTTATATGCTCATCAAAAGTAGATGTCCTGCAGTAAACTTTAACGACAAGGAAATATTCTCATATTTGGTGTTATTTTTGTCCATTATGTCTAAAGGTCATGATAACATTTAACTCAGTACCTCAATTGTAGGGACTGTGGGAGCAATACCAATGATCAGCACTGTAGATTTTAGCAAATATTGCTCAAACAGGAGGAAATAGTGCATTAGTCTTTTTCTTTGTTTGTTTGATTTCCAGTTGCAGATTGAAACATATTTGTTGTACTATAGAGTATTTCTGTTAGCAAGACTGTGTATGTGGAATTGAGTCACAATGACATAAGGTGTTCATGTGTGTTTGTGTGTTTATGTTCACGGTAATGAAGCGGCTGTTCATATGCACGTTGTATGTTTGTACATGTACCTACAAAAAGTAATCGGCAGACTTTTTGTATAACCCACATAATCGTGAGCTGGTAAATTATTGCCAAGGCTGCAATCAAGTGACCAGTGCTGACAGGAGTAGAGAAGAAAGTTTAAAGAGTGGAAGCCTGTGTCAGGAGGCAGGTTGGGGTGATGGATGGGTCAAACAAGCACAGGACTTTCCCAGGGCTGTACCCAAATATGCGGATATTCGAATATTTTTTTCTATGGGTAGGTATTCGTTATGAAAATTTGGTATTCGATATTCATTTTTTTTATTTCCTTTTTTTTTTTTTTTTTTTTTACGTATTTTTTTTGCTGCTAAATGTAGTCTTTTTGTTGTTGGTAAATGTAGGTTATCAATAAAAATCTAAACTTTTAAATTGTTAAAAATGTGAAAATAGAGTATCGCCTACCGTCTGAAGCTGTGGATCAATGCCAGGTTTTACCACTTTATCACTATTCCCACTATTCACTATTCACGTTTGTTGACAATTATTGATAAAAGTTTCAACAAGTTTCTTTTGGAGTGCGTGACACAAGTGTGTTTTGAAAACGGCCGCGGACTGTCACCTGCTCAACACATCAGTACCTTCGGATGCCGTGACAGTAATAGCTAATAATGTCAAAATATCATTTACAGACTGAGTCTTTATCATAGCAGTTAATGAGAAGTTCATCATCACATTGAGATTCATTAGTATAACATAAGTTCAATCAGGAAGACTTTCTTCATCCCATTCCCACCACGTCCACCAATCAGCTGACAATGGGCGTTCCCTCTCCTGGTTTGCCTATCAAGCTTTGCCACAATCTTCTTCAGCCATGTGCCAGCTGGTGCCAAACTTTAAATCCGTTCTGCTCTCAGCTCCTGTCAGCTGTCATTTTTCGTGGAATCGTTGTGCCCTCCTCCACCACATTCACCTCCAGCCACCTTGTCCAGAGCCCAGGACAAGCTTATCCAGAGCCCATTCCTCTTCACATCTTGATCCTCAGCTCCATCTTCTTCTTGTCTAGACTTGGGGGGAACCCTATTCGACTTCGTCTTTACCACCCTCTTGGAACAGATGACATCATGACATCCTTTCACATTTCTCATACTTGTTTGCACATGTAAATAAATATGTTTTTCTTCTTTTTTAGACAAGTCTCTCCTGATTTAACTGGTGTTTTAACTAAGTGAAGCGGAGTAGAAACGCACAGGTGCTTCTCCTGAATACAGGCCTAGGCAGCATCTGTTTGGTGGTGGGATGGGAGCCGGTTGCCTCTTTCTGCTGGCTCTGTTTTACTGGTGCGAATAAATACAAAGGCGCAGAGCAGTCAGCTATATTCTGCCACATATTGTCATGTTGCCAGAGCGGTTAGACTGATTTCACAGGTGTTTCCTAAGGCAAGAAAACAGAAAATGGCTTTATAAAATCAAATAAAAGCACAGAGAAAGGCTGCGCCAGAAACAATAACAAATGCTTTCAAGTAACAAGACTTGTCAACTTGTACATGGCTTTCTTTGCTGCCAGTGGGCTGTAAAATAATACATAAAAAAACAGTGACTTTAACAGCAAAGAGATTTGGTCACAAGCATGTCAGCTGCAGTGTTCATGGACTCAGTGGGTTGCTGCTAATTGGTTTGGTTGCTTATCTTCACTCCTGCTGTAAGACCCAATTGAGCAGGAGGCTGGTTAGATTATTTTCATCCCGAGGACAAAGAGACAGGTCAGGTTTGGGTCAGCTGAGCCCCCCGTTCATCTGAGGATTAGAGCGTGTCCTGAGGAGACTATGAATGAGGAGAGCAGAGGTCTCTCCTGTGTTCCAGTATCATTCATGAACACCCAGGCCAATAAATCCCGGGAACTCTCTGCATCATGCATCAGATGGTACCTGAGCCAGCAACTGTGAATGTGGAGCTGAGATATCTTGCTTGAATACCAAATCACATTCACACAACAATATAATCTGTAGGTAAAGATTCATTCCCTTTGTTTTATTCATTCATGTATTTATTTGTTCATTTTAATTTAAAGATGATCCTTTCCACTCAAAAAAGTTGCTGTTTCATCGCTGCCACAAGAAGGCAGTAAGTCCTCCTGCGGCAAAACAGCCTAGAAGCTGACATTCTTTATTTTCTTCTTCTTCGTTTTTCTTTTCTTAAAATAATGAGCCTTTTCTATATAACAGTGTTGCAGTGTTGATTGTTTTTAAAGAGAATGAAGCTTTTTGCTTGCGATTTTTGTGTTGCATTGTTCTTAAGGCCCTGACACACCAAGCTGACGGTCGGCCATCGACCAAAGTCGGGCCGTCGGCCTAGTTTTTGCGGTGTGTCCCGCACCATCGGCCCTTGGGCGTCAGCGGCTTTTCGGCCGATTGAGCATGTTGAATCAGCGGCGGAGCTAGTCGGTTGGCTGTTCAGGTTTTATTTCCTCGTCTCTGTAGCAAGCGAATCCGCCTGTAGTGAAACCGGGGCTAACCGGTGCTTCCTCCACAGGCTCCACTTCAGTCAGCTGCCCCACAGACCTGCTGCTTCTTCCCACTTTAACCTGAATAACAAACCGGAGCTAGCTGGGAGCATGACCGGAGGGAAGCACAGCCAGTTAGCTTCCACTAGCCTCCAAGCTAGCCCTGTTTGTTATTCAGGTTAAAGTGGGAAGAAGCAGCAGGTTTATCAGGAGTGAAGTGGAGCCTGCGGTGGAAACACCGGGACCGTCTGGATGTAATAGTCCGTGGAGGTGCTGCGGTGCTCGGCTGCACAGATAGGAAACCCCTCGGCTGACAGGATGTACCACTCTCTCACTCCCTGCTCTCTCTCACGCAGGCGCAGAACGTACGTGCCACTTGGCCGTCGGATGTATCCGTGTGTTCAAATGCAACTGACACAGGGCTGCGTGAGGCGATGTAGATGAGGCAACAATTGGCGCCTGACGTATTTGCCGAAGCGCTCTGAATTTCTGAAAAAACTTAAACTCCGACTCATCTTTTTTCGTCATCTTTTTTACCATTGTCCAATTGGGTGATTTGAGAGGTGGTCCGTCTGTGGTGGTCATGACAACAAGTTTACAGTCGACAAACAATGGAGGAGAAACTCGTGATCGTGGTTGCTGGATAAGCAAGACATCAGTGAACGTTGCATAGTCTTAACATAAGCTCCCTGAACACGTCTGCAGCTGACTCACCAACACTGACCAATGCTTTACAGACAGGTATCTCTCACATCACTTTTGTTTAGATTATTATGATGTGGGGCCTCCCTAGTGTAGTGGTCAGGGCACTCATCTCCCATGCAGAAGGTCCAGGGTTCAAATCCCACTGGGGTTGACATCAGCAAAGGCATGCAGTTGCAAATCAAACAGGATCAGTTTCCTCAAAGAGGCTTCAGGATAAGGAGCCTGAGTCAAGTCCTCAGCAAGCGTACGTGTCAAGCTTGTCATGGACAGGAGGCTCCAGACACAAAAGCAGGTTCTGTTTAGATTAATTATGATTCATTTGTTAGCTGATGTTACTTACCTGAAATGAAACGTGTTCCGCAAATACAATCCTCCCTTTTCACAGCGGTTATCCACCTGTAGGTTCAAACGGTACAGTCAGTGGTGCTGAGTGTTGATCGATCGTCCTTTCGTTGATCAGTTTATTTTAAATGATCAGTACAGCACAAGCAGCTCCCTATGATCAAGCCCTTCTCTGTTAGCACCACGTTTTGTGTGAGTAGAATGACGCTTTTGTGTCTGCGTGTTTCTATACAAACACTAGTTAGTTTTTTTGTTGTGATTTATGATTGAGGTAAATGTTTTAGCTGAAAGCATTGGAGAGGAGCTGCAGGCAAGACACAAGAGTGTGTTCACAGTTCTTCAGAAGTTTAGTTTTTCCCAAAACTTGGTAACATGATCCTCCCCAGGGACGGATATATTGACAAATCCCTCTTCATTTAATATTCAGTATGCATGTCTGTGGTGTTTCTATGCCTGTGCATGAGTGTGCATCCATGTTTCTATCTTTGTTTTTGTTTTGTTTTTAGCTTTATTCTTCCAGGAAGTTGACTGAGCACTCTGGGTTTTCCAGCAAGATCCTGCTTCATATTTCATCAGTTTTCCACACTCTTAAAGCATTCTGACAGGGATTATACATTTTTTAACACTTTGGGATAAAATGCTTAGCTCAGAAACACCTCGAAATAATTTGTAAACTAATGGGAAACTATTACTTGTTTAATTTGATGATGATCTTAAAGATGGGTACAGTGAAAAGTGATAGGAAAGTTCGTTTGGCGTAAGCGAAATACACACAATAAAAGGAAAGGTGAAAAGGACAGGAAGAGGAAAGAAACAGTTGAGAAGTAGTGTGACAAAAAGTGAAGAGACACAGAGGGAAATATTACACCTTTAAAGACATGACACTGACTGACAGTTTTCGTGTCTGCCTGAGGTCACTGATTACCTCGCGTTGCAACACACACTGAGGTGCCGATTGCACCGCGGAACGAGAGCTGCCAAAAATCTTCTGCACGAGTTGCAGGTTGATGCATCAAATTGACGATTTTTACCCCGCACAACCTGGTGTACAAAAGTTTTTGAGATGTTTCGTGACATTGCCAAAAAAATGACATCATACCAGCAGTGAACTCTATTTGAACTTAAGAGAAACATGTTTAGGTCTTAATTTTGCAAAAATAAATGCAGGTAGCAGACATGGGTGGCATCAGACTTTCTCAGCTTTTACATGCACACGTAAATTTGACATGCCATTTAAGCAGTGTAATTATCCAATGCAAACAAATCATTCTAATGTCATGAATGATCTAAACGCTTTAAAGCTTCAAAGCTTTGATTATCGCCCTGGTAATCAATGTCCAAATCAGTATTTGAATGTTCCATTTTTTGTACTATTACCCCAAAAATCCCAAATGACCCATAAAACAAAAGTACCCACCATAATTTATTATGCATCATTTTTTTTCTCAGACAAGCACATTTAAACTCAGTCAAGTCAACCTTATTCATATAGCTCTTAAAACACAAAAAGTGTTGATCCAAAGTGCTCTTACAGCACACACACACACAGAGAAACACAAAAACAAAAGAAAGAAGATAAATGCAACAATTTCAATGTTAACAGCAATATAATCCCAATAAGAGTACAAAAAACATATCATTATTATTACTGCACTGACAGCAACAAACTGTATCCTTGATGTTTTCATGCTGTCGTATACAGTAACAGCAACAAAGACAATCACACTGTGCACAATTAAAGGCGAGTGATTAAAGGTGTGTTTTAAGATGACTCTTTAAAGTCACAATGACAGTGACAGGAAGAGAATTCACAAGTTTTGGAGGAGCGATAGAGAAAGCCCTGTCCCTGTAACGCTTAGTCCCGGATCTTGGGACAGAAAGATAATAGAGTTTGGTCAGACGCTCTCAGCTCTCCCACAGTGTGATATGAGGAGAGGAGTTCTATGATGTAAGAGGGGGTTATTTAATACTTTGTAAATGAACTTGAGAATCTTAAAATAAATTCTTGAGCTAACAGGCAGCCAGCGCAGGGAGGCAAGAATGCAGGTAATGTGCTCCCTCTTTTTTGACCTTGTTAAAATTCTTGCTGCTGCATTTTGGACTAGCTCAAGTGCTGCGGTCTAAATAAAATAACAGTTTTACTCTCGTTGAGCTGGAGCAAATATGCAGCCATTCATTATTCGATGTCATGGAGACAGTTATTGAGTTCAGTTAGTTTGTTGATGTTGTTTGGCTCTAAGGGAAAGTACATCTGCATGTCATCCACATAACAGTTAAAAGATATGTTACGTTTTTAAATAATGTGGCCTAACATAAGTAATTAAATGGAGAAGAGGATTGGACCAAGAATGGAACCTTGGGGGACACCACAGGGGATGGGAGCAGAGGAAGAAAATGAGTTACTGACTGAGACAAAGACGGATCAGTTGGATAAATATGAAAAGAACCAGTTTAAAGCAGCGCCATAGACCCCCACCCATTCCTTTAATCTGTGAATGCGAGTGGAGTAATATCCAGTGTCAAAGGCTACAGTTAGGTCTAGGAGCAAGAGGATGGAGCAGTTACCTGAGTCAGCAGCTGTGACAGGCATTTAGATACGTTAGCATGATGTTGAAAAAGTGAAGTGCCTGTTTTAAAATTTAAAAAGATGACCCCCAAAAGTTGAGTGCCAAATATGCCATTACAAATCTACAAAGAGTTTGGCAAATCATCCGAAAACTGTAACAGCTTATCCTAAAATACTAATGTGTTACTTGTGTCTCTTTTGAAGTATTTAAGAGTCAGCAACACTTGCGGCATTGACAACAACTTCATAATTAAATTTTTGCATTTCTTTCATACGCTCATGATTTAAAGATGCTTTGATGCTCCCAGTGAAGGTTACAGGCCAACAAATTGGAAGTAAAATAAAGTAATTCTTGACACAGAAAGTAGGAGAAGTTGTGCCAAGTCAATTTATGCCTTTACACCATGACATCGTTCCACTAAGTGTGAGAATTCCCTGACAGAACATATGTGGCATGCTGTGAATTAAAGGAGGTGGAGGACTTCACAGGTCCAAAAGTTTGGACCTGATCCAAGAGCTTCCTGAGGCAGATGTGCTTTTATATATATCTTTAAAAATAGACCCAAGGACAGACGGACAGAAGAGACCAGAAGACAGACCTGATACAAAATAAGGCTGACCCAAATAGAAAAAAAAAAGGTGTAAGAGGGGGGAGAAAGAAAGTAGCTGAAGTCTTTTCTTGTGGTGTTTGGTTTCACTCCCCAGGGAGTTATGCCTGGGAAAAAAACAAGTCGTCAAAGTTAAAAGTAATAGTTTGGAGAGCAGCTAGTAGAGAGCTATTATAGGTTAGCTTCATGAAATCCCAATTTTGTGTCTGACAGTATAATGTTCAAGAAAGATTGAACAGTGATTTCACTGCATGATAGATTCTGGAGGAAAAGAGCGGCGAGAGATGAAAAGATGTGAGTCAGAGGGGAGATGCTGACAAGCGAGGAGATGCAGAAGAGTGAGGAGGAGAGATAAGTAAAGAAGTATGCTGAGGGAGGGAGAGGGAGAGGGGGAGGGTGGATGAATGGTGGCGGAGAGGGAAAAAAAGGGAGATTAAAAATGTGTAGAGGAGGAGAAGCAGAGGTGGGCAGGCGGAGGAGGATAAAGTGGAGAGGGGCACATGACGTCCTGGCAGGTCTCCAAAGGCTCCCAGAGGCGATCCAGCTGCTTCTGAAGGCCACTTCGAAAAGCCTGTTAGGAGTGCCAACAATACAGGGAGGGAAGCAGAGAGCCTAAGAACAAGAGGGAGAACAAGAGAGAGTGAAAAATGGGAAAGAAGGAGCGAGTGAAAAATGAAAGAAAGAGAGAGAGTGCTGTGCAAGAAGAGATGCTCAGGCAGGACACAGGGGGATGCAGGGAAATGTTGTTCCTGAGAAAAAGGCAACAAAGTGGAACAAAAACAAAGTCATGAACTCCAAATTCTCACTGCTGCCACTCTTGTGACAAACACAGAAATTGCTAAATAATTTAAATCAAACAACGAAATGGTGCATTCTGGTGATCCAGCTGGGAAAAGCTCAATTTGCAGTCATGAGCATTTCGTGTAGGCCTCATCAATTTAAAAGTACCCCTGACGCCTTCCTGTTTCATGTAAAACTTTTGCACATCATAATACAATTGCCTAAAAATTGCCTGAGTCCCCAGTGTCTGGATAGGGTTGTATACAGCCCATATTCCAGTTTATAATCACTTCTTGATTCATGTTTGCAAACTGAAACAAACTGTAGCCTCTGTGTATTTTGCATTAAAGCACAGTTTTAAATAAATAGAAAAAAAAAATCATGTGTCTAGAGGAAAATGGTGCCCTGAAAGAAACTGATTTTTACACAGGGCAAGAATTATCAGGGGACTCTTATGATAAGCAAAATATGGCAAGACATCTGTGCTGGAGTTTTGACTTCACAGCCGGCACATTTTCAGGAGATTGCAATCAACAATTATCTCCCCAGGTAATAATTATTCTTGTGAGACTTGAGGCACAAGTTGGTGACGTTACAGTCTGAGCCTCCATCACTGATAAAGATTTAAGGAGTGTTTTCAAAGTGGGATTCCAGGAACACTTTAACATTTTTACATCTCTCAAAACAGTTCGGAGAGCTCAGTCAGACATGTGTTCAGTGAATGTCAGTCGCTGTCCGTGGTGCTGAAGGAGTTGGCAAATTGATATTGAGGCAACTTTGCAAATTTAACTTTCTGCAAGCCTTTTGCACATCTGAAATGCATCAAATACTACATGATAACTATGTAGCTTCATATATGATCAGCAGTTCTTTCTTGCTTTATTTTGAAGGTCTAGTGTGTAGCATTTAGTGGCATCTAGCCGTGAGGCTGCAGATTGAAACCAACTGAAACTTCTCCTGCGTGCCAAGTGTGTCGGAGAACATCAGTGGTCAACATGAAAATATGTCATATTGTTTTCTTTAATATAGGGAACTACTGCGATATTGTTCTGTATATGGAACTGGTGTATTTAGCATGTAATCTAGACGGCTAGAACACAATGACAAAGTTCAAAGCCAACCTGTAGGGCTTTTGGTTCACATTGCACAGGTTAAAAGAACCGCAAAGCAGAAGTGAATCAAACTGGAGTCTGAGTACTTTTTCTTTTAGGGTCTGAGTTCCTTTATAATGTTTACAGATGATCAAAAATGCTGAGTAATCACACTGTTTTTGCTTGAAAGGCTAAAAGGGACCAAGCATGAAAACACCCTCATTCATCAGATTTAGATCTTGAACGTTACTCTTTAAAGATGTTACCTACTTTGCATCAAATATCTGAGGTCATTTTTTTTACATCTCCCAGACACCAAGGGCTCACACACAGCGACACTGACATTCTCTGAACAGAGAGGTCACGAACGTTCAGAGAATGCCAGTCCTGCTGTCCGCGGTGCTGAAAAGGTTGAAGTAATTTGGCCAATTTAAATGTCTGTATGCCGTCGTGCATATCAAAAATCCACCAAATACTACATAATGCAAGAAGTTCTCATATCTGCCTCTTGAATCAAAGCTGCATTAATATATTATGTAAGTGTCATCATCAAAACACTGTCTCAGGAGGGAAGGAGTCTAATCAAGAAACAAACCAAACACACCTTGAGTGGCCACTCTGTCAGAGAAGAAGCTAGTGTATCTGTCTGCAGTGCATCTGAACCATAGACTTCATAGGATAACGGATGTAGCTACGTGACGTCACGCATTGGTTTGTGGACTCCCATTTTGAAGCCTTGAGTTCGGCATTTCAGCCGTCACCATCTTGGTTTTTTGGAGCTAGAAGTGACCATATGTGGGAGAGAGGCTGAGAAGAACATAGACAGCACAGGCACTGTGAATGGGAAAATTAACTAGAAAGACCACAACCATCCAGTCTTGTACAGCCATGCATCATTTCCTTAATCTCTTGTCCATGGTTAAGAAATTTGAATCCTGTGTGGGAAAGGTGAATGCTACTTTTTACGGAGATATTTACAACAGGATGCAAATACTTTAGCACTAATGCCTACACAATATTTATGTCCAATCCAACATTTAGGGGGTTGTGGATAAAAGACTGACATGATAGACTACTCGCTGATCCACAGCCAATAACTGGTTGTCTTTCATAACGTGTGTGATGTCATCAGATTCATGTGCTATTTTTATTATAATTGCTATTATTATTAATATACAGTCCCTCCAGAAAAAATCTTGCGATCTCAATAATTAACGCAAATTCAACGAAAGTCCACAATATTTGCAGGAACTTGCAATTTTTCAAAAGTCACGCGATTTTTCCGCATTTTCCGGCTGACTGGAAGTCGACATCATTTGAAACATCGTCAGACACGTATTCACTCATTATTGGAGTCCATGTTTTGAAACTAATTAAATGAAATTAAAGAAGAGAACTAAATTGCAGCTATTTTTGTAATATTCAGTATAGTTATTATAGCAAGTGATTACATGACTTATTTTTATGGAGGTAGTAGTTTAAAAAAAAGATTTTTTTTTCTCCTTTTGTCACTAGCCGCAATTTTTGTCAGTTGCTGCAGTTTCCTGCAAAAAAATCACACAAAAATGCTGCAATTTTTATCTGAGTTTCTGACAAAATTGGCCGCAAATTCAAGGATTTTTTTTGCCGCAAGATCCTGGAGGGACTGAATATATTCACTGAGGTTGTTTATTTTACAGCCAAACTGTTACTGCAGTTACGTTGAAAAAGAGCCACCAGAAGGCAGGAGCTACATTTGATGTACTGCATGAAAACCGTGCAAATCACTGAATCCTCTACAAGTTCCTGCAAATGTTTCTCAAGAGAAGTATTTTATAATAATAAGAGATTCTCTGAATTGATATGATAAGGGGATTTTAATTTTAAACAACAGGAAGTCTGGAGTTTGAAATGATGGCGTGATGCAGTAAATTAAACAGGGCAAACTGGAGCAGATTAAAAATTAAAAATAGAAAAATTCAGGAGGGAATTAGAAATAAAGGTCCATTTCTAATGTAGTCTTTAAAATAAAGCTGGTACCCTGTTTGTGAATTTTGTTCGTCTGTATCCTCCATTATAAGGAAAAAAATTCTTTGCTGGCTTGATGCTAATGGCAGGACTCATTGCGGTACTGACGTGCAGCATTTTTCTTTTTTCATCCTGTCACTGTATTCTCTAAAAGAAATATCAAAAATGCAGGGGTGCTGTTGTCATACAGTTGTCCACAGCAGCAGATTGCTCTGCGTTCCTATTGGACAAAGTGACGGCTGTGACGAAAACTGTCATGGAAGACAAAAATGAATCAAACATGACACACTGCATGGAATAAAAAATTAATTTTTGCACAGGACACCCATTGTCATTAACGATCTGAGTCGCATCGGGATATCGAGTAATCTGAAACCAGCATAAATGCAGTTGCTAAAAACAAAAATGCTGGTGATAAATACGTGAGTTTAATATAATAAAAATTTCAAGGATGATAATTTGAAACTGATTTATTTATCCGATTTCTTCTCCTGCAGGTGATGCAGGAAGCACCAAAAGCTTGTTAATCTGTGACCTTTTTCAAGGTGTCTTTGTTTACCAGGCTGTTAAGGAAGATGCTGTAAGGCTAAGAGAGAATAAGATCAGGATCATCTCCAGATGCTAATGAGAAAAGGGTATTTGCCCTCCCATCTTGGCTTTTTCCATCCTTCATTTTCTCTCTCTACTGAATCTGTAAAGCACAATTGTTCTTAAAAATAAACAACAAACTGTATCTGCTCGTCTCTGGTCGGACCACAGGACCAACAAAGGAGTGAGAGAAAAGCCTGTTGGCATTTAAAACGTTCCCTGTCACTTCCCACGGAATAATGGTTGCAGGAAATATCCTCCCATGAGGCCTTATGATAATAGACCCATATGTGCTGGCCATGGAGACGGTAATTAATTGCTACAGAAAACTTGTGAGGTCGCTCCGCAGCGTACAGTGACCTCCAGACATGAGTGCAATGACACAGCGGGATTTTTACAGAGCGGGGAGCAGCGTCGGGGGACAACTGGGAGAGGGTGGGCAGATTAGTGAGCAATTTGACCTTTTCGTAAGGCACCAGCTCATCGCCTCGTTCCTTTTGTCACTAGATTAGAGAATTTAAATGCAGTGGGAGGTCAGCGGGGGATTTACTGCGCAGCACTGTCAACCAGGCTCTGGCATCGTCTCTAACTCTTCTCTGTGGTCATGCCGCCATCTGTAAGAGTCTGTAAGGAAAGAGGGAGTTTTGATGGTGATGAATGAAAACAAGGGAGCACAGGGGGGGTCAAAGAGAGCACGAACAGAATCCAGTGCGGTCGCCGTGAGTCAGCAAAGGAGAATCGAACGAACCAGCCCACAATTGATTACGTTGCATGGGGAATTTTTCTGCATATCTAAATTTCCAGTTGTGGGGCACTTGATGATCCTGAAGCGTCATCATGAAGCATCCACAAGTAACCTGCTCAGTTACAGAAAACTGGAAAAGCATCTGCATCCACTTATCCTTTGGTGCCTTCGTGTGAAGACAGATGTACATTTCAGACGTCTGAGCACTCTGAAATATGACAATCCTGCAAAACAACAGAGTACATCCAATGCCAACTGACCCACACTGGATCAACTGTCCAACTTGGACCAATTACAGCTTATGAAATTACTTATCGGCCCAACAGTCATTAGCGAGTCTGCCCCTTAAACTGCTCAGTCATGAATGGAATAGTTCGATATTGGAAGATGCGCTTATTTGCATTCTTGACAAGATCAATATCACTCTCAGCAAACAAGAAGTGATTGAACTTTAGAGGTGCTAGTAGGCAGATTGTGATATTTTTGGACAGAGCTAGGCTAGCTGTTTCCCCCTGTTTCCAGGCTTTGTGCTAAGCTAAGCTAACTATCTGCCTGCCTGCTGTAGCTTTGTATTTCAAACACAGATGTATGTGGCACCATTGCCATTGTTGTGTGTCTCATACACAGTGTGAATGAATACTAAAATCATCTTGCAAGGCTTGAAATGGAAATTACAGTTTCCTTTACTCTGAAATACAAATGTTTGACCAAGAATCTGACAAAAATTCAACATTTGTTTACACAGAAAAAAAACTACAAAGCAACCATCTCTTTAACAACCGCTGGAAAGCTCATTGAATACGACACTCCAACCTCTAATTGCTCAACTCAGGTTGAACTGGAAAGCTCAGATGTGCAAATGTTGGAGTGCAAATGTGAACAGCGAGGTGCTCAGTAAGGAAAGACAGGGCTGTGGTGCTGCTGGGTGCCAAACTGTTGGCATGGCAACCTGATTGTCTTTGTCCGTGTCTTGATCCCTAGAGACTCAACAAAGAGTAGAGATCCTGAAGGACTTTGATGCAGAGTGAGTTGCCCGAAAACTCTGAATAAGCTTGGCCCCTGGTACCGCTGGAGTGCTTCTTAAAAAATAGGAATCCTTTTTATGTGAAGTCTGGAGGCTGTGGCTGAAAAGATTATAGACTTTCTGTGCTTAATTATTCAAAAGAAACAGTTACTGTCTTAAGTGATTAAATTCACCAATTTCAAACATGTAGTTCAGTTTGCTGGTGACATGGAGTATAATGGAACCTGTGAACACAGTTGGATAATGTCTGCGGTGGCTCTGGAGGGGCTTTGTAAAGTCAGAGAAATTAAAATCTTGACTACATACGATGCCATCAGGATTGTCACAAATTGGGCTGAAACCACTTGGGTGTGTTGGCTAAACGTAACCACGTGTGTTTGTTGTTGAAGGACAAAATGTAAGTTTTCGGTGTTTCGGCTGTATGCAAACTGAACAGTTCCTGTTGAAATGGAAGTGTATTTTGAAAAGAGACCATTCATGTACCAGGCTGAAATTGATAAGGCCTCCCTTAACGTCCACAGCAAACGCACCCAGAGTACCTTGCATGTGAAATGTGGACCTGGAAAGTCCAAATCCAGACTCAAATCTAGAGAGATTTTGAGTCTGGCCCTCATCGATACACCCTTCCTACCCAAGGGGCGGCACTAACTGAGGCATATTAAATGCCGCCGCACGCAATTTGATAGCATGATGGCCAATCAGAGCAAAAAATAAGGTGATAGGCTAACTGGCTTAGCGTTTCTTCCAAAGCTAAATTGAATGGACGCGGTCCTTCGGCAGCTGCCATCTTGGCTGTTTACTTTTCGACTCCTGCGGCGCAGCGCTGTCGTCATCATGTTACGCCCGCCCAGAGCCCGCCTCTGTCAGATAGACTGATCTGATTGGTCCGATTGGTGATTAAGCAGGATCTGCTCGTCGGGGCCTGATCCCCGAGCAGAGCAAATTCAAATTTGCTAGGGGCGGAGCATCTGGATTTCCAGGTTAGAAAAGTCCATGACCAAGCATCAAAATGTGAGTTCAGAGTGAGAGTGTGTTAAACTGGGGGTGTGACATTTACAAAATGTGGTTGCTATTGAGTTGCATCATGGGAAGTGTAGTGTTTTCAGAGCTTGACTTATTCAAGGGGGAGAAAAAGTCATATGTTATAAATGCATCATTTTTTCTTTTCTTTTTTTTTCAAATCTCTTTCTTGAAACTCTATAAACATTGCTGAAATAACCTTTTAAACCTGAAACAAATATGCACACACACATAAACATGAAAAAAGGAAGATTCTGAAGGAATCTAACCCATGAAGACTTGAAAATAACCTGACCCAATCCAAAATGTGGTCGACCCAAACAGACCCAAAGTAAGAACACCAGACACTTTATTATCATAAATGCAAATTGACAGGGGACAAACTTGAGATGGAGTGATCTGAGTGTATTCTCAGTCTGCATGAAAAATAACCTAATCCTTCTTTTGACTTACTTAATGATTATAAATAAAACCTGTTTTTCCTCCAGGCTCCAGACTCTTAATTAAAATATCATCATAAATAAGAATCCGTGAAATACAGCAGAATGAATGTGCATGAAGAAACAAAGAGAAATTGTTCAAGTGCTTCAGTAAGCAGTAGTTCTGCTTGAAACCAGCAGGCGATAGCACATATTAACTCTCGGCCTCCTTATTGTGTCCTCGTGAACTGTTGCCAGGAGAGTCCTTTGAATTATTTTGCTTTGAGTTTACTGCAGGAGCTGTGCATGAACATACTTATGCAAAATTCATTTTGAAATGTATGCTACAAAAATATCAAATCAAACTTTATTTATATAGCACTTTTCATACATTAAAAATGCAGCACAAAGTGCTTCACAGAATAAAAACATATAACAAAAATATTGCATTCATATTGAAACCCCCCCCCCAACATGTGCGCACACGCACACACAGAGTCAATATAGTAACATGGCTAATATATTGAAACCATGAACCACTTTTTGGTAAACAATTTGAGGATTCATGCAATTTTCAGGGTTTGAATGTTTGAAGGTTTGAAACTCATTCTCAGTGGAGTTTTGTCTCAGCAGGTTTGGTTTCAACACAGGAAACGAGACAGATGCCACATGGCAGGCCACATATTTCTGTGTTGCTAAAAAAAGCAGTAAGATGATCACACATTGCCACAGAGCTTTGCAAACTGCACCAGCGAGACAAAAAACCTGTGGAGTGCAGCAGGGAGCTGTGTGTCTGTGGAGCTGTTAAACTCAGGCGCCCTCAACAGCCACCCTGCTGCTGATGAGAGGAGGCCCCGGTAGCCCGAGCTGCATCGCGCTCAGGCTCTATGAGAGGCCATCAACATTACTTCACACAAGATGTTGAATGGGAAAATCTCTTCACTGAGTTGTTCTACGTCTACATCATCCCTCTATTTCTGTTAAGTTGAAACAATGAGAAGAAGGGCTGCTGCTGCTGCTGCTGCTGCTGCTGCTCTGTGGGCAATCATCTGCTCTCAGATCTGTCAGGAACATGTTAGTGGCTAATTAATTGCCATAAATCCGCTGAAAAACAGACTATTTCTCCAGCTCCAGCTACATATTTAAAGAAAGTGTAAAGGAAGAGAAACTGTGACCTTCTGCTACGCTGAGGAATAGAAAAAAATACAGTTAGTACAAATGTTGTTTTTCTGGATGTGTTGAATGATTGCATTGTTTCAGTCCATATCCACTTGAGAGTAAACACATGATTTCATTTTTACAGTGGCTCATTGTGTTGATCTTGGCGACAGAACAATGATTTTGTGTTCTCCTTTTCTTTTTTATTGTTTGTCTTGGATCCTTTACAATGACGCACGAGCCTGTTTTATTTTCAACCTGTTGTCTGCACATTTTTGTGGTGTGGACAGTTTGTCAGCCAGGTTTCTCTGCTGACATGTGAGATGAGTTGTGCTGTCAGTGTTAGGGTTTGCTCACATCAAAGCTTGAAAATGAAATCAAGTCATTTTAATGGATTTTTAATGACAAGTGGATTTACTCACAGAGGAGTGTTTCCTGGGTCCACACCTTCTCCACCTAGTCAACTGATTCTAGTGTCACTGTGACATGAAACAATGGTTTCTTGGTTGAAATACAAAGCAGCCAATTAGCACCAGCACCAAGTGTTGTCACTTGGTGCACAGGAAGCAATGAGGAGTCATAATGGCGAGCACTGTAGAAAAGGTAGACACTGCTGTCAAGGCTGTTCTAAACCAACATGTCTTCTCAATATCAACAGACTTTGTAGTTTGTTTTACTTTGCTGCGTTTCACACTTAAGTAAAACAAATATGTTAGCATGACTACGCATCAGTGTGGACTTAGCAGCCAATGTAAACTGTGTAAAATGATTGTTTAGTTAGCAACCTTGTCAGGCTATAGTGGCTGGCTAGCGCTGGGCCGTTAGTTCATGCACACAATAAATGTAATGGCAGCAAAATGCATCACTTAAATTCAGTGAGTTTAGGAGTCCATATTACAGAGCAACAAACAGCCATGGTTCCATTATTATGAAAATAATTATTATTATTTAGTTTTTTGGATGATAGTCTCATCATCTCCTGACAAGGCATTTCTCTTCAAAGCTGCAGGAGTGTTGCCCTGCTTTGACTTTTTATATTCAGGTAATTAGAGTCAAAAAAACATTGTATAAGCAAGGGAATTTCCACCAGCAGTGGATTTAGTTCACCGGCGAGTTCTGTATTCATCCAATTGCCCAACACTATTACTCACACACACAGGAGTTCTATTACCCGCTCAGTATTAACAACATCCTCCAGACTTGCCTTCGGCGGCAGCAGTCTGAGGGAAGAGAGAATCAGCAGTTGAATTATTGAACAAATCAAGGTCCCTGGCTATGTATTTATATGATATTGGTAATGAGGCCGCTGGAGAGCGTGCCTTAAGTTGCAGAGAGAAGTAAGATGTTCATAAGCTCCACAGCGTGTCTATGTTACACTGAGCCAGCGTACAGTTGAGGACTTTACTGACCTCACTATGCACTGCTTCCTTTCTCCCCCCCCGGACCTGCTGCTTGATCACGACATTTGTTGTGTGTGATTTCTCTAGCACCTCCTTAAAGTTTATCTAAGTGTCTGCTGCTTTGTCAGGACATTTTCAATTGTTGTGATGGATGTGTAGAGGCCAACAGTGGGAGTTATGCAGGTAGCACTGCAAGTGCGTGTTTGTGGCAGGATATTGTCTGGTTATTCTCTAACTCTACCATCTAGTGTAAGTCATTGATTGAGCAGTAGTTTCGTTAACAACAACATCTCAGTGTCCACTGCTGTTTTCATGTTCAGGAATGAACGCTGAATCTTAAGATTTATTTGGTCAGAACAGCCACATTATACCCTAAAAAAAGCACTGAGATGTTTTTATAAAATTATATTTTCGTCTACATTTTGGCCTCTCGTCCACATGCCAACGGAGTTTTTTTTTTTTTTAACATTAGCACTGCGTGGTCTAATGCTTACTTTACATTTTAACTTAGTATTGCTGCAACACTTCACAGAGGAACGGAGGCGTCTGCTGCACCTAATGTTTTGCTCTACAGCAGCGTCTGCAGTTTAAAGAGTAACTAAACCCCCAAACCACTTCTTCTCTATTAAAAACCAATACATACAGGTATTTAGTAGTGTTGTTGGTTAGCTCAGTTTCAAATCTTGACATTCGAATGGTAAATGGTAAATGAACCTGCGCTTGTATAACACCTTTCTTCTTTCTGTCATCTGAACCACTCAAAGCGGTTTTTACACTACGAGTCACATTCACCTATTCAGACACACGTTCATCCACTGGTGGCCGAGGCTACTATACAAGGTGCCACTAGCTACTCAGTTTTTAACATGCTCACATCCGGAGCAATTTTGGGTTCAGTATCTTGCTCAAGGATACTTGTTAACTGATTGTGTCATCGCCGCAGTGTCGATAATGGGACACTTTCCAGAGCGGGATTCTGTCAATAAGGGTTGAAAGAAAAACTTGTGAATCTCTTGTATGTTTGAGTGAGCTCCTTCATCCTTTAGTTGAACGGGAAGCAATGGTGATGAGATCTCCAGCATGTTTTTTTTGTTTGAAAAGGTAACTTTAGCCTGTATACTTTACTACCTTGATGTGGTAGACTGCTCAAGACTACTAACACCAGCGGACATTTGGAGTTGTTTTTGAATCCTAGTTTGGAAAGAGATATTTTGTAAAATGAAGGTCATGTGGACTGAATTAGATATTTGTTTTCAAAGATACCTCTATTCCTGTAGAAAGGGTTTAAGTTTGACTCTAAAAGGCTACTCTAATCATCAGATAAAAAAGGTAAACAAAAGAACTTGCACTTGGTTAGGACGTAAGATGTGCTTCTTGCAAAATATAATGATCTTCGGATCATTGCCCGGCAGCTTCAGTCCCACGCGTCTCTGCAAACACACACAACCAAAACAAAAACAAAGAAGAGCACAGTGGATTCAATAATGTAGAAAACAACTCCAATCATTAGGTGGGAGTTGAGTCTATCAGGTTGCTACATGATAACATGAGTCTTGGGGACCAATTTGGGGCACCGGGCAAGTACAGTGTACATTATACATTAAAGACAGTGACCTTTGAAGAGATTTAAACCTGCAACTGAAAGAGCAAAGGAGAAGAAAAACAAGGGACCATAAGTTAAGCCAGGCAGCAATCGATTTACCAGTGACACTGAAGAAAAAGTGTAAAAATCAATGTCTGATTCCAGTACAGGCTTTACATGTGAAATCTGACATGCTTGCCTCTGTGTGCCATGAATGTTGTCAGTAGCCTTTCCCCTGTTTCGACATCAACAGTTGACGATTATCGTACCATGTACATTTGTTGCACATTAACATTTGCTTTATGATATTGAAAAAGATGCAAGTGGACAAAAAAATCTTTATTTATTTATTAAGTTATTTTCAGAAGGGAGCTTTTTTTTACACACGTCAATTAAAATGGTTTTAAGTTTCAAATATAGTAATGAAATTTAACCAAAAATTTAATTCCTTTAAAGGTCATTCTGACAGATAACGATAATTTTTAAATTTTGTGATACGCTGAAACCACAATATTTTCTGGGATGCTCAGCCCTATGCCAAGGATTTTGTTTTTCCATGTCAAAGCCTATGTGTTATACTTGAAATATAAACCATTTAATATTTGTACAGTTTATTTAGCCAGGAAGTCTCAATCTTTTTCCAACCACCAGTTGAACAAGATTATGAGGCAAATATAATTGCTAACATTAGAAATAGCATGTGGACGTTACCAAGTTCTGGAGTCCGACTGTTCAAACTGTTATAACCTGCCTTGTTTGTCCCCAAAGCTCACGTTTCCATCCTCAGCTACTCTCTCTGTGATCTATTAAAACTCTTGCGCTTCTTTTTTCAAAACCTCAAACACAGCTGCTGAGGGAAACAAACCTCTGCAGTACTTAGAGTTTGGCCTTTACCTCACTCTCTTCTGCAAGGAAACAACCACCAAGTTAGAAAGAAGATGCGTGATTATAGGTACACACACACTCTCTGTCTTTGACACACACTCCTCTCGCTACAGTTGAGTGGTTGGACGTGACGTGACTTCCCTCTGCGCGCCACTGTCTCGCCTGATTGTCCATAAAAGATCTGTTTCATTTTTGTTTAGAGTTTCATCCCTGATCATTTTCTGCTGGCGGGCAGCGCCTCACTTATCAGATCCCACCTCTCCCTAACCCCGGCCCTCATCCATCAATCTCCCGTATATTATTTAAACTGTAGTTTAAATGTTAAATAACAGGCAGCGTCTTGGCTCTGCTGAGAGAGAACTGCAGAGTGTAATCTCTGTCGAGCATTTAAGGAAATGTTCATGCTAAACTGTTGCCGAGGAATGTATCACAAAGATAACATGCAGGATTAGTCAGCTCGTGGCAGCGCAGAGAGGCTGGGGGATGAGGCTGAGCTTGAAGGTGGAGTTTCATATGCTTATAAGGCCTGAGGAGAGGTTTGCTTTAAGCACAGCTACTGGGGGCATGTTTGTGTACGCTCAGTGAATTACACACACACACACAAACACACACACACACACACGCACAATCATAAATCATTGACCGGATTGAAAACAGGATTTTATCTCTGCTTTTTGAAACATGAATTTGTCATTTATTCTTCAGAGAGGGACATCAGAAGTGCAATATCCTCTATATCAAATTCTGCCAGTGTAAGTGTTGATACAGATATATCACCCAAATTAGATTTCCTTTTTTTTAACTACTGAAAAAAATCTAGTCAAGTAGTGAAGGCAAACACTTTTTTTTTTAAATTTTTAAATTAAATTAAATTATTCGTTTTGCCTGTTGGCTTAATTTGCCAAATGGTTTGCAGCCATTTTCTGAAGACTTTATTTTTCCTCACACATTTACAACAGCAGTTGTACAGCCACTGTTGCAAAAAAGTAATCTACTCTCCACTAGTCTTAGAAACTGTAGCTCAATTTCCAAACTGCTGCAGAAGTCAGGAAATGAGTTGGCATTCAACTCTTAAAATCAGCTAACAACAACAGCTTGTTAAAGACACTCTAGTCTGGTTTCCAATTAGATCACAGTGTTTTATTCTGACCATATGAATGCTCATTATGGAGTGCCACATGGTTCAATTCTGGGGTCACTCTTCTTCTGTTTTGTTTAATCTGACATCACAGGTAATCATCCACGAGGTCATTCTATGCAGACGACTCTCAACTCTCAACAACTCTCAACAACCATAGATAATACTGGTCTTACTGATTTGAAAAATATCCCTGTCTATATCTCTATCTATAAGTATCTCTGACATAAGTGTATGGATGACCCCAAATTCAGTCCAACCCCAAAGTAAAATATGAGGTTCTAGGTATTGGTCCAAGAAATTTTACTCGCATTTTACGATATCTTAGCACAATACTCCTCTTACTTGGGAGTTATCATAACTTCGATCTAACTTTCAAGTTGTATATGTGTGAATTTATTAAAACTGCAGCCCGTTATCTAAAGAACAGAATCGATTGCTTTCAAGTTTCCTTAGAAAGGAGATTAATCGATTACAGCTCATACAGAACTGAACTGAATAAAATAAAAAGCAGTCACATCAGTCCTGTTTTAAAGTTCTTGTTCTGACTGCTAGTCAGTGTTAGGATAGATTTTATGACCCGAGTCCTTGTTGGTGAATCTTTTCATGGACTTGTCCCTGACTCTGGTTGATATACTGCACACAACTGATATATGGCAACTATAAGGCCGAAAGTATGGAGCCCTATTCATATACTTTGTGCACATTTGGTCTGAGGCTTAGATCCAGTAAAGGATTTCCAGACTTTATTCGATTAAATATGTTTGGATATTGAATTGTTGGTCTTAACAAGCAATTCAAGGACATCACATTCGACTTTAGGAACATGGGAGAGGTATTTTTATTTTTATTTTTTCAAAATGTATTTCCATTGTAGTGGACAGTTTACCTTTATTTATTTAGTTCTCAATAAACTTTTTTTGGTGCATTATCCAGCTTGATGAGTAGCATATTCAGTCAAATATATTCTTTCTCTGATTAAAAACATTTACACTGCTGTACTCGCTGAGAGAGTTTCAAGTGTGATAACATTTACAATGCACATAGAGTATGAAAGCATTGTATTCACACTCGGCACACAAACGCGCCGACCGACTCATCCTCTCTTTCTGTGTTGGATGCTCTCTCCCATACAAATACAACTCACAGCTCAGCTGCTTGACTGCCAGCGCTGACACGTTGATCAGTCTGCATCTGCCAAACGGTGCATCACATGGAAGTGTCTGACATTCAGTAGCAACAATCCCAACAACACTAATCAAACAGCAGATACAAGGCTTACGCACACACACACACACACCACAGCGCTTTGCTTATCAGCAGCCGGCAGCACAGGTCTCTGCTCTCTATGTTAAGTTCATTTCAATAGATGGCAAATTCAATGGCACTTCAGTTCACTCAACTCCAAGTGAGTTCAGCTTGATGCCATTCGACTCAGTTCCCTTCATCTCAGTGCAATTTAATGCATTCAATGCAATTCTTAGCGTATAGGGAATGAGTCAAGAAATGTATTTCTATGATTGTAGCCAGCACATGCAGCTCTCTGTGTTTGATCAAAGCAATCAGATCTCAGATCTTTTTGTCAGAGAAGAGGTATTTAATCTGCTCTGCAGTCCCTTTTAAATCATACTGAACATTAAGCTGATATTAAATGCATGTTAATGACATGTGTAAGAGAGGTCTGACATGTAAAGGCAGCACTCCTTGATAAAATTTCCACATTTGCATATAAATGAATGTCATTTTGTCACTTTTATAGATAAAACGCACAAGTGATTCAGCCCAACAGCACTTATAACAGCTTTAAATCATTTATGGTCATTTTGCCTTAAGTCACTTGTGGTGCTAGACAGGAGAGATTATCTTGAATACAAATTATTACTACATCCACCACGACTCTTCTTTCAGCCGTGTATCCCAAGGAATTACGCCCTAATTGGTCGATTCTGCACCTCGCAATTTGCATCGAATGCTGACATTCAGTGCTAATGCAGGAAGCAGTGTGCCCTTTATATGTAGTGAGGCGGAAAGGGAGGGGCGGGTGTAGCACATCTGACTTTCATCCACAACACTGGATTTTTTACGTCACATTACAGACCTGCAACTGAAGATGAACTTTATTGATCCCTTGCAGGGGAATTAAAATATTTGACTTTTTGATTTACAAAATATACAATTTTTTCCTAACCGTAACGCAGGATTGTGGCTGCCTGACTCCACCTATTGCCCCAACACTTAGCTATCAGGATGCGCCCACAAGAGTCTCAATTAGCTGTTGCTGAAACTGAACACTGAATATGGTCAAACTTTGTGAAAAGTAAATCTTGAACTGACTATATCGCCTTAGTAGGGAGAGGTTGCTCATATCTACTTTGTGATTGCGATATGAAGATGTGATGCAGCGTTAAAGTCCTTCTCTTGATGATTCTTCTACATGCATCATAATCACTTCCCTGTAAGGCGAGAAATTAGAGTAGCGTAGGATCGTCGGTGGCTTCAGCGAATAGATGAACTTCTCGTTTAGCTTTCTTTCTGCAGGAAACCGATGAGAAGCAAACGCCTCTTCTCTGAGCCGTTCAATAAGCCGTTTGTAGAACAAGGATTTCCATTTGCATTTGGAAGCAAAAAAGAGAAGATCCTGAGATTGTGGATTACTCCCCTGGCTTTGCTTGTGAAGGGAAGAATTAAGAAGAAGAGTTTTGGGAGCTTTACAGGGCAAATGGAATTCAAAGTACTGTGTGTGTGTGTGTGTGTGTGTGTGTGTGTGTGTGTGTGTGTGTGTGAGCAAGCTTGCAGGATTGCGTGCCTCTGTCTATTTGTCCCACTCTGTGTGTTAATATGCCTTTTGAATGTGAGTGTGTGCACACAGGTGAGAACTTTCTCTCTGCAGTGCCTCACGTTGAGTTTGGAACGTGAAAACTGTGAATAAGTAAAAGATTAGAAGCCTTCATTTGTTGAAATACAATATATCTATAGCAGTTTGCTGATTAGTTTTTCTGACTTGCACAGAAGTCGTATGTGCAGCTTGAAAGTCGCTCCAGAATCAGTTTTTATTGTTTGCAAAGCTCTGGTGCTGCACACAGGAGGCAGGATCAACTATCTTCTCTGATTCAGCCATCCCTTTCTCCCACATCCATTGTCTGTATCACAAGACATCCTTCACCTTCTTTTTTATATCTGAAGTATTTCAGTGAACCTCTTATACAGGAGAACTGCAGCTGGTAATTCTTTTTGGAGTGCTGGAAATGAAAAACATGGTCATTCGGGTCCTCGCCTGGATTAAAAAGTTCGGCAAACACAGTGCGGAGTTTAAAATCTGTAACAAATAAGACTGTGTCTCCACACGGCAACAAGTCAGTGGAAGTAATTTCCTGTAGAGCTGAGAGAAAACAATCATTTGGTGGATGTGTTGACGCTCGCTAACTTTGTCAACACAGAGGGTTATGAATCATCAGCTGACAATAGCTAATTCTACATGTTCCCTCCTCTTTGCCATGTATAGTCATTTCTAGATGGCAACACTAACTGGGTGGCACAGTGGTGCAGTGGTTAGCATTGTTATCTCACAGCTAGAGGGTGGGTGGTAATGCACTGCTTAGTAGAAAGGGAGTGATTTTGGGACACAGCCAGTAACTCATGCCATCATTGCACTTGTGTGCCTCACAGTACACAGCAGCATGTAATGGCTATTATGGCGCAAAGGCAGCTTTGGTGCTGTTACCAGACAGAGGACAGAATAAGTCTGGTTTATGTCTCAGTAGAGTAAGAGGGGGATGTGTCGACATCTATTTACTCATATTTCTGGATATCTTTGTATGTTTTTTAGATGATTATGATATGTAAAGGATGTAAAGGACAGCTGTGTTTACTTATACACCTATCGTCAGAAAGCAACTATTAAGTGGTTATGACTGATGCCGACAGTTTCGAGATACAACCAGGCAGATAAATGGATAATATTCTAACAAAAATGGTCCCTATATATTTGCAAATGTTCGATCTAATGTGACGATCTAAATCCAATCAGTGTTTCCGGATGGTTTTGGTAATTTTATGGTTTCTGGCTGTGGAATGACACAACCGTCTACACATCCCGACCCCAACGGCTGCTTGGTCGCTCCTCCTGATCATGGCAGTGCCGCACTGCAGCCGCCATTAGCCGTGATCCGCAGCAGGACAGAACCTCGCATTCTAACCGTCCCAGCAGTCCTTATTTATCGTTAAACACAGGTCTCCTCTCACTAGAAAGAAGAAGAGATGACCTCAGGAAATGCTCTGTCAGATCACCGTATAGAAAAAGAGTCACCTGTTTGTCGTGATAGACCATTATGAACGTACATAAATGATAAACAAATGGCTCTTCTGTTGTCTTTCAGCTACTTCAGTGTGTTTAAACATGTATTACTCAATGACAGATGCCCTTACACTGATTCTGACTGCTCGGGAGAAAACTCCAGTTTCCTATAAAATGAGAGCATGCATGTACATGGACTAAAAAGGGAACAAGAGCGGCTTTCAATTTACTTATATGCCTTCCATGGTGTTAAAGGTGAATTTATAACACCACTGACTTAAGGTTAAAACAGCACTGACTTTTGGTTTCACACGGTACTCGAACAGCAGTCTCCCAGCTGAGAGTCTGTGTTTTTTTGACCCATCCATCACCCCTCTCGCCCACTCTGCCAAAAGGTACCTTCGGTGTCTGTATCGCAGGTCAGGGGGCATGACATAGCATTGGTTTTTTTGACAACCTGGGAATGAGAACAGCCTTGGTTTTTTAAACCAGCTGCAAAAATGTGTGTTTCTGCTTTGCTTTCATGCATATAGAGACTCCGACTCTGAATCTATAGTTTTGTGCACCTGACAGCAGAGGACCTTCACTCTGCCGGATTGATAGACAGCTTCCCAGCTCTGATTTCAACACACATCGTGTGGCCGTAACACCTCAGGTTCAAGCCCTGCTTGTTAAACACATCAGTCCTCGTCTCCCTCTCAACCCTTCCATTACCCCCACCTGCACTGCGTGCCGTGGAAAGGAATAAATGTGGCTTAGAGAAATTAGAACGATAAATGTTCCCTGTGCTGTTTAACATCCGTTTACTGTTGGCACTAGTACAGCTGTGTTGTGGAACAGGGTGTTTTGTGACAAGGAAAGAGGTGGAAAATTTAGCCGAGGGCAAAATGCTCAGAAAGAGAGGCTACACATTCAAGGAAGTGAACAGCGGATTTTTCATGCTCCTGTTTATGTGTTCTTGTCCTTGTCCTGATGTTATTCAGCGTCTTATTTAGTGTCTCATTCCATTTGCTCCACTGAAACGTTGCTTCCAATGCTTTTCTTCCATGTCCTGTCAAAGCTTTCTGCTGATATATTCGAGCGACTAGACAGCAGGGCCAGTGGATTTCTTTGACTGAGCCATGAATTGAAGGGAGAAAAAAATAAAAAAAAATGCTCTCATTTCATGCAGGGTTTTTTTTTTTTTCATCACTTTTCTGCCTCCTCCCATGTCAGTCCTCTCTCTTTAATGACTCAGACAAAGCGTGACAATTGTCAATGTCACTTTGCTTTATCTGAGGGTTCTTTGGTGTTCCGGTTACATCCAGAGCGAGTCCTTGTGATATCCTGGTTGATGCAGACGACTGTTGTTTGTTTAGTCTGACAGGAGCTTTTAGATTGAGAAGTTCCTTCATTCTCTTTGTAAGCGCTTTCATTCTTGGTTGCCCTTGGCGGAACGCACTTGATATGCGCTGCGTTGCCGATCCATAAAAGCTACCTGCTCTGCTTTTGCTGTTATGAGTGAGGATTCTAACTCTTCAATACCCTGAATTAAAAAAAAAAAAAGACATAGGAAGGGTTTATCACACTTACATGCAGCTTCCAGAGTCAAAGTTAATATGTATTTTCAGTTAGCATGCTCAAAATTTGCCTCATGTATGAAACTGCCGAGAGTAGCCTCGATTCTGATCAACTGATATTACGCTGTGATTGGCTCAGAGCTGCTGGCAGTTCTCCTGTGATGCTGCAATGATCATGTGAGAGCTGGGAGGGAAATTACTGGAGGAGATGTGTGATAGTGAGGAGATTAACCACTTCACCAGCCTGTCTCACTGCAGGGAGAACTCAACATACTTTACTGTACAAATACAGCCAGTCCTACTTTTTACTGCGTAATTACTTTGCATTTAGCCCGAAGAGGAATTGGTCAGGAAAAAAAATGTACAAAAGACTAAATTTGTTCTCTTTTTAAACCTCCAGTAATCTTTGTCTTTATATTAACAAAATTAACAAAGGGTCATATGGCTACATGTAATATAAATGTGAGAATTATCACCAACGCCACTGCTCTCTGACCTTCATTGCCTCTTCTGACTATGTTTACTGTATAACATGTATGTAAGGAGTTGGTGCACAAGTACTGCATTACAAACTGAGGTAAATATCTGCAGCTGTTTTACAACAGCTCCCTCTGTGAATCACAGGATCGAATTGTGTTGATTTGAAGGTTCTGTTCAGCTCAGCTGACAAATCCCCTCTGATGTCCAGACAATAAGACGAGGGGATTAACAGCAATCACATAATGTCCCAATCTGGGGGAGTGAGCGCTGTTTGGCCCCTTGTGGAAACCAGTTTATTGACTTCTTAAGGCCAGGTTGTCAGCTTGTTCCCTGAAGTGCCAAGCAGCGCTGTTTCATGCCAAAAATGCCATTTGCTTACAGATCAATATGGCTTTTCAAACACAATATGTTGAGGGATATAAGGGTGAAATTGTGTGAATGTACTGCTGAGGGATGACGTTTTTTTGCTCACAGCTTTTGTTGTGTCGCTGAATATTTCACCTTAAACTGGCAGTTTATGTCACCGTTTTTTGTCTGTTTTCGCAGTTTGGGAGACTTTTATTTCATAACCATTATCTCATCCTCTGTGCTTCTCTCAGAGAACCCAGAATGTAATCTGTCATCCGGCAGTGACAGTCACACCCCACAAAGACGGCCTCTTCGTTTCTGACTCAATGAACCCACGGCAGTGGTGCCAAGCGACGCTAAACGCTGCACCATTTTTCATGCCTTTTCCCGTCCCATTCTCCTCCAGCGGAGTGTTCGCTCATCAGAGCGGGCCTGTCTGCCGCCTGCCAAAGCCATCATCTACATCACCGCGCTCCAATGGAAACACAATCACTGCTTTCTATGGAAAACCAAACGCCAGGGTATAATAGGAGCAATATGTTTCTCTTCTGTCTTTGTTCAAACAATGTGGGTGGAATGGCCAGAGCAGGCTGGTGTGTGAGGAAGAGAAAATTAGTGTGTGAAACAGAACAAGTTTGACTGATGGTGGAAATGACATGGCAGCTGTCTGTACTGTGGAGTTTAGATCTTCTTTAAAAACTAAAATAGAGTCATGGTGATTTGAAACCATTAGTTACATGAATTCACCAGTGACTCCAGGTAGATGCCGGAAAATAAAAATCAGCAGTCGTGTCTCCTTTAGTGCTGGAAATTAATTAAGTTAATGTAATGTTTTTTGGTGCAAAAAGTATGACCCAAAAAGGCAACAACGAGTTTTGCCAAAGTAATCTTAAAGGTCCCGTGTGTAAGATTTAGGGGATTTAGTGGCATCTAGTGGTGAGGCCTGCAGATTGCAACAAGCAAGAAACTTCACATCTTTAAAATACAGTGTTCATTATTGAGGAGGTTTAAACCGGGTGCAGATTGTCTGCAGAGGTGTCTTCCTCCCCAAACAAATGGACAAGGTGATTTAAATGCACTCCAGCCCCATTTTGTAGCAAAAACGCCTAAAATGACATACACAAATTCAAATGACTGTAGCGTCTGAACCGCTCTGACTACATGCATGCATGAGGTCTTGCCAGAAAGAAAACTCCCTGAAGTGTCAGAAACACTCTAGGTGATACAGAGACAGAGTAATGGGCCTCTGAAGTCAGGAAAATTTTGCCTAAAATAAAATAAAGAATGTGTTTCAGGATGAATAACTGTCTGTGGCTTCATCTGAGCAGGTAAATGACACTGTGGGCTGTAGGCACACTATCAATGAACATTGTTTCAAATTTGAAGAAGACTGCTCAAAGTATGACCATTCTACAGTGTTTTTACCATGAAAAGATCCAGGCGGAGCTCCAAATGACAAGTCGGTCACTCAAAACAGTCCTATCAGTGATCAAACAACACTCAGCCAGCTTCAAACATCGTACCTTATTGAAATCAGGTGTGATTATGATAGCCGATGTTGTTTATGACAGAAACACCATAAAGTATCACCAAATAAAATGTCAAAGTTATGATCCCACTTTCTAGACGGTATATCTCAGCCAAAAATTAGTGGTAGGAGTGAGACTCTTGACTTTTATAAAAGAGCTAAGGTCCTCACTGATGGCTCCACATAAGATCACAAGTGATCCTTTAATTTTTCCCGTCGAAAAACGGCATGACTTTGGACTTTGGATTTTGGACTTTGTGTGTTTAGGCTGCTCTGGTGCGAAATCATAATAAATAAAAGAACAACAATGTTATTTTTGAAAAGTCAAGAGCTTCCTGAATCCGGTGATACCAAACATCACATGGTTTGATGACGTAGTGCGTCTGTGAGATACCATTTAACAGAGGAGGGAGGGAGCGAGGACGTCGGCGAGGTTAAACCAGTAAAAATACTGAATGAAGCAGTTTCATGTTTTTCTGTGCTGTTTGGCACATGCCAGACAGGCTGCTCGCCCAGCCGCTGCTACGTATGCTCACTGTTTTCTAATAACATGGGGTGCTTTCACACCTGCCCTGTTTGGTTTGGTTCAATCGAGCTCATGTTCATTTGCCCCCGGAGTGAGGTTTGTTTGGGCAGGTGTGAACACAGCAGTCGCACTCAGGTGTGCACCAAAACAACTGAGACAACAGAGACCTTCTTGAAGAGGTTGTCTTGGTGCCTTTCTTTGTGGTGAGAACGTGTTCTGACCTCGAGCTGAACCAACTGCAGTCACATGACACATTGTTTGGGTTAATCATGAGCATGTTACAGTCTGGAGGATTATTAATGTGCACCTCCTCCTGCACTGCCTTAATATGCACATTCAGCACATCCAATGCATCAAAACAACAACAACCCTCATTTCCCTGTTTTGAATAAGATGTTGAAATTGAGATGTTGAAGGCGACCATATGTCCAGGGACTCGTATGAGGTGGGCGTCTTGCCCCGAGTATTGGAAAGACCTCCCAGTAACACATTTTGTCACCTTTCCAATCTGTGACACATTGTGACAGAGGATGTGGGAGACAGCAGGAGGTGAACAAGCAGCACATGACACATAATGTCTGGATTCATGCACCTGTAACAATTGGAGGTCAGACATTTACAGAAAAATGACTGTGGGTGTCACACCTGCTGTTAAGCAATCCGTTCCTGTCATCGTCCATCGCGACATCCCAAAGGTGAACCTTATGCTTGAGACAGAAGAATCTTGGTAACGATAAGGACGCCCTGTACAGACTTGCTGTCTGTCATGCTGGCAGGCTGTGCTCACTAAGAGGTAAACATGCCACTGTCCTTGTTAGCATCACTGTCACCTGTAGCTCATCCCTTAATTATCTGGAGGCAAAATGCTGTACTGTATGCCTCACACCCACTCTCCCACATAATCAGCATTCTCTACCGGATTTCTACCACCCTGCCACCAAATTACCTCCTACCTGCTCTGTAGCTGCGTTTGCGTTGAGCAGGAACAGCCTCTATTACAAGCTAACCAGATGGCTGGAGCCTGGCAGTGGCACAGTGATCATTAACCTGCTGGGCTTGTCTCTATGTGCACCTTGTCTCTTTTAATTCCACTCTCCCCTCTTGACTCCCAAATGTCAAAACTTCCCCAGACTCTCAACTTTGAGGCCGTGGAGAGCTGAGAGCTGTCTTTACAGGTTAGTCAGTTCATGATGCCTGTCTGTTCAAACTCCATTAGGTGAACTTTTATGTGGACTCTACACATTTTATCTTTACTGCAGGTTGCATATAATGGGCCTCAAATCTGAGTTCACCAGTGGCAGAACTGTTAAAAAAGCTGCTGTCAGACGACTTCACCTGCATGAAAAACAGTCATTCATCTGTTCCAGACAATGAAACCATGAGGGCTTTGCCCTCAGTCCAGAGTTTTAGAAACATTCATGGTGATTGGTGCTTTCATTTTCTGTCATGGAGCTCAAAGATATTACTTCTACAGCTCTGACTGCAGCAGTGAAATGTCTCTGTGTCATTGCAGCTTTGCTGCTAATGAGAATTTAATGGGAAACAGTGCCACATTTAAGTTAAATGTACATTTGGTGCAGCTGAGTGTAATCCAAACTCTGCTTTTAAAATTGGTCCCAGTCTTACTGTATGTTTACAAATTCCCTAATTGCACATCAGAAAGGTCGTTGTATATTCAGCGATAGAGGTGACTCCATCCCAGACTTCAGACCCTGTTGTTCTTGTCAGTATGGATATGACTGCTCCATGGACGTTCATGGCATGAACGTTATTATGATTAGTTACTAAACATTTCTGCTTAAATTGCACATCCTGCAGAAGGGCCATTGTTGCTTATTAAATATGCATGTGGAGAAACTGTACTGATGCAATCCTGTAAAACGCAACACCGTGGGACGGAGTGTTCCACACAGCAGTGTTTTGCGAGAATGGATAAGGGTGATTTCTGTCGAGCTGTGATACAGCAAAAATCCACTCCGAGCCACAGAAGTGACTGAAACTGCAACTTTTTTTTAGAAAAAAAAAAAAATTACAGTGTTGGAGAAAATTGAAAGCGAATGACACGGTAGGAATATAACTGGAGTATACGTGCTTTGCATCGGCTGGTGGTGACTGACAGTTCCATTGATTGTTAGTGATTTCAGATTGCTCTCAGTGATTTTGGTGAGTTCAGTTCCTCTGATGGAAAAAGGCGTGCCTCCTGGCAAAAAGGAAGAAAGAGAGGAGGAAATGGAGAACAGCGTGCACTGCAATGAAAACCAAAAAGGGAAAATGTATTGATAATAATACAGTAGCATTCATAAATTAATAGACAATATTTAAAAAAGTGTAGCATGTAGCAGCAGCCATGCAAAGGGCGAGGATACAGTGCTTTACAGAAAGAGAGAAAATACAATATAATATGATTTAAACACTGTCACTGTCAGGGTCGTCACATTCTGTCACTTTCCGCTGCCCACGCCTCCAGGTGAGCTGCGCCACTTGTGACAGTTTGCCAATCAAGACTTTGTTTTCCGGCGAGGTGACTTTCAAAGTGACTAATTAACAGGGAAATGAACTTGAGGCTCCGAGAAGAAAATGAAATAGCCGAATTGACCAGCTCCTTCAAGTGCTGAAGTTTTAGAGCTGTGTCAGCAGCACTGAGGAAGTTGGCAAATTAAAGAAGTATTCAATGACACAAAAGGTGCAAGTCCCCATTGATGCATTTACTCAGCATCCGTCTGGCAGCCTGTTGGATAAAAGTTTAGAGAAATGTCAACGAGTTCCCGAAACCTGTAAGTAAGAAGAAAAAGTAAGCATGCCAGCAGTTTTGGAAGTATTTTTTAGCAAGTAAGAACCTCTCAGAGTTACAGATTGTTGTATCATAGCGTTATATAATGGTATATTTTCCATTTGTTTTATGACAGTGTCACTTTATGTCAAAAACACCTCTGTTATCAAGGCTGCTGCTGCTCTTATAGCATTTCATACACCCCGCCTCCACTCAGAATTCACCTGTAGGCTATGAGTTTAAAGTCCCCTTGAGGAAAGTTATTGTCTGTTCCCATTCTCTGCTGTGCTGAGCTTGGTGTATTCTCGTGCAGAGTGACAAGGTTAAAGCCTACAGACCAGATTTTATGGTCATGGATGGGTGTTTTATTGCAGGTCTTGGATCCTCCTTTATTTGCGAAAAATAATTTGTTTAGAATCATGAAATATATGGAGCGAGGAATACGAGGTAATGATTTCCATCCCAAATGGAAATATGGATTTACTTTTGGAATAAACAACCACTTTGGCATTGTGCTAAAATAAGATTGCGCAGTAAAACTAAAGGCCCGACAAGAGATGTTTAGTCAATTTCCACATAACGTTCGCATCTGATTATGATAATCTCCTCTTCCTCAGACCTGCTCGGTTGCTCTCTCTTGTTTTGAAGTCACTCTGTGATCTGGCAACATCTGATCCTTTTGATACTGCGATGAGGAGTTGAGGAGAAAATGAGTCTTTTTTGATGAACTTGAGTTCATTATTTCACCGCAACAATGTCTGATCTGTATCGGCCTGATTTAAAGCAGAGAGAGGAATCTGACTCACACCTGCAGGAGGAAGGCAGAAAGAGTAAACAAGAGGGTGCAACTTGATTCTAGTTGGAGTTGGAAATAAACAGTCATATTTATTCATGATGACATCTGTGACACAATCCATATTCAACCAAGGTTGCCTGCATTTGGACCGGCTCTAAAACCCAGTCGCTGGGCCAGACTGGGCCCGTAATTGGCTGTTTTCATATACAGAGTGAAGCAGGCTGGGAATGATCCAGACACTCTGGCTGAGATAGGCGGGTTGGGGATTTTCTCTGCCTTAGGTATGATTCACAAAAGAACACAATAAAAACAACAACATTCATTATGTATCACTACGGAAATGACGTATGAGGACATACCTGGAGGGAGACGCAGACAGATGGAGGAGCCAAAGCCGACAGATGGACAAATAATGGGCAAACAAAATAGAGAGTGGCAAGTAAAATTTCCTCTGTATGTTCTGTCATCCATACACACAGACATGGATTTACACACTGACAGAAGAAACTGGAAAAGCAAACAGATTGCTTTATTTGTTATTCAAACACGTCTCAGAGGCAGGGATAATCTAATTGGATGAATTAAACATCAGGGAGGTGGAGCCTAAAACACACAGGATTTCAGGCTACATGACCTCTGACTGAACTACTCTGAAAAATGTAGCTGTCAGTCTGACTTCGATGGAAATAAGGAGAAGGAAACACAGGAGAAACCTGTGTAAGTGTGTCAGATGTTTTCCTGACATCTAAGTTCTATGTGCTGCTTTCATTAGAGAAACTAAGTCTCTCCGTGAAGCAATTTCCTGGGTAAATTAGGAAGAGACATTGCGAGAGTCTACAGCCACACCAGCAGCTCTGTGAGTATTGTAAATATCGGACAAATTAAAATTGATTGTGGCTGTAAATGAAAATTCAGGGGATCATCAATGTTCTTAAAGAAAATGAGCGCCTGCAGTAAATTGCATAGTAATCCATCCAACAGTTGTTCAGGCATTTCACTCTAAGCCACAAATCAACCAGCTGCTGGCGTTGGAAGAAAAGTCATGAGATCAACAAAATCGTTGGCATTTATGCCCGTTCTTGCGAATTAGAACAAAACCTTTATTTTATTTTATTTTATTTATTAATTTATTTATTTTTATTCTTCAATTAGGTTAGGAAAATGTATTTCAAAAGATCAAAGCCTTGACTATAAGACCTTGTAATGGGCCAAGCACCCAGTGATTTAATTTCTTCTTAAATAGCACACATATCAGATGCCAGAGGTTAGATCTGATGGAGTTGAAGTCTCACAGAGCTGACAAAAAGTTACCGCAGTCAACCGCAGAGTTCTTTTAATAGTCATCAAGATACTCATTTTTAAACCACAATTCTTCTATAGTTTTGATCTAGGAGGACCACAGGGTGGACGTGTTATGGAGACACACCCATTAACAATATTATCTAATGAATTCAGTGATAAATAAAAACCTCACCAGTACTTGAGCAGCATTCCCGCCTTTTTGAAAACCAGGAACAGTCCTCGCTATATAGCTAACCTCTTTTAATGCCTCATTAAATGTTTCATATAGAAATCTGATGGATTTGACAGAAATCTGGGACACATCTTTAAAGACCCAACATTTTTATGAAAATATATATTAAAAAATTAATCAATTGTTGATTTAAGAAGGCGTTTAATGCATTTTTATTGTTTGAAGTTGTGAATTCTTGTCTGGGATGAGGATATTTTCTGGCACAGGGTAAATTTATATATTAAAGTCAAAATGAAAGTAGACCAAAATACCTTATAAACCATATTTATTTCATATAAATAAATTTCTTGGAAATCATGTTTTACTGTAGAAACAGAGGCAGTGTGTGGTTAAGTTATTATATATTTTTTATTTTTATTTTTTGGCAGGATATGATTTGTCTCAGTTCTCAAGAATGGGTGATACAGAACCTCCTAATATGACACAATAATCAAGATTAGCCAGTCAGCGTACGTAACCCTCCAAGTTCAGCCCGCAGCAAGCTGCTAAGATAAGCTAAGCTAAGCTACCAAATTTGCAGCGTCATAAATACATTCCTAAATACATGAAAATATTCTATATTTTGCAGTTGCATAGAAATGCAGATGTTCACCTTTTAGGTCCCTTTTATGTGGTCAGCCATTTTTCCCATAATTTCAGCAGAAGCAACGAATGTTGTTGGTAACTATCAGTCACCCAGTCACAAAATGTAGTCCTCTTAAATGAGCAGAGACCTATGAGCATTACTTAGGAGGAATAAATCTAGTAAGAGTTAATGCACCTCACAGAGGAATCATCTTGCAGGCATGTGGATGTCACATAGCTGTGAAATCTTAGAAAATTGTGGCTTATTGTTGTTGCAATATAATATTGTTCGCTAAGCTATCATAGGCTAACGTCAGCTGCCATTTGGTGCTGTTGTGACAGCAGTGGGCTGGAGGAACAGCATTTACAAACATTTACAATCCTCCAGTCCACTATTGTAATTAGTGTCTGAATTTACCACATTTATTTAAGTGGGTTACAACTATTTTAGGACCTTTATAGATGTCCATATATATAGGGAAATATGAATTAGACTCATCCCTGACACAGCCGCTGTAAATATGAACTACTCGTAATTATGAGCCTGAGGTAATTTCCGACCACTATCCATTTTCCCAGTTAGGAAAAAGAACTTTAAAGTTCAGCCTTTATCTGATTTAACTTGCCTATAAAATCCCCCGACTTTTCTGAGAAGTGCAGTTGTCCCTGCAGATCCATCTATTAGTTTTGGCGATCTCAACAGAAAGTACTATATGTTCTGATAAAACTGTTGCCTGAGTGAAAAGTAACCTGTTGTGGAGACCTGGATTCAAAGCGTTGCGCAGCTACATGCTTTTTTTTCTTTTACTGTTTTTGTTTACTCTGATGATTTATAGTGAAGCATGTAAACTGAACACGATCAATCGGACTAATTACTTGCAAAGAGAACATTGTCCCGCTGCAGTCACTGTGGGAATGAGAAAGGAAAATCTTTTTACAGACCGCAGTGACGCAGTGGAGAGGTTTAGCGGTGTAGCGGTACACATTTTCTGGACTTTATTTTACTTTAATGATAGTTAGGAGTTACATAACATTGTGGACGTGAGGGAAAGGATTGTCAGTGTACTTGAAACATGGCTGCTTGTTGGATGTTTCAAAATAGGATCAAAACTCAGTGATCCACTAACATTTAACTCCAAAGAGAGGGAGCGTCTTTTTCTCTGCCTCAACATCAGCTCATTGCAGCTGCCATATGCTCAAACTCCATCTCCTCACTATCTCCTCCATCTTCTTTTAAAGACTTATTTAAAAATCTGTCTGTGTATGAGATCTTCTGCCTCGCCTCCCCTGTGCATTTGCCTACATCTTCATTATGAGACGAAGCCTCGCTGTGTTCCTCCTCTCTTTACCAGCGGCTATTAGGGATTTCCCCTTTTATTTATTGATTAATACATCATCAAGTGGAGCTCCAGCCACAGCCCAGGGAACAACAGAGAGTTTCCCCTGGTGTCTGCAGCCTTTCGTCCCGGCTGCCCACTTAAGATTCAGGACTCGCCGTGCCTTTTAGACAATGATTGCTATTATTATTCTTTTTTTTTCTCCTAGTCATTGCTGCTGGTGAGAAAGTGTCAGCATTTTCATTGTGGCTTATATGGGAGTTAAAGGGAAAAACAAAAACTCCCAATTGTTAAATTTACCAGGCTCAAAAATCGTTGGTGATTTTTGGGCGCGGACATATCTGCAGCTTAACCTGTTTTATGGGCATATAAAAGGATTTTTAACCTCTTTTAGTAATAAAGCACCTTGCTTTTCCTTATCAAAGGCGCAGCGCTGTGAAACTGCTGGATGTAACATCAAAGCATGAAGTATTCCCCTAACCTACAAAATCAGTCTCACCACAAACAAGCAGGCAGAGAGAATGGGATCAGTGTGGCTGTGCAGAGAGGGAGGAAGAGTGGAGAAGAGAGGAGGCAAGAGGGGAGAGCAGAGAAAAGAAAGTGGAGCTTTGTAGGAGAAGCTTTGTGAGGCTTTTTCCTCCCTCGCTGTCAGGCCAGAGAACATTAAAGTGGAGGAGAGGAATTTGCATTCTCTAAATCGCTTCTTTCTCTCTCTCCTGAGCTCACATGCTGACTGTCATGCACGTGCACCCGCATGCTCTCTCGCACATACTTTAAGTCAATGAGGGTTTACTGCCATCCAAAACATTCTGCTAAAGCAAATGGAGTAACCGCAAAATGTACATAAATGAATACAATAGACACTCACATAGAGGGTCAATTACTCCCCAGTAAAATGAAACAGCGCCACAAACTACAGCCCATAAAGTTGAATCCACACCTCCCTGAAGCAGCTTCAACAAAAACCAAACACTATAACCTTCATGAGAGCAGGATTACATATAATCCTGGGCTGTTGTATGGCATTAGCTGTACCTAATAAACTGAGAATGAAGAGTATTTTGGAGGGACTCATACTTTCACTTGATACCAGCACAGCTTTCTGCCTTGTGGCTTAAAGGGACAGTTCAGTATGTTGTTTCTCAAGCAAGATTCTTGAGTGGATGAATGTTGGAGATATCGGCCGTAGAGATGTCTGCCTTCTCTCCAGTATGATGGAACTAGATGGCACTCGGCTTGTGGTGCTCTAAATGCTAAAAAAATACATTTGAGAAACTCAACAGCAATGTCTCTTTCCAGAAATCGTGACCTGGGGTCTCATTTATAAACATTGGGTACGCACAAAACGAGGCCTGAGAGTGGTGTACGCCTTTCCCCACGCAAAAGTTGTGATCTAAAAAGCAGGCATGATGGGAGAAACTTTGACCCACGCTTCCAAACATTTTGGAGACAAGAAATTGGCGACGCAGGTGGTGAGGTAGAAGCCTGATTGTAGACACTGTCGATATTTTTGGCACATGCAATGTTTGGCTTCTGTGTGTACGTACATTTCCAGTATGGATCCTGCACACTGTTTTTTAAATGAGACGATAATGAACAGACTTTGCTGTGAGCAGTTTCATGCAGGAACTATTTTCTGTCTACGGAACTACACCCATCATTAGAAGTGTGCATCTACTAATGGAGGAATGGCTTATGCTTATCACAGCATGAGATGTAAACACTAATGGTTTCCTCCTCGGCTGAGCTATAACGTCGGCTAGCTCAGTGGTGCTAGGGGAGCTAGCAGAACGTGCATGCTTTCTTCTGCTCAGGGATACAGTTGAGATACGGTTATAAATATTAAGTTCGCTAACAAGAAAGTAGTTCTGACATGAAACTGCTCACAACAAGTCTGTGGATTATGTTGAGTACCTGGGTCACAATTTCTGGAACGTGATATTGCTGTTGAGGGTTTTTTGTTTTATTTTCGATGCTTTGCGCACCCCAAGTCGGGTGCCATCCAGTTCCGTTATATCCGAGAGAAGGCAGACATCATTGCTAGCAATACCTCCAACACTCGGCAACTCACACCAAAGAAATCTAGATTATTAAGTAGCACTACAGGCACAATTAAAATAGATGTAGTTTTGATTTTTAACTGTCAAAAACCTGAAAACACTGAAAGTTAAATATTACAATATTTAGAGCTCCAGATCCCAAACGTACCAACCTCTCTACATTTCACAACACTTCATTAAAATACACACTTTGTGATCGGATACTTGCTTTACTCTTTGTGTTTGATCGCTTGAAAACCTTTGACATTTGCACATCAAGGGTGTGAGATGCAAGTGAAAGCATTTAAATATGCAACGCTGCAGACTTGAGACTTGAACTTGAGTCGGACTCAAATCAGAGAAATGCTAATTTGAGACTTGACTTACTCGAGACTTGAAAGCAGGCAAGGAAGGGATAGACTTTGTACATGCTGCAGTGAGCCTGTGGAAATGTAGGCTACAAGGAGGAGTGCAACTGTTATAATCATCCAGAAGGTGCATGTTTTCTGCTGGCAAGGACAAGTGTGATCAGCTGAAAGCAACTGAAACAACAAATTCTCGCACAGACGCATCAAAACACAACAGGTTGTTTGTCAGTGCCTTCCAAAGCAACTCATATGACCAAAAAAGAAGTGCATTTTGTAGTCTGCCATCCCTGTGTCTGTCACATGAACTTACACAGTACCTGGATGAATAGATGAATTGAAGTGTATCATAATCATGCACACACACACACACACACACACACACACTTATGTCAGATGCAAACAAGGACCTGAAAATGTCAAACATGATTGCATGATTGCAAAAGGACAAAACAAATCTGAGCAGATTTCCTGAACTAATTATGCAAAACATTATCATTTCTTTTTTCAAAAGGTTCAGTATGTTACTTTCAAAAAAAAAAATCCTTGTTATCAGTGACAGCTCTCTGTGGGGCTGTCAAGTGAACTGCAGTCAGCATCCTGTTGCTTGTGCTCCAGTAAGCACAGTCTGCATAGTGACAAGCACTGACTGTGATTGACCATCATCCTGTTGATAGAAGGCTGGAAAATAAATGTCAATCATAAGTATAAAATTACTTTCTGCAATGTTCCTACATTTCATATGGACCATTGGCTCCATGATACAGGTTATGATTAGCTCACTGGCCGTTCTAGCACTGGGAGTCGAGAGGGCAGTTCGTGATTAGACCCCTGGCGCTTGGGTGCTTGGTCTTGCTCTGGCTGAGTCTGAGTTGCTACAGGGCACTAAGTGAAGGTCCCCACTGCTGCTCCTATAACGGGAACACAGCATGTGAGTGTTGTAGTGGGAGGCAGTCAATTGCTGACATTAGTGGGCTCCGTTTCTTAGCTTAGCCTATTCTCATTCCCAAGTCATCGAATACTGCAGCTGTGTCAATGATTTCGGCCTCAGATACCAATGCAAAAAGGCACCTTTTGCCACTGTATGACACACCACCAGGCGGTCTCAGTTTATACTGCCACTCAGGGCGTAAAACACCCGCCAGTGGCTGATGGAAAATTTTGAATTGCATGTGGGGTTTTTATGTGCTTCGGCCATTTCTGCCAGCTGTGTCAGACCATTTTGACCCACGCGGCTTATTGTATGTGTGCTGGGAACGCGTGACGTCAGCTACCGGAACCCTGGGCATTCTGTGGTAACTTCTGAGCAAGATGTGGCGACACATTTCTGCCGTGAAGCCACTGCCAGACGAGGAAAAACGAAGATGAACATGTTGGATTTGGACAGGAAGAACAGACAGTTAAACAGAGTGTAAATGTTACACGGCATTTTATTGAGAAATGGAAACTAGGCAACGCTGGCCAGCCGCGGTCGTGGCTGACAGGGTTGGATTTTCATATGAAAAACGTAAGGTAATTATTTTTAGTCAAACAAGGCACGATTTTTTTTATTTGGCTGGTGAAAAATATGTTTGGCCTGTAAATTTTTGGAGGTCACTAGCCAATGGCAGATGAGGTAAAAAGTTAATTTTACACCCTGCTGCCACTGGACGGCATCAACTTGAAATGCCAGCAGTAAAAATGTAATATAAGGAGCTGGAAAGTCACAAACAGGTGGGCAGGAGGTGGATTGGTCCAGCAAACCACGGACTTTGACCTGGGAGTTCACTGTTTGCTTCCCATGTGAACGCTGATTCAAGGTTTCGCAGGTTTGTTTCTAAACCTAATGTGCTTTTGTTGCGCAAGGAAATACACATAAATATGCTGACAGTTTTACCAATGAACGAGCAGAAGCTGTACATTTCCTGTGAAAATAGAAGTGTATTCTGAAAAGACACAATGCACGTTAAAAGAGAAGTGAGTTTACAAGCTGTTAGAGGCAACTGAGAAAGTTAAGGAAACTCACTTTTTAAGTTACGTTACAATCTGTTAATACTTTTAAAAAGTTCCACATAGAACAGAGGTCTGTCCCATTTTTCCATCCAGCCATGAACAGAAAGTAGCCTGGCAATGGATTCACACACATGGCCCAGTGTGGACTTGCTGTATGACTCTGTGTGATATACTTTGCTTCACACAATGCACACATGAAGAAGGGCAGGGCCCAGGCTGCTGGAGAAGGAGGGGTCGTCATGACAACACAACACTCTTAGGCAAGTCCCGCCTCTTTAAACTTCAAACCAGCAGCCAGCACATGTGTCCGTGGTTCTAAATCTGGCAGGAAGGCAGGGCTGTAACTCAGAGAGACAGAAGGCTGGAGCTACAACAGTGTCCACAGCAGAGCCTTCAAAAAAAAAAAAAAAAAAAGGAAAAAGAAAGAGGGAGACAGCCGGGTCACAGGAGTCCACCAAGCGTCCAGGAAACAGCTCACAGCTCAGGGACTCGGCCAAAAGAGGCGGGGAGCAGTTTGTTATTGGAAAAGCTGACAAGAGAGCAAGGCAGCGGGGAGGGGAGAGAAAGAGAGGTGGCTGTCTGACTTTGACTTTGGTCAGTAAAGGCCTCATGCAGCTTCTTAGCAGCAACTCAATCCCATTTTTATCTGCCTGACACACCTCGGCTCAAAGCAACGCTCACCAGGAGCCCAGAACTGAGGGGAAGTAAAGAGAGGAATAAAGAGGAAACAGGAAGGAAAAGAGAGAACGCAGAGGAAGCATGGTAAGTTTAGTTTCACTGTCTTGTTTGGACTGCTTGTTGGTGTGACTGTTGTGGGCGGGGAGGTGGGCAGAGCTTTGAGTGCTGCTACTTCATTCCTTCAAAAAGTGGACCAAATTAAAGCTGCGGTTTCTCATTTTTCAGTTTGCTGTTTGCTTGTTTCTCTTGGCAAATTTTTTTTTTTTCATGTTTTTTTCCCCCAATTTGTGCTCACTGGCCCGGGAAAAAAAAACATTATAACCACTTTACAAATGCAGAGCCCCCGAGACTGAAGCTGTTAAATTAATTTATTTGTTGTGAACCGAGAAGTTGGGAAGAAATGAAGCGCGGGAACTTTATTTTCTCTTTCTTTCAGAAATGCAATTGCAAGAAAAGTGATTTCCAAGGCTGCTTGCACTAAATCTCACCCCCTTTCTACTATCTTTGTGTATAGAGACAGGGAGGAGAGGGGTGGGTGGGCTCCCTGCCCTACTTCCCCATATCAGTCCCGGCAACACATTTGGTTTCAATTACTTTGTTCCTCTGGGGAACAAGCTGCTATAAATAAGTAACAAGAAGCTGAGTGTGGACGGACTGCAGCCTACTGTCGGGGGTTCGACTGTAGAGGAGGAGGAGGCGCATGCCTTAACACTGACTCTGGGTCTGCTGTGGGTGGGAGGGATGAGCGGCTGGCTCCGTTGTGGTGAAGGGGCGTGTGTGTTTTGGAGAGAGGAGGTCTTCAGCTCCAGTCTTTGTGTAGTTCAGTGGGTAAAATTGATTCTTGTTTGTAAATCTACTGGGATAAATTCAGTGTTTCAAGTTTGTTGGATTATGTCTCAAGTGTATACCAGCCAATACTTTTTAAAACATAACTTAACTCGAATCTCAACGAGTTAATCTGCAGTCTGTTTCCTCAGTATCGAAGTCAAAGTTCTCAACTCCTAACTTTTGTGACTTCCACCAGGTCATTACTGTCAGCATGCTTTGGTTTGTGCACCCACCTCCTGCTCTAATAGCTTACAAAAAACGTGATCTAGAGTTCAATTACTTCTTTTATAATTGCACTAGTGTGAGCTTGTTTATATCCAGACAGAAAGCCAATGAGTGGCGCCGTTTCCAGAAGACTTTTCAAACCCAAAATTGCTGCCTCAGGTTTTGCAAAGGTCTCATTATCCCAATTCTGTTGACGAGATTTTTTTCTGCAGACCTCCGCGAGCGTGACGAGACAGAAAGCCTGGCTGCGCCTGATTACGTTAACTGAGATGTTACACATTTGCCCTTTTGGCTGAGAGCGGGCACGGACGTGAAAGTTACAAATCAGAACTTCTCTGTCAGACTTTCCTTTGTTGTTCTTTGTTGTTTGGGTGAAACACAAAGCTAATGCTAACTGGAGTAGAGTATTTGTGGTAATTAAAGTTAGAAATAAGAGAAATTAGCAGCAGCTACGGTGTCTTGCTGACAACCAGCAGCCGTTTTGAGTCTCGTTTTGACTCCCGTTTGTCTGAAGCAGCCTCCACCACCAGCAAACTCCCGAGTCCACTCCCTCCCACTGTGACTCTGACATGTAACACAGCCCACCTGCTTCAGGACACGCAGCAGCTGTCGCTCCACACACAGTTATATTAGGAACCGAGTCAGAGCTCCAAATATCCGCTGACCTTCCAGCCCCCAGCCCCGGCTCTCTGTCTCTGTCTCTTTATGGTCCTTTTTACTGTCTGCCTTCATGTAGCTTCCAACTGTCTTCTGTTACCTCTTCCCAAAGACAGATAGAAACAGGCAGTCCAACCTGCACTCACTCAGATAGTGTATAGACATATTTACAAGCACTGATTTTGGCAACTGTTGAGATCCACAGAGACATGAGCCCTACAGGAAGTGAAACCCTAAACTTTTCTACTGAAATAGTAAATCACATATCAGTGAAGTCTGTCGTCGGCTCAGTGTTCCAAATTTCGCCCAAAAGCAAATTGGTTAAAAATCATTTTCACCTTCCCCAAATCCAACAGATGTTTGTTGCTGCAAAAAAAAAAAAAATGCTTCTTAGCAAACTTCACAGTAAACAAGACGAAGAAAATGCTTTTAAAAAATAGAGAGTAAGGAGAAAATGAGAAGTATCCCCAGATGAGATGATGATTGAGTGGCAAAAACACTTAATAATTAAACCTCAGTCATCTGTACCACAGACTGAGCGTTGACGACAGTTTTAACTTTAGTTTTTTATACATTCCACAATTTTGCACAGACTTATGCTGACTCTTGTGATCTCGTAACTTTTCCTCTGTTGCCACTATGAGGTGAACTTTCTTAGCCTTTAGTTTTTTTTGCTTTATACTGTATGAAAAACAACTTATTTAGTTTATTAAATCCCTGGGGATCTGAGGGCAGCAGGACAGATATGTAATAAATCTGCAGCCTCTGATCTGAGAGGACGACGCCAGAGCCAGCCGTCCACTGTGACCTGTTGCCTTCAATAAATGACACCAGACTGCTACAAAATAACCACACACACACGCCTCTACACACACCAGACTGGTCGATTATAGCTAGGTATAATGTTTATTTCATGGGAGAGAAGCTGGATTTCCAAAGCACATTAACCCTGTGCATCATAGCCCCTGTTTCCAATTTAAGAATACAAAATCAGCGGTTAATGTCTTATTCTTGAAATGCATTACGCAAGTAACGCTGGTGTAATGATGTAACACTTATAATAAGAAAAACTGTATAATTATGACGATAGTAGTGTTGGTTTGTATGCAATCATATAAATGGCTTCAAATACTGTATGTTATTTTGTTTTATTTATATTGATATCATAACTGTTAAAAAAAATGTCAGGGGGTAACAATAGGGCCCTTGGTTATCTTACTGTTAACAAGAGACAGATGAATTTACCTATTTTGGGGCTGCCAGCTAAAAGTCGAATATTCAAATTCAAATTAGAGATTTATTTTCCCCAGAACTGCAGAGTCAGCGCACTTCACGTTCAGGCTGCTCTTTGGGGTGAAAATCATTACAGTAAGTCGTACCGTCTGCTTCACGAAGATGTCTGTGACAGGTGCAGCTGTCCAGAGGAAGTGGGGCTTCACGCTAACGTTATCTTTCGTCTTCTGCTTAGAGGATGTGAATTTACAGTTCACAGCAACTTAATATGATACAGTCTCTGGCTATTGTTTCATATCTCGTGATGGCACGAAATATCATTGCACATCTGCTGTTAGCATTGTTAGCATGCATTAGCTTAGAGGGCCAACTTGGCTTGTTTGCTTTGTTGTGTGAAACCCACAAACAACCTGAATGTCCCGTTGAGTCCTGTTCAAAAATCTGGCCGTTAAATAAAGGTTTGCATCATAATCTATATGAAATTAACGTAGTAGAATATTGAACAGCCAAATCCGACTGACAAAATATGCAGGCAGCAGCTATGACAACTGCAGGCATCACTTCAGCTTTAATTTAACCCCCTTTAACCCTGCCTGCCTGCGCGTATGAGACAAGCCGGTGACGTGACTCAGTCACTCGCTGGAGGCAGTGATACGCCAAGTAGTGTTGATACTGCCAGGAAAAGAAGAAGAAGAAGAAGTCACTTGCTGGTTTCTGTCTTCCGCTCAGTTCAGCACCCAGACAGAGATGGATAGAGAAAGAGAGACACCTGACACTCCTCCGAAGAAAAGAAAAATTGAAAAAGAAAAAAAAAAATGCTTCCAGATTCAACACAGCGTGGACCGAGACCTTCCTTTGGGTTAGAGCCAGCCGGTGTAGTACCCATCATGCATTTTGCAAGGCTTGCAATGTTGATTTGCACAGTCAGTGGCAAACACTTTTTAATTCGATGTGCAATAAATACTGCATACTAAATACATTGCAGTGTAACCACCTTATTATTTAGCCTTCTGGTACTCATTTCAACAATTAAAACTACTCATTTTTTCATTGTCCTCAATGGTAAACAGAATCATTTATTGAATATCAAAGAAACAACATTTTCAGAACAAGTCTCCTTCATCTTATATGCACACCTGGCAAAGGAACCTTGTTCCTTGGGCCGATACACCGATGAAAAAAATCTCCCTATTTTTGACAACCCAATGTTGGCAAGTATGGTTTTCAACATTGGTTCATGTCAGTTGTCTTTGTCTCGGTAACCCTGCATTGCTTTCACCCACTGAGCTACTCAAGAGACTATTTCAGTATTACTAAAGTCATCAGAGTCTCTCCTCTGAGAGCTGTGTGCTGTTTGCTGAGTGTCTGGAGGATTGATCCTTTCCGACACATCTTTTGCAGCTACAGTTTGCCACATTAGAGCCACACTTCAAAGATGAGCCTTTTTTTTTTCCTCCTCTCTGATCAACATTTAGCATCTAACTAGCAGCGCTGCGATGAGGTTCTTGCTGCTTCGCTGAACAGCAAGGAGGGAGACAGAGTTCATTATCAGCATTCCTAAAATGTTTCTTAATTTTTATTATAACAAAGGGCTGGGCGATATGGAGAAAATCAAACATCACAATAGTTTCTCAGATGACATCTAGTCTCATATGACACTATCGATACAATATCCATATACTGCTCAGCCCTATTATTACTATAAAACTGCTTGATTTTGAGACTTGTTAAATGCTATGCAAAAACTATGGTACGTTTGTGAGAGCAAGGGAGTGTGAGACCAGGAAAAAGAGAGCAGAACTTTAACGGAATCAGTCTTTTTTTAGCATCCACAGTAGAAGTACCAACAACACAACCTCAGCAACATGTTGCTTACAATCAAAACTGAGAGGTTTTTAAAAGGAAACTTGAGCAAGCCCCTTTTCCACTTTGGAAACATGTAAAACATACCAGGGGCTTGAACAATGAACACACAAAAACGTGTACGCCTTTTCCACACATAAACTGGTATTTATAAAAGAAGAATGTGCGGTGAGAATGTGCAAACCTCACTCATTCTTCAGACCAGGCCTACACACACAGCTGCGGCTGATGTGAATAAGGAGCAGAGTAAATCTAAGTTGAGACATGGATAACATTGGTTTAGTTTGTTGGCCAAATTCATTGATTGTGTGATTATCTTTGCAGGCTGCACAGCACTCAAGATCATTTGAAATTACTAAGAGTGATAAACGTCATCATCATTTTTATTTACATTCATCTCCCTTTGAAGCATTTTGAAAAGTCCGTTTCCACATGAACGCTTTGAATGAATCACAGTTCATCGCTCTAATATTTAATAATAATGATGAGAGAGATTAAACCGTAGAAAAAACGGTTGGCAGAAAAGTGATGAATTAGTATTACGGATGCTACAAATATCCACAGCAGTGCGTAATGACAGCTGCTCTGGCACAGTTGGGGAATGACGATGCGACACAGTGGGGAAATTGCATTTTCTTTACCGTGTCTCTCATTGACAGGTCTAATGATTGGTGGAGGGGCACAAGTATTGATATACAAACAAAGGACGGGCGTTAAAGGGCATCTCTACATCCATTTATGTCGAACTGTGGGTGTGGAAATGAAGCTCATGCCTTTGCGCCCGGTGCCATGATGATCAGGATTTATAAAACAGAATCAATCTGATGTTAAGACTGAATATTTCATATTTCTTTCTTCCTGCGTACACAGAGTTTGGTGCATCTGGCCCCAGCTGTGTTGCATAGTGAGGATGTGCCACGGAGACAGAAGGCGCAGTAGAAGCTTGACTGTGCCAGTTCTTTGGGCAAAATTGACAAATTTGCTGCTTTTCAGAGACAACACAGTGGTTTGTCTTTGATGCACATCTGGCGCGGACTCACACAGAAATTGTTGTAAGACGTGAGTGTATGCTGCTTGTTTTCCACCCCTCACACTCACAGTAACCCCTCACTTACTTTCCACATGGCCAGATGTGCTACAGAAATGTTTCAAGTTAGTGCTACAGCTTTATAATAAATGTAAGTAGGTAGACATGATGTTGTAAGAGTCAGGCCTAAAAGGCTCAAACAGCGGTGGCCAAAAATGTGGAGCTGCTGTTAGTACACTTGCTTTTGCTCAGTCACTGGCTCCTTTTTTATTCCGCTTCATATCATATTCAAAAGTCATTATACTGGTAATGAAGCTGGTATTAACTGTAACACATGTAGAGTTGTTACTGCAATCTGTTGTGATGACTTCTGCTAGCTTCTGTAGAATTAGTCAGCTGTGTAAAGTGCATTTGCTCCGAGTTTCATTTGAGTATAGCTTTCACAGGATATTTGTAGATTAGAAACGACTAACTTTGATTTCGGTTTGTTTCCGCAAACACCGAGCCAAACCGCACACCTGTCTGCAGAGGCATTACAGTGCCTCCGACGATGAGACAGATCCAATGTGACTCTGATCAAGGACACTGTTCATCTTCAGAGCAGCTTTTAAGCAATATGGCTGTCCGTACGCAGCACTGTACAGCTGGCAACATGCCTCTAGGACTCATAGTTCAGCTTTCTGCGACCATAAAACCACCCAAGTCTGGAAAATTGTAAAGAATGACTCATCAGACCTTTTCATTTCTGTGCCACAGAGAATTACATAACATCTTTGCTTGTTGACATTGAACAAAAGCAGCATGGCAGAGTTGCCACAGACCGGCAGTGTCAAAGTGTCCTGAGGTGCTGATGCAACGTCTGATTGCAAATTGATTGTTAATGAGTAAGCCGAAAGAACTTCCTAAGGTATTATGTTAAAGTGCTAAAGCTTTAAAGGAGTTTGGACATTTTGGGAAAGACTGTTGTTTACTTTCTTGCTGAGAGGATTGATACTGCTCTCATGTCTGTACGGTATATGAAGCGTGTGCCAGACTTTGTCTTTACCCTGCAGACACAAGAGTGATCAGTCTTAACACATTCCCAACCTTGAAAAACATCTGCAGAGCCTTTGTGTTTTGATCCTTTTAACATCTGTGTGCTGTCCTCTCCTTCTTTACAAGTGCGATTGTACATTTATAACACATTAGGGTGTGTCCACCAGAGCTGTAGTCTCCTGGTCGATATGCCCGCGTCCGATCAAATTCTCATTGGTTGAATAATCGCCGTGTTTCATAAGGAGAAAAGTGCTACATCAACAGCTTTCCAGGATTCATCCATTATTTCCTGCGGCAGGGGGACAGGCTACGTTACCTGTGAAAATGGGGGTGTTTTCAAAACACCCCTGTTGTTGACAGAAAGTTGAACTCGCCCACCCTGACGCTCAGTGTCACGGTGACGCAGACCTTCTGTCAGTTTCTGTGGGCCAACACATTTCCCTCAGTGGAAACGAAGCTTGTATTTACTGTATTTCACAGATAAGAAACAATAAATTGTGAAGACAGTAAAGCCTCCACTAAAATAGCATTTTAAGTCGTGTGTGTGATTTATCCTTCAGGGAAATGTGTCCAGATAAAGACTAGTGTTTGTCAGTGAATGCTGCGAGTTATAGTGATTTGCGTACTTGTGTTTGACATTGTGACACAAACACACCAAACTTGGTCAAATGCACAGCCTCCACCCATCCGACACTGTTAGACTGACTCACCAGCAGACATCACTACATGAGGATATACAGTATTCAGTACTTTGACAAACACTTACCATGCCATGCCATGTGGCAAACTGCACTCAGCTGCCAAATTTAGTGGGCGTGTTTGCGCTGGTATATCCTTTGTGAATAGGACGTTAAGACGGAGCAAACTGCGGGTGCAAGTGAAGTGCAATTCAAGGTGCTATCAGAAGCCGCAGTTCATTCTTTGTGAATTCGGCCCTCAGTGTCCTGCTGGTCTGCTGTTCTGTCTTTGTTGTGACAGTAGGTCAAGTAAAGTAGCCGCGGTGATGTCACTGGCGCCTGTCTGAAAAGTTCAGAGATTATTAGCTAAAAGCACTCGGAGTGGCCGCACACAAAAAAGCCGGAGCCAATGGGTGCAGCACTTTTTCTCTTGGCGCTCTCTCCACATTGGGAACAACTGAAAAAAGATGCTGGCACCCAGAAAAAAGAAGCTATTTGGACACAGACCCTTACGGCCAATTGTGACAGCTCGCATCACAAGTTGACAGGTGCATAGTCATGCACATGCTGGTTGAATATGGGATGCAAACAACTCAGATGTCTGCTCTTTAAACCATTGTTCTCCAGACCGACGATGTAGGCTACACAGGCAACGCTGCAGATTACAGTTCTTTACTTTAGCACCTTGCCTTTTTTTGTTGTGCTTCATCACAGTGTTCCGGACTTTTTTCATGCCACTGAATACATCTATATTTTTGTCTGTTTTTAACTCTCACATATTCGTCATTTGAGGTGACTGGTTTAAATTTGAATCGTAATGGCATTCCATAACTCAACTGTGGGGATTTATTTTACAGATAAAGTTATCTTCCACGCAGTGTTTCTGTTATTTTCTCCACCCTCCTGCAGGCAGATGAATAGATAGAGCTGCAGGGGGGGCGCCTGAAAGGAAAGATGAGAGGCAGATGAGTTGGAGAAGAGGAAGTGAAAAGAGGGAGAAAAGTGAGGCAGGAGAGGAGAGCAGAGGAGAGAGGGATTTGCTGAGTGAGTGATAATTTGAGGATTAGACTTTGAAGCAGGAATCAGTTGCGCCGAGCCAACCTCTTCCCACATCCGCTTGGCATGGCGCTGCAAAGTCATTTCCATGGAAATTATGACCCCACCCCCGTTGTTTGTGGCTGTTTTGCTGCAGGGTAAATAGCACGTAAATCCTCGAAAGCAGAGTCGTTTATATAAAAAAACATCAGGCAGAGAGACGCCACAATTATTTCCATGACATATGTGTGTTTGCTCGATTCTCTTTGTGTGTTTTTTACCCACTATTTAATGAGTGTCGTCTGTAAACGCGACTGGACTCCTGGGGATCCATCCAATACAGTCGTCTAAGTATTTATTTTCTTTTAAAGTGTGATGCCGCCATCAGGCAGGTCAATTAAGAGGGAAAGTTCCTATTTACTGTGACGGACTGGCAGAGCCCGCTGTCTTTTCACATCATTACAGCCTCCTCAGACCTCTGCCGACCCGAGACACAAATATAATTAGCCTCCACCGGTCAATCAGTCTTTCTGGTCTTGAATGTACAGCATGCCTTTCAAAAATAAGACGAAAAGGTGTGAAACGATACTGAAAGTTGGAAAGTCTTTATTTCTCTCACTTCAACTTTACCACAGTCACCCAGGTGTTTATGATTCGTATAAGGGGCTTCATCTGCTTTATTTTCACGGAAATAGCTTTTTTATTACCTCGCTGATTATGCACAGCGTGAGTTCTCTGATTGCAAGTGCAAATTTGAAACATAAAAAAAATGTATTTAACAGAAGGAAATCTCTCTGAGAGGCACCCATCAGCATCCCATACTCATAATTGAGAGCCACAGTACAGTATGTTAAAACTAGGAAGATATAATGTCTGCACACAACCTTTTTTCACGCTCCCGACAAAACTGTTGTTCATGAGGCAAATAACACTAACTGAAAAGATCTGATTGGTTTGCTGACAGATGAATGTGTGTTTGATGGAAATGGGCTCATTCTGTCGCTTTCAATTTGCTAATTGATGGCGTTGCAAACAGTGTGAACATAAAGTCAGAGCCTGAGTCCGACTTTAAGCAGCTTGATTTATTTATCAGTCCATTTAATTCAGAATTCAGTTATTCAAAATTATTTTGCTAAACACGTCCTTTGTTCTGTATTAACGATAAACATTGGAAGTGCACAGTGGTAGCATTGTCGTCTCTCAGCAAGAGGGTTCCTGGTTCGAACCCCTTCTGTGTGGATTCTGCATGTTGTCCCCGTGTTAATGTGGGTTTTCTCCGGTGCTCCTGTTTCAAAGACATGCCGGCAAGGTTAATTGGTGACTCTAAACTGGCCATAGGTGTGAATGTGAGCATGACTGGTTGTCTGTGTATATGTGTAACCCTGTGATAAGTGATGACCTGTCCAGGGTGAACCCGCCTCTCAGCTGGGATAGACTCCAGCCCCCCGTGACCCCCACAGGATAAGCGGTTATGGAAAATAAATGAATGAATTGGAACTAAAAGGTTTACTCTCAGTGCATAAACTCCAACTACACTTGTAACATTGAGTGCGTTGACATGGACAGTTTAATTCCCTTTCATTCAGGATGAAAGTTCATTCCTATTAAAAGTGATCTTGTAAACACCTAATTCGGAATGAAAATGGCCAATGTGATTGAAAATTCAATCCGATGTAAGGGGCTGGAATATTCTGATGGAATATTCTGTTCTGTACATGAACATTTCCCGTGTAAACTCCCTGGAAAAACTTTAATTCCAAATGATTTCATTCAGATTTATTTCATTCTGAATGAGAAGCCATCATGTAACCGCACCCACCAGGAAGTAAGACGGTCTACAAGTTTAAACCGGAAGCTGTATCAACAATAGGAAACCTATAAAGGATCTACTTGTTAAAGTTTTAGATTAGCACTAAGACTAACCTTGTTAGACATTTAATAACAATCACAGTCTACACAAACCAGACTTTTATTGGTCTCTTTGTATTTATGACATAAAAGTAGAGATAAATACATCCTTGTTATCATATTGTAATCCAACTGCTCAAACACAATTAAATTAATTGAGATTTAACTACACAGAACTGCCATGAGAGGCGTCCAGAGACACATTTCAGTCAGACCAGAGGGATAAAACACTTAAACACTTTAAAGCAGCCTGTACTTATAGTTCTGAGCTGATCTTGTCTGTTGCTGGTGCACGTCTCTATTTATTTAGATAACAGTTGAGATGCAGCTTCCTGCACAATGATGTCAAACTTCAACAGGAAATATCTGAAAGCAGCATGTCTGTCTCGGGCTTTTTGGAAATCATTCACTGAAGTTACAGTAAACAGTTTCGGCATTTTGACTTTAATTTGCTGTTTACATGAATTTGCGTGTGATGACAGTCACAGATTAGCATGAAGAAGGATTTCAAGTGTTAATTGGCAAGATATCTGTCATTTTTTGGTAGCAATTAGAAGAGGAGTGTTGTTTCAGTGGCTAGACAGTTGCATTTTTTTCTATTTCTGTCCAAAATCCAGAGCCGTCTTCTCTCCAAAGCTGCAGTCTAAAGTTTTGCTTTATTTGAGGTCCTGCGAGTCGCACAAAGGCTTTGTGTTTTGTCCCTGCAACCAACCTGAATGCACACGCTTAGTATCTCTGCTGCAGGTCAGCACGGAAACATTATTAGGAGAAACGAACATGTGAAAGATTTTGTACGAAATTACAACTTCGGGAGATATTTAGCAAAAGCCTCGTACTTGCTTCAGCTGAACTTTTAAAAGCTTTTCTTTTTATTTTTACAACTTTAATTGCCCTGCCTGTTCATGACAGGTCCAGCCACCCGACTGCTCGAATGATCCTGGAAAAAAAATTTGGAGGACACAAACATAATTGCTGCCTTATGTTCAGTGGCAGTTTTTCTTCCCCAACTAACTTGTACCTATCACCAGACAAGAACATCAATACTTGAAGTTTCTGCAAAACCCTCAGATTATGTCCAATGGCATTTCTACAAAATCTGTGCATGACATCAGTGTGCTTTAAGGTTAGGGAAATATCATGGTTCGGGTTAATAAGAATGTTAATTGCAAGATTCTTGCCTCACATTAAGTGCGGAAAATTGCTAGGTGCAGGATTACCCAACATGGACCTAGATCTGAGGTATACTGGTGTTTTTCCAGTATAAAAAGTGTGCAAAAACGCTTGCCGACTGGGCTTCACGCCCTGCATGTTGTTTGGCAACAAAATTACTCCAGTCAAGAGAAAGATCCTGGTTTTAGTTGAATGGTGAAAGTGAACACACCCTTTCTTGTGTTTCCAGTCTCTGCTGACATTTCCAGCATTTAACCCACACTGCATTCAGCTTCAAGGTTACAGTCTCTTTGTTTCTCCGCTTTTCTATGAAACACACAGATATCTCTTTCTCTCCTCTACCTCTATCTCTATATCTCCCCCTTTGTCTCTTGGTTTCGCCTCCCGTGTGCACTCGCTCTTTCCCCTCCCCTCCATTCTTTTTTTTTTTATATCCTGCACGTTCTTCCTCTCTCTGCGTTTATCTCTCTCTGTCTCTTCCACTTTTGTCTCTCATTTCTCTGTTTTCCCTCTCTGTACACTTATCGGTCTTTTTTTTTTTTTTTTCTCCTTACCTCCGTCAAGTCCCTGAGAGAGTACAGCATGACCGATTGGCACTTACCATAAAAATTGTTGCTCTAAATAGTCCCAGACTCCCAAACAGTGCGGCGCTGTGCATACTAATGAAAGCTCAGTGTGCATCAGAGAAGACGGACAACTGCAGCCGAGCACCTTTAATAATGATGATGCTATGGATGAGCGCAGTGTGCGGTAAATACCACAGATGTTTGCAGGAAATCATGTTTAAAGTCAAAACCGCCATCAGTCAGCTTGTAACTAGATGGTTGAGGAAAGAGTTTTTTTTTCAAAATTGAATTACAGGTTATATGAAAAATCATGTTACGGAGACAAGGAGAATTAGATGTAACGGATGTTGGTCTATTTTGAGTTCTAGATAAAGATGTAGTGTCATGAGCTGCATCTCATCACTGCTCCCTATAGCAGGTTATGCATGAAGAAAGGAAGCATTTTGTGATCTAACACTCTGTCAGCAGGACATCATTTGTCAGTGCCTTCAAAAGCATTACAACGCGCTGTTTTATGATCTGACACTGCTGGTGGCGGACATTTTGTTGACCTCCTCTGCCTGCGGACTTTCTTGATTGTCGTGTCTGCCTGCTGTAAACAACAACTCTATCACAGAAATACTCAAGGGCTTAATTCTATTCATAATAACACCAAGCAAATAATAACAGCAGTAGAATGGCGGCAGAAGCTTGAGTGGTCAGACAATCACGCAGGTTGTTACTGCACCTGCCTGTAAATATCCATACAATTTAAAATATCATCTAATGGCTCAAACTGTGATAATACAAAGAGTTAGCTTGGGCTGTGTCATACTACTTTCTCCTTTTGCTTTAAAGCTGATTGTTTTGTAACGTATGGAAAAGGTCTGGAATTTGCCTTGATTCAGACCTTGGAGTCTGCCCACTGCACTGAGCTGATTGATTAGTCTGACGTGAAACAGCAGTTTCTTTGTTGAAATAAAAAATGATCCAGGGAATGCTGCCGGGGGACAAACGATTAAGTAATCAGCGCCACCTTATCAAGGATTTGTCAAGCTGTTTTCAAGCACTGACAGGCGCTGCGCCTGAACCAAAGAGGAGTAGTAACAACAGTGGCGACCGCCACAGACGAGATAGATGCTGTTGTTGAGGCTGATCTAATCGACATGTCTTTTTAATATCGCCCAGCACTGTGTTTGTTTTACTTAGCTTAGCTTACTTAGTTATATTAGCATGTAACCCTGTCCTCTAAAAATAACATTTTATGTTACTAAACTCCTTTTATAATAACGTTGCCGTGGCTACATGATCGCTGCTTGAATTATGTGCAGAGACAATAGTGGGGTTTCCATCTACCTATTTTTATTCGCATTTTCGAAAATTGCAAAAAAAAAAAACTTGGATGGAAACACCAGAAATTCAATAAAAGGCTGAAAATTTGCAAAGTTTTTACGCTTGGAGGTGGTGGATTTGTCAGCGTATCGATAAATGGAAAATGCGACTTTTTGCTATGGAAACAGGTTTTGCGAATAAACGATGACGTACCGGCACACAGATCCTCAAATGTGGCCCTTGACATATGGAAATGTTTCAGCCAGAGTTCGTGAGTGAAATGCTGCTGGACAACTACTTCCCAAAAGTCCTTCACACGCCTACGTTCTCATACACACAGAGAACGACGCGGTGGTCTCCTTCCAGCTATTTCCAACAGTACTTTTAACATTTAACTTCTTCTTTGTCGTCTCTTCTTCAAGATGGTTAGGTACGCTGTGAATACTGACAAAATGCTAACCAGAGTTCTCCCAAGAGCCGAAGGGTTTATCAGGAATCTGTCCATGGTCAGTTGTTGAGTTGTTGTTGTTAACAGTGGGCATAAGACGTTCTTTTATGACCTCATCTCATGGCGCACTCTTTCTACGGGCGTGTTTTTATTTTGTACATTTTTCACGAGAAGCGCCACCTGCTGCTCTTCCTGTTGACTCCCAATAATCACAAAACGATAACCATTTTCTTTTGCACATTTTCAAAAAATTCACTCAAAAATGTCGATACATTTGAATGTAAACCCCACTGCTGTCTCTCGCAGGTAACAAAACATCACATTCATATACCATATAGGCTTTAGATGGAGATGTTGGGCAGGATAGTGTGTAAAATGTGTAAAATGCAAAACCTTTACACCAGAAGTTCAGGTGTGCGTTCAGAGTCCTGTCTTATGTTTAGGCAACAAAAGCAATTTGCGTAAGGGAAAAGAAAGATTATGATTTTAGTTATTTTAATAAAAAGATAAAACAAAATAGAAAACCTAATTTGTTCAGCATGATGTTTTCATTAAAGTGTGTTTGTTGATTTAAATTACTTGTATATAAATGTAATTTCTAGAAGACAAGACCGTGGCATGGCTGCGCACCAGCACGGATTTAAAATGCTGTTAGATTCGGGGGGAGACATTGGGCTCTCGTGATTGGTTTGTGAAGATTAAATGCCCGTCTCCATAAATATCAGTGGATGCAATGTCAGACTAAAGATGGAGAGTAGTAGATTGAAAAACTGACAGTTCTGTCTGATACCAGGTAATGCTGTGTTACGTGTTTATTCCAATGTGCATACTACGTCAACAGAGCTGCACAGCCCAGCTCTGTTCCTAAGTTTTTGGCTTTTGCAGATTAATTTCCTGGTTCGACTTTGACCTACAGCCCATTCGTAGTTGTGCACACACACAGTGTAGTGTTTTCTGTGAAATGACTATTTATAACCACACTTTGGGAGCACTCACTCTCTATTTGACCTTTTGAGTCTTTTGATAGTCTGGCTGCTCCTTCTCTATTGCCCTCTTGTAGGCAAAGTTGCTAAAGCTCTGCATTCTTGGTGAATACTGAAATGTATGACCAAATAATAGCTAAAAGATTCTTTAAATTCATTAATATTAAGTGTCGTATCTCTCAAGCATGCTGAGAAAAAAAAAAAAAGAGATTTGTCACGTTAAATATCAGAGAGACAAAAGGGTGTGGACATGCGAGACTGAAACACCTCCCATCCCTGTGTGAGAAAACAAGACAGGAAGTAGAACAGGTTGCACAATTTCAGTCTCTGGGTGTTGAGATAAATCCTCTCCCACTCAACTTTTTCAAAGCACATTTCCACTCCAGAGCTTCAAAGTAAGCAGACAAATCCTCGCTCTACCAATCTCATGTCAGAAGTTGCCATAACCTTCGACCTGGTTTCATCCGACAGTTAAAAATAAACTGAAACCTCAGATGACGGTCACCCAGGGAGGTAAAATCTCCAGACAACTCCAGTATCTCACCATCATCTTAAGATATCTTTAGATCCTGATGGACCCTTCTTACGCCTCCACTCCTACTTTCAGACCCTTGAAGTCAAAGACACAAACTGTGCGCTTCTTTTATTCTCAGTACTTCATTTAATGTTTCACTCTCAAACTTTCATTTATTTTTCACTCTTCGGCAAAGCACCTTATTTCCTATATTATGTACAGACTTCCTCCTCAATTTGCTTCAGTGCAGCATCGCAGGGTCATCGAGTCCTTTATTTGTGTCCACTTGTGCTGAAAACCAAAGGACTCAAATCACTCTGAGGCACTTTGGATAAAAGTGCTCTTCAAAAAGAGTACTCTTGAAAAATAAATGAAATGGGCTTTCATGCAGCAGTCACAGGGAAAGTTGATATTGGTTGATACTTTGCCAGTGTCACCTCAGAGTCTTTCTTTAGTTTATGAATTGAGGACTGTCGGTCTGAAATTATGTAGTCTAACTTTGTTGCCAGGGTGACTGATGGCAGACAGCTGGGAAAGAAACCATTTTAGATCCTATCAATGGGATACAATGCTACATGGTCCGACAGTTAGGCTGGTTCAGGAATCATTAATTCTATGTGGAGACAATTACAGTGTGTCAGATTGAAGGACTGTAAAGCAACTTTTGATGCTTCCCAGGTCAGGCTCTTACATCGCATTATCTTCTATTTTCTTTCTACATTTGCACGAAGTATGATGGTAGTTGGTGCCACTCAATTGTCCAGTGCAGGTTGTGCTTTGCACAGTACACGATTTGGGGCCTCTTCAATGAAACCTGCGCCAGTGGAGCTCAGCAGGATTTAGATTAATATGTCATTTTCATTTTCCAAGCGTGAAAAAAAATATTGACAGAAACCTCATAATTTACACTTTCTAGTATGTCCCCTGCCACAAAATGAGATTTTCTGAAATAATGTGATTTAGATAAAACATAAAAGTTTTAAATGAATCATTCACAGCAGAGATGGAGCGCTAAGTGTCCACCTCCCCTCCTCCCCCGGTATTTACATGATAACCACATGATAACTACTGTCATTTTATCTGTTTCAATAGGTGTATTTTTTGTGGGGAATCGTGGTCAGAACGGACACAGTAAAGACATTAGAATATTATTCAGGTCAAAGCATCATTCTTTTGTCTTGAGGTGAACATATTTCAGAGGACTCAGCGGTATAATGTACAATCGGCGCGGTCAGCTGTTTCAGAGCAGCGCAGCTCATCAGATCAGATCTGCTCATATTATTGTAGCAGAGTGTGTGGTGACACGCACAGAAAATATGGATCACTGAAATGACAGATTCTGTGTGTGAGTTTGTCTTCATTCTGTTAATGATCATTTACAATTTTTCAGCTGTTGTCTTTACTTCATTACTCCACTTACTCTTAAATATGATCCAGAAATATATTCTCCTAAAAGTCTCGTGATTCTGACATTACTGATTCATGTGTTTAAAACTGTCCAACAACATTAGAGAGTGCCAAAATGATGACAGTAACTGAAAGCTCTTCAGTCTGCTGAGGGTTAATGATGATCACGTGGGGACACTTGTTAGTCTGCTCCAATGTGTGTTCACTGAATGCTTGGGAGGATTCTTGCCTTGCCTCTGCATGATCCTGCCTCCCAAGGAAGGATCCTTGACTTTGAGAAACAGCCCATGTGGCACATGCGAGGACAGACTAGGATCGTACCATTATGTGAAAGAAGGAAGGGGGGCAGACACTACAAAGACAGCGAGTGTAGTGGTACATGCCAGGTACACACAGAGCAACGGAGAGACAGGGGAGCTGGAGTTGAATGCAAGCGTGTTGGGGGAAAGTGAAGAAATGAGCAAAAACCAAAAAAGAAGCAGCATCTGATTTATTTGCTGCGGTTGCTGTGTTCAGTTGTTCATTTAAAGCTTTGACTAAAATGTAAAACTACAACTAGTAACTAAAAAATGCATAAAAATAAGGCTTTTATGAAAACACTGCGAGCCGCTTCAGAGCCATATGAGCCGGCTCTTCTAAGGGAGTCGAGCCAAAAGGGCCTCACTAGTTAGAACCAAAATCATCAGAAAAACAAACACTTGAACATGAATCAGTGTGAAAACAACTACCAAAAAATTACAGAAACCATCTTTGGGAAAGAATTTATTTCACAAGTTTAATCTTTTAGTTTGGCCCGTGTCCCATCCGCAACAAGCTGTGGTGGGGTTTATGACCGACACTGCAGCCAGTCCCCTGGAGGCCAATCGATATGTTTTGGCTTCACTTTTGGGGAGCTGTCTTGTTGTCCATCTTCATTATACAGTCTACGGTATGGGCCAGTAATTTGCTGACGATCTTCGTTAGCTAAATATGCTCTATTGATTGTGTCATTTTGCAAAGTCTTTCCTCTATATTAATCGATAACTGGCTTTTTGGGGCTATCTGATAAAATTAGAGCAGGTGGGTCGGAGCAACCTGCAGTGTTTGCTGTGTTGGCCAGCAGACGCAGCTGCACAGTTGAACCCTGCCGGCACCCACCAATTAAAAAAGTAGAAATCCACCTGTCTTTAGCAGCAGACACATTTGTAACAGCTCACTATCTGAAATATCTGTTACACTGATCACTGGTTTGTCAAACTTACTTTGTTGGGAGGCAGGTCTGAAACAGAAAAGAATAATATGGTGATGCTCATACAACAGAATGCTGACACTACCTTGCCTTATTTTTTTTTCTTCTTTGTGTCAATCAGCTGTTGTGTTTTCAACTTTATTTAGAAAGTGCACCGTATAAAATAATTAGTCTTAAAACAAGCCACAGGACCTCTGTGCAACACAAAGAACTGATCATTACCAGCTGTAAAGCCTGCTTTAGTTGACATTTAGTGATGTGAATTTCCCCAAATTTGGAATTCATCAAATTACCAAACAAATAGATAAACAGTACACCTGAGATTTTGGGGTCCCTGGGGGTCGGCCCCCTGGGAGAGTTGCCCACATTACGCACTGGGTAATGAAGAATGAGATGGCAGTTAACTGAGCAGACATCTCAAAGGAGAGCTCATCATCTTTTTAATGGGCGAAGCCTGAATGCTTTTAAATAATGATGACTAAAATTGGATGGACAAAATGTCCAAAAAGAAAGTACTTTTAACATTTCTGTCACAAAAACACATCTAACAATGATGATAAAAAAAAAAAAATTTCATTTGTGAATAGTTCTTCACGGAGGGATTATGGATATACAGAACCCTGATTTAATGCCAAAAGATTGTTTTGGATGGTAGAGAGCCCTGCTGAGCACAAAAGAAATGTAGAAGCCCAGAGCAAACACCACAGACGCGCTTCCAAGGATCGTGTCCAGGAAGCTGCTTTTGGCTGTGAGATTAATATTTATTTACTGTGGTTTTGGAAATCGAAGTTGTGTGCCATCTGGTTGAGCCACAGAAAATCCACAAGCTTCCTCTGAAAAATCCCCCACAGACTTGTCCAATAGGCAGAGAGATCCTGCTAACGGACAGGCAGCTGAGCCAGTAGTGGGTGTCTGATATTCTCTGGATCACCATCAATCCATGTGTAATACCAAGGAAACACTGAGAAATGACTGCGACCGAAGCACTGAACCAACCACTTCTCCACTGGAGAGGAGTTTTTTCAGGGTGAAGAATGTTTTTTCTAAAAAGAGCCCATAGTACAAAGTGGATGAAACTATTTTTTTTTTTTTTCAATTATCCAGTGAGACCAAGACACAAATATGGCCACTCTCTAAATGACTGGGCACATCAAAGACAAACACACACATACACACACACACACAGCCCTCTCACTGTCTGTTTGTCCCAGATCGATCATATAAGTACCAGTAAAAGCAATTGAGCAAACATTTCCTCCCTCTGAAGAAGCTGTTAGTTTTACTTTATTTCAGTGTGACATGGAAATAGCCTGAAGCATAAAACTACGTGACATACCATGAACTTCATCCCAGGAAACAACTTTTTTCCTCTTTATTGCTACTCCAAGCACTTTTGTAAAAAAAAAAAAATCCAGTCTGCTTGTTGGTCAGCATTTCCAGGTCTTCTGCATCTGTGCTCTCAGCTTTGTCATTGCAGCTTAGAATGAGTGTAACAGAGTGTAGCAGCACTTTCTTACTGTAACAAATCACCAGTAATACTTTTAAACCAAAATCTTCACAACGGGACATTTTCCAGTAGGGACAGCATCTCACGTGAAGCACAGGACTCTAGCCTGGAAATCCAGACTCAAATCTATAAAGATTTTGAGTCTGGCCCTCACGGATACACCCTTCCTACCCAAGGGGCGGCATCTTAACTGAGGCATCTTAAATGTCGCTGCACACAGTTGGATAGCACGATGGCCAATCAGAGCAAAAAACAAGGTGACGTATTTATTGCACTAAACCCCATTTGTTTGCCGGCCAGTGGGGCTAACTGATATTATGCTTTGGTGCTGTCCAGGATTTAGCCAAATTACATATCCTGATATCTCATCTCTGGTTGTCCAGTTTATTTTCCAAATGCTGTACAATGGCTAGCAGGATTCTAGTTCAGCCAGTGTCTGTATGTTCTTCATCTTTTCTCGATGTTAACTGATGTTTACATTTAAAAACCTCGACCTGGCGGAAACTGCCCATTGGTCCGACATCCAATTGTTCCAACCATATTAAACTCATTGTTCCGAAATCATGATGATGGCCTGTGGTTAAGGTCTGGTTAGGTTTAGGCACAAAAACCACTTGGTTAGGGTCAGGAAAAGATCATGGTGTGGGTTAAAATGAAAAACAAAGTGACAAACACATAAGCTGTGATCCTGCTTCACCTCAAGCCTTTCCCAGCTGACCCAGAGCCGGACACGGCGCACCATCAAGGCAGAAATACGCCCGCCAGGAGCCGTTCAGCACCGCTGAGAGCTCCACACACAACCCCGACCCCAGAGTTAATAACAGGAGGTTATGGTGTTTCACTCTCTCCTCTCTATGACTTGTATCTCAACCAGTAGCCTACTTTTGTTGCGTTGCTGATCTCCTATGATACACAAATACAGTATAGCCTAGTATAATCACATATCGGAACAACAGGACGCCAGACTAATGAGAGGTTGGAGCAATGCTACGGCACCGACCTGGCTTCCTAGCAGCTAGCTGGTTAGAAGTCAGCAGAGGGAGAGTTTTCAGACTGGCGAGTTGACTAATGTGTGACCTGCAGCCACACACCACCACCGTCCATAGAAGCCTAAATATAGCACAAATTTAGCGTAGATAAATACTGTACATGTAGCAGTGTGCTTGTAGTTAAAGAATGACTGAAACGGAGTACAGTGGTACATTTTATTGTAAAAAAAAAAATCACCAATGAAAGTTTGTACACCAATATCTTTACAGAACATGTTCCAGTATGAATCTGAACTGAAATCAACAAAATAACAAAGATGACATGTTTCCCTGATGTTAGCATGTAGCTACATGTAGCAGTGGATGTACTGTAAACCTTGTACTTGAAGACATCTGTAATGATGTGATGTCATCTTGTAGCCCAAGAAGACAAGTACAGTAACTAAGTATTCAGAATGAGGATTACTTTTCCATATGTTTACCTCGTTATTTGAAACTTTGGCTATGTTTAATATAATATCAGCATAAACATAAATGAAAATCACTACAGGTCCCCTTTAATATTTAAATATTTAGCTAATATTATTGTCACTTTGTTGTCCATATTTTCATTTTACCACACATCTGTCTTTTTGTACTCTGTCCAGCAATAGAGTTTCCTCATCTGTTGTCCCTCCCTCAGGTTTCTTCCTTTTTTTGCCTGGTCATGTTTTTATTATTATTAGTTATTAGTAGTAGTAGTCACAGTAGTGGTAGCAGTATTGTTGTTTTTATTATCTGAATTAAGGGTGTTATGATGGGGGTTCTTGTATTGTGTAAGATTGTGAAGCTGTCTGAGACTTTTTGAAATTTCATTTAGGTTTGTAGGAAGTAAAATTGACTTGACATTATCGTGCAGAGGCAGCTGCTGCACAGCAATCATTTAATGCAAGAACAAGCTCAGATTTTTCTCTCCACCATGTCCATATTTACTGATTGTTTGTCGTCTGAATTCGATTTTCCCATCAGCAAGCCATTAGTTCTCAGATGTCAGTGTTCATCAATTGAACACCTAGAGTAGTGCGGCTGCATTATCAGATTCATTAGGCCAGGCTTTAAGGGTAGACCATAAAACATAAATGCTGTACAGAGTAATTTCTCTTTTACCCTGGTATAGCTTTTTTTTTTAATAACAGAATACAACCCTTGTAATTCCACAGGCTGTAAAGTGAATGAAAGTACTTAATATTTTGACTTTCTTTTACTCAAGAGTTTCTAATGGCGATGGATTAGAAGTGCAGCATTAATTCAGCAGGCACGACTCGGACTTCATTCGTCCGCTGTCTCACTCTGACTCACTCTCAGCCTCTCCTGAGGACTCGATGAGGAACTGCAACGAGCTTCATCACCTTTTCTGCTTTTCTGGCCTCTAAAAGGTAGAAAATTATTCACTGAAATATTTCAGACTCACTCTGTGAACTACTGAAACCAGTCTTACGTGTTGTACGTTGAAGTCAAACATTTAGACCTGCTGAAAAATGAACATCTAAGTATTCCAGTTGTTCAGTGCTCATGAATTTCTCTCCAATATTTCAGACTCTTCATGACGTCAAGTTCTGTAAAGTAACATTTCGACTATGACGGTAAATCGCCAATAAAAGCAGTATTCTTTTAGAGACTAAAACTTAAATAGACAAATGACACAGTCTTTGATGAGAGAGTTTGATCATTTTTCGTTCCAAGAAATTTTGCTTGTGTGTGTGTGTGTGTGTGTGTGTGTGTTAAATGAGATTCTTATTTCACTTGAAGTGCCACCTCATCGTTCTTTATTGCATGTAAACACAAATAAGCTGTGAAAAGTTCTTACAGAAGTGCTCTTCAAATAAAGTTATTGTTATTATTCAGCACCATTACTTCCCCTGAGGCTGCTTTCACAGCCGAGCGTATGAGTGTTTATGGTTCATGACACAATTATGATTAAGATGTTAGCCTCTCGCAGCGAGGGAGGGAGATAAAGAGAGAGAGAGAGAGACAGAGAAAGAGAAAGAGGGAGAGAAATAAAAAAGAGAGGGAATGTGGTAGAGAGAGAGAGAAAGAGAAAGCAAGGAATAGAGACAGGCAATTTAGCATCATTGTCTCTCTCTTCGGATAAAGGGGAGCGGCACAGCGCTGACCTGTCACTGTGCTGGGTCTGATCGAAGAGGACTCTTTACATCTCTTTCCCACACAAACCCAAAGACTTTTTTAAACTCATTTCAAAGTCTCCATCGCTTTTTTTTTTTTTTTTTTTTTTTTTTTACAAGCTACATTTCCATTAAGCTGTAAAATAGAACCAGCCAGTTTCCTGATTAATATTTACTGTCAGCGTAATCGTGCCTGTGGATCATTTTAATCATTTCTTAAATGAAGACAATCTTTTTATTTGAATTAACAACACAAAGCAGCTGCTTGTCGGCAGCTTTTTTGATAGATTGATTGCTTTGTGCTCATCACATGGTGCTGTGGTGGATTAAACAAGGAGCAAATATCAAATCATTAGATACAGTTTCACTTTTTTTTTTTTTTTTTAGAAAAATAATGTAAGAGAAATGTCCTACAGCCAAGGACACGGGGCCTGAGCTGCCATGCTTTATCATTTTTTGTATGAAACTTGCAATAGCTCCCAATTGACCTATGGCTAAGCCCCGCCCTCAAACGCGATGAGCCAATCACAGTGCGTATAGCCATTCCCAAACACTCCATTCTCTGCCTGGACATCCATTGAAATGCATTACAGAAAGTCAGTTTGGCAAACGTTATGCTGAATGATTCAGTGTAAATACTGTAGCACCAAACTAACGGAGAGACACTCTTGGTAAAGATGGTAAAAAGGCCGTTATCCTTTTCTCATATCTGAGCCAAAAACCTTAACTTCAGTGGCACTTTAACTTGTTGTCTTTGATGGTGACGGCAACCAGATGCGCTTCACAAGCACAACACTGTGACCTGTAAATTTTGGCTTGTAATTTAAGCTTTTCATCGACCTTCTCAACAATAAAATGATGAATATATCCCTCCAATGTGTAGTTTAGGCCCTTTTGGTTACTTCTCAATGACATCTGATCGTTATGTCTCCAAAAATCATCAATTACCTCCTTTGTTTGTCCGAGTGAGTGGAGGGGGGCGGGGCTTAGCCATGGGTCAATTGAAAAGCCAACTTTCAGTAACTAATTACTTTACGAGGTAGGTGTGTGATGGTTCACCAGTGTGAGCCACAAAACTGGACTCAAATGTCATGGAGGCCTCATTAGAGATGCTTTTTGGAACAGGAATAGTTCAGTGTCAGTTGTTTTTGTGGCACCACTGCAACACCTGTTCAATTAGGAGAGACTTGTTTTTTATAGTACAAAGAAGATTTTTATTTATTTTATTTTTTTAAGATTTTTTGGGGCATTTTTGCCTTTAATTGATAGGAAAGGTAAGTGTGAAGGGGGAGAGAGAGAGAGGGAATGACATGCAGTAAAGGGCCACGGGTTGGAACAGCCTTGTACATGGGCGCCTGCTCTATCCACTATGCCACCGACGCCCCAGTAAAAAGAAGATTTATGAACATGTGCACATAAGATTGAAAAGTGTGGAAAGTTTTTGGCAATTAGACCCTGTGATGTGAGGAGGGTGATGAATCCATGGTCGAATAGGGAACCCCCCTGGGGTCCAGACGCTGGTGGTGGTAGAGGTGGTGAAGATTAGATGAGAGGAAGATGGAGAAGTGTCGATGATCCGGATGAGTAGAGTAATGAGTTTTTGTTGAGCTTGTCCTGGACTCTGGATACGATGGCTGGAGGTGAAGGGTGGAGGAAGGTGCGACAGTTCTGCCTAAAATGACAGCTGACAGCAGCAGAGGAGAGAGCAGATTTAAAAGTTTGCAAGTGTGAGCACCCACATTCAGCTGATTAGAGGAGGCAGTGGGAATCAGAGGGAGAGAATTGTGAATGGATGAGCTAAAAGAATTGAACTTATGCTGAGCTTCATATAGATGTGTGGCACATTATAAGGCCACATGCTGCTTTAACTCTATACTCCAAATATATTGTGTTCACAGTCTTTTATTCACTTTGTTTTACAGAGTGCTGTGAGAAAGTTTACCCTGTCTAGTAGCAACTGAATAGCAGATTATTGTTGCCGAATCATTAATAGCCAAAGTAATCGTGTTTACTTTGATTAAGAGTTAGCAGAAGAGGAATCGCAGTGGAAATGGCTTTGCTGGATTTGTCTTACTAAAAAGCAGCTGTTGACTTCAACTTGCTTGATGTCTTCGCTATCAATTTCCTTGAGCATCGCAAACGTGTGGGAGGTAACACAAGCAGCCAAAGCTGGCCCCTGACAGTTGTTATGGTCTCCAAGTGGTATCTGAGGCCGCTACTGTCTCAGTGTGTACATTATTGAGGAGGTGCATGTGCCAGACCATAATCCTTAACACCTAAATATAACCGCAGCGTAAATCTAAACGGAGATTATAGCTCGGGAGATTTCCTCAAGCAAGATGCTTTAAACTGCTCCATCACTGCTGCCCAGTGGTCAGCAGAGGTCGATGTGTCTCCCATGCAGCGTGTTGAACATCATATAGGATAAGAAAGTGTTTATAACAATCAACATTATTTGATCTTCCTTTACTGTTTTATGTACAACATGAGTTGAAATTTCCCTCACAGTAACACACTGGCCTGTTTTTCAAAAAGTCCACTCCTTTAGCTGTTTTCATTAGAAAGGAATTTCCTCCTGGAATTTATATGTGTAGATTTTCTTTTAAAAGTGCTCCATCTCCGCTCTCTTACTGCCAACAGAGACATGCTGTAACTTGGACATCCAGCGGGTAATGATATGATTTTAGGGCCTCGTGTTATTTTTCGAGATATGAGCGAGTGGGTTGTAGGCAGTGAAAGCAGGGATAGTCCGTCCCCAGGGGCCTCTTTGTGCTGCAAAGAGGAAGTGCTTCCTCATCTTTACATCCTAAATGATTGCCTCTATGTCTAAATTCCACCACTGAGTACTTCCTGTTTCTTCCATTCATTCCTCACCTCACTCCCCTGCTTCTCCCTAAACTCTCTCTCTATCCCGTCTCTGCCTTTCTAAGTAAGCTATGGAGGGTTTTCCGCCCTGCCTTATTGAAGTCCAACACATCTTAATCACAGCAGGGTGCTGATCCAGACTCTGAGCTTGGTGGTGTCTCTCCCGCTTCTCTCTGGTTGTCCTTTTCCTCTGCTGAAACTTCCGTCTCGCCTGCTTAACGTGAGGTGTCTTTTTATTTCGGCTTTGCTGTGATGACATCCTCTCTGTCTTCAAATCCAGTCTATGATTAGACCTTTTAGTAGATAATAAAGTCATGCTAACAGAGAGCCTGTTAGCTTTGGTGACATTAAAGATTAGAAGTTAATTATACTTGTGAAGTATCGCCTCAGGGTTCGCGGCTCAGCAGCAAAAAAAGGTCGATCTGTGATGATAATCTTTTGCGTGCGGCTTGAATGAAACATGTCTGAGGACACGTTTTCAGCTCAAACCAGCAGACGCTATTGATGTTACAGTTAAGTTTGACTCTATGAGGTGAAATTCCTGATATACTCCGAGAGGGACGAGGACAACAGGGCTCGCATGTGTCCCGGTACATACAACACTGCGGATGGATTTAGTCTATGGTTTGCACAGGGGTCTTTTTCGAAGATAAGCATAATGGAAAAAGTCACCAGGACCCTCACAGCTACATGGTTGCAAAAAGTACAATCGGGGCTTTAGAGTTGGAGCTCTTCAAAGAAGCATTAAGAAGTTTTGGTTTTATTTACTAATAGTTACTTGTAGGACTTTACCTGGCTCAGAATTACGTCAGTTGAATTAGATTTGGCAGTTCAATACAAATATTTATTAATTTTTTTAAACGGTATTGAATTCAGGAGTTTGAACAGGGTTTGGCAGGACGTTCAGGGTGACAGCAATGTTCACAGTTAGCCCTGAGTGCTTAACCAGGCTAACTACACTTATGAAGGATCAAACTTGTAGCATTTTTTGCTGACACGAGAAAGCAAAAACAGGCCAGAGAGGGTTGCTGTGAGCTGTAAATTCACAACTCTTAAGCAGAAGGCAGAAGATTAAATTACAGGAGCCGCACCAGGCGAAGATTCTTAGTCTTAGCATCTCTGTCTCACTCAGACTCACCCTCAGTCTGGGTCAAGTCCCGAGGGACAATGCCAGGCTTTGAAGCGAATTTTACATAGTGGGCAAACATGGATTTGCAACTTGCGAGTTTGTCATGTGATGTCACGGGCCCAAACACACCCTCGCCCATAGACTTACATTGCGAAAAAGGCATCTGTAAATCAGCAGATTCATTTTCTAGAGTCACAACCCCTGCAAAATTACTACTTTTACTATCAAGATGTAATCCATTTGGTCCAGTAACACTTACAGTAACAGGTCCATTACAGCAGCAGGTTTGAATCATTTTTTGTATCCACTTTCAAGTTAGCAGAGGGCTAAACAGGAAGTTAGCCTTTGGCCGCCATAAATCTTTAGTGCACTTTCTTTGTGGGCTCCATGATGTAGAAGATCCGGGTAATTTTATACCATGGAAATCAAGCTTTTTTTTGGCTTCATGCACCACTGAGCAACCTTGACAGGAAGGAACAGGGCCCTGCCTCCAGTGCTGCATCCAGTTTTCTTTATACATCCATGGTCTGGGTTCGCAGCTGCCTGTAGTTTACTCTGCAGCTCAATCTATGGATTCTCGAGGATTCTCAGTCGATTGAGGGGTCTCCGACTCATTATTAGAATCTTGGACTTTCTGGAGGACGCCCCAGTTACTTACTCTACATTTGATAGAATGAAGTTACAAATGAAAACGTTTATAGCAAGGTGTGCAGATTATCCAGAGTAGCCTTGACATTGTTTTGCAAAAGACAAATTGCCATTGTGTTTTTACAGATGTCATTATTCAGGGCTGTAAGCACCAGGAAAGAAAATCCATTCACCTCTAATGCACATCAAGGAGAAAGTTTAAGCCGACATGTTTTCTTTCCCCTTCTAAACTGCCGTCTTTTGCAACGGTGTTTCATTAACATTTTGATTGTTTCACAATGTTTTCACATAACTTCGCTCAGGGAAATTAAAGGAAACAAAGCCAATCCAGATATATCAGAGTTGCATGTTTGTCTGCTTTGCTTTCTGTCTGCATCCTGTTTCACAGTGTGAGACATTTTAACAGTCCCTCTTGGTTCTGCAAAAAAAACAAAGACCAAACCTCAAGTGTTTCACCACATACGATGGAACTTTAATGACCCCCGGGCAGAGAAATTGCACATATAACGGCATATTGGAAAAACTAAAAACCATCAGCTTTTGATGGTAGCAAAGAGTGCAAGTCATGAGTTTTTTCCCCAACATTAACTCCTGGAGATGAAGCAGCCTTTAAGGAAGCATGTAGTAAAAAACACACTAAAATTTTATCATCTGTATATGTGAAAAGGAAATGGTTGAAAATAACAGCCAGGTAAGCAAGAAGGGAAGACAACCCAGAGGCACCGGTCAGTGTAGGTCAGCCCTCAGGTCTTGTAAACTGCCTGTGGTGATCACCAAGGCTGAATGCTGAGACATCCAGATTATTATTATTTTTTTCTTTTTTAAAACAATGAATGCTGTAAACCTACAGTTTGTTTGGCTGCACTGTAAACACATGCACCAGCTCGTAGAGTATCTACTCAAAGTGTGTTCGGACTATGGATCCTGTGTTATTAAAACACAGAATTGTTAACCCAACCAGGACTGAAATCTTATGGACTATAACTTTAAATGATAATTTGCCCTCAATCAGAAAGGTTGAAAAACAAAGTCCCAGGACAGTTACGCTTATTTGGAAAATGGAACAAATTATGAACAGTTACATGAATCATCATTCAAGTTCAACTGGTGCAGAGAACTTCAAGGGTCCACAAATATTGCAAAAGAAAACATTTATATACAGCACATGGCATATGCTAGCTAGAGGTTGTGCTCAAAGGCTAATAAAAGAATAATAATCATCAGTATGTGCTTATTTTTCTGAAAATATGAGTTCATTGTCCTGATGTTCCAGGGAAAATGCTTTTTCTGAATCTCTCTGTATTGGACTTGTGAGCAGAGGTGTGTTTGCTTGAGCGTAGAAGTCAGAATAGTCCAACAGCGATACATATAATGACATATGCAGACCATGAACCTGTTGCAAAGGGATGGGACCCTAGCTAACCCAATTACACCTAATATCGAAGGGACCCAGGTGGCACAGTGGTGCAGTGATTAGCACTGTCACTACACAGCAAGACCGTTCCCAGTTTGAAACCACCGGCCGGCCGGCTGGGGCCCTTATGTGTGGAATTCACTTGTCCTCCCCATGTTCACATGGCTCCCTGGCAACTTCACACAGTCCAAAGACATGCAGGTTAATTGGCATCTCTTAACTGCCTGTAGGTGTTACTGTATGAGCCCGTTTGGACCTGGTATTAGCATGCATTTTGGGTTATCCGATCACAAGTTTAGAGCACTGAATACTAGTGTAAAAGACACCAAGACTCTTTGTGAATCAATTACTCAGACCGCTTGCTGAGGTGGTATAGGACACAACTGATGACATATCTTTTGTGATGTAAACACTAATACATCCTGATGCATCCCCGACAAGCACCACGACATCAGTGCAGGACAGTGTGGTTGTTTTGGTGACAGTGTACTAATGTTCTATAAGTTACCCATTTTATGTCAAGTTGGATGAAGTGTTGCATGATCATCCATCTTTTTTTTTCTCCCTCCAAAGTCCCATCCCCCTCCTCCTGCAACTGCACCTCCCTCCAAAGGCCGACTCCCCTCTCCTCCCTTACGTCTATGATAGACATAGGCGTTGGCAAGGTAATGTTAGATACACAGTGTTACGCGAACGGTTACGTCAGTCGGAAGCCTCCACGTGGGGAAGACGGACAGGATGCTCGACCAATCATTGCATTCAGTCTGAACGCAGTGATTGGTCTGAGTTTTCTTAAAACCACATGAGAATGGTACAATTATGAGTTTTTATCACTCACATTTTTTTATCACTTATCACTTACATTTTAGTGTGCCATCAGCTTATTATAGCATTTTAACCTCAACAAAGAAAAGCGTAAAATTTCCAGAAACGTAAGTGTTGCTTTAAGTTGCAATAAACCAGAATTGCCCTTTAAGTTGAAAATGACCTAGATTTTAGATACTAAGAAAAAACTTTATTCACCCCACATTGCCTCCTTGATAAAACTGGGATCCAAAGTGACAAGGCTGCTTCTTAAACCTCCAGGCCATTTCCAAAACAAACCGTTTTAAAACATGAATTTAACAGCACATACTGCAGAGATGCGGTTCCTCCCTCCTCATTGTAAATCAACAGTTAAGTATCATATCTGTCACACAGGGCCTACAAACATAGGCTTTGCCTAATTATCCTAATCATGTGCTCAACAGTGCTGTTGACAAGCATGCTAAAGCCACTTACAAAACAGACAGGAGAAGAAAAAAAAACTTTTCTATATTCGCACTCGATTAAAAAGAAAAAGAAAGAGGCCAAAGTTATTCAGCTGTTTAAGTATTCATTATGCCCTCCAGTCAAGCTTGGCCCCGGGCCTGGCTTCACGTCTGTATGGCAGAATTAACCACTGAAATTTGGATGTTTTCTTATTCGTCTCTCTTTTTTATTTAATCACTGAGAAGGAGCTTTGTCAGATTCTGAACAGGTTGGTGCTCTCATTAAATTGTTTACTGTTATTCTCTGACCTTTTCAGTATCTGTAAGTATTAGCCACACTTGTCTCATCTGTAATGGTCCAGCAAGCAGCCGCAGCACACGACAATGAAGGGCTGCGCTGAGAATGTGGCCTCGGTGTTAATGAGGGGCAGCAAAGTGGGACAAAAGGCAATGCTGCCGGTGCACTCAGAAATAGGGTCAAAAAAGCCTTTATTTACCAGGTACGATAAATACACAGGCATTTATCTCAGTGACTCTGGCACACAACCATTAAGGGATAAGTGTAGTTTGTTTCCAGGTTTTATTTTTGTAGTTACGGTCATTATTTCTGCTGATAAAGTTCTTAAAAATGAGTTGTTAAGATGCAGGAACAAGGCAACATTGCAAGTACGAAAAAATTGGAGCAGACTATCAGATAGGTTGTAAACAAGCGAACACAGACTATCTAAAACACTTTATTTAGAGACAAAACCATAAGTGAGCACACCATGCTGATAATAGAGAATGTACGTCACACCCTGTGAGACTGGGGCTCCATCTTCTTACTAAAGTGTGTGCACTCCGTTCAAAATTGAGTTTAACATGTCCAGGTATGTGAGTGGTGGTAGTGCATCTGTAATCCCAGCCCATTCCCAATACTTGACCCTTGGAATGTGGATGGGTAAAATAATTGTCTTTAATCCAGGAGACCGCAGTTATGTCACATGTGAAATCCAAAAGTCAATGCTGTTTTAATGTAATGTAGTGTCACTAATGTGCCAATGTCCTGTGTGTAACCAAAAGCCAGTGTTGCTTTAATGTAACTTCACACAATTGGCGTACGGTCGTCACACACGTGATGTCACTCACTAATTTTTATCACATTATATTACATAAGAAACATACTTAGTTTAAGCCAGAATATTAGACAAACCTAATTTAGTCTTTTGTAAAACATTAACCACATGTTACAATGTCTTTCAGCTGTGCGTCACATAGACACGCTAAAGGATGCTCTTTGCGTCGCTATGACACACAAAGGATGTGAAAACACATTGGTTTGAAGATCTGGTGTTGGAGCCACAATGACATTCTTTTTTTTAACTAATGGTGACTACGTGTAAATACATGCAGTTTTGTTGTTTATACACTGGTTGGCGCACTAGAGCAGAAAAAAGCGGTAGATGCAGGTGATGAGCAGCAGGTGTGTGACAGAGTAAGCAAACAGTTTTTTGACCGCGTTAAAGGAAATGACCACTTTAGAATGAAAATACAGACAGTACTTACTGACCCTCATGTCGACAAGAAGTCCAGTGTAGTTTTTAATCCACAAAATTTGTTCGGGGTATCGGAGAATAACAGCTAGCCAGATTTTTCCATACACTTACACGTCCAAAATCATTTTGAAAATCTAATCAAACTCTGCTAATGCATTTCAAAAACGTCAGAACAGCTCGTCCATCATAATCCAACTCACCGTGGTCAGTTAGCCTGCAGGCGTGTTTACATGGCAACTCGTGCGAGACTCAAGAACATTCAGAGACAATCTTGCTCTCAAGTCTCGGAGTTGCACGTGAGTACGACGGATGAGCCGTTCTGACGTTTTTGAAATGCATTAGCGGAGTTTTATTACATTTCCAAATTAATTTGGGACGTCGGTTCCATGCACTTCGAGTGTATGGAAAAATCCGGCTAGCAGTTATCCTTCAGTACCCCGAACGAGTTTTGTGGATTAACAAAACTACACTGGACTCCTTGTCGGCATGAACTGTTGCATTGACACTAACCTGTGATTGACTCTGAAACTGTTGAGTGGAACCTACCTGAGATGAATTATGGACAGACAAAGTTTTACCTGTGAGAAGGTGAGCACATGTGAAAATAAATGGGTCACAGCACTCAAAGAAACTTGATTGTAATTGGTTTATTGTTGTTGCCCAGAACACGCGTAAGGCCTCAGAGGCCTTAAATGTGATGTAATCTTTAGCTGCCAAGTCACATGAATCAATGTTATATATCGTGATTAGTTCGTCTAAATGTCGCTTGACCACTACAGACAACTACACGAAGAGTCAGCCAGTAAGGATGATGATCATTCTAATTTCATTTTTGTCTTTAACATAAGTTTGGCTAACTTTAGTGCTTGTTGACAACATGTCTGATCATCTGACGGCAGGGTCAAGAAAGTTTCTGTCAATGAATAATTTAGTCTCCTCAAAGCTAATGACTGCTAGTCATGGCTACTAGTGAGTCTAGAGTCTTCCACTGCATTTGACTTATATAAACTTGCTTCTATATAAATAAGGATTAGTGGCAGTAGTAATGATAGTAATAGTTGTAGCAGAAGAAAACCAACTGAATATATTTAGCATATTTTGTAAATGCTTGCAGATATACTTCTATGCATATTTTATGAGACGTGACCTGTTCTCCATCTTCTGCATGGGTTGATTTTCAGATAAGAACATGTAGTTGGTTTGGCGATGAGACTGTTTTCATCACAATTTCATCACACTGCTTCTGCTCTTTGCCTCCTCTGGCCTGCACTGCCTCAGTGCTACTCTCTGTTGTTGTGGAGGGTTATAAAAGGAAAACAAATAAAACTCGTGGAGAGGTCCTGGCACTTCAACCATACAATAAAAAAGAAGTGCTCTAGGGGGCTCTTTAGATGAAGGAACAAGACTATATAAATAGCAATGGAGGAGTGGTGAGAAGCAATTGAGTACAGTAGCTACTGGATCTGTAAAGTCCTGGCTAGTGGCTGAGGCGGCTGCACGATACAAGCACGATACAAAATGCAACAAACTTGGTGAAAAGATGCAGAGACAGTCATGTGTGGAGGAGAGAGACATGCTGATAAGCGTACTTCATCCAAATAAACCCTAAAACCATCAAGAGAAGAGCTAACACTCGTTAGCTGTTAGCATGTAATAGCTTCTGCCTCCGTCTTAAGATACTGGAGATTATGTTCAGTGACCTTAAACCAACATTCGGTGGAATGTTTGGTAACTTTTCAGTCAGCCGATCACATTTGTCCACTTGCCTGTTTACCCACACATTGTAACAGCCAATAAACTGCCTCTGGCTGTCGGCCATTTTGTATATTCATACATTTGGAGGTGTCCGAGCCTCAGTAATGGCGTATCCATTGGCAGCAGCCAAGTCAGCCCTGGTACTGATCCACATGTTGTCTATAAAAGACCTAATGGGGAGCTGCCTGGCTATTTGGCAGCAGGAATAACCAATAACATTTTGTAAAACCTCATTTCTCTCTCTAATCAGAGACAGACTTTGTTTTTGGACCGTTGGGTTTTCTTCAGGCTCTCTGAATGAATAGTTGGCTGAACAAGAGGCACCGTTGGACAGCAGCAGTGGAGGGAAAAAGACTCAAAAGGCCGATGATTTGATTTGCCTCCAATTTGCCACTTATTTTCTTCCTCCCTGGCTCTTCAACTCGGCTTTCTTAACACACACACCTCCACTCTTATGAGAGTGGCCATTATTTAGCTTGTAACCAAGCACCGTTTTCTTTTCTCAGTCAGCCTGTAGCCTAAGAGCTTATTGGAAAGCTATCAGTGCTCTTTGTGCATGGAGGGAGAGTCTGTAGAAAGCACAGAGGAGAGAGGAGTTATATTTCATTACTGCAGTACATTTATTTGATTTATGATACACTTTGTGAGAGAAGTATGTGTGTGGAGATAAGAAACCAATCAAGCAATGAATACATTCATAACACTTTAAAAACTATTATCGATTTGTTGTTGTGTTTGTATTTTTGATTAGAGCTCCCTGTGTGTTGATTAAGCTGCTGTAGAATATGCACTCGGATATGATTTAAAAAGTTTTACAGTACATAAATACATCCTTCGAAGTTTAAAGACAGAGAGAGACTTATAACTGTATTGTAAAATCTATAAATTTAGTTGCAATAATATGGACATATATATGGCTGGATAAGTTATGCAAGCAATGAAAAATGTTCCAAATAAAAGACATCAGAAGGGCTCAAGGCAACAGTTAAAGATCCTCCACATCTGAGCTGCTGTGGAAAAAAAAGAAAAGATTTGATGACGTACTCCATGTAAGACTAGACCAATCAAATCATATATGTACATTCTTGGGGACACCATTGTTTTTTGTGCCTAAACTTAACCAATTTCTAATCATAACTGCGTCAGGTAACGACAGTTTTGTTTTAACAATGGTAATAGCACTTCGGTCAGGACCATTTCTGTCAAAGAAAACTTTATTTCCATGCAGTATTATATTCCGCTCTTCCATGCACCCACCAAGAAAGCCTAAGAGAGCAGCAGCAAAGATTCCCCAGGGACAGATCAGAGCAGCATCAATGACAAACATGACATTGATAAGTCAGACACAGCATGAAAAGGAGGAGCTGGGGTGGAGAGAGAGGGAGCAGCAACAGTAGGCAGGCCAGAGCAGTTTAACTAGGGCGCTGTGAAGGAGATTCCCCCATTGGTTGCATAGAAAGGAATCGTGCGATCTATCAGCTGACTCCCTTCCACCAATCAGCTGCTCAGTCAGTTGACTGGGCTGCTTGAGATCAGCTGATGTAGCTGGGATGTGAGCTGAGCTTGCCTGAATTAATGCTATGCTTAATTTTTAAAAAACACAATTGATGACAAGTGATGTCGACCTGCCAATATGGACACAAGATCAGACAATGTGCATCTTTCTGGAGGGCAATTACATATGACATGTTTATGTATTTAATTTAAATGATTTGCTCATTACATCAGTGTACACGTCTACCAGATACTGTATAATGATATCTTACATTAGTATGGAAATCACTGACACTGAGGTCAACATGTCATATATAAAGTCAGATAAGCAACCTGTATACCTCATTATCCATAATTCTATGGTACTGCAAAAGTGCACATAAGCATGTCTGGGAATCTACACAGAGAAAGGTGTTATGGGTAAACATAACTAGTTTGCAGAGGAGTCGTCATGCACACAATTTTCAGAAATGTGTCTTGTGGTCCATGTGAAAAACAAGTTGATTGATTTATCCAGCTTCGTGTGGGGAGGCTGGTTTGAAAAAGGAAAGTACAAAATAATACATTGCTCAGTAGTCCTTCTTTCTGTTCAGGTTATTGTATTTTATTAGAAAATCTCATGCAGAAGTGCGTACATCTTCTGAGAATAAAGCATCTGCAAAACAAAAATTGCAGACTTCTATATGTTCTTTTAACCAACGTGTACGCATAGGCACGCAAATGACTCAAGTAGCACCATGTTCATGTGGACATTATAGCAGTGACATCTGCATAGATCAGTGTCGCTAAACTTTCCACCATTGTTGTTTTTCCTTTCGTGGATTTAACTGCATCTTGGTGACATATGGCATTTGGAGAAAGTGTGCACAATCAGCGCTTCGGCTGGTATCCTTCATGAGCCCCTCAAGCACCCCGTGGCTCAAACCATGATAGTCTACACACAAAGGGATATTACCAAACTGCAGGTGTGTGTCAGTGGTGTGAAGGCTTACCTCAGAAGTAGCACATTTACACATGAATGCGCGAGCACACACACTCTTCCCCGTCTGACTTGTGAGCAGGTGACACTGATGTTGGTGTCACTGTGAGAGTTGCTCTCCTGCCAAGACGCTGATGCTTTTCGTCTCGACAACACCTGGAGACACTTGGCAGCCTCTGCAGTATTCTGTTTTATTTGTATTCATTTCGTCTAGGTTTGTTGTCTTTTACGTTCGTCAAGGACATTTTTCAGCTCACATTATTTAAGATTTCGGTAAACAGAGTTCTACATTAAAGCACTTTCCATAAATCACATTTTTATTACACAGTAATCTCATTTCCAATTTAGATTTGATTGGCACATTCCTTTTATAAGAACACCAGCATTGTTGCCTTACAATTACAGCAACTGTTGCAAATTTACAGTAATTGAATTATTTTAATGAACAGAAAAGTGGATCTTGATTATTCAGCTATTCTGTAACTTCCAAAGCCTGTATCAGTGATTTTACTATTAGGTTATTATAATTATGATAATACAAAAAGTAGGTTTACGAAAACTCTGACTAAAGTAGCTCATAGATGAAGGAAACTGTTTTTCCATTCCAGAAAGAGAGGTAACTTAGACAGTTTAGTTACTGGGGTAACTGTGAACCTAATCTGCTTGCTGGCCAAGTTACCCTCAGCTCAGAGTGAAACCAATAAATGTCCTAATTTTTTTGACTGCAGACAAATGCCTGTTTGTAAGAGCAGTTTATCACAAAGAATGTGCAATCTCAGTTTAAATTGTAAAAATCAGTATGAAGCTTCAGACACATGGGATCAATGAATTATTATCTCTATCACTCATGATGTGATTTGTTGCAGTGATAGAACATGACTCTTGTGATTTAGGAGAGTATATGTTAATATTTCAGAGTTAGCAGGCTGGTGGTGCAGCTGCAGAATATCAAAGTAAGTTAAGTGTGAACGTGTTTTATCAGTATCTTTAAAATTACATTTGTTGAAGTAGCTGAAATAAACCCACTGAATGCTGTTGAGCCAATATCCCAATAGATAGAATCTATTAATAAGACTTTACTGCATTTTAACGTCCATGCCTTTCAAGTGCAAATCACCAACCACATTATTACTGGATCAGATTGTTGGCTTATAATCATAGCCCCTTTTACACTGCCTGTTGAAGGCAGGAATATCACGCCATGATGCCGCTCAGCCGTGTTGTATATAAGGTACAATCGTGGAAAAGGGGGGACAGAGTGGTCTCGCCTTTAAGTCACCATGGGGGGTAGTAACAGCGCAGGAACAGTGTCTGTATAAACAGGACAGCCAGCAGGATGAGACCATGGGCAGGACGGATGTGACGTTTCGATGATGTGTAACGCGTGAGACCCGCCATGGCAGAGTTAAAAAGGAGCTGTTTGCAGTTAGCGGCTAACTCATGAAGAAGAACAGCAGCCGTCAATAGGCCTGTTTCCACTGAAGAAGTTCCTGGTACTATTTGGGGGGCAGGAACTTTACAGGAATGACCATTTTGACCGGCGCGACGTCGGCTATTTTGTCGCTTTCTGTTGACGTCACATCCCACCTTGAGTATATCCAATCAGCACCAAGTAAACCCCAAGCCCCACCCTGGAGTTTATCGGGGTCGTTCTGAGTACTTACTCCGAGGCAGGGACTTGTTGCAATGGTGAATTGTGGTATCGGAGCTACTGCTACTGCACACGAGCCATAGACTGTACAAATAATGGCTGTTGCTACTATCACGCCTCCCATTGGTTTGTGGACTGCCGGTTTAAAGCTCAGCTTTGGCATTTCGGCTGTTGCCATCTTGGTTTTTTGGGGGAGCCGGAAGTGAGCATATTTGGATAAGGGAGCTGTGGAGGAGCGAGGGGTTGACCTGACTCTTAAACTGCACCAACACTTGCAGACAGCCCATCACTTAAGCCGCCCCCCTCTTAAATATGCATAACGTTGGGCCTTCATAAAATGTAAATGGATGAAAAAAATTCACCCTCCTTACAAGTGACATGAATGTTGAAATTAGCTACAGAGACTAAAACCGTTTTTTGTACTGGGCTGTAAACATGTTTATTTCTGCTTTAAAGTTTTGCATTTTAATATAGGAGTCTATGGGGATTTGCACTGTTTTGGAAAAAGCATCTAGTGGCCATTCAAGGAACTGCAGTTTTTGGCACCTCCGCATTGGCTGCATGTTTTTAGCCTCGGAAGCACGAGCGTGATGATTTAACTGACTCTGATTAGCATGTCTGGAACTGAAAACCCTTTCCATCCCATGGTTAGTCAACTCAGAGTTCAGGGTCATATGTCCTCATTGGTCTTATCACATGTTCGGGATTTATTCAGTACTGTTCTCCTAAACTTTGTCTTAAAACTTTAATGTTATATGACTTTTTCATTTTTCTCTCTGCCATCAGCTTACCAAATTTAACTGACATGATCTGTTTCATTTTGAAGTTTTAGTTTCCTATCACTTTCAGGGTCAGTTATCTGAGTCTGTCGCACCACAGCAGAAAAAATCAAAAAAACAAATCTAGAGAGAGGAAATGGAAAACCTGTCTGTCAGTCTTTGAATCTTGTGCGCATGGTTTTTCATTATCAAACTCCTTGGTGTAAACAAATGTCAGAGTAGCCCTGTCAGCCGAACTGGATCCTGTTCAAACAGGTGATGTGACAGGACAGCGGTTTGTTCCAGGGTGAAGCTCATGTGTCTGCCATGACTCACAACCACATTTGGAAGGTCTGTGCTGTGGCAGGTGCTCGCAGATGGAAACATAAAAGGAGGTGCGACGCAGGATCAGGTGCGTTATTAATCCCCACTCACAGGCTGCAGCTCTTTATGAGGATTCTGCCAAAGAGCTGATAAAACAGCCGGGGTTACTTTTGGCTCATACAGCTGTTTGTCATTGTATTCATGTTTGTATTTGAATAAGTCTGAACCAAACAAACAGCTTGAGCAATCAGGTGCATGCGGCTGTTAAACTGTGAGATCAAGCCTAGATACTTCTGGGGAGCGAGGGATAATAAAAGAACATATTGAACTAAATCCAGAATTCGTTTAATAGGGAAGACACCTTGTCTTTACTTGGAGCCAGCTCGAGATGATCTCCACAGCTATAGCCAGAAAATTGGGTGTGCATATTAATGGTTCAAAGACATGCAGGTTAAGACTCTAAATTGGCCGCAGGTGTGAATGTGAACGTGAATGGTTGTCCGTCTCTGTGTGTTCGCCTGGCGACCTGCCCAGGATGTACCCTGCCTCTCGCCCAGTTTCGGCTGGGATGCACTCCAGCCTCGTGACCTCCGACAGGATAAGCGGTTATGAAAAATGGATGAATGAAAGAATATTCATGGTCTGCAGAGGATAGTTTGCCATGGTTGCTTCTCCTCTATCACCAGCATCACTTTCATGATGGACAGGACTAATGCAGTGATTTCTCATTAAAAAAAGACATTTTTTGATGTGGTGGTATCTGCAGTGGAAAACATTTACATTTGGTGGCTAAAGAGCCACTGGAAAAAAGAGACAGGTCACTAAACCACAGCCAGTTTGGTGTTTTGGTGCAGCTTAGCAGGTGCGTCAGATTATGACACGACAGCTGATGACAAAGTGAGCTCATACGCGAGGTCACTTATACGATATGCACATTTTCTTCTGGCGACTGGACCGGCTCCGGCTGCAAACACAGTTGTCCCAAACTGTGTGTCCCGAGCTTTTGTTACAGCAAAGCTGCCTGGAAATGTCCCAACTTTTCCTTTTGTTGGTCTTAAACAGAGGTCTGCTGCTGTCCGCTGCCTCGCCAAGGCATCACGCCGTGCACCATCCCTACCTCCTCCTGTTGAGAAACGTTGCTCACATGCATGTAATCTGACGTACGTCATACATATGAAACAAAAATGTGGTTTGTAGAAATGTACAGTGTCAACAGCATACCCTGGCAGCTGGGCTGGTTGTGTTTACCTGGTTGAAACAGCAGCTGAGCCAATCAAAGCCTTGTAGGTGAGATTACAACAGAGATTCTCATCAGAGACAGAAAAACTTGAACGAGAAATTTGCCACAAAACTTTAAGCTTTTCTCACCAAAACAGATACAGCTGTGACAGTCACCATTGTTCTTGTCTAAAACTTTTGTACTGCACGGTGTGATGAACATTGCAGCCTGTAGGGGACTCTAATGAGCTGTTTTTTCCCCTCCAATTTAAAGTTAGCAAAGCTTTGTTTACTCATGCGGCACTGATTTCCCCCTTTTCTGTCAGCCTAGACATCACAAAGATATGCCTCTTCATCTCCCTGCATCTCCCGTCAAACAAAAATGAAAATCCGACCGTACACAATGAGATTTCCCTGCTTTTGCTGACTGGTGCTTTGGAGTCTCCTCTGTAGCTTTCAGCACTTTCTCACCGGGCCCCTGTCTTGTGCCATTTGTTTCAGTTAGCGGGTAATGTGTGTGGTTGTCAAAACCGATTGGCTTTGGTGGTCTGAGCCGCGCACTCCAAAGCACAGTGGACAGTAAATTGTATTTTTCCACAGAGTTATTAGGCCATTATTATGGCGCTTGAAGTGAACAATGCTCCTCGTCTTCACAGGCAGACAATTAGAATCATCATTAATCGGCACTATCAGCACATCAATGGGGCAGAGGGGGTATAATGGAGTTATAGACCACTTATAGGGCAATCAATCAATGGGATTGCTAACTAAACTGTCTTTCATGGTGCCCAAACTGAATGGCTGGTCAGTATTGGAGTGGAGTATGTGAGAGGAATGTTTATGGCATGTTATTTGTACTAATGTTCAGATGAGCCCCATCTTTTCTCTTAAGGTCATTTCCTAATCTACACAGCCTCTGCAGCTGCAACACAAATCTCCAAGCAATCACGGGTGGCTTCACCACGGAGGCCCGATGGGTTGCAATAATGGCTGAATGCATAACAGCCAGTCTAGACAAAGAGCGACTGTAAATTGTCGCTGTTAATGCTACTCACAAGCACCAAACAGCAGGCAGACGGAGTTAGCAACTAGCTGGTGAACACAGTGGAACATTTAGCAGCTAAATAGACAGATATTTCTCTCCAGAGTCCAAGTAGGAGCTGAAGAAGGAATGAATGCTGGACTTGCAACTCTAAAAGAATGATAATGTTGCACTGCTGGATGTCAAGGAGGCAACTCTGCTGACATGCTCACCATAACAGCTTTCGAAGCAGACAGTATGTCGGGTTTACGGCTTGCTGCAGACAAGAAGCAAAATTAATGCAAGTAATGCAGCTTGGACTTAATGCAAATTCCCTGTAGCACTCTAAAATAAAACTATATCCCCTGTGTTGATTCCCACACTGCCCAACTGCCCAATAACAGCTTTATAAATAAATAATGTGGTCTGTGCAAACCAGGCTGCAGACATGCCAAAAAAAGAGAAAGGTACAGAGTCTGACGGAGTCTTTGTATCAGTAACCGAGAGGTCAAGATGTTGCCCTCAGCCATAATCATTTCTTCCTTTTTCTCTCTGTGTCTCCTCTCAGATGACCCAAGAACAGTGCACTCATAGGAACAATGTCCAGAGTTCAGAGAAACCACAAGTGTACAAAGTGGGAATATACGGCTGGAGGAAACGCTGCCTTTACTTCTTCGTCCTGCTGCTGATGATCCTGATCCTGATCAACTTGGCGCTAACTATCTGGATCCTCAAGGTCATGAACTTCACCATAGTAAGTCACCTTTTCTCTTTTTATTTGGATCTTAACGCGTGTGCGCCCGCGCTGATGAATCCGAGTTGTCATTGAAAGCAAGACAAAAACGATTGTAGCTGCATGAACGGTCCCATTTTCAAGGGGACGGATTAGTTCAACCAGCATGAAGTACAGCAGCGTGATTGCTTCTATGATGAATATTTGAGTTGCCCTGCTCATGATGCCGGGTAATTCATTAAATGTTAAACAGTGATCCTTTGACAACAAGGTCACGGCTCTATCTTTGATGCTCCTACAGCCTTTTTACATTTACACTTTATACTAGAATACATTTGGGTCACACTGGAGACGTGTTCACCACTTATGGCAAGGTCTAATCTGCTTGCTGTCTGCTGCTGTTGGGATTCAGGTGTGAAAGTTTGTCTCTTACACACGTTGCACTTAACACTTTGTTGGTGATGTGGTCAAGTGCTTGCACGGTTGGCTTCTGTAGTTATAGTGGAGACACATTCAATGTGCCTGAGTAACTCTGCAGGGCGTTTGAGTTATGATGCCATCAGTGTGTCTTAAATGTATTTACCATCAGGATGCATTAGAAAAAAGTAATTGATACCAACCAATGATCTACAGAGTTCATGCTCATTAAAGGGATAGTGCACCCAAAAATGAAAATTCAGCCATTATCTACTCACTTTTCATTTTTGGGTGCACTATCCCTTTAAAGCCACTATGATGCAGGTATTTATGTTTGTAGTTTCCTGTGGACTTCACCTATCTGCAGTTGATGCCTCGGTTATTTTAAGCAAAGTAATTACAGTATGTTTGTGATTAATGCGTGAAGTGTGGATGTGCTGTTTTGGTATCAACATTGCAAATTATAGGTGAAGTGTTTCCATAGAGACGCACGCTGCAGTGACATGTGAACCTAAATGCAGTAGAGTATAGTAAAATAACTCAAAGTATCACTTATTGATCAGCCTTAACGCAGTTACAATCTTCATTGTTTCCAGCTTTCTTCCTTTTTCCCATCACTCCTCCTTCGCTGTTTGTCTCTGTCTTGTAAAAACAACAAAACAAACACCTTTTGTTCTCTCCATCTGGGGTGCATTTAGTCTAAGTGAACCAGAACGGAGGGATAAAACCTCGACTCTGAAGCTGTCACCCTGCTCCTCTCCGCTGAGCTACACCATGCTACTGCTACTGTACATCAAAGCAGAACAAAAAAAACAAATGCTGGGAAGCTCACACATGAATCATTTTAAGTGAGGATCACAGAAAAGATTATGCACTCATTTAGATATTTCGTTTTTTGTTCTGTAGTATCCCTGCTGGGTTGTTTTTGCACTGCGGTTACATCAGCAATGTCCTGCCTCGTGTTAATGACCATCTAGTTTCTGTTTCTTTGCGTGACCAAGCCTTCCTCAGATTTGTATCCCAACAAACTGAAGTTAATAACAGCTTAATTTCCTGTTTGACACTGAAGAAATGCGCGCACAGGGGAAAGATGCATGAAAAATTAAATATGCTTACACGTCATCAGCAAACATCTAGGATGTAATTCCTCTTGATTCTGAAACAAACCTTTCACAGAGCGTCACAATAAAGGACAAAATTAAAACAACATAAACAGGGAAATAAAATGCTGCTTTTAATGTGGAAAATGCTTCTAAAAAGTTCTAAATGAAGCTGGTAAATGTTGCTTTTATAGTCATATGTACAAACTAGGACTCTTCATATACAATAAATGAAACTAGAAGATAGACCTCACAAATATGGTCACTGTAAGTTCTTTCTCTTTTTTGTCTGTATGCATTTTATCCATCACGCCCAGGGTGTTTGAGGTTTAACGAACTGGGGATGCAGTCAGTTTAATCAGTCAATTAATGAGCAATAAAAGAGCAAAATAGGCATTTACCTCAATAAAAGCAGCATGGATTATTAGGTTAAAGTACGTGAACAATAATAAAGATGTTGTACTCATGATCAAATTATTCCACTCTCTATCCACATCTGCAGTACAACTATATTTCCAAAACCCTGTGACGATGATCTCTAACTAAGTCTGACTGTTTTCTCTTCTCTGCCTTGTTTTAGTTTCACTATGTCTTACTGTCCCTGTGTCTCTAACCCAGTCTGCTTCACTCTGACTCTCTCTCTGCTTAGTAATCCACTGTGCCTGTGATGAGTCAGAAACAGATGCAACAGAATGCGACGCACACACATTTATATAGCACATACAAACACGCGCATGGCCGTTGCTGTGAATAATACATGAGGTCTGCTTCACAGTGGGGCTTTAATATGAGATCTACATAAATCAGAGAGCAGTTTCTCAGATGATGAGCTGTATGTTCTGACAGCGCTGCACTTGGGGTGTTATAATGTTTTTAATGCGTCTGCCTGCAGATTATGGAATAAGAAAAAAAAACATATGAAATGAGGTATGTTTGAAAGGGACTAAAGCAAATGAGGCCACCTTCATCTTGTAGCCCCGCCCTGCCCCAGGTGTGTAAGAGTGATTGTCAGGACGGTGGTTTGCTTTTTGTTTCAGTCTTCTTTGCATCAGTCACATGGGTTTCCATTTAATTTCAAATGAGAGCAGGGTTGCTGCTGTTTCTCAGGTTTGAACATATTGTCCTGCTCATTCTTGGACATCAAATACGAACTGGCACTATTTAATGAGAGAGAACCTGCTGAACTAGAAGAGTGCACCGAGTAGAGTCCAGGTCTGCGCCAGGCGGCTGCCCGAGCTGTCTGCCGCCACTCTCGACAGTTCTTGCAATTGAGGCACTGCAGTGTTTCAGAAGAATCCCGAAAGCTAAGAAAAATACACACTTTGTCTATTTTTCATTTTTCATTTATTTAATTTATTGGACAATGCATATTAATCAGCATTCCTGTAGATGTGCCAGTGTTAGCCTTCTGGCTAATTTTCAACTGCGGTCCTTTGGCAAGATATGTAGAAACCATAAAAGAGAAATTCCTACGCTGTGGCTTTTGATGTAGCTAGGGCGCGTTGCTCAGAGCAGATCAAGTTTTCCTGCTAACGGGCACTGAATGTAAAATATAGATACAATATAATCATGAAGACGAATGTATTTTTAATAACTAAAACACAGCCACAAATCTTTGATCCATATCGTTCGTAACTGGACTTTTAATAGTACTGACTTTGTTTGCAGGCTTCAGCACAACAAAGTAGGAAATAACAAAATAAACACAACTAAAATACACACACAAAAAACATTTTCCTACTTATTTATGAAAGAAGCACAAATATCAGGGAAAAATGACCAAGTCAACAAAGTTTACAAAATCTGGTAGGCAAAATGCTCTGCTTATGAAATGCTTCCGGTGTATTACTGATACTGGTTCCCTGGAGAGGGTGGAAAAAAGTTACAATTTTCTTCCTTGTCCCAAAAACTGATTGAACCAGCTGTGTGTCATCTCATTGTGCACAGATGAACGTTGTTTGACTTCCCCCAGAGATCCCTGCCTGTCTGGCGGCAGATGTCCACTTGCAGCAGCACAGGGGTGAAGCCAAACACTGTTCATCTGCACACACTGCGATGCCACACAGCTGGTTCAATATCAGCAAAGTTTCCCTTTATATTCATTGTCTTGTGTGGCGATCAGCAGTGATGTGGCGGTTCACTTTTACACTGTGATCTGTAGCCTATAGTTTGGCTTCAGCTTCTAACTATCTTTGTCTTTTTAACCTGTTGTTGCTGCTGAGTCAGTTTGACATCCTGGATATATCCTTCAAACACAGACTGCAGACCCCTCTGTCTGCTTCTCTCTGGATTCACTCTTTCATTGTTCCAAAAACATGATAATATTTCTTCAGGGAGTGCAGTTAGTTACAGCTCCATGCTTTCTCTGACAGCTTGCTCCAAGGATGACGTTTTTCTGTGGGTCGACGTAGAAGTTAGCGTCGCCCTGTTTCCTTGTCAAAAAGCCAATGGAATTTTTTGAGGCCAAACTTTTCTATTGATGTCAGTTTTGGAGCCATGACGATGGCCAAAATGTGGTCTGCAGCAGATGGTTAGGCCTTGCTGTTTTTAGCCAAGGCTGTTTCCAGAAAACTCGCAGCCCTTACCAGCTGGTTAAGAGGAGTGAGGAGTTAGCTGTCAATAGCATTATAAAACAGTCAACACAACAGGGTTTTCAATAATTATGAATCATTGCAACCACGAGAGGTTATATGTCTTGTTTAGTAGTTGTCATTGTCTCTGAAGTGATTAAATTAGCAGGACAAATATTTAGGGACCTCATTATGAACCATTTTTTGAGTAAATCCCAATTGATTTGTATGACTCTTTTATCAGCTTGAAACCAATTAACTTTGAGAAAATGTGACTTGAAAACAACCCTAATTAACTTGTTTGGGCAGTCTGGAGATTTTTTTTTTAATGTGTTATGGTGTGCTATTAAACCAGAATGTGGCAGCATAGTCAAAGTGACACTGAACTATAGCTCTGGCTAAGGTCTTTAGTGTTTTATCTATCCAAAAACTTTTATTTTCTTGCCAAGAATTTAGTCTTTTGGCAGATTTTTGTGAGGGCTTTCACAGCCACAGTCCCCCCCAATAGATATTTATATAATGTACATCCTAAATAGTTCACTTTGTCCTTTGCCAAAGTAACAGTCTCTCTTACCTTTACCTTCATCTTTCCTAGTTTTAATCTGGATCCAAAAACATGGCTTCTGTTTTCCCTAGATGAAGAGACAGCTTGTTATTAGATAGTCAAGTCCCAACATTTTCAAGCTCTTTACCCAAACACTTTTCAACAACTGCTGAATCTTTATGAGAATAGCTGAATCATCTGCATAGAAAAACAGCTCAAATGAACACGCTTGCAGGTGCATGATGAGATGCAAATATTTTATTATTCTTCCCTTTGTGTAGTGAAGTGTACGTTCAGTAACTGCGGGTTTAAATCACTCACAACAACTCTGTTTGGGATAAATTCTAGGATTTTGGGCTCTAAAATGTGTGCGCACCCTCTCAGAAGTTCAAAGTGTCAAAACAGTTTTCTATTGGCAAACTACAAAGATGAAACTTTGCAAAGTTTTACCTAACACCACACGCACAGCAGTAAAGTCTGTGGTTATGGGATGTTTTGTTACCTACTGAATTAATTTGAAGGCTTCAGGACACACTGAAACAGTTTCCCTAATGAGCCAATAGAAATCCATAAATGTACATGAGATCAGCAGATGCTTGTACATTTATCCCTGCATTCAAAGCAGCTAAACTGAAGGAGTCTGCGTGAGTAGGAGGGGGAGCAGGAACGCTGGAGGTGGGGGAGCTTAGAGGTATGGAGAGATTAAATATTTACTGTACACCAAGTGCAATTACAGAGACGAGTGTGAATAATGAATATGGACAAGCAGTGGACATCGGGGAGATTGATGTCAGTGTGTGTGGGAGGATGTGAGTTGATGTGCAAGAATTGTAGAGTGTGTTTAAAAACGTGTTTGTGCCGTAAAAAGCCACTGAACTACGTTTCACCTGTGTAGATCTCGAAAAGCATCCTCTGTACATATAATGTGTATGTGGAAAAGTGAACAAATCTGCACTGTGGGCGCACACTCTCGGTTTTCAAGAATTGTTGAAATATTAATGTGGATTTCTCATTGGCGCTCATCCATTTGGTTTAAATGTCTTTCAGAAAATGAAATCTCCTCTGACCTCTGACACCAGTGCAGCCAAGCAAAAAAGAGAGCTATCAACAGAATGTCACTGCCGTGCTTTTATCTGTTTCTTCAAAGATGGTTTCCCAGTCTCAGACTTTACAGTAGCTACACTGCAGCTTTTTGTTATCTAGGTACTCTGAGTTGAAGTTCAGCCTGAGATCACTTTTACGTAGTTCGTCCTTACTATCCATAAATGGATTTTTTTTCCTGCATAGCGAGACTGACCTCTGCTCTTCTCTGGGATGTTCCTCCACCGTGAAATTGAGCAGCCTGTTGAGCCATGAGTCAGGCAAAGGGAGCTCGAGAGGTTCAGGAACACTAAGAATTACTAGAGTATGCCATGGCGCAATTTGGAGATGTGGTCTGCAATTTTAACAAAAAAAAAATGCTGCCCAAACCCACCCTTAACCCAGGGGGTATTTCTCTTTCATTTACTGTAGCAAACATGTAGCATACAGCATATTCGCATAACTGAATCTCCTGTGAAGAGTTCCAGCTTCCTGTCTGGTTTTAAATAACCACAAACACAAGCAGAATCCATTTTGTGGAAATACAAGCAGAAGTGTGTCAAATGTTCCGATGCTCTTTACGCAGCTGCAGGTTATTAGACCAGAAACAGACTTGTTCACACACATTACCACGTTGCATTTTCTCCATCCGGTGCCGTGCTCGCCACTCGTATTTTGAGCTATTATGGAAATGTGTGTCAAGTCCAACTTGAGAGCTCCCTGCTCTACAAATGGCTCTTTTAAAAAACCTGCATTAGCATGGGTCAACAGCTTGTTATCGGTTGATATCACTGTGAGTACTGTGCATCACACACAGGAGAACACCAACAAATACACTGATATGTCGAGGCAGGAGCTTGTGAATAGAAAGTGTTTCTGTGTAAAACTTTAGATATTAAGTGGGATTAGTGCTGTGACACACACATGCTCATAAATGCAACGCAAACACGCTCTCACAAATGCATTTCACTCTTGAAAAGTTGATTTAGGCGAGTGCATACTTTTCTCCTGAAAACACATATGCTCACAGGTATGTGCATCCCTGACCCTAGACACAGATGGACACACACAAGCACACTTGTCACTGCATTAGTCAGATCATGTAAGGACTGATTTGAAAAAATCTGCAAAAGTACAAAACTATTTCTGAGCACTATCCAGTCTCCAAGGTGACGTAACAGATAGTTAAGCATGCAAGCAGAAATGTATGACTACATTCCAGCGAGAAATAAGAATTCTGTCACATGTAATTACCAGAGCTGCCAACTGTCACTTTTGGCTGTTCGGATCTCTTGAACCCAAACTCAGACTGAGAGTAGAATAATTTGTGTAAGTACCATTGACAGTATTAAATAATAGACGTAGCAGAGTGACATCACCCATTGGTTTGTGAAGTCCAGTTTCAAAGCCTTAAGTTCAGCATTTCCATCATCTCCATCTTGGATTTTTGGAGCCAAAAGTGACCATATTTGGACAAGAGGTTGAAGATAAGCCAGCCGCTGCCTGCTAGTATGGTTAGCATGGTGCATTTACAGCTGTGGTTAACTGTGCTAATGCTAATGCTAACTTCCTGTTGCAAAAAAACAGGCTTAAAACCATTACAATGAAATGTACTTACCTATCCATCTCCTAAGAAAATCCCTTAGTTCAAGCAAATGCTGAACAAGACTTTGTAGACAACAAAAATGCTAATAATAACAACTCACATGACGTGAAAACACATGCCTATAGACAGACTCTGTTACCCCACGGTTACGTTAAGTAACCAACGTTGTTGTTGTGACTTTTCAAGGCATGGCACCCACTTGTCACTCAAAGCAGACACGCCCTTAATTATGCATAACTTCAAGTCTAAATAATATTTAAATGGGTAAGTTATATAAAAATCTCCCCATACAGTTTCCATGAATGGGAAACTTAGCAATAGAGACCCAAACCGTTTTTTTGTCAGGCTGTAAATGTTTAATCCTGCTGGGCATTTTAACACGGGGTCTGTGGCAGTGACTTTCAGAGGTGGCCTCAAGTGACCATTCAAGGAGCTGCATTTTTTTAGCACTTCCTCATCGGCTTCATTTTTCAGCCCTGGAGGTTGCTGCTTGGTCAGAACCCTCCTTCCACTTTATTACCATGGGGTGGATACAACAAACAATATTGTCTTTTTTTTCACCACTGTGCAGGCTTTTAACTTTGAAAAGATGTGACCCTAACTTCCAGAATTGGATGTGTCCTGTTGTAGCTTTTCAGTAAAAAAATAATTGGCAAGCAACCTTTTAGGGTCCCATTTAGAACCTACCGAAAGAAGCATGAAAGAATTTGCACGTAGCAAATCTAATTCTGCTGTTACAAATTTGTCCTTTCATCCTCAAATGTTAACTTGCAGACTGGAAAGTGAAAGAAATTGTTTTGTGCTCACTTGAATCCTTTATGGTTTTATATACTTAAGCAGTTTACATGTCAGAGAAGTAGCAGAGACACTTTGAAGAGCCACTTTGCTCATTGGATTCATGCTAAAATGCAGTGATAGTGCAATTAAAACCCTTACTTTAGAATTTCTTTGCTTCAGTAAAAACACCTGCCTTTCTGTGAAATGATTACGCTTAAAACACTGTAGGAACCTGTTATTTAACTTTCCTTGAAGTTAGTCGCCAACACACCCTTTTCTCACATAGAGCAGCTCCAGCTTATGGGAGACTGAGTGTAATGTTAAGCATGTATGTAGTTAATTAAGTGAAGCCCTTAAGGCTAAAGCATTAGTTGTAAGATGGCGAGCAGCCGGCAGTTGGCCTTCATAGTCAGGGTCAGAATCTAAGAGAGCTCAGGGCAGCAAAGTCATTAAAAGTTAATAGAATTCCCATAAATTTAAAATAAAGGGTTAAAATGCTCCCAATTAGCATTGTGCTTAATTAGGAGCAGCCACTCTAATTTCACCCCGCGCACGTTTTTTATTAAGCTGTCAAACACAACCGTGTCAATGCAGCTGATGTCCCCCGAGGGCCGCTGGTCTTTGATGGCCTGTTTCCAGAGTGGTCCTAATGACTTTTCTATTTATTTAGTTATTTCTTAGAAAATGCAGCCTCCTAGCAAACCAGTGCATGTACCAGCCATACAAATACAATAAATCATGTGATGATGGAAGACTGCTCCAGCTCTGACCTCTTGAGAAAGAGCTGCAGAATGTTACCGGCAGTCGGGAGCAACTACATGTCCTGTGGGATGCAGTGATATGTTTGTCTGATATGAAACTGCAGCTTCAAGTCATGAAGTCAATCCGACCTTGATCCATATATTTATGACTGTTATGTAAGAGTGTTGGTGCAGGTATGTCTGCATGTACATACAATAAATATCTGTTTGTCGTGCAGTGTGTGTGTGTCTGTGCGAGTGTGTTCCTCCTTGCCTCTGTCTCCAGAGATCTACAGCTCATGCGGCTGCACTCCCAGCTTCCCCTCACGTTAAATAGGCTAGTTGTAGCAGCGGAGTCAGCCAGGGGCTCTCAGATTGAGACAGATTAAAGTGGCTGCACCTCATGTACATGGCGGTCCAGAGTCTGTGTGGTAATGAGTAAAAAGAAGGGGCGGGGGTGATGTATTGGCTGCCCTCCCTTCCGGGTCCTTCCACTCCAGTGAACCAGGCCTGCTCACCAGCCAAAAAAGCGGCCCGGAGGGAGGAGGGAGCCGATATAATGGTGAGACTTGAGAGCTATTAACATCTGAGAGTCAGCTCTCCTGTTGAATTTGTCTCCCCTCTGTCCAGAACTGGATTAGAGTATACAGGGTTTGGGGCTTGTTCTCACTGTGTGGCAGCTCTTTTTTCAGAGGTGGAATTCTAATTTGCTTCCTTTTATCAACAAAACAAAGTAAGAATACAGGATCCTAAAGTTTGGGATTTAGTATTTAGTCGGGTTTTTATGCTGAAAGTTAAAAGAATAAAATGGATGTTATATGTACTTACATGGAGCAGGAAAAGCGTATGAAAATCAGATGAAAAGGTAAAATGAATGGAAACTGCATATTTAACCACCTGGAAATGTGAGGTTGGGTGCTTGGTGCTGGGTGCTATGTGCTGACTCTGTGCCAGCTTTCAAGGTTGCGCAGGCAGGTTGCTCCGAGGTTGCTTACCGACCATGACCAGCATCGTATCATAGCCCACTAACCAGAGATTCAGAGTTGAGAGATGCTTGTCGAGCCCAGTCTCACACCGAAGTCGTCGAAATCTGGTGCTTGGGCAGTGACTTGCGGCATCAGAAACCAATACAAAAAGGCGTCTTTTAACGTTGGCATGTTACGCGGCTGGTTGCAGTTGTAGTTTAACGGCGCATCAGGGGGAAACACGGCGGGACAAGGATGAAAGTTAAGGCGTCGAACGTCGGAGTGGGGCGGGCAGGAGGGGTGGTGGATGGGTCCAACAAACACCCACTTTCAACAGAGAGAGTGTGGTGTTTGCATCCTGTAAGGTTCTTAAGCCAAACCCTGATCTTTTTCCTAAACCTAACTACTTGTTTTTGTTGCCTAAACCCAACCATGTGTGTTTGTTGTCAGAGGAAAAACAAACATACCAATGTAGTGTGTTTATTTTTGTCTTGAAAGAATAGAACTTTACATGGTGTTCCAGAACATCAACAACTAGCGCACCCAGGGCACTTGCACTTTGTATGTGGACGTGGAAAGGCCACGACCAAAACGTCAATATGTGACGAGGTCGGAGTGAGAATGTGTTGGCCTTTCCTCTAGGCATCGTCTTTTTAAGTGTGTATTAGGCCATATGTTGTATGGAGGATGGATGGAAAGTAGTTGTGCACTAAAAAGATCTATTTCTCCTCCATGTTTATCACAGACTGATATTTATGGAAGAAAGGCAAGATATGTGCCGGCTGTGATTGGTTGTTCCTCGGCACATGACATGCGGTTCACGTTGCTGCATTCCAAAAGTTGAAATTTGTTTATCTCAGGGCACAGCTGTCCCGCCCTAAAAATACAGCCGCTTGGGAATGTGTGTTTATCGTGACAGTGTCGATTTCTATTTGAGCGAAACTTCCGTGCATCTACATTGAAAACAGTGGATTTGGGGACGCAAAGAACGCAACATCTGTACGAGCCTTCAATATGCGAACTTTCTTTAGCATCACTGTTTGTGGAATTGAAAATGGACACATGAAACAGAAAATTAGAGGCGTCAAAGTTGATTTAAGACAAATGATGGATGAATAAACAAAGTGACAAACAATAGATTAGATGTACAACAGATGTAAGTTGATTTATTTAATATTACAGATGGTTTAATGGATTTTACAAATATGGAAAATGTGACCAAAAAAAAGTTTGTATGAATGTGCAGTGAAAACAACAGATTGACTGTCCTAGAGGATCAAAATAAGTATGTCTTCAGCTCAGCAGAAGAAGAGGCAGGACAGATCTATAATCAAATACTGCTGCTGAGACCAGTGGAACTTTTTGCCTGAAGCAACATCACATGGTGTTGTTTTCTTACTGCGGCAGCTTTTACTTGTGGTGAAAGGTTAGCATTTTTGTTGTAGTGGTCTCTGGGGGAGAGACAAAGAGAGAAGAAGAGGAAAAGAAGGAAGTTAGTCCAGGAAAGAGGAAAAGAACTGATGTGAAAGCAAAAAACACATTCGGATGCTTTCAGTCATGTTAATCAATCTCAAATACGCCAAGTGCCCACAAATGTTTCAAAAGTTTGACTTAAGAACTTTTTAGTATGAATTAGAATTGCAAATAAGACTCATTTCATTACAAAAAGGAAAAAATAATAATATGTTGACCAATCAGAGGGCAGCTGTAGCAAAAGAACATAATATAATTTAAAGCATTTTAAAAACTTTCCCAGTTCTTGCAGACATCCATCATGCTGTATACACTATACATATTCAGAGCTCTTCATAGAAGTTGGTTGATTTACTAAATGCCATTATACTGACAGATAGGAATTAACTTTGTTACTGCAAAGCACTTTAACAGGACACACAGCCAGGGATGGTCCGCCTGGTCTGTGCTGCCAGGGAGAGATTAATGAGGGCAAGGGAGGGATAAAAAGCTCAAAACACTTTCCATTTTCTTTACCTGGTTCCCCACTGGAGCCTGTACTTAAAGTGAAGTGAGGTGAAATGTTGTGACTGTGTGATACGGCTCACTGCTCCTGGGAGACAGAGCTAAAGCTCTGCAGGAGGAGGTTTGCAGCAGCTCCACACTGGGCCATTGAACCAAGAGCCTCCGCCTCCCCAAGTCCCAGAAGAGGCCAAAGCGGGGCTGGCAGTGCCAACAACTCTGACTCTCTGGGCCCAGAGGGGCAGCTTGACCTTCCCCTCTGCCTCCAAACCATCAGCACTCACCAACTCCCCAGAAGCTCGCTGTCCGATGTTGTTTATTCATATTTGCTGGTTTACTGAATACAGATTTCAGCAGGAAATTTGCCAAGGTCATAGTGATGTCTCTGAATTTGCAGTGGGAGCTGCTGTCATTTTAGACTCAGTTAGGAAAACGGAAGAAGTGAAGATATTTTTTCGACCAGGGCATTCACAATTTATGTTTAAGGGTCGCTCACCCAGAAAGAAAAATATATTTACTTTTAGTGGTATCTAGCGATGCGGATAATTCGGAGATATCTGCCTAGGCTGAGATGAGGCCCTGGGACCAGCTGCAAAAAGTACCTTAAGTGAAGATTTTCCTTAAAATCTAAGTTAAGGTTGTCTTTAGATAAAATTCAGTCAGGAACATTTTGTCAAAGAAAACTTTCCTTTGGCAGTATTATATTTGTCGGTATGGCTCTGTTCTGGGGCCACTCTGCCTTTCCTATGGCCTATGCAGGAAGCCTCTTCCACGCGCTTACGTGGAATTTCTAAGGCGGAGAGAGCAAACCCCCCCTGCCCTTCCACACGCCTACATGGAAAGCCTAAGGCAGGGTGAGCAGCAGCAGAGACCAAGACAGTGACAAACAGAAATTACACTGATAAGTCAAACAGCATGAAAAGGAGGAGCTGGGGTGGAGGCTGGTTGCAAAGTGGCTTGCAGAGGAAGCAGCAACAGTAGGCAGGTCAGAGCAGTTTAAATAGGGCGCCGTGAATGAGATTCGCCAATTGGTTGCATAGAAAGGAATCATGAGATCTGTCAGCTGACTCCCTTCCATCAATCAGCTGCTCCATCAGTTGATTGGGCTGCTTGAGATCAGCTGATGTAGCTGGGAGGTGAGTTGAACTTGACATCATGTCCTGCCTGAACTAACACAATGCTCAATTTCATTGCACAAAACATCCTTAAGTCTTGTCCTAAATTTTCTCTCCTTATCTTGGTCATACACTTAAAGAACTGCTTAAAGTTTATTAAACTATTGCACAGACAACCTCAGAAACAAAAGTAAGGAAAAAAACACAAGGTACCTCAGACTGTATCTTAACAACATCATGGCTGAGTTTATGCCGATAGCTGAGGAAAATGAAGGCACCCCGAGAAGAGAACCTGATGAGCACCCTTAATAATGAGCAATTGATTTTGCACTGTAAATTTGACCGGAGGTCAATTTATGATTTGCCTCAAGCCTAGAGTTGGATCACTAGACTTTCTGAAGCTGCAGTCCTGCAGCAACTTTACAATTAATGATTGCTCTTTGGTTTTATGCAAAAGGATCTTAGTTATTGGCGAGATATTTCATGTACACAAGTCAGTCGTTATCACTTGGGTTTCAAATGGCCTCATTCATCTGCTGAAAACTGTGGTGAAGTTCCCATCCAAACCCTGCAATTTCCTCCAATGTTCGTTTCGTCATGTTTGCTGATTTACTTTTCAATACGTTCTTTCTTTTGCTGAATTCCTTTGTTTTTCATGTCTACCAGGCCAACTTTGTTAGAGGAGTACTTAAATGTAGGTTGCATAGGTTAGTGGTATGTTCAAGATTTTTTAGCATTTTACTGCTGTGAAATCTCTTTCAGCACTGTAATTGACTTAATGTCTGTCCTTGACGAAGGAAACCTTTTAAGATATTCTGTGCAACACCCTTGAGTAGCAGTCCTCAGCTAAGGTAAAACTAAACCTTAAGTGTCATACTTAAGGAGTGAACTACAGGCACTTTGTGCAAACAGCCCCCTGATAAAGGACGCACATATTACCCAACACCTTGATCACTACCTTTCACTTCTGAACAGGACTTTAAAAGATTTCTACAACAGCCCAGCTGGTACAAATTCAGTCAGCAGGGATGAACTCAATTGCAGCAGCACTTGGAGGGCAAAGCCTATATACTTTAAAGTAGGACTTGAACCATTACCTCTCCTTTATGTGATGACCCGTACTCTGATATAACAGTAGAGGCTCTGAAATAGTTCGTAATACAAGCAGTCAGGACAGGAGATGACCTAAGAGCTGCAGAGATGTTTACCTCCTCCTGTAATCTGAGAGAGGAGTGCCAGCCTATATTTACGGTTCAGAGACACGCAACCACACACAACTCTGTCAGTCTCTGTTTCTCTGACAGACACACACACACACACACACGCAGCTGTGTGTGCTTGTTGTGCTGGTTTATGAAGCAGAGTGATTTGGGCTGTGTGCAGCGCAGTGGCAGCAGGAGAGTCCTCAGCCAGCCTTCACTCACTCAGACAGCTTTCTCTACCAAATTAATGCTCAGTAGTTTACCCTATGCTTAGCTGTAAATTGAGAGTTTTGACATTCATGAGTCATCATCATTTTGAGTCATCATTAATAGGTGTAGTATTGTCCGACTTTTACAAATGTTTGCATGTAGCTAATGCAACATATTGTGGGGTTGTTAGCAAACGTATTTTCATTCTGTTGTGAGGTTTTTTAAATCATATTGAGCCCACGCTCAGACTCCAGACACAAAAATGGCAGAGAGTAAATGCAGCAAATAAAGAGATACATTAGACACATCCATTATGTCTCCCACCTTCTCTACAAAGTCCCCAAGGCTCATTTTGTTTTCCGTGTGTTTAAGCAGTTTGTTTAGTAAATGGCCTGCTGACAAAGTGAAATAAATGCAATAAGATGGCAAGTCCGGAAATGTTTCTTGTAAGATTTCCGACAAAATGCTTTTCTATTCTTAAAAAAAGGAGTGAGATTCCTCAAGTGTTTTGTAGTTGACCAACCAAAAGTATTCACTAGTGCACTAGTGAGCTCCCTCACTAGCTTTCACCAACACACACGACCAACTGTGTTTATCAGCTCTCAAAAAGAAGTAGGTGGTAACGCTTTAGGTAATGGTACTCTGGGGGCTTTTACCAAACTACCCCCTACACCCTCCTCCTACCCAGCGCCACTCTTTCCGCTGCAGATTGGAAAGTTTGTCCCAAAGCTACACCCGAGTGAAGGGTACATTCATTTGTAAGGGGGACTAGAGACATAGTTGCTCTTCCTGGCAGTGGGAGTGCGGAGAGTTTGGTTTTGGAAACGCCCTGCGTCTCTAGACTGGGACGTAACCTTTGCAAAATCCATGTGCCTATTATGACATGGAAATCAAGCATTAAGGACTTCAAATTTCTTATTTCAACATTGAGACTTTAAGGAGGTGGCCTGAGTGTTGAGGAAACACAACAAGATACTACATGGATTGTCCCGTTCATGTTTTAAAATCTTACTTTAAATCTTAAAACGACAGACAAAACAGATCTTAGCTCAATAAGTGATTCATCAATCAAAATGACTGAAAGCTTCCAATCAAAAAGAGATCTTTCATGAAAATACACTGCTGCCGTCTTAGTTTATGGACAGCTAAAAGTTAAGATCACTATTTTTTTTTTTCAGGTATTGACTGATGACATTCAGGAGACAGTATTTTTCCACAATGTAGGCCTTTGAATTGTTCAACTTTTTAGAGTTAAACCTTTTCCTTGCAAAAACCTACGCAATTATTGTGTGTGTGTGTGTGTGTGTGTGTGTGTGTGTGTGTGTGTGTTGGGGGGGGGGGGGGCAAGCTACAATATGAGACCATTTTCCCTTTGCAGATAGCAGCTCAGTCATAATGCATTTGAAGACTCTCAGCAGATAAACATCCCTGGCTCTGCTGTGGATTGTTGGTGATGGTGACAGGAGAAAGAGCAGTAATTTTCCCACTGATTGCAGCCTGCCTTCCTCCGAGCAACATTGATAAGCTTTTTCACGGGTTTCACTCATGGAAAAAGGGGGTGGGTAAAGAGAAGTCAAATAAAGAGAAGATGAAGACGTGGGAGGAGGAGGAGAGGCAGCTGATGATGATGATAACTGCTTTTGACTACAGCTTAAAGAAAGAGCTATGTCCCCGTTTAAGAGTTTTTTCACTGGTTGCCAGACCAGATGATCTCACTGACCTATAATATTTATGATACCACTGGTTTTATTGATTTTATTTGGCCGCAGTTAGCTATGTCGTCCTTGGCATGAACCTTCTGACTCATACGAATCTGGGTTAAAACGATGATAGCTACAGTGCTCAGCCTGTCAAATGTAGTATCATTTGTTAAATCATTTTTTTAGCATGCCTTCATAACAGAACCTCGGAGTAATGATTTTATTTTTCTCAAGTTATTTATTCATTTTTTAAAATCTATTCGATCATGATTGAGAATTTCCTGGATCTGTTTCCTGTATCCTGCTAAAGTAGTTATCATCACATTTTTGAATGTGCGGTTTTTGTAGACTATATGAACAGGAGGTAAAAGGAAAAAAAAATACTTTTGTACAACACAGAATGTTAATTTTGCAGTTCTGACCATCGTGTCTGTAAGTTAGGAAAATATTTAACAGAGCAACAATGATGATGCGAGACACTTCAACCCATGCTTCTGAACATTTTGGGGATGGGAAATTGGCGATGCAGATGGTGAGGTGGAAGCCTGATTGTTGAAATTGTCGAATATTTTTTGATGCAAGCCATTCTTGGCTTTTGTCTGTATGTATATTTTTGGTATGGATCCTTCACATTGTTTTATAAACGAGACCCCTGGTGATTTAAGACTCAACTCGACCAATGACTTGTGCTTGTGCATGTTTAAAATAGGTCACCAGTTTATTCAAAATTGTTTAAATTATTCTTGGTTCGTTTTTGCAACCTAACACCTGCATCTCTTTTCAGTACAATGCCAGACTTTGATCAGTGGTTCAGGTTTGTTCAACTTTGTTCAACTTCCAAATGCAATTTGGATCTCAGTGACAACATCTACACAATTAAATCAGAAAAGTAGTTGAGAAAATGTATTGATAAGTCTTTAATGACGCCAACTCTGATGCATCCCCGGATCTTGGCAATGATGTTGGAAAGAAAACTATCATCATACCTCATGGCAATGATAGCCAGAACAACAAAAATAAAGATCCAGGTGGTAAGAACATGGAATTTTGGCAGTGAGAACAAATTTAAGTGAGCCAGATTAAAAAACAGATTACCAGCCAAGGTCAAACCTCCAAATGTTTTCCACATTCAGGTCCAGACTCTTCCCCCGTGAATTAGTCCAAAGCTGCATCCAAACAGCCCATTCTTGCCACGAGCTGACAGAATGCAGAATTGGCTGCTGGCGACATTAAATCCCATGCTGTTGATGAGATAGGAGTTACAGGCTCTCATCGGGGACAATTAAACCTCAGTACCTCCAGCAGCCTGTAGTGAAAGGTCAACAGAGAGAGATGGAAGAAAGAGGCCACGAGGGAGACAGAGAGAGAAAAGAAGTAAACCCAAGATCATCAGCAGGCTGCTTTCACAGTTCACGTGCAATTCATTTTGGCAAAATGAAAGGAATAATGAGAGCGGGACAATAGGCATGCAGTGCATTGCGGAAGTGTGAAATGGAGTTACAGTCGAAGACACTAATTACATTTGAGGCAGAGTCTGCTAACTTCATGAATTCAGCGCTCAGGGGATGACTAATAAAGCTCAACTTCAAGATTTTATAGTCCCTAATGGGAAAATTAGCTTGCTGCAAGGCGTCCAACAAAATGCATAATTACAAAACATGAAGAGATAAAAACACAGAAACATACGGATGTAGCAAAGAATGGTTTGGCACTCGCTGGCTGAGAGACATTTGAATGTTACTGTGAAAATATTTAATTGTGGTCCTGCTGTTTAATGCCCAGGAACGAACAATCAGGGGGTTTTAATAAGACCGATTGAAATAAACTAAATGAAGATTTGTACACTTTCTACTACTGTGTATCACAGTAATTAGGCTGATGGGTGACTGTACTCTAATTGTTTACAGAAAGTTTAAGTTGAAAAGACTGTTGTTCAAAAATGTGAAGTTGCAGCAAGAGATAAACTCCAAAGTGTAATCATAATAAAGTCATAACACAGACCCCCTACATTAAACATTAAATAGAAAGAAGAAAGAAGCAGTCTGGGGCCACCATTATGACCCAAATTAAATTGTTACAGTTACATTCAACAAAAATCAATGTTGAGATTTGTCTCGTGGCAAGACATTAAAACACAGTACATACTCATTAACAGTAAGATGTGCTTACGTACGAAAATGTATACGTCCTTTTCAAACGATGTTACCATCACTGCCCACATACTTCTATGCGTCCTTTACGTTGGCATGGATGTTAACCAATATATCCACCAGGGGGCAGCAAAAAAAAGTTTATGATCACAATAAACTCAAAAACAAACATGGCGACTGTGGAGAAGATATTGATAATGTACCTCTTGCATAAAAGACAAAAACAGAGGCAGCGTTGTCGGAGGCGGTGGTCGGTGAGGCTGTTAATACATCATGGCTGGAGGACGGAGAATTCCTTTCCTCAAAAAGTTCCGCCATTGTTATTTCTTCTTCGTGTCTCACTAGAGCTTCGTATCGGGTAGTGACAGCAACACTGCCCCCGTGGTTCCGGTGGTACTGCTCCGTTTGGCTCGTATCGTAAGCTTAATGGAAATGAACGCAGAGCACAGACAGAAGGCTCCGTCCGTATCCGGATCTGTATTTAACGTTGAGCATAAGTGGGCCTTTATTTGTAAAACCAACTCCAGAACTTGGAGGCTGCTTGTTTTAGTTGTTACAAGGCAACAGCTTTTTCTACTCCCAGATTCTAAAGACGACCACTGCTGTTTGTTGTAAGAACGTTTGTGCCTTCCACAGGTTGATTTCTTATAGTGGAGCTCATCAAGGTGTACTTCTGATCCAACTCATCAAGTAGCAAGATGCGTGCGGTATCATCAACAAGAAATCAATCTGGTCTTGTATCCTGATAACATGACCCCTATTGACAATCATGTGCTGTGCGCGACTGCGAGTTCTCAGGATGACTCCATCACTGATTAGCCCATCTTCAAACAGGCGTCAGTGAAATCACCCACTGATGTGTTTGGTTGGAGTGAAAATCTGCAGACAGTTAGCCGTCTTGCATGCAAACTGATCTCTGCCCAAAACAGATTAAAAAGGACAGGGAAAGGACTCAGGTCTTTTAGCACACTGCATATAAATGTGAACTTTCCTGGAAGTTTAATTACTTTGCCACCATAAAAACCAAGCCCAGTCAGATAAGACCTCAGGAGGCTCAGACAGTCGTCTAGTCTGTCCAACAACAGCTTGTCATAATCAGCCGTGTACTGAAAGTTGATTATTGGTTGATTGTGCCTCTGGATTAATCAGTCTTGTACTAAAAAAAACAGCATGTGCAATAATCGGAGGCACAAATCATGCACAAGGACTGTTAGTTTGAGGGTACAAGTGAACAATTTTTAATATGAAATGAAACATGGCATCAGCAGTGATGCGGGCGTGGAGCTGAGTTGGAAGGCGAAGCTCTCGATTTACTGGTCTACCTAGGTTTTGAACCTCACCTATGGTCATGAGCTTTGGGTGCTGACCAATATGAGATTGCATACACAAGTGCAGAGATGAGTTTTCTTCGCAGGGTAACTGGTCTCAGCCTTGGAGATGGGGTAAGGAGCTCGGACATCTGGAGGGAAGTTGAATTAGAACCGCTGCTCCTGTCAAAACGGGCCAGTTGAGGTGGTTTAGGCATCTGAGCAGGAGGCCTCTTGGGTGCTTCTCCTGCCATGCAACCGGTAAGAGGCCTGAGGCAGACCCAGAACATGCTGGAGGGATTATATATCTCATTCAGTCTGGGAATGCCTCAGGATCCCCCAGGAGGAGCTGGAAATCATTGCAGAGGTGCCTTGCTGAGCCTGCTGCCCTCATGACCTGGCCCCAGATAAGCAGATGAAAATGGGCGGATGGATGAAATTTAAAATGATAATAGTAATCCATGGGCATACACTACTAAAAATGTACCCCTGATAACCATGAGCTGCACTTTTGTCTTCTTCCATAGCTTGTTTAAGAGGAAATTGGGCCCAACACTTTCGTTCTCTTACATTCATTAGAAAATGGCAGCACTGAGTAACGAGTAACAGCTGGACAGAAATCAGACATGCCAGTGCCAGTATTGGCCCAGTTCAAGCACTCGATTAGTCAATCTCCAGGAAATTACAATTTTAATAAGCAATTTATTGTGTTAAGTAATTTGTAGCTGAGTAGCTTTTCTCTGTCTAATATTATTATAAACTGAATCCCTTTGGACTCTGGGAATCTGTGATGGGCCATTTTTCTTTTACATTTTTGACAGTTTTTTAACTAATCAGTAAGTTCATAAATTGAAAAGACCAGCAAATGTACCGGACCACTGGAGTATTGATTCTGAAGTCATTAGAGATCTATTCAGATGGTTCTCTCTCTTTTTTTTCCCCAGAAGTTTGTTCACTTGAATACCACCAACTTTCTCTACTTTCCACTTTCTTGTCTTCCAAAAGTGAGAGTCGTATCTTGTTCTTCCATTGTTAATGACAGATGAGTCCACATCACTTTCTTTGACTGGGAGTCTATCTAAGTGGGTTTGGTCTACCTCCTGGTCAGAATCGAACGGCTGACTGCAGACATTTTTAAAACAAAGCTGAAATGGGTTCAAGACAAGTTCAAGATCTAAGAAGGCATGAGTCTGTGCTGGGCATTTTAAACGCAACTACTGTAATGATCCATCCATCACACTGTCTGCTGTGGTCTGAACAATATTGAGTCTGATATTGACGGTGTTGTGATGAAAGAAACAAACTCATATCGTCTCTGTAGAAAGAAAAAAGTTCTGCTTCACAAGCTAACAGGCAGATAAACCCTGTCTGTCGTACTTAGATCTTTATGGGGTGATGTTGGTGTTTGATCACTCACAAAACACTCACACAGAAACACAAAGGCTCTGCTAATGAGGCATCAGGTGGCTAATGTTAGAGATGAAATGATTGGGACCTGAAAGTCATTAGTTTGAGCCTGACAGACTGAAACACCAGCACTCTCTTTCCATAATTGCTGCTGCTGACATACCCTTGAGCAAGGTCCTTCACACCCGCTCATGACATAATGACGTGTGACCAAATAACCAAGCAAATACAGAATCACTTCCTGCTCTCTCAGTCAGCCCGTCTTAATCAGCTATCTGCGACAGATCTTGCAATGGTCTGCTTGCTGAATCCTAAATCCTGTAATTGGATCTCCGGAGAGGAAGTGGTCAGAGCTTTTGTGTCTACTGAAAATGACATTGATCAATATGTCACTTGCCGCTGAGTGGTTAGGGCAAAAGGCTAACATGAACACAATGTTTTCACGGCTGAAATAGGAAGTGAAAAGCAATATTGGGCTCTTTGCAATTTCTCGGTGAAGAAAAAAATCTAAACACACAGCTACACCAAGTGGAAGAGCATCCATTTTCTGCGAGGCATCAAAGTCATCGACCCAAACCCCAGAGACGCGACTCATCTCCGGCACACTCTGACTTTGTCTCCTCTCTGTTATTACACTTCAAAAGGTATCTGAGTTTCACAGGGTTACACACTTCCTGTTTGGTGTTATGCTTCCCGGGTAATGGTCGGGGGTTGCATCAGCCTTCGTGTTTTGAAGGTACATTTCAAGAAATAAGCTATACAAAGCACATTTTTAAGTTTGTTGATGAGGTAAGATTCGATAGTCTTACTCAGCACCCTTTCAAGAGAATTTGGTGATACAAGACTGTCAAGCCTCATGCTACATGACAACCTTGCTGAATTCTGGGAACATGTCTTTTTTTTAATGAACAAGATAGAAAAAACTGCAGAAGAAGAGGGAAAGTGTTTCAAAGAAGAGGTAGAGGGCAGAAAGACAGGAGGGGAAGGTTAAAGAGCAAAGGGTGGAGAGCTTATAAAGAATGAGAAGAAACTAAGAGGGAAGGGAGTCAGTCGGCAACATGAAGCAAGAGATTATATAAAAGGAGCTGGTAAGTGAATCTAAAGAGACTTGAAGAGGTGTAAAGAACAGCGGAAGAAGAGCAGAGGGAAGGTCAGAGTTTGTTTGAAGTGGTGTTGGGCTCCCAGAGGACAACAAAGCTCTATAGTTTTACTCTTAATAGGGGGATTGTTCTGCTGCTGTGTTTTATTTAGTTTGGTTGTTAGACCACTTTAAAGCATCTGAAAAATGTGTGAACAACTCAGAATTAACCAGGATCAAACAAAGCAACACTGTCTATCATCTCCAAGGGAAAAAAACACTTATTGACGAAATCAGAATTTACAGCATTGCTGTCCATATATTAAGACCTAAAACACTCAGTTTATTTGCAGTATATTCGGGTGTTCGGTCCAATCTACTGACTCTTGTTTTGACTGTGCTGAAGCTGCATTAATCAATATTTGCTAAGACTGAATCTAAAGTGTCTGCAGTGTGAAGGGTTGCTTACAGTGACAAAGCTACGTGGAATCATCAGTGACTGCAGTTGCATTGTGAGCCTCTTTTGGATCATAGTTGTTCATTTGAAGGCACATTTACTGTTTGATAGGGATGAGGATTGATAAAATCTCTTTGGTACTAGTGTCATTATCGATTCAGCTGATTAATCTGATTCTTCATCAGTTCCCTTATTGATTCCTGATCAGTTTTCTGTGGGGGAAAAAAGTAGGCCTGCAAAGGTTTTTGGCATCAACCCAACTGTTTTATTCATCATTTAAAACTAGTCCATACATACCCATTGAGTAAGAGTAAGAAATGAGCTCTCTAGTGCCCCCATTTTGTTTGATGGGGTCAATAATGGAGGGGTCCCCTCAGATTATGTGTGGTCATATGCCTACAAAGTTGCGTGGTGATGGGTGAAACCCTTGAGATGTTATACACCTTTATGTGATGAGCCACGCCCTCCGCAATATTCATTGCCTTATAGAAGCTCAGTTTTAGTACGTTTTCCAACTTTTGCCAAGAGGGAACTTTAGATATTGGTCCCTAGATTATGTTCACCCAGTTTCATGCAGATCGCTCAAACTTCCTAGGAAGAGATCCATTTGAAGTGTTTTTCAAAAAATTCAAAATAGTGGAAAATCTATATAAGCGGAAGTTATGGGTTCTTGAGGCAAATGTGTTCCTCATGAGGAGAGACATCTCTGTGCAAAGTTTCATGTCTCTACGACATACGGGGCAGGAGATATGCCCATTCAGAGTTTGACATTTCAATGGGTTGCTATAGCGCCCCCTTTTGGCCAATTGATGTAATATTGCTTCATTGGCATCCTCCCAGCCACACTTTGGACCGTTACTTCCTCTCCAAAATGATTCCCTTTTGTTGCAAGTTTCCAGCAGCTTGGAGTTTGACGTCATTGTTGGTATGCGCAAATTGTCAGAAAAACATGCTGGCATTGATAATAGGAAATGATGAGCTCCGAGGTGTATGATTCCAATGGATCGGAAAATTTGGAAACAGTTCACAGCTGGAACTGGTTCTTGATTCCCAACCCTGCTGTTTGGTTCAGTGTAGGTGCACGATCAAACTGGTTTCCAGCAGCAGCAGGAGGCTCTTCTCAGCAAACAAGCTCAGATTGAGGTTAGAGAAGCTTTAAAACTTTATGCTCTGTTCCTTTGTAAGCTTTTAAAAGTCGTAGTTGGTGGAATGATGACATTCGAGGAACTGCCCTGTTGTCCTGATGGCAGTGAGCAGCTCTCAAAAAGGAATATTCTTTCTACTGTTTGATGTGCCCCTGTCAGTGTTGTGATCTTCTTCCACGAAGATGAGCACTGTCTGTCTTTTGACCTGCTGTGAAGATCAATATGAGCATCGACTCATCTGGCTGCTATTATGTCCAACCTAGCAGGGAGGGCTGCACAGTTTTTGTGCTTCACACAGCAGGTGGTCCCGTCAGAATAAACTCAAGTCTGTGAGTCAATGACGAAACGTCAGAGTGCTCAGGTTGAGGCAAAAATATATTTTAGATGAAATTAGGCTGATCTGCTTCTGCCTGTGCATGTCATGCTGTGAAAGTGTCTGAATCTTTTTATGTCTCTTTTTGTCCTCTTCACTTCGTCTTCACTGTGTCCTTTATTTAAAGCGCGGCTATGAATGAGGACAAAGTGTTTGACGGGGAGACACGTAGATGTCTGTGGCTTTTGATGCTGTTTCTCCCACTCAGTCTGTCTGTCGTCTCCCAGAATTGATACAAGCTCCCTCCCAGACATTCTTATCGATCGCGCCACAGAACCCTGCCCACACCTAACACACCAAACCTTTACCTAATTCCAGCCATCTCTAATCTTAGATTTAACACTGGGCCCTGATTGGTTTTCATGTGACTCTTCATCCTTGAAGAAACATGTGACATCAAACCTCATCACTTTACTCACCAAGAGCTGTGTCCATTGGTAGCAGACCATGCTAATGCTTATTTTTGTTACCTCCTTACTACTATTACAAGATAAGACGTAGCGTTGTGCTGTTCGCAAACAAATCGTCCAAAAGAACGAATCTGTTGAGTGAACAAACTGAACTGAATCACTTCCAGAACTGATTCATTAATTGCGTGCAAGCTGGGAGTGGAACTGCCGATTCGGACAATGAATGAATCACACAATCACATACCTCCCCTTTGTTTTAACAAACTTAATTTCCAGATAAACAAACTTAAGTCATTAAGCTGGCCAGTAATGAGACTCATGCAGCAGCAGCTTAGCCGTGTATCAGCTCAGTGAGTCGGACTATGCAGTACAAAGTCAGGGCTCCTCCCGCCAAGCACTAAACAATTCGGTGAACGAATCTTTTGATCGAATCTTTTAATGAAATTTTAATGGAAAAAAACTGCTTTGCCCATCACTAACAAGACGGGCTGGAGCAAGGTGGTTAGCATTCTTATTTCAGTAGATATCTCTGCAACACATACATTGATGTCTTTGACATAACATTAAAAGTATTCTTCTGTCAACAAACTAAAATTCTGCCACATCCTAACGTCTGGTGATTTTCACCCGTGCGATTGTGATCATGTGATTTTCATTGTGTTGCTTTTGTCTGTGTTGCGTGGGTCCTTGCGTAGCTTAGTAGTAGTTAGTGTAGTTTTTTTTTTTCAACAGGCAGGTGTTCGGGTGATTTTCACCTGACGTCATGACAACAAGTGAGTTAAACACTGCTAAGTTTCCTTTATGTTGGCAATCATTAGATATATTTCTTCTTTGATACGAAAGTTAAGTTATCCCTAATTTTTCACAAATTTTCGAGCCTTTTTATAGGGTCCCCCCATGATACCTTTTTTACGTTTCATGATACGCTGTATAGGGGGAAATATAAGACGAGTACTTCAATTTGCCATGTATTGTTGAACTTTAATGTATTTGGATGAGAAGTACATTATATCGGGTAAAATATACCCAGCGTTAGTGATGGTGTTACTAATTGTAACATTAGTGTTCTAGGGTTAAGTGGATTTATAATTCTGCGTCATATCAACGCTGTACCCCGCGCCGTAGCCTGGCATGCTCCTCCCTAGAAATGTAACTACACGTCTATATTTGTAAGCTGAGAGTCATTTCCCTCAGTGGAATCAAAGCTTTTACTTCCTTTATAATAGTTAACATGCCATATGCTTGTGCTAATAAGTTAGCATGTTGTATTTATTCGGAAAATGTGTTTAATATAAGACAGTTGTTTTGTCGGTGAACCGTGTGAGCTGTAATGGAGCTGAATTTTGTAACATTATCTTTGTTAAATGTGTTACTGGCTTCATGAGTGGAGGAAATGTCCGCTAGCCGCTAAGCTATTGTATACAATGTAAAATGCCACAGGCAAGTGCTAACAACATTAGCATGTTGTTTTTGTGGGGAAAATGTGTCCAGCAAAACACAAGTGCTTTGTCTGTTATCCTGCGAGTTATAGTGAAGCCGACAAGTATAAATGGCCACGTGACGCTGATGCACAAGTATAAATCCGCCTTCACACATTTAACCATTAATTGTCTCAAGGCTTACATGCAAACACAAGTGTTATTTGTATTGCAAAACCCAAACATTTGCAGACTAATCACATCCTTTACCATCTGACTGCAATCCATTATTTCAAATCTCCAGGCTGCTGGCAGCAAGATGCAAGATAAGTCAAATGGGACCACTCATGGCCCATATCTGTGTAAGTTTTATGGTTGAGGTAGAGCTGAAATGATGAATCGTTTTACTGATTAGCTGAAAAGGATTCAACCGTTGTAATAATTAATTACTTGTCCAGGTCATTTATCACAAAAAAAGCCAAAAAATCTCTGTGAACTGTTTCACAGATGTGAGGATTTGCTGCTTTGGTCTGTTTTATATGATTCTAAAATGAATTCTTGGGAACTGTTGACGCATTTTCAAACACCTCACGCCTTCAAATTTCATCACAAACAAATCAATTATGTTTGAATTTATAAAATAAGCTCTCCTTTCTCCTACTTTCTCTGCTCTCACGTAAGCAAACAAAATGCAAAAGAGAGGGTGATTTAGTGTTTGTGCTGCCATTCCATACACCTTCAAGACTAAACTAATATAGTGATTTAACTATCACAGATCATATATTTCACAGCAAGAGGTTCATATCTTATTTACAGACCTTGAGGACATTTTCCCAGAAAATGGATGGATGTGTGTTTCTGTGAAGTGTGTGTATTACTGAGTGTGTGTTTTGATCATTTCGAGTGCTTGTTTGCTTTGCCCACTTTTTTTGATTTGCCTGTGTGAATTTATGTGTGTGTCTGGCCGTGTGTGTGTGTGTGATGGAGAGAGTGAGTGAGTGAGAGCATCTTCCTGTGTCTGCTGTGCGGTATTGTGTTTATGCATGGCTTCCCTTCATTCAGTAAAGTCCCATAAGGTACAGATCAAAAGGCAGGGGTGGCAGATAAAGCTGACAACTTCCAGCCATACTCGCCTGACTTTTTTTCAGATGGGGGATTGGAGGGAGATAACATTGGGAGAGTGCACATACAATTCACCACACAACTCAGCGGACTAAACTGAAGGGAAAGTAGCTGCCAAGAATATTTTTCATGCATAGCCTACACATTTCAGACATAGGGAAAAAAATTATATTAAAGCAAAGCCATGAAGGTTAAAAAGGGTGGAAAATGGACTTAACGTCTTGGCACTCCAAAAGCCGAATATTGGAAGGAATGGTCCATCAGTATATTTTCCATTTAGAAATAAATGTATTACCGCACTGCCACATGGCAAGGCAATCTATAGGGACGAAGGATATAAATATATGAATACCTAAACAGGTGGACAGATTGGATATTTCTCCACTCTTCTCTATTGGCTGACTCTAATTTGAATAAAAGCTGGAGAAAGCGGCCGTCTCCTTCTCTAAATCCCCACGGGAGGTTAAATAAACACGATGACAAGCCTGAATAAAGTATCACCAAATCTCTCCTATCTACTTTCCCTGCCCCTATTAACCTTAATTTATCCAGACAGGCTTTAACCAACAAGTTCCAGTCTCCTGGCCACGTTTAGCACTGTGGGCACTGAGCTGTTTGTTTTTCCTTGTGTCCTTCATGGCATTTTAACTGAGACACAAGAAAGGAAACTTTTCTACACATTCACACAGATAGACATGTAGTGGAAGGAAGCCCAGTCGCCAGAATTAAATGCTGGTATTGTGCATTTCTGCAAACCACGCATATGTTACATTTGTACTTTTCATATGTATCAACATTTCTGAAGTGATGTTACATGAGTATGTGCTGAGTTTCACCGAGACATAATGGCTGCCAAGCAGCAGACAGCAGCAGAGCACTGTTCAAGACCAAAAAATAACAATACTGACATGTCAGGACGTTTCCAGCCATGTTGTTGTGTCAAAACCTGTGTATTTTTAAACCTGCATGTTGGGACATTTGTTGTGACAAAACCAGGTATTTTTTATCAACATGTAAGGAGTTTTCCAGCCGTATTTGTTGGGACAAAAAAATGGATATTTTTTGAATATCACGTTGGGACATCTCTATCTAGGGCTGGACGGTAACAAAATTTTCATGTCACTTTAAAAAAAAAAAAAAAAAAAATCACATCAGTTTCATGTTATTTGAAGTTATTTTGCTCGGGTTCAGCCCACTTGACATGCTGCTGTGTTGTGCTATGACCTATTCAAGTGCTGGAATATGTTATTTATATGGTCGGCATCGGTCAGGAAAATGCGGGTATTTTAAGCCAAAATATAATCTTTCCCTAACCCTGACCAAGTGTTTTCTGTGCCTAAACCTAACCACAGATTAACTACGTCTTTGTTACAACATACAATTGAACACTGAAATGTAAAGACATATGATGTTTTAACATATCTTCTATATTTAATATACTCAAGTTCAAAATATGGAACGTACAAATGTAACATTTGTGGTTTGCAGAACCATTAAAAGCCAACATTTTTTCCGGCAATTGGGTTTATACTAGCCCAGTGATGATCTTGATAGAGTTTGTCACCAAACAATGAAAAGTGCCTTTTTTTTTCTTTTTAATTAAAAAATAAATAAGTAAAACTACAACCACTCTGGCAGGCTGGGCCCGTGTAGTTAAGAGTGAGTAATTATTTTGGCACCAAAGGGACATACACACTCAGACAGACTTTCAAGGTCAATTTCTAATTAAGTATCATTGCCAGAGTTTTCAAGGTTGTACTGGACACTGACACCAGGAAACTTCTCAGTGATGTTTTCCATTTCCCGATATGATATTTCCCAAATGTCTATTGATTTTACATCGTATCCATTGATGAGTACAGGCTGATAATCAGTCAGTTACTTATTAGCAAACAAACTCGTGTGACTACAGCTTGGTCTTCGTCACTTATGATTTTTATACATCCCTTGTTGAAGACATAGCTCTGCACCTTCACCACCAATACAACATTCTAGTTTCCGCTCCAAACCCCTACACTCACTGTATTTCAGATCCCTCCATATCTTCCAGCAGAGTCCTCACTAAACCTCCATATCTAGAGCCAACTTCAGCCAGTCCAGATTAAAGGGAGATTAGAGGCAGCGGATCAATTAAAGAGGTTATCGGTTGTAAAGCTGGAGCATGTTGGAGTGTTAGCAAGAATATGGGCTGGTCTTTGGGTCTTCAGTCTTAAAGCACACCATGAATACACACATCACACATCTTAAACATAGATTATTGAAATAAATCAGTGTCTTATTTTAATAATTGTATTAACAATGTCTGATGTACACTTGATCCATACAGTTACAGTTTCGGGAATTTAACTGGCTATCAAAGCTTACTGCGACATTTTCTCAAATGCTTGGGCTTAAATTTGATAATAAAGCGCAGATGATAGGAGATGCTTTGACATATGGCCCTGCCGCACAGTATATCCAGTTTAGGCGCACTGTATGGTAGCTTTTTCAACTAACACACACCAGTTTACAGTTTATATTACAACATAAAATCATGGTATTTTAATTATTGTTCAGATGATGATAGCAAATAAACTCTCACGTAGTATGTGTGATTATAAATCACAAATAAACCAGTTAAACTCTCTTTTAAAAAACTTTTTTCAAGGGACAGCTCACCTCAAAATAGAAAATACATATTTTTCCTCCTTCCTGTAGTGCTTTTAACATGTCTAGATGATTTTGGTGCGAGTTGAAGTGCTTGAGATATCGGTAATGATGCCTGTTTTCTCTCCAATACATGGAACTAGATGGCACTCAGCTTGTGGTGCTCAAAAGCCAAAAGAATAAAACTCAGCAGCAGTGTGTCTTTCCAGAAATCATGACCCAGTTATTCAAAATAATCAAACACCCTTGTTGTGAGCAGTTTTAGGTAGGAACTATTTTTTCTGCTAGCTCACCGGAGCTGGCTAATGTTACACCTTAGCTGAGGAGGGCGCCATTGATGTTTATTGATGTCATCAGCATTAGCCTCTTTGTCCATGAGTAGATGCACGTTTCCTTCTGCACGGTGAAACTGTGATCGTTTTGAATGTAAAATGTGTTTTGCACTAACAAAAAAATAGTTTCAGGACAGTTTCAGACATTGTGTCATCAGATCATATCCTCAACCACAGTGATTCATCCTACTCAGTCAATGTTCTTTCAATATAGATTCAAATATAGTTTATCAAGAGAATCTGGAGTCATGGAATGATATGGATGACCAAAGGAACAACCAGGGAGATTTTCTTCTGACCAATCTGTGCAAACTGTTCAGTATGTGCAGCTGTTTTTTTTGGCCCCATAGACAGTCAGCATGAATGTCAACTAAAATGCCAGTGAGCTCGTCTTGTCCCTGTCTTTGTCTGTCCCTGTCCCATCTGCCTTCAAGGCGTCAACGCCCCTTTGATGGTGCTCGTGCCTTGAAGACAAGGCCATTCAATCTAAGCAACCCTGAGATTCAGTGAAAGTTTTTTGCCTCGTAAATTTCTACACGGTGCAGAGGAGGGCAGGGTTTTTATTGCAGACCTCTTCGATGGCGTCTGGAGCTTCAGGCGCAGCACAAAGACCTCATTTAAAGTGTCTCTGCCTAAGAAAGTAAAGGGGAAAGGAGTGGGGAGGACACGTAGATCAAAGGGAGAGCTGTGTCCACTCTGCAGTGGCACGCTGTACTTAAGCTGAGGGGGTGCACTCGTGAAGAAAACACCACCAAAAAAACCAAGATGTTATACACGCGTACCTCGCTCCAAATCTGCAATTACATAGTCCAGGAGTACTTGTGCTCACCCTTAATAGTGCTGAATGTTTTGTGTTAAACCACAGGAGCATATTAATTCAAATTCAATATCTTTCCAGCTGCTTGGTCAGACCACTCAGTTAAACATATGAAAAAGAACAAAGAAGAAGCTTGAGTATTCAGCAGCAAAGCCTGAGATCTCTGTAAAACAAACAGCTGAAAATATGTGTAGTTCAGACAATAAGCCATTTAAACATGCAACATAACATGTCCGTGCTTCAGTCTATCTCAATCTGACATCTAAAGAGGGTCCTTCTATACCACGAGAACTCAAGCTATGGATTTTTTAAGTGCACATTCAAGTGCAATTTTGAATGCAGCACTTTCACTTTCCATTAACTATTTTTCCACTGTGCTTTTTGCTTCCTTTTTCAGAGGATTTGAATACGTTCCACGACTGACCAGCAGCCTCTCTTGTCGTCATAGCAGCAGTTTATCAGAATACTGCAGCAGCACGACTTCATCCTTACACACATTAAACTAAATGCTGCCGTGGACGGACGTGGCTGTGACAGTGACCGAACCTTGTTTCTGTATCTGATGAAACTTCATCACAAAGCTGCTCCAGGAACCATAAAAACAATAACCGCTTCCAATTAGCCCACAGTAATTACTTAATAATCAGGAGATAATTGCACCACTTTGACTACTGTCACAATTTATTCATAACAATCTGTGTGCGTGTGTGTGTGTGTGTGTGTGCTTAACGTTTATCTCCATAGTAACTAAATGTCCGCACAATGTTTGAAGGTGAAAATTGTAAGAAAGTGATGACATTGTAACTTGGTTGTTTAGTTTTAGGGCCCATAATTAAGAATGAGTTTTGTCAAGCTAAGTGCTTAAGTCTTAAAGATGCAAAGTGATTAAAGGGGGTGAAGTCCAAAATATCTCCTAAACAGTAATGAATGAAAACTCAACTGAAAAACTTGTGCTTGATTTGTATTGAGTCTTTTTTGCTTCACAACATTTGCTCTACAAGTGCAAGTTTAAGGGAAAGCTTCACCCAGCTGTGATCATGTGACCAATGTGCTAACGGGAATAAACAAAAGACAGACTTTGCCTTTGGACTTTTCCTCGGGGTCACATGTTTGGAACCGTGTGAACTTTAAGTAAACTTTGAGTCGGTTTTAAGGTACGTCCTCACCATGTTTCTTTTCCTAAACACAGTAACTCCACTTGCCTAAAACTAACCTCTGTTACTTTATGGTAATTATGTTACGATACGTAAAGGATGTAACGTTATTCGTGGGTACCTAATTTGTAGGATATCATATGATTCGTTTTATGTGAATACATCGATTTATGCTGTAACCCTACTACTGTATGTGAAACACTTCTGTTTATAAGTATGAGTGTGTGTCTGGGCAAGCACATGCGTCTAACCTCTGCTCGTGAATTTGATTGCGCCCGATTGTGCTACTTGTCCCTGCGGGCTACTGGACTGCAGAAGCATATTAAATAGTTTTGTTTTAGCAAAAATGCATGTGTTTGGGAAATACTGAGCATATAACTGGATAGTCAAGACGTTGATTACACTGCACGAGTTGTGTGAGAATTTATAAAACTGATGATTTGATATAGTTTTGCTGTTGCGTTCCACCTTTACTCCAATTCATCAAGAATGTTCGCCTTATTTAGATTCTTTATTCACCGTTGAGGTGCGTGAGAAAAACAAAGATTCCTTACGAATTCAGGTTGAACTGGGTGAGCAATTGACATTGAAATTATCATTTTGTGGTGAAGTATTCCTTTGAATAAATTTATTGAAAGAATGTAGATTTTTTGCAATGCGATGCGAACACAAAACATACATCAAAGAACACTAGCTTTAGACTCTCAGTAGACAATTCGTGGCTGCAAGTGACAAAGCCCTGCTGTCAGTTAACTTGCAGAAAACCTTGTCTTGCAGCTATTTTAAGACCAGAAACAGTTAAAAAAAAAAAAAAAAGGAGCTGTATAGTACAACCAATACTAGGTGTCTGTGTGTTTGTGAATCCAGTGGCACTCATGCCATCTCTTGTACGATCCACACTCCCTGCTGAGTCTCTTATCAAGCACTCTGAGCCTGCAGGCTTGTGTATTCACACGTCAATCACTGCCGGTGTGAAGACCTTGATGCTGCGCTGCCACCGGCCTCCGAAGGCCACACCGTCCGTCCCAGATGAAGATGAAGTTAATAGGAAATCTATCGGCCTGTGACACTGACATGTGGCAGCCGCAGGCAGAGGGAGCAGAGATGGAGTCTCTGAAAAGACTTGCAACACTGTAACCTGCTCCTGTTGCTGTTCTTAATCATTTAATTGAGAGCAAATAAAACGTTTCGGGGCCCTAACTGGCTCTTTATCTAGGACAGCCGGAGAAGGAGAGAGGGAGCCCCTGGTAGAAAGGATTTTTTTGGGTTCTTCATCTGGATGAAATAGATGTTTTTGTGCTTTTACACTCAATTTGAGGAGATTATTGTTGGACGACTAAAGTGGGGGAAAAAGATTACTTTACTAAATGCGCATCTCAAGTCATAAGAATTAGGTTGCATCTGCAGCCAGGCAGCGCCAGTGTTTGAATGGTTTCTGTCGGACAAAGTCTTTAGTCATTATGAAAATTTCCTGTTCATGGTATCCCAGCAGATTCTTTTTATTGATATGAAAATGAACATTTGCAATATGAAAAATAAATAAGCTTTGTTGTAATGAAGGATTGTCATACCTAGTCAACAAGGCTGAGAGTCTACAGCTATGCTAGCACCTCCATGAGGCTGCACATCATCATTTAAGCTTAATGTAGCCATTTGCATGCTAATGTAGCCTACTTACAATGACAAGGCTAACATGCAGGTATAACGTTTACAATGCTCACCATCTTAGTTTTCCATGCAGCATGATAACATTTGTCAATAAGCACAGATATTTTACTTAAAAAGGTATTTCACAGGATCTCGGCAGGTGACAGACAATTGGCTTTCGTGGAATTGCTGCCTCACAAAAGTACTGTGTGTGTGTGAAAGCTGTATAGACGATCCCACCAAAACGGTTTTAAAAAGCTCCGTTTTCTCCATTCACACTGCAAAGTGAGACCGGTCTTTCTCCAAATTATACCTTGGAGAGCTTTTTCAAACAGCTGAGGTTTTGAAAGCGGTGGCTTAAAGTGGATGTAATAAGCAAACGGAGAGGGAAAAAGATGGCTTTTCAAATACATCCACATTAGTGTGGACATGAACTCTCACACACTACGTGTCCCCACTTTCGTTCTCAGCCTCTAATTCAAGCCCTCACCCTTATTTTTCCTTCCACCCTCAAATGTTTTCATCTGAGTCTCCCTCTTCTATCCTTTCCTCTCTCCCCCTCTCTTGGCTCCACTTGCAGTGGGCATCTTTTGCCTCATTTACACCCCAACACGTCGTCTGTCTCATTTTCTCTTTACCCTTATCTTGCTCTCTGTGTTTATCTATCTATTTTACCCAGTCTTATCTCTCCCTGACTTTATCAATACCCCCTCCTGCTCTACTTTCTTTCATCTTTCATTCTTGGGTTCTCTCTCCCTCAAACCCCCCCCCTCCCCTCTCTGCTTTCCTATCCCATTGATGGATGATGTGGTGCTGCGTCGAGGGCCTCAATCAGAGAAGAGGGGGTTCGCTGTGGAGAGCAATCTCAAAGCCAATTCCACTGATAGCCATCGCAGGGTGTTGCAACATGACGTTGCAGCTATCACCTGTTGAACGAGAGAGAAAGAGAGAAAGACAGAGCAGCCTCTCTGAGTCGCTGCTCCAGGTGATGCTTCGCTCAGACTGTAGCACAGAAGGGAAAACTTTTTTTCTGTTGTTGTTATCAAACGGATCAATTGAAAAATGTATTAGTTTGGAGTTCGGCCATGTTGGCTCCTGGCAGCCACACAGGGCCAGCGGAGGCTGATTGAAAGAGCACTCAGTGTTGCAAGATTGGAGAGGGAATGGATTGCAGGAGACGCATTGTTGCCGCTCGATGGTGCTTCATATTACTCTCCGAGTGCTTTTTGGCGAAGGGCTCGCAGGTGGCCAGAGCGCTCTTTCATGTATTCATTTGCATTTGAAACGCTAACGTGGGTTTTGTTGGTAAATAAGAGAATAAACAAGGGAACAGCTTCTCCTCTGTTGTTGTATGTTTACCTGTGGCAAACACGTGGCTTCGGTTTTACCTCCGAGCCCCTCGTCATTATTTGCTGACATGTGCTGGAGGAGAAGTGTTTAAACTGCCTGGAGGGTGAGATTTACACGGGCTGTAATTTAAATGTGGTAATCCGCAATGCTACAGTATTTACAATTCCTATTTTCTGATTGGAATGTTGTCTTGGTATCTGACTCCGTGACTCCCAGTGTGAAACAGATTCATGAAAGCCTTTGTTTTGTCCCTTGCTGTGTCCCAGTTAAGGGGATAGATTGTCTAAAGTCCCATTTCAAAGACTCCCTCAAATGCAGCCAAGAAATTCAGCCCAAATTGCCCAGAATTAGATTCGACCGGTGCATCGTTGCAGCTTTTAGTGTCCCACAGTCAACTCGTTAAAGCCACTGTGTGTTGGATTTATGTGAATATAGCATGTTTTGTGAGATTTTTTCAGAATAATGAGACAATCCTGTTTGGAAATGTGTGCAGTCTCAGCACATCAGTAATGGAGGATCAAGCAAATCCCTGGAAAACATTTGATAACAGATTTTATATGTCCAATGTTAACTTGTTTTTGTTTGAATTCTTGCATTCTACAATAATTGTGCATGGCGCGATGACATGGTTACGTACAGGGGAACACTGTAGTTATGTCAAATAAGATTGAGGATAGTGTTAGCTTTCAAGCTCAGTTCACATCTCAGGTACATCAGCTGATCTCAAGCAGCCCAATCAACTGATTGATGGCAACCGATTGGCAAATCTCATTCAGGGCGCCCTATTCAAACTGCTCTGGCCTGCCTACTGTTGCTGCGTCCTCTGCAAGCTGCTCTGCAACCCGCCTCCACCCCAGCTCCTCCTTTTCACGCTGTGTCTGACTTATCAGTGCCATTTCGGCTTGTTGTTAATGTTGGCTCTGTACTGTTCCTGGGGGGTCTTTGCTGCTGCTCTCTCCATCTTAGGCTTTCCTCATCTGTGCATGGAAGGGCAGAGAGGTGTGCTCTCTCCACCTTAGGTTTTCCTTGTATGTGCGTGTAAGGGCTGAGCGGTGTGCTTTCTCCGTCTTGGGCTTTATAAAATAATACTACAAATGGAAATAAAGTGTTCTTTCATTAAAGTGGTCCTGACTGAACTATGATTCAGGTATGGTTAGGATGAGGCATGTAGGCCTAATCATACACCAGTTATCCTTTCAATTAAGTCTCAGACCAGGTGTCAGTCCCTCTGAAGGACCCAAACCCAAACCCACAGTGTACTGTTCACACAGAAAAGTGTTGGTTTCTTAGCAGTTCGTAGGTGTGGGGTAATGTGCTTTTAAGGCCCCCGCATAGATCTTTAGAGTTTCTCCACTGGTTCTTCAGCTTAGTTTAGTTTAGTTTACTGCCGAAAGAAAAATGCTGCATTAAAGTAGGCTATAAACAGTTTATTTCCAGAGTACAACACATTAAAACAGTGGCTTTTTTGTCCCCATGTGCACAGAAATATTACAGGTTTAAAAAGGGTAATGTGTTGTGCTTTGCAGTTCGCATTTGGTGCCCAATTCTGCGTCTTTGAAGACAACATTTTGTGGCAAATTATTAATAATCATTCATATTTTAAGAAAGTCTCATTAAGAAGCATAGTCACTTATTCATGTTATGTATATTTGGCACCTCCAATGAGGTATGTAAGACACTGTGTAGCACCTTTAAAAGATGGGTGCATAAAGCAGCAAAACAGGGCCAAAAATATTTATGGGTATTGCATAGCACCATTTTTGTTCAGAGTGATAGAGGTACATTGTCAACACTTGTTTGTTTACAAGAGCCCTCAACAAACTATAAGAGAAAAAAAACAGTATAGAACAGAAGTTTTGCCGAAAAACAATCCACCCACTTGAACACTGTTAAAATAGTTTTTGGCAACAGACCTTATCTTGTGGGCACATTTTGCAGTTTTATGGTCTTTTTTTTATGTTCTTGCAGGTAATTGTCCAAACTCTGAACACTTGATCCAAGAATAACCCACTTTGTGTAGGAGTATCCAAACATAGATCTTACCTTTAACCGTGCATAAGGGTGATTAGGTATGTAGTATGCAAAAAGTCTGACTCCTTGTGATATTTTCCCCAAAGCATCAAGACGTCTATATTTGCTTTAGCCTCGGGTGGTGGCTTGATGCATATCGATGCAGACGCTCAATAATAGGCCAAGCTCTACATTATTGACAGCAGTGACTCGCATCTCTCTGGAGATCTCGTCTTTAGAAACGGAGATGGAGGGAGACAACAGGCAGACAGAGATGGTATAGATAGGGGAACAGGAATGGATACAGATAGAGGGACAGATATGAAGAGAGCAATTCAAATATCCAGTGTTACATCAGTCCTTATATTTGATGTTGCTCCGCACCGCTCCTCGCTGCCGACCCCCCTCTGCCTCTGCTGTAGCACACACAGCTGAGCCAAATAAATCTGGAGAATAACAGAGGGAACTGAAGGCACAAATGTTATTTACAAGACAACGTTTTCTCCTGCACTCATACACCCACAAACAGCCAGGTAAACAGAGCGGCTGGTCACACGCACACGTCTAACACACACACATGCACACAGACTGCATACACAATGAGTCCGAGAAGCACACGTTCACAAAGAAGCCCAAGTACACACCCCAACACAATAAATTCCCAATAACTATCAAGCTAACAGAGTGGTGAGAGTGGAGGCAATGCTGGGTTGAGTGTAGATCAATTTAGTACTTGTTTCAGCAAATGCTTTGGAGAGAGAGAGAGAGAGAGAGGACAAGAGAGGAAGGAAGGGATTAAGGCGGGGAGAGAAATGGGCAAGAGGAACTTAGGTATATGTGTGATGAATTATGTTCAAATCTCTCACAGCTTCAGACAAGCAAAGGGAGAAAAGGATTCGAGGAGCCGGGCCGAGCAAACACCCCTTATAGACTGCAGTGGTCATTACACGGACAGTTCAAGCTACACAAAGTGGTGGATAAAAAGTAATTCAGGTGATGTTGAGATGTAACTCACAGGGTTGTATTTTCAACATGGGAAGTTCAGTACATATAATAAAGCTGGCATTCACTCAGTTGTGAGAACGCTGCAGCTAGACCGACCGACAAGGACTACTTACCTGCCAAAGATCATGGGAGCTATTTAGACAATGTATAGCACATTGTCTAAAGTGCATGTACTGCACCTCCATTTTGAAGCAAAAAAAAAAATGCTAAAATGACATATTTGACACATCCAAATTAAAATGACTGTAGCGTCTGAACCGCTCTGACTACATGCATGCATGAGGTCTTGCCGGAAAGAAAACTCCCTGAAGTTTCTTTTGAAAGTGTCAGAAACACTCTAGGTGATACAGAGACAGAGTAATGGGCCTCTGAAGTCAGTAAAAAATTGAAGATTTTGCCTAAATAAAATAGAAAATGTATTTCAGAATGAATAACTGTCTGTGGCTTCATCTGAGCAGGTAAATGACACTGTGGGGCTGTAGGCACACTATCAGTGAACGTTTGTTTCAAATTTGAAGAAGATGGCTCAAATGACCATTCCACAGTGTTTTTTCCATGAAAAGATCCAGGCGGAGCTCCAAAAGGCAAGTCGGTCACTCAAAACAGCACTATCAGTGATCAAACAACACTCAGCCAGCTTCAAACATCGTACCTTATTGAAATCAGGTGTGATTATGATAGCTGATGTTGTTTATGACACAGAAACACCATCCAACTCTTACCTTTTATAAACCAGCTATGTGCCTGCTAACAGCTCTGCATAAGATCGCGAGTAATCCTTTAACTTTTCCCGTCAAAAAACGGCATGACATGACTTGGCACCACTCATCTTGATTTTGGACTTTGTGTGTTTAGGCTGCTCTGGTGCGAAATACATAATAAATAAAAGAAAAACAATGTTATTTTTGGAAAGTTGAGAGCTTCCTGAATCCGGCGATACCAAACATCACGTGGTTTGATGACGTTGCGCTCCTGGCAGAGTTAAGTCAGGCGTAAGGGGCAAATGGGTTGTATTTAGTCCCTTAATTAATCCTAGGTGTGTTTGCAGCATTACACTAATTCAACCAATCAGAATGTCGTCTCCCATTCCCTTGAAATGCCAGGTGCAGCTGCACCTGCAGCTTTGCTGTTTGCATGGCAGATTTGGCAAATTAGAAAAGTGAGCTGTTTTCTGCTGAGTAATGCAGTAAGAGCAGGAACGTCACTACAGCAATCATCAAAGGACACATAATCTGCGAAACCGAATTCTCTGGTTATGAACTTTACAGAAGCCTGACCACATGTTATTTTAAGACCTACACACCCATGAGTGCACAGATGGCCACAGACACATTTGCTATATACAGAGTGTCAGCTCTGGCTGTGAAAATGACAACTGAGTCAGTCTGAAAGTAGCAATAATAACACTGTGCTGCGTTACTTTGTGCTGGCTGTACAATAGGGCCCAGTGTGTTTCCTGCATTTCATTATCATCAAACAATGAAAATGTTGACAACAAAAGTAATTTAGTTAAGAATTAAAACTTCTGAATTCTAAGCTTTCAGAAAATCCTCCCACACAAAATTGCTAAATGCTAGTCAGTCGGTTGTTGAGGTAAATTCTGGTCATGAATGCTGTAAACCTGGCGCCATATAAAGGCGTCAGTACTGATGAAAGGCAGGATACAGTCTATCCAGGCTGCATCCTGCCTCTTTCCTTGTGTGTGCTGATATCTGTCAGTGTTGCAGGATTAGAAAGGAATAGATAGGCAGTTTAATAAATGGATGACACACCTTTGGAGCATGAAATTGCTCATAAAATTTCAATCTACTGATTGGATTAGGACATACATTCCATTGCCAGTTTATTAGGTACAGTACACCTAGCTGAAACGAATGCATGTACCTTTCTGTTTAATGCAGTTCAACCACACAAAGGTTGTTCCTATGAAGAGGATTAATGTGCTCAATAAATCTGCACATTAGATTTAAAAGTGGGATTCACAGGGAGTGAAAGTTGGTGAAGTCTTGGCAGCAATATGTATGTTTATGTTTGTGTTAGTGATTGAGTGGTATTATTAAAGTGTTATTAGGATTATTGTCACTGTAATGACTGCCGTCTGAATCATGACATAATCTGTTATTTGTAGTTTTGCTCAGACAGCAATTGAGTTTGTGCCATTTGAATTGAAACATCTTCCAGCTGAACTAAAGCGACAGAGGATGGGGTGGAGGAAGGGACTGAGGTAAAGAGAGAGATCCAAAGCGAAACAGGTGGCAGGAGAGAAAGAAGTAGGGGAGGATTTTGAGGGAGTGAGAGAAGACAGACAGAGAAGGAGGAAAAGGAAAGAGATGGGGCAAGAGGAATCTAAAACTGACAAACAGGATGATACGCAATGGGACCGAACAAGAGAGAGGATTATAAAGAGGATGAAAGGCAGCTGGCGAGGAAGAGGAGAGGAGGAGAGGAGAGGAAAGGTAAGGAGGCACACCTGAGTGTTCAGAGGCCTCTGTCCTGGTAAGAGACGCCCTGAATTATTCATGGCTGCTTGCCTTGCTGTGCCGGCTGCAGCGCGCTGCTCACTGCAGAGAATGAAAAGAAAGAAGTCTGACTAGAGAAGAAAGTGCAAACAGTGCAGCTGTGCTCAGTGTTTTGTTTTTGTTCAGTCTAATTGCAGTTTTTCAGTGAGATGAGATTATGATTTGACTGACGGATGCAGCTGTATTAAGTTAAACAAAATAAACAGTGTGCTGGCATCCTTTATGGCACCATTATCTTGCATTTGTTGTTGTGTTCTCTTCACGACGTTTGCCACACTTCTCAGGATTTCTCTTTGGTTGACATATCTTATTGTTTGTATGACTTATAATACTTAACATTATGTATATTCTTGGGAAAATACATGGCTTTGGGAACAAAATAAGTCTGTCTGTCATGATTCCTGTCATATCTCCGTTACAGAAGGATAGTTATAGCGCAGTATATAATCAATATGTTGTGAGAGGTTGTGTGCAGCCTCATGTGCCTCTCTCCATGGTGCTGAAACAGTCAAACAGTCTACCTTTTAAAGTTTTTCCACGGCCCCGGGTTGTCGGCTTTAGCCGCACCGTGCCGCACCAATCCGTGATGATATCCCTTTCCATTAAAGCTTCACAGCAGGCGCTAGCCACGCCAAGCCGCACCGCTGTGGTCCTGCTTGTTAGCAGGGCCGACCAACCTCTGGCCTCAGCTGTGTTCTCAGCAGCTAAACCTGTGTGTCTGTGCTGGAGTCCAGAGAGCGAGCTTTGTTTTAGAGTCTCTCTGTCTTCAGCTCTCGGTATTTTTGTAGCCTCTACCTGAATCTCTGTGGTTTGGAGTTTAGTTTCCGTCTGGTGTTCCTGTTTGTACTTTCATCCGTATAGGAGCCGGGTTAAGCTGGTACTGATACAAATCGAACCTTTCCTGCTGTTGCTGCTTCACATTAAAAGCATTCTGCCAGTGAACCGGAGGGATCCTTTTATTGTGAGGCTATGAGAAAGGCAATGTGTTTTTCACCAAATAAGCAGAGCTGTCTTTCACTTCAAACACGTCTAATCAACCAGATATGGACATATCTAGCACTACTGGTCTCTGCATCAGTGCTGGATGTTGCAGAGAGAATTAGTGCAGTGTATGTGTCTCTCCTCGTGGCAATAATACAGTCAAACCCTCTGGAACAAAATGGCTTCTTTGCCTTTTACAGTCAACACCGTGTGGCTCAAAGTGACAGTGTTTATGCAGTTATCGAATATGAGTGTGCTCCAGTAATATGGATGGATGAAGAGATGAAAAAGGTTTCCAGAACTCCCAGAGCTTCCAGTGCATCTGAGGGTGGTTGCACCCTCACTTCACACACATTTAATAACTTCCACTTCCAATGATATCCTGAATGACTGTTCCTTTCTGTTCCTGACACTTGTCATAACAACTTTCCTAGGTTCCCTCCTTTTTTCTCATCTAGCTACTGTGCATTCGCTGTTGTTTGCAATTCTCCTCTGGACAAAGGCACCCATTATGGCTGCTGGGAGATTGCTCTTACATGTGAAAGAAAAAAAACGAAATGTCTCCCTCTGTTATTATGCCATTATAATACTAGTACAGTTATGTCTTTGTGAAACAGGACTGATTCAGGGCCGCATTTCAAGTGTTCAGGTCGAATTTCTGAAATTCATTTCTTTGTAAGTGTGTAGTACGACTTATCTCGACGGAGAAAAAAGGAGTGTGAAATGGAGAGGAAGCGATACAGGCTGAAGCACAACATTACTTTTCAGCTATTATGCATCCTCAGCGATTATCCAGACAAAGATATGAACTAGCCAGTGGGAGGAAGGAGAGTGTGCTGTACATTTCAGTGAAGAGGGACCACATGAATCTGTGGGCATCTCTGATAGAAATCAACACGTCTGCGAAGAAGAACGGTGTTTAAGATTATTCTGGTGAGAACCTCCAAGTTGGGAAGATATACGTCTCCTTTCTTACAGTTGATTTTCGTCATCAAAGTGTCGGAAATTGAGTTTAAATAACGTCTGCCGGCCCTCCCTGACAGGCCTGCTGATTTCCACCTGGGGATCATTGACAATCGCAACACGTCCAGGACTAACCCCCCTGTTGCCACAACAGTGCCAGAATTTTAATATGTTTTACACAGTGGGGGGAAGGATTACATGAAGGAGGCTTGAAAACAGTCCTCGGTTACTTTGGGATTTCAAGGGGTCTTGATCTCCATTTGCTCGTCAGAGCCTGAGGGATCAAAAGATGGCGGAAAACAAAAAAAGTCTTTGCGAGAGAAGATCACATGGACAGATAAACCGCTTTTTTCTTCCCTTTTCTTACTCTTCTATCACATTGACGTCTCTTATCTTTGAAACGATCCAGCGGGTGATCTTATTTAATATATATATAATGACTGGATGGAAAGTGAAGGGTCAGCCTTGCTAGTTGTATTTGAATCAAAGCAGCCCCTGAGCCAATCTCCTCTTATCATTGCTGGTTAATATCCTTTGGTCTGCTGCTGTTCCACAGACTGAGACAATGGAAGCATCTGTAAAACTGCTGCAATACCTTTGGCTGGCTGTCAAGTGCCTGCACTGCATTCTCTTGTTTTTATAAGATTTGGGGAAGAGAGCAATAAAGAAAAAAACAATGTAAATGAAAGACAAGGCCTTACTCTTAGATACCTTGACTGTATTTTGTGAGTTCAAGTGAAGCATGTCTGGTTTTGGCAATTGGAGACTTTCATTTACTGACCGGCTTGTCAAATGGACTTTTCTAGCCTCTGGGTTGTTCCTACATTAATTTATTTACCCAGTTTTATGAAATAATATTCTATGCCTGCTGCCACTTTAAAGCGCTTCACTAAATTTACCAAATACAACATGCATAAGCATTTGGTGTTTTGCCGTCTTTAAATGAGCTTAGCTTCCAGAGAGAGAAACTAAATTTATCCTTTGGGTGCTTGTCTGAAAAAGTAAACAAGGACAAAATGTAGAAGCGTTAACTTCAGAGTTAAACATGCAGCTCTGACTCAACTTTCTTGTTGAAGTTATAATGAAGTTATTTTTACCATAAAATGAAGTCAGTCGGTAAAATTCAAGTCAGCCAGATGAAGAAGCTCTTGAGCTGGATGCGATGTTGGAGTTTGGCACATTGAATCATTCTGTACACAGCACATCCTTGCAGATATCAAAGCAACATCTCAATATCAACCTGCTGTATTTATTAGAGATACTGTCAGTTGAGACTATTAAAGGTCCAGTGTGTAGGATTTAGGGGGATATATTGGCAGAAATGGAATATAATATAATAGTTCCTTACCTCAGAATGAGCCGCTTATATCTACATAGGGAGCAGGCACTCATTTATGGACATCGCCTTGTTCATTACCATGTTTCTACAGTAGTCTAGAACAGACAAACCAAACACCGGCTCTAGACACGGCCGTTCCCTTAGTTGGAAGCCCATTTGCAATGAGCAGCATGAACGTGCCTTATTCAGCGTTTTTACCAGTTTAAATTTCTGGGTTCATTTGTTTTGGGTAATTCATCTCCTGCTAAAAACATCCTGAACAATGAAAAGTGAAGGCATTTTTTCCAGGAGAAGTTGCAGGTGGTTGCAAGCTGCAATCCTCACAGCTAGACGTCGCTAAAACCCCCTAAATCTCACACACTGGCCCTTTAAATGTAACATTTTAGATATCATATTGTACAAAATTCACATAAACCTCCTCCTATATGAGGCAGCTGTGGCTCAGAGGTAGAGCAGGTCGTCCACCAATCGAAATATCAGCGGTTTGATCCCCTGCTCCTCCAGTCTGCATGTCAAAGTATCCTTGAGCACGATACTGAACCCCAAATTGCTCCCGATGGCTGTTCCATGTGTGTGAGTGGTAGTAGTAGCAGGTGGCACCTTGTACGGTAGCCTCGGCCCCAGTGTATGAATGTGTGTGTGAATGGGTGAATGTGACTCGTAGTGTAAAAAGCGCTTTGAGTGGTCGGATGACTAGAAAGGCGCTATACAAATGCAGGTCCAGAATAGCTCTAAGCTTTGCATTAATGGCTGTGTTTCTTTGAACATACAGTGCAATGTTTAGTCTTCAAAGCAATACTTCACCTTCCAAACAACTATTGGTGTATCAATTTATTGACCATGAAGAAAACGTGTTTCTAATCTGCCCCCAGTGGACGAAGAATCCAAAAAAAATTCTTGACAAAATTGAAGTCCTACAGCTACATTTAACTACAGCAAAACTAAAAGAAAACATCTGTTTATGAACTCCCACACAACTCGTGCAGTATAATCCAAGTCTCATTTATTCAGTCATATGCTTAGTACGGCCCAAAGAGACTTGCTGTTGCCGGGGAACTGAACTGAGAGTGAAACTTATCTATGCTCTCTTCAAAGCCAGACTCAATTAACATCAACATGGGAACTGCCGGTCTACCACTGCCCTGATCAGTAGTAGGTTGATGTTATGCATGGCTTTGGTTAACCTGAATAAACCCTTTAAAAATCACACAATAACACAAACAAACTAACTTTCTGTGTGTTTGGATTCTTCATTAACCATTGAGGCACGCTAGAGAAACAACGTTTTCTTTACAAATTCACCCTGACACTGGGTGAGTAATAAGTACACACATGGTGTTTTTTGAGGCGAAGTATACCTTTAAATTTCAAACAACACAGTCTCTTGCATTTGCCCAGCCCAGCCCTGTTTATGTATTCAACATATACAGCATGTTTGCCAATAGATCAGTTTGTACTACTAATGCAGAAGTCAAGCATCAACCACTATCTCTGCATTAAAAAAGATTAAAAGAGATTAGAGCAGCTGATCAACTAGGGAGACTATGTAATGAGTCTAATATGGTCTGTGTACAGTGTTCAGTGAGTTTGTACCAGGTAATCTGCAGTGCGTAACAAAATAACATCTTCCCTCACAACATCAGCCGTGTGTGATATTAAGTTTAATTTTTCCCACACAGCAATCTTGCCACGTAGATAAATAACAGGTGTTATCAAAATGCAGGTGTCAGAAATAAAATGGCAGGTGTTAGACCCAGCCAGCGATGGATGTTCATGGCGCTGCACCATATTGGCAGGAAATACATGAAGGAAATGTTGTGAGGAGTCTTGGCTTGCCTACAAGTGCTGCACTGGCTCATCCTTGATGTTAATAACGGTGGAAAAAACAGGACCAAAATTGAGAAAACACAATTAAAAGTTGGCATTACTTTTATCTTGGTTACATCTCTGTGATGACAATACTGTTTCCAATCATCATTTGTGACTGTTTGGTGGTTCAGTATGTCAGACTGTCAGGTGCTGTCATAATAGTCGTGCTTTTACAGACACATAAGTGATTTGTATTTGTGGAGATGGATATGTGTGGAATTCATGACGAGACTATGAACTAATTGTGACTGTGTTTTTGTTCCTCACAGGACGGCATGGGCAACCTGAGAATAACAGAGAAGGGCCTGAAACTGGAAGGGGACTCTGAGTTCCTCCAACCCCTCTATGCCAAAGAAATCCAGTCCAAACCAGTAAGTCACTCACAGAAAGACACACTTATACCCTGCTGTTTTCATTTTAGACAGATCCTCATTAAAATGTAATATCAGAAAAAGAGCTTGTAACATAAATGATGGTGATGCCAGATTTTCAGTCTCCAGTAAGTGTTTCTTTATTTTAAGCAGTGGTGCTTGTTTGCGGTCAGTTTGTGTTTGGCGTCTGCTGAGCATGTCTTTTCTGTAAAGACAGCCAAAGCGAGTGAGTTGCACAGAGCCAGCAAAATCAGCATAAGCAATGATTACAGTAGTAGTTTGTCTGTGTCATATAGCATTTCCGCTGCCTTTGTTACCTAAATGTAGGTGTAAATGACTTGCTAGTATTGTTCTTTTTTCTTCAAGCACCGATTAGCCACAAAGCACAGACTGAGTGTCTAACACTTGGGGAATGACACCACACTGTATTAGGTGAGAGGGTGTGATGGTGTGAAGAGATGAGTGACTAATGACTGTGAGTGTGATGGTGTGAATTTGAGTCTCGAAGCCGACACAGTGGATGAAGCATGTGAGACAGTCCTGTAGGGACTTGTACTGGAGGCACTGAGCAGCAAGTGCTCCCACTCCACCTGCTTTCACCACTGGTATTGATTCCATTAAGTGTCTAAATGTTGCTGTAACAAAGCTTAAATTACGTTTGCAGAGGTTTTAACACCACCCCGACACAGATGCTGTGGAAGGAGACGACGCACCATGTTCCCACACAGTTAGCAGAAAACCATTGATCCATTTCCTGCTACATATTTGGGTCCAGTTTCAGAGTCAGCGGACTAAGCCGAGTAGCTCATATTTTTCAACGTCCGTCCTTCCTGGGGGATCCTGAGCTGTTCCCAGGTCAGATAGCGTATGTTATTGGTCTAGTGCCAATATGTGTCCTCTCAGAAATCAGTTGTTTCAAGCTGAGGGGCAACAGTTGTGGTCCAGGCTTGTCCCTGACATCTTGCCCCAAAGACCAAGCTGAGATACGCTGCCAAGAAAAGTCATTTTAGCTTCTTGTGCCTGCGATGCAGTTCTCACAGTCATGACCCAAAGATTAGGCTGGAATGTACAGTGACCGATAAATCAGGGGCAAATGCAGGATCTTTGGAATGAACCCTGGGTATACGACTGTCGAGGGCTGAAGAGAGTATTTGTTAAGTTTCAGTTTGTCGTCCTACATTATTCTGGTTTAAAGCTCCTTTGGCTCAAGCAAAAGAGTTCAAGTATCCCAGGGTCTTATTCACAAGAGAGGGTGAAATGGAGCGTGAGATGGATAGAGGTGTGGTGCGGACGCTGCGCTGGACTGTCTTGGTGAAGAGGGAGCCAAGCCTGAAGGACAGCCTTCGATTTACTAGTCCATCTACGTCCCAACCCTCACCTATGATCATGAGCTTTGGGTAGTGACCTGAAAGAATGAGATTGTGAATACAAGCTGCCGAAATGAATTTCCTCCATGGGCTGGCTGGGCTCATCCTGGGAGATAGTGTGCGAAGCTCAGACATCTGGCGAAGGGGAGCTCGGAGTAGAGCCGCTGCTCCTTCATGTTGAAAGGGGTCAGTTGAAGTGGTTCGGGCATCTGATCAGGATGTCTCCCGGGCGTAGGAGGCACTGGGCCAGACCCAGAACGCACTGGAGGGATTAGATATATCATCTGGTCAGAGAAAGCCTTGGGGTCTCTCAGGAGGAGCTGGAAAGCGTTGCTGGGGAGAGGGACGTTTGGGGTGCTTTGCTCGGCCTGCTGCCTCCACAACCCGGCCACAGATTAGTGGAAGGATGGATGATTCTGATTTTGTGAAGGAACAGATTTCAGCAAGGACTCGGGCCATCCAGTCACATTTACGAGACAAATCACGCCAAGGAAAGTCATAACAAATCAAATCATGTCACGCCACGCCACATCACATCACGTCATGTTAAAACAAAACAATCAGTCATTTAAAAACTGATTTGGAATCAGGCCACGGCACTGCACGCCACAAGAAATATCATATTGAGACCAGAACATACTGTGCCATGTCATAACAAGACATTTCACATTTATGTAATTTCATATAATTTCATATCCTGAAAAAATAATGTTGTATCAGTGTTGTCATGTTGTATCATATCTTCTCATCTTGTATTTTCATTTCGTGTCATAACAAGACAAGAAGATGAGGCAAGACGAGAAGATAAGACACGACATCATGACAAGCACCATATGGCCCCATCAGTGCTCCTCGGTGGGGAAAGAAAGGCATGCAACAACCCTGGCAGTGTTAGCAACTTCCTATCTCCACTGTGCAGCACTGAGCAACAGCATCCGTTTTCTTGCAGGAAATCATTAACCAAACCAAATGCAAAATGTGTCCGAGGTCCTGTGTTTACACAATTAACATTCTGATGTGCTTCCTGCCCTCCGTATTACAGCTACAGGGGGAGTATCCAAGCCAAGAGATGTCACAGAAATGGAGAGATGGGCACGATAAAGTGATATGCACTCTCTCCCTCTGTCTATACTCTGGCGGTAATAATAGCTGTGTGCAGGTAGTGGACGGATGGCTTGATAATGCAAGAGAGCAGCGCGCTTTATCTCTGCTGTCTAGGACCTTACGCAAGCTGAGGGAGGATGAGCGATGGAGATAGGGAAGCAGAGATGAGCATGAGAGAGCGAGGTAGCGAAAGAAAGAAGAGCAAGCATGAAGATGAGGAATGAGAGAGAAGAAGAAGAGGCAGTAGTTCCAGGGACAGAAACAGGGAGACAGATGGAGGAGGTCTGAATTAGAACCAGAGAGATGGGAAGCCAGCGAGCATATTTTGACAGGCTGTGATATGCTGGAAGGAAGCAGCCAAGTTCAACACTGACTCACACACCACAACATGTTTGCAGTGTAATACCATGGCACGGTGAAAATGTTCATATTGAAATGAAGTCCAGATTTTGCCAGAACAGTGCGAGAAGTTGCTTTGAGTGACTGCGGATCTATTGTGCGTCCACTTGGCTCTAAGTTTTGACAGGTTTTGTTGTTGCAAGCCAACGTATGAATCAGTCATCAGCATATTCAAAATATAAATAAAGGCTGATATAGCTAAGGTATTACACTGAGAAGGGCTGAGGCTGTTATTGCCGATAAAGTAAAACAAAAAGATTTGCTGATGTCAGACCAGAAAGGATTTCTTATATATTGTACAATCAAAATATTTGCCACAAAATCCTGGACAAATTGGACTGAGGAATAGGACAGGTGAGAGATCTAGAATGGAAAGGAAGGGCAAATAGGAAGTTAGAGGGGGATACAAGATACAATAACTGGAGCTGAGGGAGAAATAAACAGAGGAGAGGACAGAGAGAGGGATAGGTGGCTGCTACTGTAGCAGAGAAAGTGAGAAGAATAGTAATACAGAGGAGGATGTGATGGCAACACAATTTGTTAGTCCAGGAAGAAAGGACAGAAAGACAGATTAAAAAATAAAGCAGAGTAAGACACCTGCTGTGTGATTGCAGTCTGGTCTCCATGTATTGCCCAATACTCCCTGCTCTCTTTTTTTTAAGTCTTCTCTCCATGTCTATGGTATTTTTTTAGCCGTCTGTTTCCTTCTTAGTTTCGCTCTGTTCAGTTTTAGTGGATTGGAACATTGTCACTAGAGTCATCGAAGCAGGGTTTGGGATACCTTCGGGTTTAACCCTGGTTTTTCAGGGTTACGAGAGTGGTTCACTTCTTCAGGCAGCTTATGCTGTTTATAAAACCATCACCTACTGAGAGTAGGTGTTTCTGTGATGATCCGGAGAATGCAAGGATGAGGCCGATCACAGAGTCATTTCTTAATGCACGTTTATTACGATGGATCAACAATGGAAGTGTGATGAAGTGAGAGAGACACAGCTTATATAGGATGGAGGTGGCACATATACTGTTACCTAAATGATGCTTTGCCAAATTTAACTTGGCCTGAATCCAGCTAAAATTAGTCGAAGTTGTCTATCAAGCACTTCTGACACCATGATAGATTCCACTGATTTTAGTGCACTTTTGTATATTAATTACCCTGGAAATCCAGAGTTCTTGCGAGAGCACAATTTGAATTTGCTCAGCGAGTCACTCTGTCAATCAGTAATGATGCTCATTACCCATGCCGATGGAGCCGAGCTGCACCAATCACATCAGTGTATCTGATATAGGCGGGGCAGAGGCGAGCTAAACAGATGACGACAGCACTGCGACGACGAAGTCCAGAATCAGTCAGTAAACACTACAAGATGGCTACGGATGAACACCAGCTGTTTGAAACGGCTTTGGCCGCTACAATGAACGAGTTAGACTTGGCTTTTTCGCTAAAAGAGGAACAGAAGACGACACTCGAGTCTTTCCTTTGCTAGAAGGACGTTTTTGCTGTTTTGATAACACATAGAAAAATCAACATGCAGAAAATAGAAGACAAGATGATAAGTGCACTTCTCTGTGCAGTGATATTTTCAAACGCATGCTTGGTGCCGCCCCTCGAGTTGGGCCATTTGCATAACTCACAGGCAGACCCTAAATCTTTCTAGATTTGGATGTGGATTTCCAGGCTATATATTAATATGATCCAACAACAGAGACTAATTAAAGCATCACAGCACACCATTTTTGAACCACTGATATATGCCGTAAGAATACATCTAAGCAACATATTCATTTCATGGAATACACAAATGTAATAACAGACAGATTTACTGGTGCCCTAATGATGGAGCAGTGATATAATCAAAGACAGAACTTCAGCACAGACAGATACATTTTCGTATTTATTGTGGGCAAAACAATAACAAAACTTCAGGGGTTTTTTGTTTTGTGTAAGAAAAGTTATCTGTGAGGCCAGTTGTGTTTGTTTTGATCCTTGCCACAGCTGTGCACCTGATATATTTTTTAGGTTTTTAAGATTTGAGGCTGTTGCTTTTCTTCAGCAGTGATGTTATAAGCCTACACACTCACCAGTCACCTTATTAAGTATCACCTGTTCAACTCCTTATTAACGCAAATAGCTCATCAGCCAAACACGTGGCAGCAACTCAATGCACTCAGGCATGTAGACAAGATCAAGACGACCCGCTGAAGCTGAAACGGAGCATCAGAATGGGAAAGGCAGGCGATTAAGTGGCTCTAAACATGACATGGTTGTTAATGCCAGACAACTTAGTCCTAGTATTTCAGACACTGCTGATCTATTGGGATTTTCACACACAACCATCTCTAGGGTTTACAGAGGATGGTCTGAAAACAAGAGAAACATTGCCTGGTCTGATGAGTCTGGATTTCTGCTGCAGCATTCAGATGGTAGGGTGAGAATGTGGTGTAAACAACATGAAAGCATGGATCCATCCTGCCTTGTATCAACAGCTCAGGCTGCTGCTGGTGGTGTAATGGTGTGGGGAATATTTTCTTGGCACACTTTGGGCCCCTTCGTACCAGCTGAGCATGGCTTAAACACCACAGCCTACCTGAGTATTGTTGCTGACCGTGTCCATCTCTTCATGACCACAGTGTACCATCTTCTGATGGCTACTTCCTGCAGGATAACGCACCATGTCACAAAGCTCCAACTGGTTTCAGATAACGGGAAGATATCTGTGTATGTTGAACTTGCTTCACAGTATAGGCCTTTGAATGAGATAAAAAAGCTTTTACTGTTAAGACTCAGATCAGATTCAGAACATGACCATGGCAGTCTTGTATTATAGATAAGTTTAGAAAGCTACAGATCAAATGCATCATCTACAGCTGCTCTTCTCATTCTTACTATATAATGACGAAAACTCTGTGTGTGTGTCTGTTCCACGTTTTTCTCCTCACTGACTTGGTCAATCCATGTGAAATTTGGCACAGTGGTAGAGGGTCATGGGAGGATGCCAATGAAGTAATATTACATCAATTGGCCAAAGGGGGGCGCTATAGCAACCAATTTAAATGTCAAACTTTGAATGGGCATATCTCATGCCCCGTATGTGGTAGAGACATGAAACTTTGCACAGAGATGTCTCTCCTCATGAGGAACACATTTGCCTCAAGAACCCATAACTTCCGCTTATATAGAGTTTCCGCCATTTTGAATTTTTTGAAAAACACGATCTGCATGAAACTGGGTGAACATAATCTAGGGACCAATATCTAAAGTTCCCTCTTGGCAAAAGTTGGAAAACTTACTAAAACTGAGCTTCTATAAGGCAATGAATATTGCGGAGGGCGTGGCTCATCACATAAAGGTGTATAACATCTCAAGGGTTTCACCCATCACCACGCAACTTTGTAGGCATATGACCACACATAATCTGAGGGGACCCCTCCATTATTGACCCCATCAAACAAAATGGGGGCGCTAGAGAGCTCATTTCTTATCTAGGCCTAACCGCCATATGGATTTTTACTAAACTTGGTAGATATGTAGAACAGGACGCCTCAAGGTGACTGGAGAAATTTAACTCTAATTGGCAACTGGGTGGCGCTATAACAACAGAAAAATGCTTCAAAATGGCTAAAATGCGACCGATCGCTGTGGCTCCCCCTGTGGCTGACTAAGTCATGGTATGGTCTGCTGTACATAATCACGGAAACTGTCAGTGTGTCATTGTGTCAGTCAGTCATTCTGTCTGTCCCACGTTTTTCTGCTCACTGACGTGGTCAATCTATGTGAAACTGCACATAGGCATTGAGGATTGGCATATGTAGAAGGTGACAAAGCTACCAATGGCTGTGGACTAGTATTTCTATATTGACAAAATTACCAGCTGTGAAAGAGCCAGATATTTCCCCTTTAGGAGTAAGTGCAGACCAAAGCAGGAGCTAAATGGCGAGTGAATATTGGAATTACATTTGTCAGGTTGCCAGAAACATTAATGTAAATGAAAGCTACTGTTGCACTGTATCTGCTGGATGTGTAAATGAGCAAGATTGTCAACTTAAGAGCCAAAAATATGTCGATGTTGCATTCACTGTTTGTTTCTGCTGCCCCCCCAGTGGTCAGGAAATCAATTAATGCAAGTTTTTAAAAATACCTTAATTATTTGCCTCACACTGGGACATTTGCTGGACTGGTTATAATAGCTAGTTTAATGATGTCACATATAATCCTTGCTGCAAGTAATTATTATTTTTGTTTTGGATGACATGATTTCATAAAACTGCGGTAGAATAAAAAAGATAGATGAGATATGAAATGCACTAAGTCACTAAAAATGCTCACATATGGATATCCGGTAGCAACAAATCATCCACCACCACTCACTACCTGCTACAACACCTGTGCGCTCCACAACAAAGTGAGTTTGGGCGCTAAGCTGCAGACTTCTTTTGATGAGTTTCTGAAAGAGCCAGTGTATTGCACCCAAAAATTGGTCTTTTAGCTCAACTTACTGAGGTGTAATTCAACCGCTGAGGGTTTTTTTTTGTAGCCTTTGGAGCAGCTCTGCCCCCGAGAAATATTTCTATAACCAACTCCAATCCACATCTTTCTCCAAGCCTCTCATCTAACTCTTCTCCCTTTTTTCTCTCTCTCTGATTCCTCTCTGTGTGAGAGGCGTCCTGCTGGGAGTAATATGGTCTGTTGCATTAGTAACGAAGAGAAGAGGGAGACGGAGTGGATCAGAGGCGCCACACGACAACAAACCAAACACATGTACTGTACACAAACAGCCCCAAAAGACTCCTGCAGTAGCCTCTCCGAGGCATTTCACGAGACTGTAGCAGAGGAAAGAAAAAACTGTGCAGAGAGATGGAACGATAAACTGGCTGCTATAACACACACAACTCTGTGCGGTGTGGTTTTAAAGATCAAGCCCGGTGCTGTGGAGAAAACATTTTATACATCACCTGAGTTCAGAAGCAGAATATAGACTGTCCTGCGTTTCTCTTCAGGCTGGTATGGATTATAAATTATACTGGTGGCCATGCAATTTGGGTAGTGATAATAGAGTGAAATAATAGATGCATGGATTCATTTCAACACTGTTAATGTGTGTGCTGCATGAAAGGTGTAGGGGGATGGTCTCTGTGCATGGTGGACGCAAAAGATCCAGGGTCCATGTCCTGTGCCCTGAGGTTCAGTTAACACCGCGGTTTCATTTGAATGTTGTTTCAGTTAAATTCTAGGAACACGGATTAGTATATTTTTGTATGGCCTGAGGTGAATGAATGAATGAAAGCATGGGGTAAGTCTTAGGTCAGGTAAATTTCGTTGTGCTACAGTATATTTCTGTGAAAAGAAAATATGTTGCCAAGTAAAATAATTTTGAAATTTTGGATTCAGAAACACGTCAAGTACCCTTACCTCCCTCTGATGAGATGTTCAGGCAAATTTGTTTGTTTGTTTTTATGGTGATATCCATTTATCAGTTCAGTCACTGTTTTTTTTTAAATCATAAATGTAAGCTAACTATTCATTTAAAAAAGATCCTTCAGTTATTCTGTTATTTTGCTGCCTGTTTCCATGGTGTCAAATAAAATGCAACATCCCACAACCATTTTTCCTGTTCTACCCTTTTATACATCTTTTATTACCATAAAGAAAAAGAAAAATCTACATGCCACACAGCTTACCTGGCAAGTTCTGGGACCAGCGATATCTCTGAATCTTCATTCTTCCCATTCTAGTTATCTCAGACAGTCAAAATGATAAAATGCAATAACATGTTTGGTGACTGGCGGCTAATTTATAAAGAGCCCAGGATGTAAACCCGTATTCATCCCATTTTACCTGATGTCCCAAATTACCTTACTTCCCCGCTGGATGATAGAACGAATGAACTGACTGATATTGGTCATTATGAAATTGTCCATTTCTGCTCCATGCACACTGCACTGTTTTACCAATGAGACATATTTTTCATGTTCTCCCTCTTTTGTCTGTCACTGATGTCAGCACAGCTGCAGGTATTGAAAGCCAGAGAGTGAGCAGTGACTCACTAGCTCAGCCTCATTCTCCAGCCCTATGGCAAAGCTTGTTATTTCTCTATTTGCGTGTAGTGCAACAATGTAAACATTACAGAATCTACCCAACATGTATATGATAAGAAATGGATATCTTGCAGTCTGTCACACATTGCGACCAAGATTTCTCTAGAAATGAAGCTGTAAGACATCTTTTAATGGAAAGTGTATGAAGACAGAACTCCTATATTCTTAAAACAGGTAAAACAAAAAACAAGTGCTTTTTGCAGTGATGTTGTCAGAGCTTTATTTTGTTACTGCAGAGCTTCAGTCTGTTTGAGCACATGGTCAGTCCTTCTGTTTTATTCTGTCTTGTGTGGTGTGTTTGGCAGCTTTTCAATCCCAGTACAGTTGCACTTTTTTTGTGAGTCCTGGCCCTAAAGTACAACATGTCACAAAACTACCTCATTGTAGTTCTACAAAGTTTTAGTTGGCTCCCAGTCGAGCGGCTTTTAGCAACTCTCTCACTCAAGAGCACTTATACAATCTGGGCTCTGTGTGTTTGAGTGCTGGTGTGAGACAAAACGTGCTTGAAATAAATCTGGATGAAGCCAAAAAGCTTCTCTTACAACAACATTTAACAGGCATTGGATTAGATTCTAAGAAATTGTCCTTCATTTTGAAGACTTGGGAAGTGTGACTGAGACACACAAAGGCACAAAAGCCTCACAGGGATTGTTTTTCCTTATTTAAATGCTTCTGACGATTGCCACTAGAAATAAAGAAAAAGTAAGAATGCTTTGATGCCACAATACCTTGGAAATACCAGATTTTTTTAAAAGTGAAGCTAGTTGAAGTCACACACTCCGAAACCTTGACAGATGGAGTGGACTTGTCAAATCTGACATGCTCAAATGACTCCACAGTTAAAGTTAATGTAATTATCAGCACTACAACACCTTCTATTTATCAACTGCATTCAAACTTCTTGTTAGTTTCACATTCAGGTCACACCACATTGTTATTGTAATAGTTTCTTGCTTGCATATCATACATTTGGTGTATTTACTGTGAGAACTTCAATAAGTTTGGCAAGAGCCATAATGTTATCAGTATTATACACACAAGACATATCCCCTCCTCGGCTGCGAGCGCAGCACAATGGTCAGGCCGTTATCTCTAATTAAGAAGTTGACTGAGGCATGAAGATTAGTCGGGCACAGAAAGAGCCGAGTGTCCGACGTGATCAGCATTACCGATTGGTGCAGGGCACTCTGGGAAATGGAAGTTATCAAACGGAGCAGGAGGCTGAAGTGTCTGAGCTCGGACAGTTATTGTGTGTGCACGCGTGTGTGTATGTGTGTGAAGTTTGGACGCATGCGTATGTGCTCTTGAGCTTTTTTAGTGCTACAGCTGGCTCAGCCTATATAAGCCCAACAGCCCAAGTCAGCTCAGGTGTGTGTTAATCAGGTGAGCCATCTATAGTTGTTGACAAGGGTCAAAGGCTACAATCTAATGCCCTGTCAATAATAACATGAGCAAAAAATGTACAAGCAATATGGGAACTGACTATACTTTTTATCATCAATAGAACGGTTACTCTTGTCTGCGTGAGTTCAACTTGTCTACTTGCACCAAAATTTTCACCAACTTGAAGGGGCAATTGCATAAATTTCCCTAGTAAGGGACTCATTTTTTGGATTATTTCAACATCACATGAATGCAGGGTAACAATTAGAACACAAGAACCAGACAACAGAGCTCTTTTTACTTGTCATTTACTTGTGCAATGTTTCGATGTAACGGAGATCTTCATCAGGCATTTTGAAGTCCTTCTTTTGTTTTGTTTTTTGCAAAATGGCTGGTGAAGATCTTGAAACGTTGCACAACTAAAACTGCTGGGAGCTTTTAATACAGTGTGCGGCTCTCCTGTCTGACTCATGCTTTAGTTTGAGTCCTTGATCCAGCACCTGTAGATGTTTTATGGATGTGTGTGCCCTCCACCTTAGCAAACAACCATAAAAGACAACCAAGACTGAAGGTCTCCAGCTCTGTGAGGCTGTACACGGCTAAATGCTAACTTCAGCAAGCTGACTCAATCACAGTGACAAGTCCAGCATGCTGATGCTAAGCAGTCATAATATTTACCATGTTTATTGTAGCAGTTTAGCATGTTAGCATGTTGCTAATTAACACAGCTTAGGCTAGTGGGAATGCCATTAGAGAAGCAGGTTTCGGATCCTTTAAAGTATTGGACAAATTGAAGTTTTAACCAAATGGTGGTGCTGGATAGCCTGGAAATCCAGACCCAAATCTAGAAAGATTTAGGGTCTGGCTATGATTAATGCAAATGGCCCAACTCGAGGGGCGGCAACAAGCGTGCATTTAAAAATATCACTGCACACAATTTGATAACACTACGACCACTCAGAACAATACACGGGGTGACGTATCCAGCAAAAACGTCCTTCTTGTAAAGGAAAGACTCGAGCGCCGTCTTCTGTTCCTCTTTTAGAGAAAAAGCCAAGTCTGATTGCCAGAGTGACTCGCTGAGCAAATTCAAATTGTGCTCTCGTGAGAACTCTGGATTTCCAGGGTAGGTGTTGGAGGCAATGTTAAGTGATCAACTGAGTCATAATGCATCTTTAGAGGAGCATGAGTGTCTAACCCAAATATCATGGTCGCCCTGTTCAGTCGTTGTTGACAAATTTCTATCTGAGACCAAAAAGGTGTCAATGTCAGCAGTCCTGGATTGAAAGTCAAGGGGTCAACACAGTCATCAGAATTTGGCAGCCAATTAATTATTCATGACAAGGTCAGTCTGGACCAAAGTAATAGACCCACCGAGCGCCACTGCCATCCAAAGAGCCCCACAACAAACTGGAAGGTAGATCATTGTTTAACATTGCAAGTCCACCTCCAGTTGGTTAAGGTTTTTTTTTTCAGACATCAGACATCGTCCTGGAAAATACATCAGTGTGCACCTACAATATAGGTTCAGGTTGTCCCCATACAGGAGAAAATGTAGCTATTATAGTTTATGGTTTTATGCTTTTTTGTGAGAACAAGTCTGAGTTTACACCGTGAGAGTGAGGACACTGTGGAACATAAGACACTGCTCTTTCCTTTGTCAGAAAACATCTTAAGTTTGAACACAACTGTTGGGGTGGGATGTTTTTTCCCGTTTTGTCATCAGTACTTGGTTATTGTTCCTTACAGAAAAATTAATAATTTAAAAACCATTGTACCACAAAGCGATAAATAAACTCTTCTTTGTCTCCGCAGGGCCGCCCGCTGTTCCTGCAGTCGTCCAGAAACGTGTCGGTCAATATTGTCAACAGCAACAACCAGCTGCTCACACAACTTGTAACAGGTAAGACGCAGCACACTTTCATGTATTTTATTGATCTTTTTTTCTTTTGATATGATTCATGTTTTCATTTCTCAAAAACATCAAACCTGACAACACTGACGACATCGGCTGCAACAGATCCATGACATTTCGAAGTTTCATATATTCCACTGGTCAGTGCAGAGGCTTTTTTTTTTTTTTTTTTTTACAAAGCCTTCCTAGGGCAAATTTCACATTCTTTTATGTTTTTCGTATGCTTTATTACCAGTTGGAACATTCTTTTTAAAGTATGGTGAAGCTTTGTGGCTTTACTGGGATCATAAATCGTGATATTCCCTTTTAGAGATTGTTTAATTTGGAACATTGAGAGGTAATTCCAGTATTTTACATTAAGACAAACATTAGAGCAAGATCAAGGAAAAGTACATCTAAATTTTGTAGTAGATATGTTCTTTGTCATCGTTTTAATCAGTGTGCAATTTTAGATTTATCTACAGACCATATGGGGAAGTCCAGACTCTCAGGTTAGGAACCACAGCTCTAACTGTCGGGAGTCACTGCCTCATTTTTCAGGATTACACATTAGCACATCATAAATTCTTCCTCCGTTCCCCTTAAGTGTGCCAGCAGAGGCCTCAGTTGCACCACCATAACTCTGTGATCGCGCTTTCTTCTTTACATTCCTCCATTCTCCGCCTGTCACACTCTAATAGAGTTGGCAGTCTGCTGTGAATAGAAATCACTTTGTGTAAACATGCACAGGAAGTGTCTTTCACGTTAAAAAGTGCGCTGACATTTGCCTTCTGGGTCTGAAGAGGAGGAAGACGAAATCTGCTCGGATGTTTCTCTTGGATGACTAAGCGGCGTTCGTGTATGGGGAGGAACTTCACATCCCAGATGGAGAGTGACAGAATCAATTGCGCGTACGTCAATCAGTCACCCCCAGCGCAGAGTGTTTTCTGCTGCCGCGTGAGACAAAGCAATTTGAGTTGGAGGGAGTTGTCTACATTTTCTATTTCTTGTTTGTTGTGACACCAGTCTCAGTTTTGGCAGCTTGGATCTGAGTATTTTCTGCAGTTTCCTGTAGACCTTCAGTAAAATGTCACAGTAGAATTCTCTTCCTCAAACAGGTCAAATATGGATGAAGTAACATTTCACCACACACTACTCTAAATTGTTTGTTTATTCTATTCATCTCAATATGTTTGTTATTTATGCTTTTGTAGATTAATACCTCTTGCACTCCACCCCCTTTTTGTTGCAAAAAAATGCTAAAATGACATACCCAAATTAAAATGACTGTAGCTTCTGAACTGCTCTGACTACATGCATGCATGAGGTCTTCCCAGAAAGAAAACTCCCTGAAGTTTCCTGTGAAAAGTGTCAGAAACACTCTAGGTGATACAGAGACAGAGTAATGGGCCTGTGAAGTCAGTAAAAAAATGAAGATTTTGCCTAAAATAAAATAAAGAATGTATTTCAGGATGAATAATTGTCTGTGGCTTCATCTGAGCAGGTAAATGACACTGTGGGGCTGTAGGCACACTATCAATGAACATTTGTGTCAAATGTGAGGAAGATTGCTCAAAGTATGACCATTCTACAGTGTTTTTTCCATGAAAAGATCCAGGCGGAGCTCCAAATGACAAGTCGGTCACTCTATGATAGCTGATGTTGTTTGTGACAGAAACACCATAAAATATCACCAAATAAAGCCATATGAAACGTGAAAGTTACGATCCCACTTTCTAGACGGTATATCTCAGCCAGAAATAGTGGTAGAGTGAGACTCTTACCTTTTATAAACCAGCTTTGTGTCCACCTACGGCTCCGCGTAAGATCACGAGTAATCCTTTAATTTTTCCCGTCGAAAAACGGCATGACATGACTTGTCACCACTCATCACGATTTTGGACTTTGTGTGTTTAGGCTGCTCTGGTGCGAAATACATAAGAAGTAAAAGAAAAACAATAATATTTTTGAAAAGTCGAGAGCTTCCTGAATCCGGCGATAGCAAACATCACATGGTTTGATGACGTAGTGCGTCTGGGAAGTCATACGCTGAAATGTGTAAGATTAGCTGGCTAGCTACTGAAGTTATAGCCCGCTGAATGTCACATGCTACTTTTACTTTGTAATGGTTATAACAGTGAATAAAGACCTGCCCTGCTCTACAGGATTCATTGAAGGGAAACACAGAAACTTTGCCAATATTCAACCAGCTGTGTGTCATTGCAGTCTGTGCAGATGAACAATCTTTGGCTCTCTCACCGCACCGATCCAGAGGTCCGGACGCTGGTGGTGGAAGCCAAACATTGTTCGTCCGCACACACTTTGGTGACACACGGCTGGTTGAATATCAGCAAAGTTTCCCTTTATATTCATGGTCTTCTGTCTCGATTGCCAGTGATGTGTTTGTTCACTTTCACACTCTGATCTGTATTCTATTGCAAGGCTTTTTTTTCTACCTATCTTAATCTTTTTTACCTGTTTTAGTTGCTGAGTGAGTTTGACATCCTGGAAATATCCTTCAAACATAGATTGTAGACCCCTCTGTCTGCTTCTCTCTGGAATAGCTTTGGGTTTTTTTTAAACTTTTAAATAATATGTCTTCAGGGTGTGCAGTTGATTACAGTGTGGGCTCCATGCTAGCTCCAATAGCTTGACGGACCATTATAAAAGTGAAGGGCTTAGCGAAGGGTTGATTGACAATCATCTAAAACAAGACAACTAAAGCCAAAAACTACTGCTTTTTTTGACATGTGAACAGCTACTTGAGGCTTAAAATTGACATAAGAAATAAGCATGTTTACTGGTACAAAAAAGCAGTTTATGTCTCTTTAGCTAATATCAACATTTATGACAACAATACAAGGGGTGACTCTTTCTGTAATTCACCCATTTATATTTTTGTTGTGCTAACTGTGCCCATCATTTCCTACAGACAGTGGCTGTAATCACCTTGGATTTGTAATAAAAATAGATTCCAATCGAGATATACAGTCACATGTGTAAATAAACAATACAAGACATTTAGAGAAACTTCTGGTAGTGACAAACCCAAAGAGACTCCGACATTCCCCTGCTGTGAGTTTATTCAGGTGACACTTCCTGGTGAGTATTATGCTCCTCTTTGGCTGTAATGACACATTAAGCAAAACATGTTATCATTTAATATTCAACAGTCTCACAAATGACACCAAAATGACAAGAAACTATGATGAGGTTTGGCTCTGAAAGTAAAGTTTGAGTATTCTTTTGCCTAAGTCGCAGGTCCTGCAGCACACCTTGAATGTCTTCCACCTGGATGCATTTTAAATGTCCAAATCCAGAGTTAATTCGGTAAGAAATCAGCTCCAGTCGCTCCTCTTTGATGTCTCCCCTCTTTCTGTGTGTGTTCGGTTCAGGATCCAGTGGATTTAAAGCACGAGGCAAGATGTTTGAAGTCAAATCCACCTCTGGGAAGCTGCTCTTCTCCGCCGACGAGCAGGAGGTGGTGGTGGGCGCCGAGAGGCTCCGAGTGATGGGTGAGTGACCAGCTGATGTGTACAGAAACTGACGGGTTGTCAGGATCTAATGTGTGAACTCAAAGCGGATACATCTGGTTACTGATGATGCTGGTGTTCCGACAGAGGACATTTTGTTTTGCTGGCCATGTGTGTTGCTGTGACTTTGGTTCATGTTTGGTTGCGGTGTGTTTGTTACGGCGTCAAGGTGTTTCAGCTGCTTCTTATCATGAACTCGCTCTTGCAGTGTGAAAGGCTTAGCTTTAGATTTGAATTTGAAGGGTGCATTTTTCTTACCATTATCTTTTTGGAGTTTAAATGGTAGTTATGACTCACAATGTTTATTAAACCAACTGGAAATTGTAAGTTCACTTATTCCAACTGGAAACGTACATACTATGCACACACACATACACACACACACACACACACACACACACACTGTAACTGAGCTGATGTGCTGTGTCAAGCTGACATACAATAAATGCAAAGTAGAATAATGTAATGCTTATATTAGCATCATAAGCAGTCAGTGAGGAGAGCAGGGTTCAGATCTGTGCAGGTAGTACTCGTGTGTGAGAGCAGTAAGATGACAACTAGCAAGACAGGATGATTTTTTAAGCTTTTTTCTGGAGATTGTAAATTAAAGCTCGGTGAAGTGAAGACAACGATGGTAGAGAGCTCATATTTGCCAGCAGGAATCAGGGAGGAGGAGGTGACACGTAGTCCTTAGACAGGAGCTAAGACATGAAGGAGCTGTTCTGATTGCAGTGGTCAGTCCGCAGCAGAGGATAGTGGGGGCGACATTAGTCTGCCTACAGGAAGCGGGAGATTTAAGCTTAATGTTGTCTTCTCATTGCTGTAGTCCATGTATCAACCGCACGTGATTGGCATTCATGTGGTTTATGTCACGAGACCAGTGCTGCTCGCTGATAACACAAACAGATGCAACTTTGTTCTTTTATTTATCTTTTTTGTAATGTGGAAAAAACTGCTAGTAATTTGGTCCTTCTTGATTTATTTATTTTTTGGGGGGACGACATTAGCGTACGTCACAACTTCAGTTCAACTTATTCACTCGGGCTCTTCTTGTGCCCACCGTGGACAAAGTTGTCCAAACAAAGTGATATTAGTCAAATGAAGACACTGTGGGTCACATGAAATGCAGAGAATCTCTCTCAAAATGGTGCCCCTTTAAATGCAATTAAATGTTACGAAGAAGTTGATAACATTTGCTGTTTGGACAGTTGAATAGATTATTTTAATGTTCAGCATTTTGCACATTTGGCAGCATGTATTGACTTTGCAACTACAAAGCAGGATGCAGAAGATCAGAGTAACAGGCTATTGACCAGATTTTGCTAAATTAACTTGGGAAAATAAGTCTTTTTTAACATATTGAGCATCCTATTTGTGGTTGTGTGTGTGTGTGTGTTCTTCAGTTTCAAGAATTTGTTCAGTGATTATGCTGCCAGGTGCAGTGGATAAGTCATGAAAGAGGCGTGTGTTGGTAGGTGGTGCACCTCCCAGTTTTTCTCTTTTAGTTTATGTTTATTTAAGAAGCTTTATGCTAAGAAAAATCCTATTATCCAACACTGCCTGACACTCTGTGTCATCATCCTCCAAGTCTTCACTAAAGCTTTATGTTGTTAATACTGAATATACAACTATCAAATGAAGATAGTCTGGATGTTTTGTGCATTGTTTTGTAAATCGTTTTATACTTTTCCCAAACTCGAGTGTGGCATATTTGGCAAAGTTTTGGGTCTCCAGTATAATTTAACCCCAAGATCCCTCTGTCCATTCCAATGGACATTACTTTCCTAAGATGTCTAGGTCTATGATTTCTGTCATGTGACTCCACCCAAATGAAAAGACTTATTTGATGGGATGTGTATAAGCCAATCACAGTGTTCTATATGATCTAAAGTGGACTGCAGCAGAGCCAACCATGAAGCAAAGAGGGCAACACGTTTCAGTCCATTAATCATATTGTTGAAGCACATAATTTGTGTTGTTTTAAGGTAAACATGAGATGTTATATTACTTACATATGTCAAAAATCATATGAAAGATTTATATTATATAATATATTATATATATAATATTTATATCTCTAACATGATTTTGTTGTGATACAATCAGCATATAGTACATCCTATTGATTATTTACACAAAATATTAATCTCAGGAGGTTTTCTTTTTTTTTTTTTTTTAGTCATGATAATAAATACAATACAAAACATTTATGCAATGTGTTTTATAGCGTCACATCATTCACTGATATGAGTTAACCATTCATAAAAACATTAGCTAATAAACTTGTGTTTTTATACAGCACATTTAAAAACAGCTACAGATGACCAAAGTGTTGTACAAATTAAAAGAATGGCACACGGATATCTAGCAATATAACAAATATAAAACAGAATAACACCGGTGAGAACAATTTTACGTAAAAAAAATATAATAAAATACTAAAATATTAAAACCACTAACAACCAAAAGCCATGAAAAACATTTATTTGTAAAGATTTGTCATAAAAGTGTCAATGGAGTAATAATTTATGAGACTGTTTTTTATTTATTCATTTTTTATTTCTTTTTCATTTAATTAAATCAACATAAATTAGCTAAATTACTCAGCATGAGCGCTTTAAACTGTTTTAAAATGTTTTAAACTTATATCAGAGTTATGATGTCATGATTTCAGAAATAATTAAGTTAGCATCCATCAGTGACAAGATATTTTCATCCTTTAAATACATTCTGATGCAAAATTTCCAGGTTATGTATGTAAAGTGTTATTATATCTGCATCTGTTTATTACTAATACTACTACTTGCTGGAATTATGTGCAGAGTCTGTGTCAGCAAATGTAGTTGCAGCGAAAGGCCCTTGACTACCACAATGAAATTATACTGAAAAGAATACGGTGATATTGATATCATTGAAGATGTGACCTTACAATTTATTTCAATGCCTCACCACTTGATGCAGACGTCAGGGATTTCAAAGACGAGAAATACCAGTAAAGACTTTTTCCAGACTTACAACTCTCCGTATTAATTAGGTTTAAAGAAATCAGCCGACCGTGCTGCACGAGGACAGATTTAATCATCGCTTATTTCTTATTATTTTGTACACTCACTCATACAGCAGGATAATGAGGAGGGAACTGAAATAACTTGCAGTGAGCATAATTAAGATATAAATTAGAGTCTGCTGGATGTTAAGCCCCGGCCAAATAACACACACGTTTTTCCGAAGTTTTGATGTCTTTGATTCACAGTTGATCTCCTTTTCATTTTTGTAACATCCTTTTCCTTCAACCTTTCTAATTCCTTGTTTCTTTAATTTCTTCCTCTCCTCCCTCCCACTTAAAAAAGTATTTTCTGCATCTGGTTCCTGTTTCCTCTCGAGCATCACTCACCATTATACTTCCATCTGCCATCTTTCACCATCACTCATCCACCCGCCCACCCGTTCATCAATCCATCCATTCAATCTCATTAATAGATAAACAGATATTTGAAGTGTCTTCCTCTTGACTGGGCCGCACATTTCCACTTAAGAGCTCCCATGGGTGCACTGTCTCTCTCTCTCCACCGCTGACTTTCTCTCCCTGACACACACCTTTCAGAGCCCTCTGTGTGAGCAATCACTCTTCATCCTCATCTACATTCATTTACATCCTTTCCAGCCTCACTGAGTCAGAGTTCATTACTGTCACCCACCTCAGCAAAGTGCTGCTCTTAACAGAGGGAGACGCAGATGGAGGGTGGTGGAGGAGGGCGGGGAGGGACTCGTAAGGACAGGTAGCATTGCGAGTTGTCTAATAGACGGGAGTTGTTTTTGACGCAGTATTTATTTCAAAGTCAAAACTATTTAGAATATTCACCCGTCACTGTCTATTTAGACTCAGCATCAAACTTTTAACATCCACAACATTCTGACATCAGTAAACACAACAAGCTTATGTTTACCCAACCGACTGCTGTGATCGCTGTTGCGTGATGTTCACACAGGCACTTGTGGCTCCACTTTGATTTCCAGCTTGAAACTGGAATAACACAGAAAAGGGGTTTTAGAAGATCTCTTGATGTCAGTCAGTCTGAGTCATTGAAGACAGGCAGGAGACTTTAAACAAGACTAACAGGACCAAACAAGTATTGATAAAACAAACAATCAATTAATTATCTTACTTAATCATTATAACTAACTATTCTTGGAGCTTAACCAGTAAAGGGGTGAAATCTCTCAGGTTTGTCCTGAGTGTGGCACTGGAGCAAAGCTCAAAATGAAAAAGGTTCATCCTCTGGGGAGCACTGGTCACAGTCCATCTTGACGTTCATGGAGGGCATGAGACATCTGAAAACTCAGAAGTAATGACATAAAGCTGTAAGGTTTATTCTGATTGGAGTGCATATAGAAAAATCTGGGCATCACCAAAATGACAGTGGTTCATTCTCTGGGGGTCATGAATATCCACAGCAAATTTAACTTGTCATAACTTGTCATAAAACGACAAGTGCTTGTCAGAGTTTAAGCTCAAAAACAAATGACTAAGAGACAGTGCTGTAGTCGTTATTCAAACATAATAATTTTTTAAATATTACTCATTTCTTTTAAAATAAGTATTGCATTACTTTACTTAATTACTCCCTGTAGAAAGTAATTCAGTGCACCCAAGAAGCATTTTCACGTAAATGCAAAGTGACAATAATATAACTTTAAGCCTTACATACGCCTGCATATCAACACAGAACAAAACAGGGGAATAAATAAAACACTGCATTAGACTTTAACTGCCTCAAAATCAAACCATATTGATAAACTCTCCGCCAAGTAGGTGATATTCCCTCCCCCTCTGCATTTTGCAGCCTGCATCACAATTAGGTTATTTGCATCACTATCATTATTAGGTTATATATGCCGTCACCATGGAAACACTGTGGTGTATTTATTTCGTTTTTATTTTGCACCAACACAGAATATGTTTTTTTGTATTTTTCACTTTTTTTTTCCAACACAGAACATTAATTTTAACTTTCGAATTCCAACAATATTTAGCAAGTAGAACAAGACGTGCTTTCCAGCCACCAGATGGCGCTATTTTCACCGTCTTAATTGCGGCTGAGGCTGTCAGATCATATACTTTATTTACTATTTTATCCACTTTGCTTCAACCGATACCAACCAAAATGTTATCATCCGTTCCTTGTCACATTATCCACCTTTCCTGAAAACTTCATCAAAATCCGTTCATTACTTTTTGATTTATTTTGCAGACAAACAAACAGACCAACGCTGGCAAAAACATAACCTCCTTGGCGGAGGTAATAAAAGAGGTCGGCTTTCCCAACCTATTAATGGCCTGAAACTATATATAACTAGGCCTAAATAAAGTAATATGAGATTTGCCCTCCTAACACCCAGATGATGTCAGAATGAAAAGGAAAAACACATATTTAAATGGTGTATGAAAAGCGTTTAACGAGCCAAACACACTCAAACAAACTTGATTTCCCCACTCACCAAACCATGGCTTTATAGTTGACTGGTCTAGCTTATGTGACGTGTTTATCACTAAAGCAGCGGTTATACCCCAGGATGAGGAGATCCTCAAATTGTTTGTCACACATGCTCCTTCTTGGAGTCTCTGTTATCAGCACATTTAATTTATTTATTTTAACCTGTGTAATGCAAGTAACTGCATTATTGTTTGATAAGTAACTGTAATATTTTTATGGAATTTAGAGCAGTAACGTTACATTCCTGACAAGTGTTATGTGGTTACAGTAACACGTTACTTTGTATTAAACAAGTCAACTTTGTAATGCATTACACCAGCACTAGTAAGGAAAAACCTTGGCTTGGGTCACGGTTGGGTGACCTTTGTAGTTGAGAGCATTAGCTTCTAAGTTATGGAATAGTGGTCATGGTTGAAAGAAACCATTGTTTGAGCAAATTTGAATTTGCTAGGGGCGGGGCATCTGGATTTCCAGGTTAGTAGTTAGTAGCTAGTTACTAAAATGGACAGGCGGAGGCTACTTGCTGTAGCTCTAATTGAGGGTGAGAGGCTGTCAGCAAATAGTTTGATGAGCACAAGGAAACAGAGATGTGTGTGGGAACATGAGACCCTAAAAAAGAGGGAGGATCATGGTGGATACCTCATGTTGGTCCAGGAGCTTCGCCTCCACGATTGCCATTTCAAGCACTGCACTTATCTGCCTCCATGCCTGCTGTTTTCTATTGAGATCATGGTAACTGCGGTTTGTAAAGTTGTGTAGCTCTGGTTATCCAACAGTCACTACCACCAGTTTCTCCTCCATTGTCGTGTCGTGACCACCGCAGACGGCTCGTCTCTCAAATCATCTGACTGGACAAAGGGAAAAAAACTGAGATGACGTGGAGCGCAGTTCCACTATGAGCTGAAGTTTGTTTCCCTTACGTTCAGAGTGCTCCAGCAACAACGCCACACCTCTAGAGCTCAGAAACGCAAGGCGTGTCACAAGGCAAAAACAGCAAGCTACAGGCATTAAAAACAATTACAAAGAGCAGTCTCCAGATGCTAAAACACGTTCTGTGTGATCAGGGACACAAAAGTTTCACTTCACAGTGACTAATCGAGGGGCCTAAATCTGCAATAAACCTTTTGTACATTTTTTAAAATGATATTTACACACATGTTTAACAAAAAAGACAAGTAAGTCCTGTGTAGACCTTTAGTCTAAAGTCATCTTTGTGGTCTATTTCAATCAATGGTATGAAAAGTAACTCAGCAAAACAGCTCACATTTAATTGGAGAGCTTTCAGAGAACATTTACTATGTAAGTCAGGTTTTATTCTCTGTTGAACTGGGACTCGGATTAAAACATACGTAGTTGCCTTTGTGATTATGTTGTCATATTTTTAGCCATTTGACTCTGCTGAATATTAAACTGACTGCAGGTTTGGCTCTCTTCTTTTAATTAATACAATCCAAGAGCCATTCATACAAATCATGTGTACAGGCTGTGCCCTCTGGAGACAGACATGACAGAACTGGAAAAAAAAAAAAAAAGAGTCGAATTCAGTCTTTCAGAGCGCTTCAGTCAGTTGTGGTGACAACACTAAAAAGCCTTTGGGAGCAGGTGTAGGGAGAGAGTCAGAGCAGAAACACAGAGGGAGAGAGTGCCAATGATTTGCCAATTACTCCATTTATCTCCACAGCCGTTTGATGAGGCTGCTCAGGGCTACGAGGCTAATCAAACACCTTGGCAACCGCTGCCTCAGCAGACAGCGACGGGCCTTTGAGTTCCCAAAAGGTTTCTGTTGTACGAAAAGTTTCTGTGTGTGCACCTGAGTGTATATTCGTGTCTCTGATTATTTTATTATAATGTATCTGCATGTGTCTTTGTCTTTGAAGCTGGTGAGAATTGTCTCATCTCTAAATAGCTGCAGCAGGTTTTCATTTGAATATTTTCAATATAGCTGCCAGTACAAGGTTCATTCATTGTCATTGAAAAACAAAACAAAACAGAAGGATTCAGATTTCAGTGCAAAATCCATAACAATATTTTTCTCTTTTTTTAATACTTAATAAAATAAGCCATAGTTCTCTAATACGCGTGTTTAATTTTGGCTTAATACCACACCAGACCAAAGTAAAACAAAGTCTATAAAATGGCTAATTGTAACTGAAATATTATTACAATTGAAATATTATGTATTTGATCAAAGGCTATGACCAAATAATTGAAGAATATTTCCAAGCATTTAGTACCAGATGTATGTACATCATGTTTCAATCATAGGCTGCTACCGACATCGCCCATTGGTTTGTAATGTTAAGGTGTGAGTCATATTAAAATTTACCCTCTGTATAGCTGCCATGAATGTTGAAATTAGCTCTGGAGACCAAATCTGTATTTTGTACCAGGCTGTAAACAAGTCTATTTCTGCTATAAAGTTGGGCATTTTAACATGGTGGATGTTTTGGAGTCAGTCTCAAGTGGCCATTTGAGGAGCTGCAGTTATTGGCACTACTGGGTTGGCTTCGTTTTTCAGCTCAGGACGTTGCTGCTTGGTTTCAATGCTGCAGAAAGTATTTGATCAGCTTTCAAAAAGAGTAGAATGGGGCAAGAATGAGTGCTTTAATCCAGAAATGAGTTAGCAATTTAGCACCCTGCTTCCATTGTCTTTGAGCCAATGTTTTTTTTAATGGGTTTTTTGTTAGATATCTGAAATAAGGATTTTCATGTTTTGTTCTATGACATAAATACAGCAGTAAATACCCCATCTGTACATTTTTAAGCCTTAACATTTCTTTAAAACAACAGTTTCTAACAAGTGGCTAAATTAAACTGCAGAACATCATGCAGAACATATATTGACAATAATGTTACAGTAACAGTGTTGAAGTCATGTGACTGTGGTGTTGTTGTTTTATAGTCTAACATTAGCTTTTTACTTCTGTCGATTGCATTTTAGCTTCAAAAATCCTAAAAGTGGTGTTTATTTGTGATGGTTATCTTGCTGAGTAAAAATGTCTAAGTATAAGAAAGTTATAAAAACTCCCGAGTTGGCCTACAAATAAACGTTATCCCTGCACCACTCGTTGTGGTTTGTTGTATAGGTACATGACTTAATGCTCCTACACAAATAATTTGTCTCTTAAGTTCAAAAGCTTTGAGTACAATAGGTGTCTGAATGAATGCTTTGTGTATGCATTTGCAGTCGGCATTTATCTGTGCATGTGCTCCTGTCCGTCCAACACACAGGAGTGAAACCGCAGCTCTTAATGCTCAGATCAGACCTGAGGACGAGCTGTTATCTGTCCTCTCGTCCCTTTGACGTATGAAGGGACTGTGGAGGCTTCTAAAGCTGCCACATGTCATTACCGAGTCCTTCCTTCCCAACCAATAAAATGCATAATTATTCCCTGCATATAACTTTAACTGGCCTGGCTGAGGTCATTGGAAATCCACGATACTGCTATCATTGGCTTCATTATGGCCTCTACAGCTATTTACAGTCCAGTCAGACACGCCGACTGGCTCCCAGCAGACACACAGTAAATGAGAACACACAAACAGGGGGAATATGATGATCAGCCGGGTCAAATCATAGTTAAAAAACTTTCTTTATGCTTAGCTTCAGACATTTCGGCTGCAGATATTGTTGTTACATGTGAGAATGAGCTGTAACACACAGTTTGCATGTAGGTACGATGTGATTTAGAAAAACGGATTTATTAAGACTGAAACGCAACAGCTCCCTTTTTTATCTCCTGACATTATGATGTAATCTCTGCTTTAAACCCCTCTCAAAAAGTATATAACTCTGATGGAAAATACAATGCAGCACCCTTTTTAATATAATGTATGTAATGTTTCACGCATTTTTTGATTTTTTTTTTTGATTTATTTAGACTGCAGTACATGTTTAAAAAAAACAATTGCAAAACATACGGGTTAAAGTTTTTTTAATCATCCCTCCATCCAGGAGCTTGATGTGATTTTGTGAGTAGGAATGTCCAAAAATGTTACTGTATGCGTCTGTCAAGTCCCATCGATGTAAGTTCAGTAAAAGCTTGAAGGGCAGCAGCTTTGTACAGTAGCAGAGGTTTGTAAGTCACCGGGTCAGCTGATATTCCCTCCACATATTTTCCTGCACCCGCGCAGGCCAGCCTCAAATCAAACTCCAGCTCCAAAATAAGCACTGTCACTCATGCGATGTGTTCATGCTGTTTTCCCCTCAGAGCTCGGGAGAAAACTGCTGAGCAGCCGACTGGACTGATAAATACAGTATACAGCTTATAGCGGAGAGTGGACAAGGCCAGAGGTATTTAAACTTTTACAGGCAGAGAGCCCACAGGGAGAAATACAGGAGTCACCTTGGTGCTCAGGATCAGAGTCATGTTAACATCCCCTGCTTTGGAGAGAAGCAGCGGGAGGAAAGCAGGTGGTGACTTACACAACACGGAATTGTTTTGGATGAACATAACTGGATTCATATGGTTGCTTACTGGGCTGAGTGGGGAATAAATGTGTTGTGGAGGGGAGGTGGAGTGGTTGATCAGGTGTACTAAACTCACCTGACACCTGAGAGCAGAGTTTGTGTCTTGTCTTTTGCTGCGAGGCAACATTAACACTGTCATTATTCAGCCACAATCGTTCTTTAACCTTAACCAAGAGTTGCCTAAACATAATCAAAGCAGATGTTAAATCTGGGGTAGACAGTTTTATTTTGCCGTCAATGGGCAGAAAGCCCTCAATAACCTTTCAACAGATCGTTACCAAGTGGTCTGAGAGAAACACTAACTTCAGCACCTCTGCTTGGCTCTGTTTTCAGGTTTTAGAAAATATAGCACATGATAGAAAACTTTGACCAATCACAGATTAATTCAGAGAGAAGGTGTTCCTATTGGCTGTCATAAAATGCAGATGGGCGTGTTCATCCCAAATGCTGAAAGCTTGGTTCAATGGCGGAAATTTAATTGCTCTTCCAGCATTTGCAACAAGTGCCCAGTCTGTAAAACAATCCAAAAAAGTAAGATGAATTTAATCAAAAAGTGAGTGTAGCAGAGTCTGACACTAAGTGAAATAAAACATGTCAGTATTATCGAAGCGTTTCAAAACTGGAGAGAAAATGTTGCTAATACTTATGCCCTCTGCTTATTGTAGACAAAGACTCATGGCTGTGGCTAATTCAAGCTCATGTTAACGCATTATTGGCAGCAGCTCCAACAGCTGGTTTCCAGTGCAAGAATGAATCAATACAAAATACGTTTCCAAACACACAGATAATGTAAAATAAAAAGAGTAATAGCATCTGTGACCTCATGCACCATTTCTCCTCCTCTGTTTTGCTCAAATGAGCAAGGACCAGGCACCTTTGGCGATAGAAGTGATCATAAACAAACATAAACCCCGTGCGGTCCGCCATGTTGTTTTGAGAGTTTGCCGTGACTTGCCTGGAACACTATGAACTTGTGAGTCGTGACTTGAAGTGGTGACTTACGGGCTCAGAAACTTGCCTCTAATGCAGCATTAGTTTGAGGGACCCGTAAACTAAGTAAAAGGGCTGCATGCAGAGACTGTATAAATGATGGACGTAGTTACAGTGATTTCACCGGTTGGTTTGCGGACTCCTGTTTTGAAACCACAAGTTTATTTAGGCCATCGTCATCTTGATTTTTTTGGAGCCAGAAGTGACCATGTTTGGGCAAGAGGTTGGTGCTGTGGAGGAGCGAGGGACAGATCTGACCTCAAAGCGGAAGACACAATCGACAGAAAATTTTAATGGGTGAGTTGAGTTATAAAAAAAATTCACCCCCTGTACAGTTGTGACAAAGGGGAAATTAGCTATAGAGACCAAAACCTTTTTTTGCACCAGGCTGTAAACGTGTTTATTTCTGAGCATTTTGATGCGGGCTGTCTATGAGGAATGATTGACTTCCAGAGCCAGCCTCAAGTGGCCGTTCAAAGAACTGCAGTTTTTGGCACTTGCATATTGGCTTCATTTTTCAGCCTCAGAGGTTGCCGCTTGGCTGCACGCTGCTCTACAATAAAATAAATCAATATATGTGAAACAGTGGGTTATCATATGAACCTGCGCTCGTCTGGTGGGTGGGCTCGTCATTCTTTATTTGCCAGACGTGTATATGCAAATATGTCTATTATGTTTCCTCCAAAACGTATTAGCTAGTGTAAATGACTTGTACATGAATGTAATTTGAAGATACGGTTGACTCACCCCAAGAAGTATTTTTCCAGACTTGTGCCATCAGACAGGCTGAAACATTGAGTGTAATTACAAACCTTTAGGTAAGAAACTAATTGGCCTGAGTTTGGAATTAAACCCTTGGTTGTCGAAGTCGAAGGTAAATGTGTCCACAGATCAAAAGCATACACTGAAAAGCTTTTCGAGCAGTAATCCTCCTCTGTTCGGAGAGCACATCATTTCCCACCTCTGTTGTGTAGCATATTTTTCATGCTTGCATTTCCCTTTTCGTTCTTTCACCCTCACATGCAAGTGCACACATCTTATATCTCGCCTTCACCATAATCAGGACCACGTGCCCCACAACATAATGACATTACCTAGTGATGCTTTTGTTCCTCTTCATTTTTGTTGTAATTATAATGAAAACCCCTTTCATTACCCTCAATTATGTCCCGTTGACTCACCAAGGTCCAGACTCATTCAGAATGAATTCAGCCCCAGATAATAGTGTAGAGCAGACTGTAGGGGGAAGAAGTGAGCAGATGAGGAGAGAAGAGGAAAAGAAAGGTGAGGAGAGAGAAAGGTAATTGGAAGAGAGTCTTCACCCCCTCCTTCCTCCGTACAAGACGTGTTATCAGCAGCCGGTCTGCTTTGATGCACTCACTAAGTAATTACCACTCCACATTATGGTACTCGGCCTCTTTCATATTCTGCACAGGCAAATCAAGGATGGCTGGATGATTACAGAGGAGCATTGTGAAAGAAAAAATCGTTTCTCTTTCTTGTCTACTTTCAAATATGTAGCGTTGTACTGCAGAAACTCCATCTTTCTCTGGTAGTCTGAGATGAGAGTGAAGCAGCTCTTTGGTGAAGCTCATGATCAATGATAAATCCATGTTCAGATTTGGCCACATTTATAACCTCAAAACACATTTAGCTACAGGATGTTACTCATCAAGAGATCAAATCATTCATACAGAACTATTTTTGAGACAACATCAAAGCTGTTAACTCAAAGACGATATTTCAAAGGTTTTATAGAGTTTAAAGGACAGTTGTTTTTATTTAAAGCGTCAGTTGTCGAGATACACATCAGTAAGCAACCACTGCTGTTATTTTGTACTTTGAGTCGTTTTGTTCCTCTGATCTTGCTCACCTAGACATGTACTCCCCACGGGCAGCTATTAAAACACACTATCTATATCTACTACAATTCTTTATTATGAAAATTAAAAGCCATAGTGGAGGGAAAAATTAAATAAAAGATTAATTCAATCTAAACACCAAATATATTTCTGTATATTTCTAATCTGCTTCAAATAAACTCAGTAGATACTATTTTACAAGCTGCAGTCCTCTCTAAACAGCACTATGAGTCAGTCATCAAATAGATTAGGACCATAAATAGGCAGTATAATAAATCTATGGCATGTTATTTCACATATATCATACTGTGCACACAGTATAAACCCAACCAACCATCATCCCAAAATGTGGAGTCTTCAGTAGCAGCTGACAACCAAACCCATAACAGAGGTCAGAGTTAGGCTGGAATGTATTACTGGACATTTTTGTGGGCTTAAAAATGACTCATGCACCATGCAGAGCTTCTGAAACTCTATTCTTAACTTCAATTTTATTTTGTCCCTGGAGGGCAATTCGTTGTACGGCAAGTAAAAACACATGAAAAGGCACGAGTGAACACACGAGAATGTACGTAACAATTGAGAGGAGCCAAATACAGTGAGCTGTAGCAACAGTGGACGCTGGAATACAGCCATTGTGATGTGAAAAATAAATGAATGAATTTACTGAGCAAATTGGATGATTAGCAGCAGCTGAAGTGAACAAGGGTAAGTAAATGCATAGTGACCCTGCGGGATGGAAAAGATGGATTACAAGATCAACATCTTTCCAACATTGAAAAATCTAGGTATCTATAGACATCAAAAAAATGTATGTATGTATGTATGGTGGACATTTCAACTCGGAAATTCTGACCTCCGACTTTGACTGTAACTTAGCAAGTCTGAAAAAATAAACCTGATGATGAAGTAGCGATGTCAGTAATGCATGACAGAAAGCCTCAGTGGTGGGGCCGTGGTGTTTGACAGACTTGTGTTTGTAGAATCCAGTGGAAACTCTACAGGGACCGAAGGTCACAATATCTCTGCCTCTGCTGCTTTGATTTTGACCAATTTTTCTCTACTCTATGGGGGTGCAATAGTAAATCACTGGAGTTCTCCATTAACTTTTTCATTTAAGTATTAATATCATCATCATGCAAACCACAATTTTAATGTTTGAACTTGTGTCAACCCAGTCTTTTAACTTCTAGATTGAAATTAAATTCTATCAAAACTCGAACTGAATCCTCCCCCCTCTGAAGTCCAGCGTATTCTGCCAAATCACAGCAACAGTTCAGCTAACATGCAGTGAAATGAGGAGCTGAGGCAACATCTGCACCTCCCACTCTGGTCCTTCAGAGAGCGGACTGAGGATGATCTCCTGAAAGTGGGATCAGAGTCAGAGTTTCAGATGGCAGATGGATGAGACAATGCCAAAGTCGTAACTCTTTAACAGCCTCTTTGTATAATGTAACAGTCTAAACCGAAAAAGAGAATCGAAACGTTAAATATTAACTCAAGGGCTCCAGAGAGCATAAGAGGAAGAGAGAGAGGGAGAAATATGTTACCCTTAAAGGGTACAAATAAATGTTTAAGTGGTGTGATTTTATAAACTGCTTTTGAAGTGCATTGAACCCCTGGTTGAACTCTGTGGATTCAGCTGATAGCACAGCCTTCCTTTTAATATGTTTGGCTGAACTTTGAACTCAGCTGGCTTTGTCTTGCTGTTAAACCAGCTGCAGAAGATGTGGACCTGCAGAAATTGTTTTGTTTGTGTATGTCCCTTCATTGATGCTGGAGACAATCTGAAAGTGATACTGTTAATTTAATGAGAGGTCATAAAGTCTATTTAAAATGTGATTACAGGGACAGAGTTACCTCTTCCGCAATATTCTTAGCAGCTACCTTGAAGGACAAATCAGTGCGTTTACAACCTCTGTCTTACTTTTATTTTAGTTTTAGCTAATGCTTTGAACAGTTTAAGGAATTATTAATTATTATATAGGGTGATGATGATGCTGGGGTGGTGGGGGGGCTTTTGATTCATATGAAGAGAAAGTGATGTACAGCGTCATAATGTTAAAATGCCAGAATAGGTCATTTACCAATGACTCCTAAAACAATATTGTTGGGTACCAGCTAAAGGCATGTGCACTAATGGTCGCAGTTTTATGGTGCAGACATACCAAACTGACATCAAAGAACAGATGCTCACAGACTTTGGTCGACGGCCGACCGTCGGCTTGGTGTGTCAGGGCCTTTAAACGTGTGGTTAACATTGTGAAATGGCCGCAGTTGCATACCAAGCTAAGTGGTTTTACCCAGCTGGCCCCCAACATCATTAAACATTGATATTTGGTTGACTTTAAGTTATGACGAGAGGTGACCAAAATTTAATGTCAGAACAACATCTGATGCCAATTTGACGTGGAATACTGATAACAGATGATGTTGATATTTTGTTGGTTTTAAGTTGTGTTGGTAAGCAACCAAAATTCAGCGTCTTCCGAATATTTTCTGCCAAAGTCTTGTTGACGTAGAGTAACAACATTTAATTGTAAGGTATGGAGACTAAAACTCAATGTCTGCAAAATGTCATGATATTACTGCCCACACAACGTGAAATTCAAACATTATTTGACATTAAAAATATCGTCAACCCGATTTTCATTACAACCAAATTTAAGGTCCGTTCAAAGTAAGGGTCCAACATCTTGTGGCATCCGTGCCAGCTGGAGGGTAACAAAACTACTTGGCTAGGTGTAGAAAAAGGTCATGTTTTAAGTAAAACAACACGTTTGTTAAAGTGACTTGTGGTCTCACACGGGACACCTGGGTAAAAGTTCTGCGTTTGTTTTTCCCATCCACCATGTCAACCTGTTTTCTACACGGACTTTGTCATTTTTTACACCACATCCCCTGACTTCTTCCTTTGCTCTCATTATAATTACTATAACCACTAGAGGCTGCTGCCGAACATAACGTAAATATGGGTCGTAATAAGCTGCTTGCACAGACAATATGACCGTTTTTTGTATGACAGCAGGCTGCAGAGTGCACATAGCAACACAGTTTGTCTACAGAGCAGAGCTATCCATTGTGCATTGCATTGGGCTTTTTCCATTAGCTTTAACTGATAAATAACAAACAAATAAATTGAATTTAAAACTAAAATTTCACATTTTGTGACATATGGTGAAGTTAAAGAGGGAGGAGAAATCCAGCAAAATAAACTGGATAGTAAGTATAATTTATTAATTCACCTTTTATGGTTGATTTTACAGTAAACTGTAAATATAATCCCGTATTTGCATTTCTGAATATGAGATGCTTTAAGGCAAGACAAGATGCCTCAATAACAACAGCTCAATTCTGCTAAAGAAGTTAAATCTATAGGGCCAAATCATGTCAACAGTCAGCAGTTTATCAGCTGTTCATCTGTCACACACCCAGTGTGCTGTTCACAATACTTTTCCCATTAAAAAGGATAATCCATATTTTCACCTTTTTGCCACCTGGTACATTCTGCACTCTACAGCCTCAGTTTTAACTGGTAAGAAAACTGAGGCCAAATTAATAAACTCTGGGGTCAACTGTGAACTGTGGAGGAAAATAGCTTTTTACGTCACCTCATTAATGTGTAGGATTCACCGGCTCCGTACATCCATTGATGGAGCCCAGAACCTAAATTGGTGCAATCATTGTGGTCATGACCTGCAAAAGCAAAATCTAACAAGAACTCCCTGACAAAATAAAAAAAAGACATCATAAAAACATCCATCCTTGAGGGAGACAGACAGGGAAACTTCAGGAAATTAATTGGAAAGTTTTTAAAAAGCTTCACCTAACAAACAAAGCTCACTCTCTCACTCTGTTTCTCTACAGTTGAGCTGTGGGATTATTTTAACCACACCTTTGACCTCAGCTTTCTTTCCTTCAGGCTCTGATTTATTCTCTGTCATTACTGAAACAGCTCCGACCTTCAGCCGCTGCGAGTAAAGCTCTCCCACAGCTTCCACCAGACTTGATCACAGGGTCACGGCCAAAAAGGGCTCAGAGATCAGCCGCCCTCTGTACACTCGCTCCGGGAGGTCTGACCCGCTCTTTCTTGGCCTGTTTTGTAATGAGGGAAGTCTGTTTGTGTTATGATGTTTTCCTCCCAGCTGCTCAGAAGGCGCTAGTGTTATTCCACCCTTGTCTTCGCCTTGTGGACCCTCAGTAGCCTGAAGCTAACCTTGCGTCAGCCTTTTGGCTCCAGGGTCGCCCACGATGTTATGAGGCCTCTGTTGAAATATTTGCCCTTGGGAGAGTGTCTATTCTCAGAGCTGCCTGTGAGGACTTTCAATGCATTTCTTTTTTTTATGTGCTGGACCATTTTCAGTGAAGGCAGACAGAAAAAGTGGGGCAAAATGAGAGGGTGGTAACATGCTGCAAAGAGCGCAGGACAATTTTGAACCCGGGAAGTTAAATTGAGCCAATTGTCAATCCCCCTGGGACAACCCTCTCAGGGTCCATGCTGCTCCCAACCAGGGCTCAGTCAAATGTTTTTTGTTTTGCTTTCTTTTTGTTACTAGAGCCATTTGGTTAAAGTGTTGGTCACTGATACCAATAAATTACTTACTTACTGAATTAAGATAAAGTACTCAGAGAGACATAAGCATGTTTTCTCCAGAGGGGGAAGTACAGTAAGTACACATGAGCAAGTCTCACATGTGCAAGTCACAACGCATTCCTGATAAAATTCTGATAATTCAGTTAGCTAGTAAGTAAGCTGAAAAGACACATTCACAACCCTTTCGTTTTGTATTGTAAGATGAAGTTGAATGTTGTGGTGGTCCTGTCACTGATTTTTGAACTGCAGATCTTGCAACATAATCTTTGGGATCCATATTTTAGCCTCTGTTGGTCTACTGGGTCCTAGTAGGTTGCCAGATTGGCACACATTGCAGTAGAAATCACCCAACCATTTAAAAACAAACTAAAGGCCCGTTTCCACCGAGCAGTACGGTACGTTTCAGTTCAGTTCAGTGTGCTTTTTTTTTCCATTTCCACTTTGAAAGGTTGTGGATGGATCGTCACCACTTTTGGTCCCCCCCTCTGTTACCTGGCACACAGATCTGGTACTAAAAGGTAGAGACGTAAACACGGTGAGCAGCAGTCCGTTGATTGGTCAACAGCGGATGGTCACTCTGCTCAGGGCTGAGCTGTGGCTGGTTTTGAAGCTGTACTGTGGAGATTTTTATTAGTAGACTGTCACCATAAAATGAACAGATGTTTTGTTTCCTCTTGCAGCAGGTGCTTTGGCGAAAAAATAACTTAATTGCCGACTGCCGGCAACTTTTAAGGTGGAACGTTAACTTGGTATGTTACTCAATGCATGAGTTGGGGACGTGAATCAATCAATACACCTTAAATCAATGTAGCAACTTTGACCATTACTTTAGTTTTTATATGACGTACACTTTTAGTAATGAGTGGATCTTCAGGCGTTTATATAAATTTCGGCTGGATAATGTGAAGTGCATATATTGTAATGCTCACTTGGAGAAAAAAAGCATAGTGGAGCGTCATTCCTGTTTACTCCGGCAACACCAAACCCCTGAGCTTTCCTGAGAGGGACTAAATGCACAAACCCGCTATTTTGAAATTTCCCACGAGAGAGACTCTCAATGCAGCCTGTTTTATTTTGTTCTGAAAATGACGGTGTGTAACTCCATACTGTGGACGATTAACAAGGTGCGGACTTCCCGCTATGTTACTGGTGATAAAGAAATACGGTGAGTGCTGGACAAAGCAGTGAGTGACAACAACCCCGCCCACATTTAAAAGTTTGTGGTGGAAACACTAAGTGGATCTCGGGTCTAGGTACCATGTCTGAAGGGTTACTTTTGGTTACAAAGGTAAGACACTGAAAGTGAAACGAGGCTAAACACACACACACACACACACACACACACAAAAAATACTTATTAATATCTTAATAAATAATAATAATAAAAAGTTATTTTGAGTCATCTGTCTCAAGTCTAAGTCCAGTCTCAAAGTCATGTTGAGTCTTTAATCATTGTTAGTCAGGCAAGTCTCAAGTCCTTATTTGTGACTTGAGTCTTCCACCTGTTTTTTTTCTCCTACACAACACATTTGGTCCTTTAATGTCAGGTATTGCAGTTTTTCATACTCAGAGCACATTTTGGTCCCTACCAAACAGGTTTCCAGTTTCCCAGCCCTAACACCAACAAGCTTTAGCTATGGTGCGCTGATGGCACAGGTCAGAGAAAAGGCCACAGTTCAGATAACAGCCCTCTGATCATGAAAAAAGGAGGCAGGATTTACTGGCTGCGTGAGAGGATGGTCTACCTGGGAGCCTCAGTTTAGGGTATTATATTCCCACTGGGATATATGGGATATTTATTCAGGTGTTAGCATTGTCACCTCAGCTGAATTTCAAAACATTTACTTACCCACTGCTTTAAATAGGGATTGATGCAGAGACCCAGCTTTGCAGTTGAACAGATCTCATTTTTATGTGCGCTGGGGATAAATTGCTGGTTATCAATGCATGTGTGTGGCAGTGTAGCTAAGCTTCAGGCAGACGGTGGTGAGACAGCAAACTGTAATCAGTGCACAGAAATGTCTTGCAGAGAGGACACGAGCTCACGATGGCTATGCTGAAGCATTTTCTGAAGCAGTATGAAAATGCTGGCCTGGCTGAAGACCTCTGAATCTCTGCCCACATCTCTGATTTAACCAGAGATTCACATTGTCTGGTGTGCTCGCTGACGGCTGTTCCGAACACCGTGTCACAATGGCTGGATAATGTGAAACGAAATTGCAGTTTAGTCTCTGTATCAGGTTGAATGCAGTGTATTTGATCTCTCTAGTTGTAGACATAATGCTACAGTATCAGCTAATGGGAGTATTTCAACCTCATTTAAGGACAAGCATAAAACATTTAACGTGTTAGGGGAAAAACTGATTTTTTTTTTTTAGCTTTCCAGCACAAAATTCCATTAATTTACAAGCAATGACTTTACTGCAGTCTAAATCTGCAGAAAATAAGGTGATTTTTGCTCCTTTGCTTATGAAAAATACAACAAAAAGAAGATGTGACACTAATAATAAGAATCAATAAAATAACTGTTTTTGCTGTCTGCGTTTATGGCAGCCCTGGAGGGGGATTTTCCAGTGAACCAGTGAACAATGGAAAAGGTTTTAGTCTGCTTTGACTCTGAAAAATAAGAACAAATTAATTGATTAGCAATAACAGTATAATTGACATTTCCATTACAACACATTCTCACTCCGACCTCATCACATGTCAACGTTTGGTCGTGGACTTTCCACGTCCACATACAACGTGCGACGTGTCCTGAGTGTGTTGGTTGTTGATGTTCTGGGACACTGTGTCAAGTTCTGCCTGTAACATGTATTGTCTTCTTTCAAGTTACACTTCCTTTTTCACAGGAAGTTTACCATTTGCATACAGTCTCTTTCAAAATAAACGCACTTCGTCCGTATGACACTGCCAATTGGCATTTTTTTCCTTCAGCAACAAATTTAGATTTAGGCAGCAAAAGCACGTGGTTAGGTTTAGGAAAAAAGAACAGGGTTTGGCTTTACAATCTTACAGGACGCAAACACTGCTCTCTCGGGTGAAAGTCGGTGTTTGTTGGACCCATCCACCACCCCTTCAGCCCGCGCCAATCAGACATTCACTGTCTTAACTTTCGTCCTTGTCCCGCCGGTGGTGGGCCACTGTGTTTCCCCCTGGCGCCACCAGGCACCATTAAACTACAACGGCAACTGGCTGCATATCATGCCCACGATAAAGGACGCCTTTTTTTGTTGGTTTCTGACACCGCAAGTCATGCCCAAGTGCAGGATTTCGACGACTTCGGCGCAGGGGTGAAAGTAGTTTTAAATTCTTGCTGGTACTATACTCAAAACCTTCATTGCTTCATATTGTTCACTTCTCCTCACTTCATGCATTTTTAAAAAGCAAAGTCAAAAACCAAACAAACAAATCAAAATATTTCAGTATTTTACGGTACCTAGTGTATATGGAGTAGGAATAAATTAGAAACACTTCACAACGTGTATAGTAAAATATTTGCTTTAATGTTTAGGGTGCTGGCATGAGTGAAACCTTAATGAACATTTAAAATCATGCATGTCATTTTTGTCTTTTTCTATTTTCCTCTTTACCTATTTTTTGTTGTAACAAACATTGATCAACATCTGCAATAAACTCAACAAACTATTTAAATATTTACTATTTAAATCACGCTGACAGCGTTTGAGCCAGCCACAAGACTGTGTGGAATTTCCTTGGTTTCACTTATTGTTTGTCCTTTTTTGACGTCCCACGTACTGCTGAGAGTGGAATCCCTGATCGTTAGCTCACACGCAGCTTGCTCAAGCTGTTCTCTGTGTTGTTGAAATTAAACAAAATAACATGGAACATATGTGCTTATTATGCTACTGATTTTAATTGGGATAATTTTTAATTTTTCAGAAGCAATTCGGAACAAGTTAAAAGCAATTAATAAGCAGACGAAGTGGTGTTTAAAACTGCATATATTGCTAGCAGATCTATTTTCTGGCCTCGAGTGCGGCCGTGACTGGTTCTGAATGTGGGCCTTAGCAGGCAGCCGCTCTCTCCTCTTCCTGGTTCTGCGTACCACCACTGAATCTTTTAGTGGTTCACAGTACTGGACCGTACCAGCTTACTTTCACCCCTGCTTGAGAGTGAGACCAGTTTCCTCATTAGTGTCCATTCAATAAAACCAAAATCCAACTCCAAACACAAATATGATAATAATATTTAATAATTATATTATGTGTTTTGCATTCTCTTTCATTTTAGGAAGTTAAAAAATAATAAGGGCTAACATTTGATTTTCAATGCTAACAGAGGTTTCTTATGACTTGGGGATCCATAACAAATTGTGATATGGAGCTCCGAGGCTACAAGTTTCAAACTTCAATCACTGAAGGGACGTATTTTTAGAACTTTATGCAATAAAATTCTCTCTTGTGTGAAAACAGATCAAAGTGTCTTTTATGATTTTCCATTGCATTAAAGTCTTATTTTTAGCACTACTCACTGACAGTACAAGTGGTGACAGCATTAGGCGTTGTCTATGGCAATGTTACATAATCAGTTACATATTACAGAAGGACTGAGCAGTGACTGGTGTCTTAACTGTTTGGAGACCTGACACAGAATCGGTGGTAAACCTCAACTAACAGTTCGGCACTTGAGAATATATCTACCTTCACATGAAACTACCTGGGTGATCTTCATCTTTACGTTCCATCGAACCTCTCCCAGGCTCTGTCATATATCCGCCCCGAAAGCTTCAGTCTCACATTTTTATTTCCAGCCCTCCTTTCCTCAGAGTGGACACCGTTAAGCCGTAATAAGACCATAAAAGACACCTCAGAGTTACTGCGTAGGGGGACGTCACAGCCGAGAATTTATTCAAGGCGAGACAGAGGCAGCCTACATTTCATGGTTTTATCTGGAGTGAATGGGGAATGTGCTAGTGTGCGAGCAGCCATTGGATTCCTGTCAGCTGACCACGTTAAGGAGATGATGAAGAATCCATTAAACCCTAGTGACTGCAGAGCTACTACTGATCTGTGTGTGTGTGTGTGTGTGTGTGTGTGTGTGTGTGTGTGTGTAGGCATGAGTGTTTGTGTGTGTGATATAACTGCTCATCATTGGGTTTCTCGCAGACCAATAAAACGAGTGGCAAACCGAGGAGACACTTGTAAAATCCATGTGAGTTTTGGAGATGTGCAGCACGCTGAAGAGTGTTTACTTTTGTTTTATTGTGAAATAAATGTCAGCAGTGTGACAGGACCATTCAAAAAAATAATCTGCAAGAATAAAAACAACTGGTCTTGGTGTCCTTCAGCATGTTGAATATCCTACATATGGAAGTTGTGCTGTGACTGCATCATTGTCAGAGCGTGGAAGTTCAATCTTGAGCTTAACAGTATATATTACAAAGTAATCTCAGCCCCGAGGTCTGCTTAGCTTAGCTTTTTTGCTCCAACTCTGGGCCTGAGTCGGGTCTTAGCGCCTTACAACTGAGCGGACCCATGAAGACCTCTTTTTTGAGTGAACTGTCTCAATGAGTCCCTAGGCATAAATGTGCAAAAGACCCCACCACCTCTCTTAAACAGGAGAAAGACACACTGACTTGAGGTAATGCTGTGTCTGATTTTGGTTCTTTTGCGTCTCTATGTTGTATTTTGAGTCTGTCTGTGGTCGGTGTAGCCCCGTTTCCACCGAGCAGTACGGCACAGTTCAGTTCGGTACGCTTTTTTTTCAGTTCCCACAGTGAAAAGTTGTAGATGGTAACAATGAAACGTTCCGTACGTCCCCATTTTTGGTCACCTTTCTGTTGGGGTACCTAGCACACAGATCTGGTACTAAAAGGCGGAGCTGTGAACACTGCAGTCAGTTGATGAGTCAAAAGTGGACGGTCACTCTGCTCAAGGCTGGTTTTGAGGCTGACGTAACCACTGTTCATACCCTGGAGAGTTTTACTGTGACTTTAAAATGAAAGGATGTTTTGCTGCCTCTTGCAGCAGCTGGAGTCGAAGAAAAACATTTCTAGATTCACTGGGCCGAATGCCGGCAACTTTTAAGGTGGAACGTTTGTGCACGAGTTGACGAACTGAATCAATCAACACACCTTAAATTTCACTGCGACACCTTTGACCATTCTATTAGTTTATATATGTCATCGCTTTTAGTATATTAATTTCGACCGGATGATGTGAACTGCATGTATCCCAATCCTAACACGGGAAAAAAAAGCGTCACAGAGCATACAGTAGTTCATGTGGGCTCCAGCAACACTAAACTCCCAAGCTTGCCTGAGAAGGACTAAATGCACAAACCCACTGTTTTTAAAAATCTCATTGAGAGAGACTTTCACTGCAGCCTGTTTTATTTTGTTCTAAAAATGCTGATGTGCAATCCCCTTCTGTGGACGATAAATGAGGTGCAGATAAAGGAGGAAATACAGTGAGTGCTGGACGGAGTAGTGAGTGACAACAACCCCATATTTCAGAAACGCTAGGGTCTTGGTACCATGCCTCACATGTCTCTACACTCTTGGCCTCTGGGCCTTTGCCTAGTAGGACCATTTAGTAATCCATCCACAGCCCTTTCACTGGGAGGGAGCATACCTGTCTTTAGGAACCTAAAAAGACAAATTGCTCCTTCATATATGTTTAGTGTCAGGCTTTGTATGTGTGTGTTTGTGTCCCTCACACCTGGCTGGCTGCAGAGTTCGAGGACATCTCCCGCAGCCTTGTTTCATGGCTGACATAAATCCAGGCGCTGGCGGTCATGAAGCCAGATTAGTTTGTAAGCGTGGTGGAGGGAAGGCGCTCTCCTCCCCTCTGCTCTGGGCCTCTGCAGCTGGCACCGTCCCTGACAAACGAGGCACGTTGGATAGCTCTGGCGAAGCCCTTTGCAAAGATCACGGCTGGCATTGTTTGTTTTCAAATAGCAGTTATATGTCAGTGACAGGCAGTCGGCATCCTATAGGCAGTAGAGGAGTGTAATGTGCTCCATGTCTTTATCCCCCCAACACGTAATGGGCCATCTGTGTGAGAGAGAAGGCGAGTGCAGTTAGTGCTAATGTAGTCATAACATCTAGCATGAGAGCATAACCGACAGCCATGATGCCATTCTTTCAACATTGATGCTTTACTCTAAGGTGACTTTCACAGTCATCTAAGATCTGTTCATGTAAAGAGGACGAAAGGGGGAGGTGGGAAATTAACGGGGTTGGACTCAGACACGATTTGTGTTGAGTGAACTCTGCCATTAAACAACACCACAACATTGTGGTCTTAAAAAACTTGAAACACAGTATTGCCTGATTTGAAAAAGATGTTTGTGTTTTTCTGTCATTTCCATATGCAGACAGGTGACAAATGAAAGGAGAAAGCAAAATAAATGAGAGCAGAATCATAAATGCAAATGCTTTCATATAGTCAATGTGAGAACATAAGTGGATGCACACTGCAAATTGAAACAAAAACACCTCCCTGCAACTTGAAAGTTTCTCTTTCAGTGACATGTTCACCCTTCTCCTGAGGTTATGTGACTGGTGTTCTGACTTGCAGGATGTAGACACAGCTCTGCATGCAAGCCTGCCATTAGCCACTGATTTCAGACAGAATTCTCCTTCCTTTCCACTCTCTGTGTGTTACCGTTTTTTAAAATCCCAATTGCTGCAAGAAACTACTGTTGCATAGCCAGACCTATCACTGTGTGAAACAACAACCTCCATATTCAGGCTGCTCTCATATATCTACCAAAGGTAATGCACCACAATGCATATACAACCCATTTAATATTGAGCCAGTAATTCATGTATAACCCAAGCAATTGGGAAGGATGTGACCAATGTGCCCACAGTTAAAGACCAAAAGTTCCTATTAGGAAGGAAGTTTGCTGAAGACTGGTGCTCATAACTCAAGTGAACTTTGAGTTATTTTAAGTTACATCATTGTGTGTTTCTTTTCCTAAACCAAATCTACCCAGTTTTACTTGCCTGAACCTAATCTGCTTAATGATTCATTACGATACATAACAATATGTGATGTCATACAAATCATCGTCCAAGGATACATTGCTGAACTAGCAACCTACGTAAGCCCCTTTTACACTGCCAGATTTTCCGCAAATGTTGGGCCGTTTTGCCGGCAAGCCGCAAGCGTTTATACACACAGAGCGGATTGGCGAGTTGATCCGAGGCGCCCAATTTTCCGCCTCGTAGGGTAGACATATTGGCAGAAACCTTTTAGTTTAAACAGACCGAGGTGGCCTTCTGCGACGGGAGGGGCTGCTGATGACGCGCATGTGACCCACTGGTGGTGGATAAACAGGAAACAGCTGATAGCAGGAATTAGCGAGCAGCTAGTAGCAAGAGGGAAACGGGACCGGGACAGTGAGGAACGGACCGACTTAGGAGAGAATCGCCACCTGATTATCCTACGTCACTGTTTACGTCACATACACGTTTTGTTACTTGCTCACGCCCCCCATTGCCCCGAAAAAGGCGCAGTCTGTATAAACAAAAGTAGGTAGGCGGCATTTTTCCGCACTCCCTGATTTGTTTTTGTACTGCCAATGCTGAAAAAAGACTGATTGGGCTTTCCTGCAAATTTGCACAGCTCCTATCTTAAAAGTGTTCCTTCCCAACACTGTTTTGCAAGGAAAAGCGTCACTGCATCCTGGACTTTAGAGCCACTCAAGATGATTGTGACTGGTTTAAAGAAATTCAAACAACCCAGAGCTTTTTGTCAGAGCTGTTTTTCAGCTGACTTACAATCAACCAATAGCACAGCGACACACTTTTTCGGTCAGCCTATCATCTTATTGCTTCTCATATTAGACATGGTTCTTTTTCTGCTGGAGTTCTTTCTTGCTGCAGTCGTGCACACCGCCCACCTCCCCATCACTGCCTAGTTATTTCAGATTCATCAGCCTCTTCTGCCTCAGAGTCAGCAGCCACCAAGACCACCAGTGTCTGGACTCCATTAGGAGGGATTTATCTTGCTGCTGCTGCTGAAGTCCCAATCACAAAACATCTTCTTCTGGTGTACAAGCGCCAAAGTCTTCTGTTAATCTTAATCAGCGTGAAACATCTGTAATCTGTACACTCATATTCCATAATAAATATATCTTTACTTCATTTTCTGTATCTCCTGATGGAAATGATGATGACTTCAGCCAGATCCTTTTCCAGCACTGGCACAGAACTAAAACAAAATGTGGAGATCGGTCCGGCCATGCGAGCCTATGACCAGCCATAGGTTGGGAGCTTTTGAGTCTGGAGGAAAACAACAGAACAGGAGATCAGTCGGACTATCACACAACACAGACCCACTCCACACACACACACACACGCAGCCGATGTGTACACTGCTACCGTCTGCACAGTTGGTACATCATGGTAGATAAACAGCCTGCATAAACAGTCCAGGGATCTGATTTGCACAAATAAAGTCAAAGACAAAACTTTGCTCTTTTTTTAGTCTGAACACACCTTTAGATGATACTTTCCACCGTCATCATCATTGTCATCATGTGGTAGAATGATGTTCATCTCAGCCTAATTTTGGAGTAGCGGCTAGACAATGAACTGCAGTGTCAAGTGATGTACACTGGGCCAAAAAGCCTTTTTCTTGTGCAAAATCATAAAGACAGAGCAGCTGGGGAGAAGTAAAAATCATTTTTTGTCACCCTTTATTGCATCTCCTCTTTTTGATATTTTCCAGCAAAGGATATGAATGCAATATTGCATTTTCCCCCGGCATTTTCACATTTGTTTGTTTTTATGTGCAACAGATGGTTGGAGACATATATAAGAAGATGACAGTCATTTTCAAGTCTTGAAGATTAAATCATATCAAATGACAACAAACTGGATCCCAACCCTGAGGTTGAGAAGCTCTGATTGAGGCCCTCACATCGCCTTCCCTTCACCTCCGCTTGTTTCACTTTGACTTGAACAGCTGCAGAGACGCTGATTAATGCACACACAGGACAGCAAACATGAAGAAACACAAGTTGTCCCACCTACACATCATGTTCTAATTGTCAGGATGGATCTTTTTTGTTGTTGTTGTTGTGTAAATACTCCGCTGCTTGTCATTTGCCCAAGCGCTGCCCTCATTTGTGTTTGTGTCTGCCATATGGCTCTCTCATTATCATTATAACAGGCACTGATTGAATGGGAGGGATACAAAGTGTGGATTTTACCATAAGTAAATGATTGAAATTTCAGGCTGGATACAGGCCAAGTGCTCAGAGACACACTAGGTTTTGTTGTATCCATTTGTGTGGCTGTTCCTTTTCCCTGGATTGAATAAATTAGATCACGGTACAGTATAATGCACTGTATTCATTAATGTATTAATTCATTTATTCATTACCATTAAAAAGAGCAAATGAAGACTTGACTAACAAAAATAAAACCATGATTTTTACAGAGGAAATGGAGGATTTTGTGGACAAGCTGCATGTTGTAGTCCGTCGTATCCTGGAATAATCCTTTACACGACGTGCAGAGATTTGAAGCTGAAACCAAACCAGCAGGATCAACACTGATTAACTGAGGCAATTTTGCAGTAGCCACACTCTAAATTGCAGAGCATGTGATGCCGACTTGCCCAGCAGAACTTTCTTTTTTTTTTTTTTTTTGACTTTGCTCCGGGAAAAAAAGTAATTTGAAAGACAGCAGTTCTAGGATCCAACAGTGATGTGACACAAATTAATCCCCTAAAAAGTGAAAGGTGCAGGGCTTCATTATGCTACACTCTAAACCCTTTACTGTCATGGCTGCATAATTAAAAACTAGAGCAGGGTCAAGCAAACGCATACACAGACAAGTGAACTGATCATGTGAGATATTCACAGCCACAGACTCCTTCATTCCTCATTCCACCAGTATTCATCCTCCTCTTCTGCATTCGGGTCTCTGCTGCCTGATGTCTTTTGGGGGCCGTCTTCCTGACGTATTCCTGGATCTTGGTTGTTTTGTCCTGGACAGAAGCTCTGACGCTCACGAGTCCTCGGCCTCCCTCGTTCAGCTAAGTGCTGGACTTGGGATGAAACCCTCCATGCATTGTGAGAAGCTTCCTTGCCTTGATATCAAAGGCCTCTGTCTCCTCTTTCCAGCTTATCATACCAGCGGGATGTCTGAAGACTGGCAGGGCGTACATGTCGATAATTTGGACCTTGTTCTTTCCGTTCAGCCAACTTTTCAGGATCTGCCTTACTCTTTGTAGGTATTTGTCTGTGGCTGACTTCCTTCAGCTTCCTCATGATTCCCATTTGCCTGCGGGACACTAATGTAGCTTTCCTGATCACTGCCATGCTGCCTTCTGGTAAGTCAACTCCCTCAGTTCTGATCTGACATTGAGCTGGATATTGACAATGCCCATTAATTCCTGATAATGAACACCGACCAAGTCCTTCCAGCTCCTGAAAAACTTTAGGTTTTGATTGCAAAACAGAAAAAAAAAAAATGGTCTTTTTTTTGGACACCTCATTGGGCATCATCCCTTACATCTACACTATATACAACCAATGCCAGTGAAGGAACCAAGAATATAGACTAAGACGTTTTTTTAAAAAGTAATTAGTATCAGACTCAAAACTGTTGTATAGGCAGAGCTACTAATTACTTTTCATGCTGTGACTCCACATGTCAGAAAATAAACATTCAAAACACATCTCACCTTTTCAAAAACACTGTTCTCATTTAGAACAAGCCATTTTTGACTGAAGTTGAGTTGCTTTTTCTTTTCCATTTGAGAATGGAGGATTGTAATCGTCCGTTAGCACTGCAGGCCCCCCCCCCTTCTTGTTAAATGTGTCCAGTGGCTCATTTTGCTCTGTTCTGCCCAGATCCTCCTCCAGCTCTCTTTGACCTGCTGTAATGAGATGGAGGAGAGCTAAATATATTTCATTATAATGTGCAATCTCACTGTCCTGTTGTGAGACTAAAGCCTGGGGCCCCCCAGGCCCCGTCCAACCCCTGACCCTCATTGGCTGTACATCAAATCCAACATGGACCTTCATCCTCCTCCTCTTTCTCATCCTCCCTGGGTTTAATAAGCAGTGTTATTAAGACAAAATGACTACAAGGAGAAAAAGAGGAGGAAGAGTGAGACAGAAACACCTGGAGAGAGGAAGATGGTCGGAGAAAGATAGTTAATTTGAGATTCAAAAGCGCTTTATGAGAGAGGAAGAAGAGAGGAAGGAAGGAGGGGCTATCAAGGGTGAAGAGGCAGATGGTAAAGGTTCTTTGGGGAGTTTTTTCTCGTCCATATCAAGGGTCTAAGGACCTAGGGTGTCACACACTGTAGAGATTGTAAAGCCCCTTGAGGAAGTATTTTGTGTGTGATATTCGGCTATATGAATAAAATAAAACTGGGTGGAAAGTCGAGGGAGTGAAGCAGTGGTGCGGTGGGGGGTATACTGAGGTTAACAGGGTATACCCACCTCATTTTCTGACCGTTTACAGGATTGCCGCCTATCAGCAAAAGAAGTCATTGGAATATATAGGAGAGGATACCTACTTCCTGCCTGGTATCCTTCCCATCTACCTTTAGTACACCCACCTTATCAACCAGTGAGGAAGGAGCAGTTGGATGAGGAAAGGAACCAGCAGCTACTTGCTGTCAGCGGCTCTTATACCTTCCTCAGATACAAATTTATGTAATTTTGTTGGTAAATGGATGGAGATGCTCCGCAGTCAGACGGATGGTACCAATTCCCTCGCATTTGGCCACCTAGAGCATTTTCAGCAGTGACTTGCAGGAAGTTCCTTATTACAGAGGATGAGGTGACATTTTGCTCTAAAACCTGGCTTGCGGCTAATAGCAGTCATGGCATTTAATGAAGGGTTGCAAACAATGGGGAAAGTGTTTCATGTGTAAATAAATTGCTACTATTGCTCTTATTCTCCACCGTGTGCCAAAGTGCCTGCTGAGAAAAGATTGCATCAATGGAAGGAAAACAAGTTCCATTTCCCAGTTACTAAGTCATCACTGATCAAAGTTGCTTCCTGGCCAACTAAAAACAGTCATAGCATATTAATGAGAATGCAGCTAAATGTTATTTTCATCAATTAAACTGCTGTTATTATAGTCTTTAAAAGGTCAGGAAATAGTAAAATAGACATTTAAATGTTTCTTTTTTATCTCCATCAGTCCAAATGTCAGATAAATTCAAATTACAATTATATAAAATCAAGAAAAACCACAGAAGTTTATATTTAAAAATTAACTCAAGATTTATTTTCATATATTTATGCTTATTTAAGATAGAAAAGGTGGTCCACTGACCAAAGAATCATTTAATTTATCAACAAATAAAACCACATTTTTGTGTATAAAGTGACAAAGTATTTCTGTACAACGTGAGATCTAGATTGCGTCACGCTGTGGCGTGATGCTGTTCTCTGCTGCAGCCACAGTTTGTGGTTATGATTGGTGCACATATTTATCACTGACAGATCACTAACTTGCTCAACATAATTTACCATTTAGACGAGATTCCTGTTAATTATAGACTATAGCATGCAGCCTGACATTTGCAGTTTGCTTGCAGTCTTTCATCTTGTTAGACAATTAACTTCGGATGGTGTTTGAATTGCTCCGACACATTGTGAATGTGCAGACACAAGCTTAATTTAAATGATGTTGCGTGTGTGTGTGTGTTGGAAGGGAGTTCTGACAGCACTTGGTGGGAGTAGTGGGATTTACAGTAGTGGTTACAGTTACTGCATTGAGATCACATACAGTTTCACAGGTGAGGAGGAGTCCAGGGAGTTTGTAGAGCAAAGTTTGCTCTTGTGTGTGTGTGTGTGTGTGTGTGTGTGTGTGTGTGTGTGTGTTTTAGAAGGTAGGGCTGACAGGTCGTGTGAAGAGCCTTTTAAGGTGGCGGGTTGTTGCGGTCTTAATGGCCCAGTATGGTCTCCCAGAGGAAAGTTTTTGGAACAGATGGTTGGTTGGGTTATAGACCTAATAGAAAAATACATCAGAGCCTCCACAACGGTTTAAACTCCTCCAGCAGCTTGGCGGCCACATCACCTAACTGACAGTCTGGAGAGAAACTGCAATTCTCTTTACGGAGCCACTCTGGGCCGAAACAAGCATGAAACAGCAGTCGACCACAGTAGTTTAATATAACTTTATACTATGCATGTAATAGGCTTGTGTGTGTGTGTGTGTGTGTGTGTGTGTGTGTGTGTGTGTTTGTGTGAAAGAGTATTTAATCAATAGAGGGCCTGAGCAATAACAGTATTTTAAATTAACGGAAATGATCATAATATGAGCACACATGCTGTCATTTAACTAAATGCAGTTGTCACAATTAATTGTTCCAGGAAAATTGTAATTAAATATCTTTTCAACAGTGTTTTTGTTCTACTCATAGGGGAGGAGCACAGTTCATTATTTATAGAAGTAATTACTGCACTGTGCCTATACTGGTAAATTATTATTAATATCTTTCACTGCAGTATAATGTAGTAATATAGAAAAACAGGAAAAAAAAGACACCTCATGTTCAAACATCACGATTTAAAGGTCCAGTTTGTAGAGTTTACATGCATCTATTGGCAGAGACGGTGCACACAGTGGCATGCAAAGGTTTGAGCACCCCTGGTCAAAATTCTGTTGACTGTGAATAGTTATGGAGAAGATGAACTGGTATCCAGGCTTAAAGTTAAAGATGAAACATGTTTTTTCAACATTGTAATTGTAATCATTGATTAGTGATTTTTTTTGTTTTATACAAGTTTTAAATGAAAAAAGGAAAGGAGCACCGTGCACCCCAAGACTTGTGAGCTCTAAGACAACTTTTACCAGGGTCTCAGACCATAGTTAGCTTGTTGGGCTATAGCTTGTTCACAGTCATCATTTGGAAAGTCCAGGTGATGCAACTTTCAAAGCCTTATAAATATTCTGACTCCTGAAACCTTGTCCCGAAAATCAGCAGCCATGGGCTCCTCTAAACAGCTGCCTAGCACTCTGAACAACTGAAATAGCTGATGCCATCAAAGCAGGAGAAGACGTAGCTGGAAAAAGCTAGTTTTGACAAAAGCACTGATCTGTTTGTCAAATTTGAATTGGCTATCAAAAACCACCCCGAGATTCTTTACAGAGGAACGAATGTTGGGGTTCAGGGGGCCCAGGAAATCTGCGGAGCTGCATGAGGACATGTGGCCTCCCAACAGGATAACCTCTGTCTTGGACTCATTAAGATGTAAGAAATTGGAGCTCAACCAAGATTTGACATCACTCAAACAATCCAGCAGAGGTTGTATTGCGTCCTTGCTTAAAAACCTTAGTGGCAGGTAAATCTGGACGTCGTTAGCAAAGCAATGGAATGAAATCTTGTGCTTTCTAAAAACATCACCTACACAACAAGAAAAGAGCAGAATGGAAACAGTAATGAGTGAAGCTGTTTAACTTTTGTGTTAGTATAAATTAGCTCAAGTCTTGTGTGACAATATCGTCAGGTTTCCAAACCTACAACAGGTTTCTTATTAAAAAGTATGTGGTAACTCTCCAACAGGAAGCGCCAGACAATATATAAGAGGTTGTTCTGAGAGCTAACATCTGTCAGGTTTTGGGAATGACTCTGGTTTATTGGTGTTGCTGCCTCCGTGAGCACAATAAACTCTTTCACATCAGATTCTGCCAGACTCAAGTGTTTTCCTCTGAATATTTTTCAGACTCCAATAGTTACTCCAAAGGTATTTTTGGACTAAGTGTTGGCAAGAGATCCAGTCCTGTTTTTTCTGGCCCGGGGCTGGACCCTTTTGGCAGAACAACAGTCATATATCCATGTCAACCACCATAATGCTCCTACATGCTTGGCACATGGGAGAAGTTTCAGTTTTGCAACCTCAACGCCAGATGCCACTAAATCCTACACACCAGACCCTTAAAACAATATTTGATAGTTCATACAAAGACTGACATTTGGTTGGCATATGTTTTTCTTTTTATGATTTTTCAGAGTGAGATTTTCTCCTGCTTCAGGCTGCGTATTTGGTTGTTTTATAATCAAATAGCGCTCCTCTTTCCACTTGTTTTTTTTCTTGACAGATGGCTTGTGTGGGACAGTAGATACATCAATCAATGAAAAATCCAAACCCTGTTGATACATTCATCAACAACCTTCTCCTCCTTTGTTTTTAATTTTACAGACATTTTATGAATTTCTGCATCAATTTAAAACCTTGTGAGCAATAAATTACTCAGTCTAACAGTCTAATTCGTACACTGCAGTATTGCAGCATTGAACATACATGTGCAATAACCACTGTGACGGTTAGACTGGTGTAAAAGTGCAGCAGTTGGTGCTGTGGGTCCCTCCCCCCTGGCTCTGTAATATCTCTGCAAGTCTTTATAATACCCTATTTTCTCCATAATATCCATAATTCCCTGCCACCAATGGCTCTGGTCTGGGTAAACAAAATAACTTCTCAGTGGCAGATGGCCTGAAATTCGAGTGTGAATGCTATCTTATGGGGTTTATAAAGGCTGTTAATCTTTCTTCTCCAATTTTACTTTGTTTTATTTACTCTCCTCACTTGGGGCGTTTTTCTTTATCCATCACATTTCTTTCTCTCTCGCCCCCGTTTTCCTCTCCTCCTCCTCCTCCTCCTCCTCCTCCTCCTCCCTCTCCTCTCCTCCTCACTCCCGTTTTCTCTCTCTGCTCTCCGATGCTGCTGTTTCTTATCAGTACCACTCGCCTGCCGACATGAAATACCATTAAGTGAATCTTCATGAGGCCTACAAACACTACTGATTTATCCTGCTGCATGCTTCATAAGTTCCTGATTGATCTCAGCCGCGGACAACGGAATACTGAGGGGGGAACAAGAGCGAGGCATAGGAAGGGAACAGAGAAAAAAGGATGGGAAGGGAGAAGGGGAGGAAAAGAGGAGCAAAGGAAAGATGAACAGTAGAAGAAAGGGAACATGGAGGGCAGTGGGAGAGAAGTGCAGAAGCAAGAAATAGAGTAAAGGAACGAGGGAGCTGGTGAACAAGCGAAGTATAGCTGAGAAAGACGAAAGAAAGGAAATTGAGGACAGTGGGAAAGAGAAGAGGAAGGAAACACTGAAGGGAGGAGGAAATGTAGAGTTATATGTGCAAGGAAAGATGAAGGATGAGCAGAAACAGCAACATTTCTTCTTCTGAAAATTAGGTAAAAATAAAAAAGATGATGGTAGGAAGAAGACAAGAGAGGAAGGAAAAACTAGGAAGGCAAGGAGGAGAAGAAATGGGGTGAGAAAGGGAAGAAAAATAAACCAGGGAGTTACGAGCACATAAAGGGTGAGGCTGCTAAAGTTAGGGAAAGATGAGATAGAAGGAAGCATGAGAGGAGGAAAATGGGGGATGGGGTGAGGGAGAAGGAGGCTAGAAGGAAAGGAAATGAAGGGAAGAAGGCTCCTTGGGGAGGGAGAAGACAGGATGGTGTGATCAGAAATGACATGAGGCAGAAAAATGATAGAGACAAATCAAATAAAGGAAAAATAAACGTAGGTGGTGAGGCAGAGGGAGAGTGAACAGTGGAAGGAAAGGAAGGCAAGGAAAGAGGAAGAGGAAAGAGGAAAAGAAGAAGAATAAATGAGGCAAGGAGGAAAGGAGTAAGGAAAAGTAAGAGGAAAGAAAAGATAAAGGAGAGAGTAACAGGATAGTGTAAGAGCAGGAGAACAAGTTAACCAGGGAAGGTGGAAGGAGGGAAGAAAAAGGAAACAGAGGAGAAAAGTAAGACCACCGCTGAGGTCACATTTTGGAAACCTACTGATGAAATAATTTCAGAAGAGGAGGTGTAATATTTTGGCTGGAGGAAGTCGAAATAAAACCCCCGGGATGGGTTTTATCGATCCCTCATGCAGTCTGTTTGTACATGTTTACGAGGCAAATAGAGAGAGGAAGATGATGAGAGGAAGGATGGAGAACAGAGTGGTAAAGAGCAAGTGCGGAGGCGGCGAGCGGTGTGTAAATGCAGGTGGGCCGTATCGATCCGAGTCTGCGGGCTCCTCATCGACTGAGCAGCAGATGAGGACTGATTACACCACAGTTAAGAGGCACATGAAAGGAAATGGTCGGACAGGTTCCCTTCTCCCCCTCTGCAGGCAATGCTGGCTTTGAAAATAACTTCATGAATACTGACGTGTGTCCGATGCGTGACCTGCGAGTCACAGATAAGAGGGATCATAATGTCAATCACAAGGTTCAGCAGAATTGATTTTATGCACGTATGATTACATTTGTGTTCATGAGCCAGATAAGAAATCTGTGGTCCCTTCCTCCAGTGGAGAACATTCCCAACGTTCCCACTGCACAGAAAACTGGCTAACACCTGCTAATACCTGGCTTTGTAATGTAGGGGAAAAGGTTACAATCTGCATTAATCAGAGTCAGATTACGCTGCAGTAGTCACACGTATTTATCTACTCTGGCTTCGATCAGTATTGATGGAAACACAATACCAGGGTTAACTTGCTTATTGTGGCCCCTTCACTGTTAGGATCTCTTAATACAGCCATAGGGCCTGTACACATGCTGCGCTTTTTCTGCCTTCATTGAGCCAGCTTTAAAGAGCGTAGCGGCAGGTTGTGTCTGCGGTTGCTAAGCAGTCTTAACAAGCTACAGATCATAGCCTAATTACCTGAAATCCTGAGAGCAGAGCTGATCTTCTTCCAGACGCTATGTATAAGCGTGTGGGCCTATTGTCCATGGGACAGATGTAAAGCTCTGGCAGCTCTGCACCAAAATGGCAACTTTTCGATAGTTTCCACAGACTGATATTCAGTCCCTCCAGAACCTCGCGGCAAAAAAACAAACATGAATTTGTGGCCAATTTTGTCAAAAATTGCGGTATTTTTATGCGAATTTTTGTGGGAAGTTGTGGCAATTTCCCACAATTTAATTTTTTTTCTTTTATAGTTCTCTTCCTTAGTTTTATTTAATTAGTTTTAAAACATGGATCGGCATTTGATGACACGTCTGATGCGGAAAATGCGGAAAAAAACACAAAAAAAACGCAGGACTTTTGAAAAATTGCAGGCCCCCACAAATATTATGGACTTTCGCTGAATTTGTGTTATGCGGTGTGCGCTGCTGCGTTCCAAAAGTTGAACTCTGTTTATCTCTAGGTGCGTCGCTCTGGCATTTGAGCGCACCTGCCGCGTGTCTACATTGAAAAAAACGAATTTGAGGGTGCAAAAAACATGGCATGTGTACAGCCCCATAGGCCGGATGCAATGACATGCCGTTTGAAAAGAAATAAACATAAGATATATGAAGTAATTACTGAAACATTGGCCTCACTGGCCTCCATGCTGCTTTCTGCTGTTTAGTGACCTGTTTTCCAGCCAGCTATGACCACAAACACGACACCAGTCAAAAAAACAGTAAGGTACGCTCATCTGTAGACCACTGGCAATGGGAAATGGGTTTATGGCCTATTTTTCACAGGTTTTCCCATGTTTAAAAAACCCATATTCACATTATCATATTACACTCTTTTACTGCATTTCAGTGTGAAACACAGTACCATACCTTGCACATTAAGCATCTTAGGCAAGCCTCCATATTTGACATTGATCCTACCTGCCCACAGAAGTCGAGCAACAGATTCTGCTGCAGTACGGCAACTCCATATGGACGAACCACACACAGAATTGCAGTACATCATAATACTAAAACCACCAAATTTCGTCATGAATATTTCGGATGGCGGTGCAAAGCTGCTTATTTGAATATCAGGTCGTGTTTCCTCCCAATATATATTAGAATTGCTGTCTAGAATGGAATTGTTTAAATGTTTCTGAGTTGATTTTCACAGTGTAGTGAAATGAATGTAAGGCACAATATCAATCTAAGGCTCAGTTTGCTTTAGAAAATGGTCAGCAGTGAGTTGAGGTATATCCCAGTCAAAGTTAATGGTCTATAACATTAAGGTACAACACTACATTAAAAGAAGGTGTTGAAAATTATACCCCTAAGACCTGCTCACACCTTCACTGTACTTTATCAATGTCAAACGACTGTCTTCCTTTATTTTCTGCACATGGAGCAGGTTTGCTTAGACAGTGTACCAGTTTTATTATATAATTCAGATGCATAAACAAACACTGAAAAGTTTAACTCTGCATGTTTTCACCTGTCAATCCCTTTTTATGTAATGTATCTGCGTGGGTCTGTTTTAGAAGTTTTAGCTATGAAACTTTTTGCACATGCATGAGACTGATGTCCACGCTCAGCCACAAATTGCTGAAATTAAAAATAAACAAATAAGACACTGTTCCCACATTCCTGTATTCTTACTGACTGAAGATGGGCCATGTGACACATATATGCCAATCATGGAAATTCACAACAAACTACTAAGACCTGGCTTTGTACACGAGGCATTTTCATGTCTGTTGTTCCAAACTGTCCTTGGTTGCTGTAGCATTAAGATTTACAAACCATGAAAGTGACAATGGTGCCCACATACTTTTAGCCATGAAGTCTACACGGTTATGAAAATACTGAAGAAATTCCACTCTTCTAATAAGTCATAACAAACTGATTCTACATACTTTAGTAATGTGTTTTTATGCTAAGGCAGGACAGATGGACAAGGACATTTTAATCGACGACAGCCGTGTTCGTTCTTTATGAAATGACTTCATCAAATATGTTTGCTGCTGGCATTCAGAAACTATTTCATGTACATGTTATTTTCAAGATGCACAAACTGCAAATTAATGAACTGAAATGAGCTTAAAACACACACACACACACACACACACACACACACACACACACACACACACACACCCTTCTTTGCTAATCAGCATGGCCCAACACTCTTCAAGTCGATGTCCCCGGCAGGCCTATTTGCAGAGGAATATCAGACGTCCTGCTCACTATCATTCTTTCCCATTAGAGGCTCAGGACTTCATTACTGCCGCCCCTCCGGCTGCAGGCTTCAAACACTTACAGACAGACCAATAGACAAGCAGTCGAACATCAAGTTTCAGCCTCTAAACTTATCTTTTGCAATCTCTGTTGGAGATTGGAGGACGTTACCCACTGTGTGCTCGGCAGTGTCCATCTGTCTGTCTGCCTGTCTCACTGTAGCGCTCTCTGTCACCACAGCTGTGTCCGCACTGCGTGCCGTCATGTTAGTTTATAGATTGCTACGCATCAGTTTGTCTTTTTGTTTGTTTGTCCTGAGAGAGGATGAGCTTTATTTCCCTTCCTGCTATAAAACTGACATTACTGCCACTAAGACCTGAGAGTGATGGTAAAACCACACTTGCAGAGAAAGTATGAGAAGACACCACATCCATTTTTCACTGCAGCGTCCTCTTGTGTGATTTCAGCAGGATTATAATGTAAAGTCCCTTCTTCTCATTTTTACATTTTTTTTATATTTGCATTTAAAATATTAAATTTTCTTGAGATGTGGATTTTTCAAAAACCTATGTCCCCTTGCATCCAAAAGTTGTTCTTGCTGCACCAAGACATTTTAAAGTAATCTGGTTCCTCTTGTAGCATGTTGGCTCAGAATACACTGCTGGTGTTAGAGGAGAAAAAATAAGAAAAATATGTTGTTAATATTGCAAAGCAGTTTGCCACAGTAAAAGAAAATTGATAGTCCACAGCCACATTAGCAGCTCTGTGAGGCTGGGCTAGCTAAATGCTAACATCAGTATGCTAATACCATAAAACTTCAATCAAAAGCCCAGTCCCAATTGACCTATGGCTAAGCCCCGCCCCCTCCACTCACCTGGATAAACTATCAACATTCAGTGAGCGGCGCTATGGCAGGTATCACAGTACACGGCATTTCACAGGAGGCAACTGATGATATTTGGAGACATAACGATCAGATGTCATTGCGAAGTAACCAAAAGGGCATAAACTACACATTGGAGGGATATATTCATCATTTTATTTTTGCGAAGGTCGATGAAAAGCTTAAATTACAAGCCAACATTTACAGGTCACAGTGTTACGCTTGTGAAGCGCATCTGGTTGGCGTCACCATCAAAGACAACAAGTTAAAGTGCCACTGAAGTTAAGGTTTTTGGCTCAGAATATGAGAAAAGGATAACGGCCTTTTTACCATCTTTACCAAGAGTGTCTCTCTGAATCATTCAGCATAACGTTTGCCAACCTTTGTTATCTCTGCCATCACAGATAAGTTCATATAACTTTATATTTCTTTCCAGCAAAGTGACAATATGTTGCCTCCAACACAGAGTTGACTTACCTTAGAACAGATGTAGACATCATCGTTAATCTTATTCACGTTGAGTTGATGTTGTGGTCTAACGTTACCTCACAACTTTATCCAAAGGAGACACTTTTCTCGCTTGAGATGTGGTTTAAAGTGTAAAAAATACAGCTGGTCGCCCAGCCTCTCAGGATACCTTGTGTCAGAGCTGCATGTACCCCATGCTCACTGTTTGACCATTTTTAAACTTTTTCAATGGACGTCCAGGCAGAGAATGTCCCAGTGTGTGGGAATGGCTATACGTGCTGTGATTGTCTCATCGCGTTTGAGGGCAGGGCTTAGCCAAAAGTCAGTTATATGCTTAGTGAGCCTGGTGTTGCTAAACATTTTTATAAATGTCTCAATTAGAAGCCTGGTCTGGTTGTCAAGCAGTTACTCTTTATATAAGTTCTTTGGATGTATAAAACCGGGTTGAGCTTACGATAGTTAGCTGTTTAGATCTCACATAATAATATAAATACTTAAACTTTTGTCAAGATGGAGATGCTACAAATTGTTAGCTTGGCTCAGTTCATTTAACTGAAACCATGAGCACCAGAGAAGACAGTAAGTAGTTCAGATTAAGAGTGACTCCCTGCCTCTGAAGCTGTCATCAAGTCAGAATATTTCTTACCTTGTAAGTTATTAGTATTCCTTTAGTCCATTAGAGTCCACAAATCAAAAGAATCAAAAGTGATTTTCATGTGAATAAATCCAAGTCCAAGTAAAATCCATGTATAATGAATATATGTTGTCTGTCACTGTGTAGCGTGTTAGCATGCTAACATCTGCAAATTAGTACTAAATACATGTGAAGCTCAGGCTGATGTCATTAGTTCTTCAGGTACTCGACTAATTGAAATTTTGACCTGATGATGCTGCTGAATGAAAAGTCAGAGGATCACTGAAGTCATTTCAGTTCCTCCTGTGGACACTATGAACTTCCACACAGAATGAAATTGCAATCCATCCAGCAGTGGAGATATTTCAGTCTGGTGAGCTGATTGCTGGCTATTGTCAGCTACGCCTCGAGTGTGTTCAAGCTACTTACTGACCTATCATAGATTTGTACTGGGGTATGCGACAAGTCAGCTGTAGCCTGCATGTTTGTGTCGCAACCTAATGGAACTTTTAATTTTTATTTTATTTGAAATGTTGTTGCTTGTGTGAAGAACATTATTGGGCTTGTACATCCATCTGTTCCTCTCTTTCTTGTGGCCGTGATGAGTGGGTGGGGTGGGGGCGCGAGGGGATGATGGATTGGAGGTATGTAGAGGTGGCAGACAGAGAGATGATCAGATGATCTCCTCATACAGTCACTTTAATCATCTTTGTCCCTGGGGGGTGTCTGATTGCCACTGTTCAGCTCATATTTCTGAGCTATGATGACGATGATGGTGATGACGTGTGTGTGTGTGTGTGTGTGTGTGTGTGTGAGTATGAGAGAGAGAGAACCCTCAAAGGGATAAATGAAAACTTTTGGCTGTCATGGAAAGCCATGTAGTCTTACCTCCTAAGAATGAGAGAAATGAGCCGAGTGTCTGCGAGACAGAAGAAAAAGCGAGACTCTGAGCTAGAGAGACTTAATGTGAGGCACTGGGAGAGGGAAGTCTTGCTCAGATCCAGGGTCATGCTGATGACCTGGAGTCTAGATAATTTGGCTTTTTCAGCGCCGCGTCACAAGCCAGCCTGTGGCGAGCACGGCTAATGATGGCCAGACAGGACCTGCCTCCCACTGCAAGCTGTCTGATATCAGAACTCTTATATAACTAAAATCCCTCCCTTGTCTTTACGCTCATATCTCAACCTCCCATCGCCAGCAAGTCTTCCTGACAAATGTGTGATTTGAACTGTTAATCCAAATCAAGAACTGCTCTGTAATCTCCCAAACCACTGGCAGCGTTTCCAGGAATTCACACACGCTGTTGTTTCTGTATCGTTCAGCACTGGGTGACAGCTCGTCACTCTGTGCACGCTGGGATGGATGTTGCAGCTGACACCGTGGATGGCTGCTGTGTATCCTCTGTCGCCGATGCCACACCGGCATTGTTAAAATGTCTCTTGCTTTCTCGCCGATCACTGTCGGGAGCGCCTGTCACTCTGGAGGCAGTGTCTCTGTGCTCTGTCAGCATATTTAGGCAGAAAAAAAAAGCCGGGGAGTGATATGACCCAGGGTAAATGATTGATATTCACCTGCAGTGTGGCAGAACTTGTCGGTGGCTTGTCACGTCTTTCCTAGCGGGCTGTAATCCGCCCGTTGCATACTGTATGTGACGTGGAGGACTCGACTTCAGCGAGAGAGATCCATCTGTCACCAGACTGCCATAGTTAGCGTCTCTCTCCTCTTTTTTTTTCTGGTGTTTTATTTTCTTTCTGCTTTTTTCCTCCACTTCTCCGTCTCCCCTTTCTCAGTTTTGCTCCCCTTTCCTTCTATATTCAGTGCTTGCTTTGATCTCCATTCTCTCTCTTACTTTCTCTAATCCACTGGCTGCATATACTATTTGACAGCCTAAACTTACTGTTGAGGTGGAGAATTGCCCCCCTTAATAAAAGCTGCTGATTTTCTTATACCATTCAAAGGAGAAAGGGCAAAGCGTCTCAGTGGGGAGTGCTGGCTATTTATTAGAAAGGGCTGCTGGCTACACCTCCAGTCTGACTGAAATTCTAAAAGGGAAGAATATTATATACTCTGCGGCAGAGAAAATGAGAGCGAGCAAATGATGGAATGAGAGGGAAGATAATACGGAGCAAAGAGGGGAAAATATAAAATGGGTGAATATTAAACGTCAGGCAGGATGTTATATACTCACCTCCGGGAGTTTGTTTTTTTATTGTGATGAGTGTCACCCCAAGTGCAAATTTTGGGTTGCTGTTTTTAAAATAAAAAATGAGGCAGAGTTTCTGCTCGAGAACTCTGTATCCTTTTTCCCAACCGTAATGTGGTTCGATATGGGTTTGATTTTAGCCACACTAGTGGCTCCTTGGATGGTGATATTACTGTCTCCAACATTTCTGTGTAGACAGAACAACTTTCAGATGGATTTCCATGAAAATATATGCAGTCATTCATGGTCCCCACAGAATAAGTTGAAATGACTTTGATGACCCCCCATATTTGCTCAGTTAATTAGCAGCTACAGGCATATAAGCAAGCTAAATGTTAACGTAACGAATTCTGCAAGAGCACGTAAACTAAAAGCTAAACTTAAACTAACTGTTTAATTACAAAATGCTAACAAGCTAAATGTTTCTTAATTCCTTTTTTCGCTTCCACTGTAAAAAGGTGTGGATGGTACCAGTGGAACCCTTCTGTACTGTCTCCATTTTTGGTCCCCCCTCTACTGGGGTACCTCACACACAGATCTGCATCATTTCCCGCAAAAAAATCACATTAATATGGCACATTTTTTAATTGCAATTTTTGTCAAAATTGGTCGCAAATTCAAGGTTTTTTTGCCGCAAGATCCTGGAGGGACTGATTTATATTAATTTCAGCCGGATAATGTAAACTGCATGTGTTCTAGTTCTCATTTGAAGAACAAAAAAAGTGTAGCAGAATGTTGTTTCTGTGGACTCCGGCAACACTCAACCCTGTGCTTGCCTGAGAGGAACTAAATGCACCAACCCGCTATTTTCAAATATCTCAACAGGAGAGACTCTCACTGCAGCCTGATCTATGTTGTTCTAAAAATGTCAGTGTGAAACCTGTTCTGTGGACCATAAACCGGGTGCAGACTTCCAGCTGTGTTACCAGTGAGTGCTGGATGGAGCAGTGAGTGACAACAACTCCGCCCACATTTAGGAGTATTGTTTGCAGTGTAAATGCTAAACAGACCTCGGGTCTAGGTACCCTGTCTGAAGGGTTACTGTTGGCTCCAAAGGTACAGTACTGAAAGTGTTGGGTGGAAACAGGGCTATACTAAACATTGTATTTTTATAGGCTAACATGTCATATGTTACATATGGTACAGCTGAATTTGACAAAGACCTGACTGATAAAAGTTGAGCTGATGCCGACCTGAGCCAACACCTGCAGCTGTCTCCCAAGTTTTCCTCCAAATGGTATTTTTGTGTGTTTATCTGAGCTTTCCAGTCCAAGAGCACCACTAGCATGGCTCCATACTTTAACTGTAGTTTGAAGGAGTCGCTCAGTCCATAATTAAACCTGCAATGTATGTTTGGCCAGGGATCAGTACTCAATGCCTTCAAGGTATCGACTAAAACCAGTACCAAGAAGTATCAAAACTTCTCCAGTCAACAATACTTGCATTTAATTATTTTAATACCCAGATCTAGAAAAAGCATGACCATCTGTAAGGTCTTCTGGCAGCCAGTCACCCCAGGGCTTCTTTGATTTAATGCAACATGTGATTGGCCACTACTGCAAAAGCTCAAACCCCACATGATTTTTTTCATCAATTTTCAACAGTTGGGGTTTAAATGTGGTGTCAGAACAGAGGGCGTTTCTCTGGACTTTAACATGTTCAGGTGTGAAGATGCACCAACCATTAAAATAACATGTTTTACTTCGTTGTTATTTCAATAAGTAGCCAAAATAAACCTGCCTTCGAATCACTCACTACTTTATTTTCAACTTTTCTCAGATGTCTCAAAGTCATTCTGGAAAATGTAGGCAATCATCAGTTGCAGTAGAGGTGGTTGAGACAGATTGAGGGAAAGTGATAGTAAATTACAACACTTCATCACAAATCACTACGGAACACACCGAACATCACAAATCGGCTTTATCTAACAGCTTGAGAGCGAGGTTTTCTCTGACAGGATGAGAGTGGGTTTCATGCAGTCAGACGTCCAGTCAGTGCTCATAATTTCACGGTTAGACATGCGAGCAGCATCACAGATTCGTCGAGCTTCTGCCTGCAGTATTTTTATCCAGCTGTCGACTACTGAAATGCTACAAGTCCCATGTGGTTATGATCATGCTGAACAGTCATCATTTACATCTGTGGATTAAACAGGATTTAATTTAGAGCTGCGCATGTCACTGGTGGTTAAGTACATCCAGCAGGACTTTGTCTATTAGCGCTTCTTGTTGTTATTATACCCATGCATTTAAAAAATACAGTAAGTGGGTTACAATGAGCAGTGTGACTGCACATGCTAATCCAGCTCAAATGTGTCAGGGAGGAATGTGACATTAATATTCATGCATAATCTAACCAAGTATATACCTGTACCTGCTTCTGTCTGACTGCATTAAATGCATTAAAACACTGTAAAGTTAAATATAGTCTGTGTTGTGCATTACCATGAAGGCAAGGCGGACTGAATCCAAACTGTGCCTGTAGATTTAATTTCCGACTTTTATCATCATCTGATCAACAGCAGCTGTATATTTTCACCAAGGGATAAAACACACTTCTATCATTTGAAAGGGATCTAGGACGGATTTGCAGAGTCTTCTTTGAGTTTCTTTTCAGTCGATGGTTACTGTGTTTAAGCTGAGCGGTGATGGAATACGTGGTATAACTAGAAATCAGGCCATGCAGGCCTGCGCCACTGATAAAAATATCAATCTTCTGCTCACATTATAATGTTCAGAATTAACCGTTTATAGCAAATGGATGTAAAGTTGCTGGAAAAGGCTCCGCTGTTTGAGGGAACCCTTAATAAATCCAATTCCCCCGTAACTTACACATACAGAAATGTTAAATCAGCAATTCCAATGCTTCAGTCACATTAAGAGAGTTGTAATAGTGAGACTTGTCAGGTTATAATGACAGGGATAGTTCCCAAAGGCTGGCACGCAAAATTGGACATTATTAGTCAGCTGGCAGCCCCAGGTGTTGCCCTAGGAGGCTGAAATGTGGCATGATGGTCAAGTGTATGTGTGTGTGTGTGCTAAGGTGTGTGTTTGTGCTCATTTCAAATGGCTCAAGAGGGCAGTGAGAATGACCTGTAACAAATAGGTGCAAAACTTCCAAAGGGATTGACAGACTTGCACAAGATCTTGTGGCAAGACTGGTCATGTTGAGCTAAAGAACAGCTGATTAACTGTTAGAGCCAACCAGCAAAAGTGAGGAAGGGGGGTGGCCTTTAATGACAAAAAGACGCATCATTTTAAAACAGATTAATGTGACGTGAGCAAATTTTATAGAAAAAGCACACAGAGATAGAAGTGCACACACACCGTTTTGCCCAAGACGTTCCCATTTCCTGGTTTGTAGTTTTATCTCTAGGATTTTGTTTGTTGGGTTTTTCTGTTTGTATTCTTCCTTGTTCCATGTTCATTCATATTTAAGCTGTTTCCTGGTTTGTTTGGTAGATTCACTCCTTACATGTCATGTCTGCTTTTATTTCCGTCTTTGTGTTTTCCCACTTTAGCCTTCGTCAGCCCCAGACTCAGTTCTTCTTGCGTTCACATTGTCAGTCCATATGAAAGAGGACTCAGTTCTCTTTCTGGTCCACTTCAGCTCTGATGGGGCCTCAGTCCTCTTTCTGTTCATACTACTGTATATCCTACAACATATATTGATGTAGTTTTGTTTTTACTTTGATGTGGCACTGAAATGCAGTTACGAAATGACAATTTGAGGAAAACCTTAGCGTTTCTTTGCGTTGTGGACAGTTGCTGTTTGATGTTTTCCTCGTTCCATATCTGGAGGAGTGCAGTAGTTTCATCGTCAGACCAAAGTAGTCCTCGTCCACTGGTCGTGTTAACCTGTGGCCATGGTTCCATTGTGCTTATTATGCATCCCACTGAAATAGCACGTGATCTGTCTACTGCAAGCCTGGAGGGCTACAATACAGTAGCAAAAGGCAAAGTGAGCATTTTGTGTTCACAAGGCACAGGTTAAGTGAACTGCACCGAGGACTTGAGGGGGTCTGATTTCTCTTGGAGTTTTCAGAATTGTGCAAAAAATGCAGAGTCACCGCTGACTCTAGTGTGAAAGCACCCAAATTTACATACAGTCGTCTCACACCGATGTCACTCTGATTATGTCATGATACGTTACTTAGTAATCGTACTTAGTAATCAGTACTCGTCGTCCTCCGCTTATCCGTGTCCAGGTCGTGGGGGCAGCAGCCTCAGCAAAGACAGTCCTCTCCTCAGCCACTTCCATCGGCTCTTCCGAGAGAACCCCGAAGCGTTCCCAGGCCAGCCGGGCGATGTAAACCCTCCATCGTGTCCTGGGGCGGCCCCGAGGTCTCCTCCCGGTTGGACATGCCCGACACACCTCCCAAGGGAGGCGTCCGGAAGGCATCCTCACCAGATGCCCGAACCACCTCAACTGGCTCCTCTCGATGTGGAGGAGCAGCGGCTCTACTCCAAGTCCCTCCCGGATGTCCGAGCTCCTGCGGAGGAAACTCATTTCAGTCGCTTGTACTCACAATCTCGTTCTTTTGGTCACTACCCAGAGCTCATGACCATAGATGAGGGTTGGAACGTAGATCGACCGGTAAATCGAGAGCTTCACTTTCTGGCTAAGCTCCCTTTTCACCACAACGGACCACTTAAGCGCCCGCATTACTGCTGACGCCGCCCCATCCGCCTGTCAATCTCCCGCTCCATCCTACCCTCACTTAGCAAACAGACTTATTTTAACCCAACACAAGTTATTTTTTCTGAACATAACAAAGTAGTAGTAGCAGTGTGACTGCTTCACAACATGTGTTTAGGCTGATGTCACATAGATATGCTGAATAGTGCCCTGTACGTTGTTATCAGACGCAGAAGGCTTTCATGACTTATGAATCGGAGTCATAGGAAGATATTTTTGGATTACAGTGACAAATGATTGTGAGGCTGTGTGTGTGTGTGAATGCATGAATGTGTGGACGTATGCATGTACATGGTTGCAGCTCTTGCAACTTATTGCTTGTTTCATTCTCACCTCGGCTTTTACTAATGCAGGACATGTATAAATGACTTTTTCTCTGTCAGACTACTACCTCCGTGCAATAGTATCTCACCTCTTTTATTTCTACCAACCACCCGCTATCATCCTTGTAGACAGAAAAGATGTGAAGATGTGAGCAAAACGATGCAGAATATAAATGCAGGACTTTGGTTTTCAGTTATTGTTGCTCATGTATAGTCCCGACCATCACCAATCACTGAAATTATTCCTGGAGGGAGTTTCTTCTGTGCCTTGTCTCTGTATTTCATCACCTCTGAGATACTCCAGGCCAAGGCTGATATCTGGTCTGACTGCTACCTCACACACACACACACACACACACACACATACTGATACACACACTTCCACATATACACGGATACACACGGGCACACAGCTGCTCACGCAGACACATTAATCTTTAATAGCATCATTTATTTTTTCACCCGACCCACACCCCAACACACACACACACACACACACACTCTGGTCCATGAACATGTCAGAGCTGTGACGTATCGCTGCTGTCTGCTCAGTATTCATGTGGAGCCTGTGATCAGAAAATCAGATAGATCAAGTTTTATTCACAGAGGTGCACATGAATGGAGTCGTCACAGTCTGCCGGATACAAATAAAGACAGCGGAGCAAAAATATAAACATCTGCAGTGTCACAATGTCAATAATCTGTGACATTTAATGAGAGTAAATGTCTTGCCTTCAACTCTTCATCAATGTCTAACACACAAATAGAGCCTGACCGATACTGGATCCTGATAGCGATATTTGAAAACAAAAAATGTTTTAAAAAATCCCTTAAATATCTTCTTGTAACAAGAAGATATTTTACATTTGTAACATAATCTTGTCAGTGCTCTCTGGTGGGCAGGTCACCAGGCGTACACAGTCTCTGTGGGACTAAAAAAAAAAACAAACAAAGTTTTCATTCCAGGCTTTTCAAGTGGATCCTTCCCACTGGGGCCCTTGGTAATCAGTCCCACTCTCCTCCCTGCTGTCACCCCCCTGCAGGTCACTGTTTCTTAATGCTCACAAACTGATCTTTGGAGTTTCTCTGCTGCACTTTGTTGTCACTTCTCAGATGACTTATAAACAGACACAGATCGCATATGTAGTAAGTTATAATTGGCTGATATATGTGTCCAGTGATTGATCAGCCCAGCTCTACAAACACCACAGTCTATATGTAGCTCTTACCACAACAAATCCTCTTCAACAGAAAGGAAGTAAATGCATCTCACATTTTTTAATGGAGTGCAGAGGAAGGCTGGGTAAGTATTTCCAACTCATGTATAGACACAGAAGTATCTGTAATATCAGCAGAAAAACATAATCTTTCAATGCACGAACATTATTTTCATTAAGTCAAATGTATGAGAGTTTATACAAAGAAGGCAGGTCAACTACAAGTCCCAGAGAGCACATGAAACACATCCAACAGCCTTGAAGCACAGCTCCAGTTTCCAGTCCTGGTTGACTCACTTGTAGTTACTGATTGTAACAGCAAGTGTCCCGAGTTCTGTGGGCACAAATCTGTCAGAAGTACAACAGAATAAGAGCAACAGGTGTTTGTTACTGTGAAGCCTCATGTTGTTTTCACACAGAAGTGTGCCTTGATGAGGAGTTTTGCAGCCTGCGGCCTGCAGCTCTTTATCACACAGCTCACTGTGCCTGAGCCTTTTTATTCAGTTTCTCTCATGCGGAAATTAAAAATCATCTTCTGACACAAAACAGAAATCACTTGGACGTCGGTGGCTTAGTGGTTAGAGCAGGCGCCCCATGTACAAGGCTGTTGCCGCAGCAGCCCGGGTTCGACTCTGGCCCGTGGCCCTTTGCCACATGCCATCTCTCCCTCTCTCTCTCTCTCTCTCTCTCTCCCCCTTTCACACTTGTCTGTCCTATCAATTAAAGGCTAAAATACCCCAAAACATATCTTTAAAAAAAATAAAGAAAGAAATAAATCAACAGGTCTCGTTTGGTAGATTTTTAAAGACAGATCACTGTCAGCAGTGTTGGCCAAGTTACTCTGGAAACATAATACATTACATATTACTAGTTACCTTGATTGACTTATTACACTACTTTTGCATTACTCACAGCAAAATGACCTCAGAGGAACTAAAGTACCTTTTAAATGGATGAGGGTCATGTTGTTTCACGGCAGGTAACCAAAGTACAGAGGCTCCACTTTATTACAGTTCATTTCAAATCCAGTGCTGCACAGGTCTGACCCATTCATGCATTCACATACAGTGGTTACACCTTTGTGTTAAAATCCACTGCTTGTATTAATAATAGCCTGATGATATAAAACAATGGAATAGCCTAGACCTTTGAAATAAACAAATAGCCTTGGACACAGGGAGGGACAGACAGAGAATCAAAGTCTGATAATTATTAGATATGGATAAATATTTGTGGCCCTATGATATGAAACACAATAAACAAATATCAAGGGTAGCACAACAAACAGAACGGCGTGCGATTTAGTCATGATGACGAGTCCAAATTAATACACCAGAGTGGGACTGTGTGCCAGCATTGCTTTGCATGTGTTGGGGATATGAATGAAAACACATCCAACGTGTACTAACATCACCCGGGCCAGATGTGCAGATCATCAGGATGAGGAAAAGCCTCAGGACACGAATGCAGAACGGGATACGTTGTAGACATTGCAAGTGTATTAATGGAAATATACACTGCACAGCATGACCCAGATGTGCCGATCACTGGCACACTTCTATAATGTTGCATATAATGACGCGACGACACACAGCAACGGTCAGGGGATATTTTATCTATTGTCGCACCGGGGGAAGTGGAGCAGTGTGGAGCAGTGTGGATAAATGAAAAATGAAAACAAGTAATAGTTTATTTCAGGTATTACACTAACTGTCAGTGATAACGATGAGAGTCATTAGTTATCTATGAGGTAGATATCAATAAGATGAAAGGATGAATAGTGGCACTACAGAACATGCATGCATCACTTTTTGTGAGCTCCAACAGAAACAATGAAAACTACCCATACAGAGGTAAATACGAGACATCAATGCATCAAACGGGTATTGCTGAAAAATGCTGGGATAAATTGTTTCAACACTTAATCTGACTTTCTGAAAATCTTAACGACTTCAAAGCTGAGTGGAATTAGACGTTAAGCTTTGTTGCACTAATGTCAGCAAACTGAATCACTTCCCTTATGAAATTCGGATCAATTTTGGATCAATTTGTCAACACAGTGTCGTGTTTTGTTCCCGATTACAATCAAAAAGAGCTCTTAATATGCCAGAGTTTTGCATGGTGCAGCTCTGTGAGGTATCTTTTCCACAGAAATAGCTGCTGAGATTCATGAATACTATCCTGCATACCAAACGCTCAGAAATAAAGCTGAACCGTTTATCACTGGTGGCCCTGGAATAACCCTTTATATTTCTAAATTATCCAGGAGACTGTTGTGTTTGTGTGTGGAGGAAGATCATACTCATCATTAACGATAAAATATAAAAACTGTCTACACACTGCCTGACTGACTGGTGAACACATCAGTGTGTTTGAACTTTCTATATGGGTGATAAAAATGGTGGTATGAATAAAATAAAATGACATTGGTTTTATCCTTTAAACTAGCGATTTAAGGCAGAGTGACAGCCAGAAGCAAAGTAAAGAGATTTTTGTTCTTTTTATTCCGACAGAGAGCTGGGATTTCTAATGTGAGGCTTCTGTTTTATCTTCACTCACTTTACTGCAGGAAAGAGGCAGTGACACGCACCGAGGCTTCCACTTCACTTTACATCCTCCTCTCTGTACTCTGGCTCTAACTGACTGAACAGGTATTTAAATGTCACCAGAGCTTTCATGAGCTACTAGGGCTTTTTTCTAACTTCTTTTCTTTTCTTTTGTAAGTGCTCAGTTATAATTCGCTTGTAAGAAAACCTGAGAAAGAATCTTTAAAATTCTGATTTAGAAAAAATAAGATGAGATCAGATAAGATAAAACTTTATTCATCCCGAAGGACACTGCTGTGCAGCACTTGCAACAGAAAGTGGAAAGAGTGCAAAATATAAAAATCTAAGATAACAACAGGGTGCTCGTCCAGAATTTATATAATACAGACAATGCCAAAAACTGGATTTGATTTCATTAAATGCTTCTGGATTTAGCTTAAATCAGGTTAAAGCTGGGGTAGACAGTTTTATTTTGGTGTCATCCCATAATATCCATAATATCTAATCCTATAATAAACTTTGAGCATATTATAAGGCAAGTGGTCTGAGGGCAAACTAGACTTCACCACCTCCTTTTGGCTTTGATTTCAAGCTTTAGAAAATCCAGCCCATAACGTGAGATTTCAGCCAGGTACAGATAATTTCAGACAGAGGACGCCCCTATTGGTTGTTCTACAAATGCAGATGTGCGTGCACGTCCCTTCAGGTGATGAAAGCCTGATTCAGTGGCAGAGAAAGTTGCGATTTCAGCTTTGGCAACAACTCCCAACACTGCAAAGCAACCCAAAAAAGGAAGACAGAATTATCTAAAAGAGAGTCTGGCAATAAATTATATAAAACGTGTGTTTTACATTCATGTTTATGTAGCTAACCTTAGCAAGAGCCTCCAATCACAGTGTGCCCTCCGCCTGACTCCTCGCTGCTACAGACCACCACGCCGCGAGGATAAAGGGTTACATCTCAGGAGACGGACCCCCAGTCAGACGCCACAGCAACCTGAATCCAGCCTGTGCAAACCAGCTCCAGGGGACCAAAGAGTCCCAACTTCCCACCAGATCAGAAAACTTTCAGTTGCTGCTGTTACACAGGTTAGACCCCCGCACTGCTGTTAGCTACCACCCCAATGTGGTCTCACTCTGAAATCGTCAAATCGTTACCTTGCACGTCATATGTGGACGTTGAAAGTCCACAACCAAATGTCAATATGTGATGAGGTTGGACTAAGAATGTGCTCACCAACCCACTGTGACACGCGGTGCTGGGGGTTTGCACTAGCTGAATATGAGTCACCATATGAGTTCATCCTCAGAGCTGCTGCCAGCTCTCATCGTGGGGAAGCAGTCAAATGCAGCAGACAGGGAGACACACAGGGAATAAACATATGTGAAACACTGAGGACACAGTACAGTATCAGCTGTGGTGTTTAAGCAGTCTAAGAGTACATGGTTGAATGATTAAGTCCATGATAATGCACCTAATGTCCCGTTATGTGTCCCATGAGTCAGGTTTCAGGAGTTGAGTTTTAATTGTAAAAATGAGAAATGGATGATTTGTATTTACAGACACTATAAAACTTTAGATATTTCAACAACATTTTAATAAGAGTTCTACTTGGGTGAAAGAAGAAAAAACCCAAGGAGAACAGAAGTGGCTCCACCTGTGGCAGTCATTAAGACTAGAGTTATCTATCCCACATGGGCGAGCCGCAGCTCCGCTTTGCATAAAGATATTTTATTTCCCTGACTTTTTGACAGGTTGAGCTGCGTTATGAAGCGCTCCCCGGGGGAACGAGAGTGTTGTAAATATCTCCAGACATCAGGGAAAGTCAACCATTAAATGCCTGTTTAACTGAAAAAAATACTCAAACTTGTCAAACTTGTCCTGCCACAACTAAATCCGTCCAGGTGGCTTCAACATAAATGCCTCAAATCAGAGACGGTTGTTCATTATAGTTGTGGTTGCGCTATTAAAATGACAAATGTAAAAAAGTCTTGCTGCACTTTGTGACGGCTTCCACAGTGTTCCCCAATGTTTGGGCAATCTTTATTTTTCTTATACGACTTCTGGGGCCGTAAACACAAAGGATCTCACCTGACATCTGGAGCGCTCTGATTGGCTCAATTGTCTTTACAACCTGGGAAACATCCATCAGTGTGACAACATGAGACTTCGTTGACTCACTGAAATAATGAGGGATTTATTTTGACTTTGGAAACAACAACTCTGACATCACTGTGACATTGCCTATCAAACTTTTGACGCAGTGAAGTATCTTTAAATGTTTGTTATGCAGAACTTTTTTTGCACCTTAGTGTCAGGAGTGTTTTCAAAATAACACAAAAGAATACTGCAGTGTGTGAAATGAAACCAGCTGAAAAATAAATATCCTAACTAAAGATTATTAAGTTGTTCTCAGGGTGGCAGGCAATTTGAACTTCATTAAACACGTTAACAAGCTTGAACCTGGAAAATATCGAGATATTAACGCTTCACTTCCATTTAAAACTCTATTACTGCAGTATTCAGTCATCAAATATGGATTTTCATTCGCTGGATTTTCCCGAACAACATGGAAGGCTCAACAATCAAACTCCACAGTCACTGGAATACCTATTTGTTCCTCTGCTGTACGTGGGGCGGTTTGACAGTCCCATATCGCAGATGTCAAAGCTCTGATGTGTCGAGTGAGTTCTCACCTGCACACACACACACACACACACACACACACACTTCATCATGGGGCTAAATGCCAACAAATATCACATTTGACGAGGTCAAAACTTCCTCTTTTCCATCTAACTTACAAGTGAAAACTGAGAAGTGTGTCTCAGAGTGAGAGGTGTTTAGATTCCCAGCAGTACCAAGAACGCTTTGAAACACATTTAGTCATGGCCATTGATCTGCACCTGATGCTTTGTTGATTTGATGTACCTGAATGCTTCGGTTTACTCAAGCTGAGCTGCTGTATTTGCACTACAGTCAATCAGAGCCTCGGGGTGAGGGCCAGCAGAGTATTACTTTGTTGTTGATTTTTTTTTTTTTTTTTTTACATCATCACAAACAAGCAATCGAATGTACGTCATACTTCAGCTTATTTATGAGCTGAGGATTTGAAATATTTATTTTGAGACCATTTCTTTCTGCCGTTTGGACGTTAGCAGCTTGTAAGTTGCACCCTCTTTTCGTCAGAGATCAATGCTCACATAAGCGTCTTATGACATGGCATGCATGGCAATATGTAGCTGCAAATATTTAGCACACCAGGCCAGAGTCTTCACTTCATACACACCTACAGTTTACTGAATTTTAGACTATTTCTTGCTGCAAATGTGTAACACAAATCTGCAACACACACCAACTGCATGATGTTGCAGCATGTCACAGAGCAACGTGTCATTTGACTCATGTCACTTGCCAAGCTGTACAGACAGGAAGTAGGAATTCTGATAAAAATGGCTGTTTTTCTACAGCATTGACAGTGGTGCATCTGGATGCGGGAAAAAAAAGATGCTGCCAGTGCGTGATGTTCCTGATGAACTGTGAAGTCCTTATGAAATGAAAAATACATTTTCCAAGTTTGAATAGCATCCCTGTGTTAACTGATTATCTCTTGTTATATGCCAAATATGTCAAACATCAGTATCAGAGTATTTATACACTACAAGTCATGTCTTTTCTCTTTCTGTATAACCAGGTATAATAGTTTCAAATGTTTGATGACATTTACAAAAGTTGAATCAAACAAATGAGACTTTCGGTGCCACACTGGTCATAAAACTGCACTTCACCATTTGTGGGTTGTGCTAGCTACTAGCTAACAGGGCAATATGGAGAGAGACAGAAAGAGGTGTGCGTTTGGATATCAGTGGGCAAAACCTTTGTTTTCCTTTCCAAAGGTGAGGTGACGGTCTAATTCATTCATCTCTCCCTCATCCTGCTCTTGATCCAATAGCGAAGATGGCGTGTGTGCAACCAATAGTGTGACTCCTCCTAACTGACTCCTCTGTTGCTCCGTATCATGCTAAACTCTTAGCCTGTCCACCAGGGCCGGAGTGAGATTTTACCTTGTGACATAATATGTGCTTGTGCGTGCGCGGTCATGAACATACATGGACATGGCAAACAGAAGAAATGAGTGTACGTTTACATATTCATATCCAAAGGCCCCACATACATCCATAGACGCTCAATATTTGTTTCATGGCGCAGCTCAAGGTCGATTTCATCAATCTGATGGTAGTATAGTCATCTGCTTAAAAAATCCAGCAATATGTCCTGTTGTGACAAACAGAAAGATTTCAGGTGGTTCTCCCCCGAGAAAATTTTGAAAATTCACTTGACGAAATCCTATTTTCATGTAATTTCATACAGAAATAGATAATAAATAGACAAGTGCATTACATTAGCCTACTTCATCATGTTCGTAGGACGCCTATTAGAACTACTCTCTTCTTCTTGCCTCGTTTTTCAGCTTGCCTCAGAAATTCAGCAGACTCATCTAACAAAAAGTTTTTTCATCATAAGTGTTAGTTGTTCAGGCAGGGCACATGGTTTCATAACACAGTTAAATGTAAATTCGTAGGCAATTTGCTTACCTTGGTACAATTCCGACCAGCACTGTATCGATGACAGGCGACTTCCACGCTATTTACTTTGTAAACCAGTGTAGGAGACTAGGGGAAGGACGAAGTAGCAAGAAGTTCAGGGTAGCCCCACGAGACCTAAACTTGCTTTCTGAGAATTGTATGTGGTCCGGTCAAGCCTCACAATGGGCTGGGCGTAAAGAAATTTTTTTAAAAATGACTAAGCGAGGGTGGAATACACGCTGGGTCTATTTTTGATGGATGCCAAATGAATCAAGCAGGAAGTCAGGGGCAGAAAAGACAGAGCATCTGGTCAATATTCAAAATAAAACACCAATGAAAACTCGAATGAATCGTATTTCACACAGGCCTGAAGTCAAATACGAAGAGGGGCTCAGAGGAGATTTCAGTACAGAAGCTAAAGACGCTTTAACCTCCATTTAATGTGAACCTTAAGTCCTTGTTGCTGCATTCTGCTACAGCTTGTGTGTCTTCATTGTAAACTACAATAATGTTTTTCTGTATTCAGAGTTGTATCATGGCTGCTTGGTAATTCTTGGTTTCTCTCTCTGTACATTGTAGTTCTGCCACTGCTTTTGTACGTGCAGCACATATTGCATCTCTGTCCATCTGTGTTATATGCTGTAAATACTATAAAGCCTTCTGCGTGAGGTGTGTAATTCAGAGCAGTGTAAATAAACTTGACCTTGACTGGACTTTGTAGTTAGCATAAAAAGTTAGCTTATCCTGGGGCGGAAGGACTCTATTGTTGTATATGAGATCCACAAGACACATTAATAATAAAAAATAAGATAGAATAAAAAAATAGGCCCACTGGACCAAGTGTTAGTTTAAGAATACACATACTATACCCTCTCACAGAGCATTGTCCTGTTGCTTTGTATTGTGAACCCTTATTGAAAGTCGCCTCACTGCCCACAGAGGTCATGAATAAAAATGAAAGATTGAAATCCAGTCTGCTGAACAGCAAAAGACCAGCCTATCATAGTAAACAGAGCATATTTTTGAGTTCATGTTTTTTTTCTGAATTGTCAGCGTTGCTCCGAGCTGCCAAAGCAGCAGCTTTAAATCTATTCTTCTCTTTCCTCCCTGATGAAATGAGGTTTTTAGTCTAAAAATACCCTCGTGATATTCCATCAGTGTGCTTCCCTATCAAATATGTGTGAGTCCATGTTATCAGTGGGGCGAGGCGAGGTGAGGCCCGCTGTGCGCGCTGACTGCAGCCATATAGATCGGCGGAGTCTCAGAGATTATGTCCATTGATCGGACGGGAGGAGTTTGTGGTTTCAATTGACGGCGGCCTCCTGTCTGATGTTGTGTTCTGTGATTTCAGGGGCTGAAGGGGCCGTGTTCAGCAAATCAGTGGAGACGCCACATGTCAGAGCCGAGCCATTCAAAGAGCTGAGGTGAGTGTAAATAACATTTTAACTGTGATAATGAAGTTATCTTGCATCTACACTGTATACGTACTAAAGCATTGTGTTATGTAACAAATTTAAAAGCTTGCACAAAAATACAAACGCACTTTGGCACAAACACACCCATAATATGTCTCAATTATATGCACATAATGTCTTCCTCACTCTCCATTGTACAGTATTTATATATGCTGCGCTGGTTTTGTACTCGGAGGTTGGAAGTCGGAAGTAGGAATGACGTCACCTCCAACTGATGAACCCCGCAGATGAGGCTGACCTAATGTAAAACAAATAAGATAAAACTGCTATAAACAGGACTTTAGCAGAGTGTTTACTCACTGTGTATGCGACCGGCAGCCATCTTAAATTCGTAAGTCGGGGTTGATGCTGTTCGGAGTTTCCGAGTTGGAAATCCGATCTCAGGGTGCGTTTGAGTTTAAACTTCGGACTGGGAACTGGGACTTTCCGACCTCCGAGTACAAAACGAACCCACCAATATTAAGATCTGTGTAAAGGTGAAACAATTAGTCCACTAGTTTAATAATCAATCAATCATGCAAGTAATTTAAAAAACTGTCAAAGATTCTCAGGTTTCAACTTGTCAAGTGTGAATGATTCCTGGTTTCTAATAATATAATTTAATATATAATAAACTTAATAGCTCTGGCTTTTGGACTGTTGATGAGATTAATTGAACAAAAAACAGTTTGAAGACAGTATCTAAGGCGTTTGGAATTTAACATTTTTATAGCGTTTTTATGCACCGTCAATCAAGAGAATATTAATCACTTCAATAAAAAAAAATAACGGTAATTCATGTTCATGTATGCCAAGTCATTTATATGCACATTATGTAACTCTCTGTGTAATATATAGAAGTAACATGCAAACAGGGGTTAGCTACACATATTATTTAAAGAAAATGTAACCCTAACCTTGTCTTGTCTTAAGTTCAACTGTGCATGAATGAATTTTGGAAAGAGCCCCACTGAGGTTTTAAGTTGGTCAAATGGAAGAATAGAGACACTTCACAAATATGTTTGGGCTCAGACAAGATGTATTGTAAGATGCTGAATGGAAATGTATTCAAAGGGCCACTAAAGCAAATCAGAGCCTGAACCTGATTAAACATTACTGACTGATCATTACAGCAGAGGAAATTAATTGTAAAATCCAACATCTGGAAAAAGCAGGTACAGAATCATTCTTCAGTAATAGTTCAGATTGAAGATTGAGGGTTCAGTCCTCAACTCCTCCAGCCTGCATGTTGAAGTGTCCTTTGGCAAGATACTGACCCCAAATTGCTCCTGATGGCTGTTCCATAGGTGGCACCTTGCATGGTAGCATCGGCCACCACTTTGAGTGGTTGGTAGACTAATTAATGAAAAAGATGAAGATAATGAAAATACTTAATGACCACAGTAAATACAAATCTGTTTGCAACATCTTGAATGTGACATTAATATAGCAGCAAACCACAGTTTGCTACGTACAGATAAAGTGGAGTGATGGCGTGCAGAGCAGAGAATGGAGCTTATCTGTGGTTTGCTGTGGGAAGCTGGCACGGCTACTCATGTATGTTAGTGCATGTGTGTATCCAGGGATGGGCAGTATTTCTATTACTTGTATTTAAAATACGTATTACAATTACATTTGAGTATTTTGTAATTTGTATTTGATAAGGCCGATAAAAAGCAAATGTCATTTGTAACAAAATACTTCTGAGTGGAGTAATTTTGAATTTAAAATACTCAAAATACTTTCTTATTTAGTTACTTACACTTAGTTAGTTCTGTGACTTTCTGCCTTTTTGTGGGGTTCACCAGAGCTTTGTGTTTATCCTATAGCCCAAAGCTGAATACTCTGCTACACCAAACTGTGAGAAGACGAGAGGAAATTTGCAATAGCTGCGACCAAATTTGCTACTATCACGCCATTAATGGATGAATCATGGTTGTTCTTTCTGGCATAGTTACTCATGGTCTGTAGTTGCAGTATGGACATTTTGAGTATTTTTGGTCAAGGACTTTTTGAGTTATTCATGAAAAGCTTTGTGGACCGACCGACCGACCAACGAACCAACCAACAGAGTGACCTACAGTATAGAGCTGCAGGTCGCAGTACTTCCTGTATTTGAAAATACAAAATACATGCATTTTATTTTGATACATTTATTTGAGGGGTATTTTGTATTTTGCAGCAAATCACATTTTGATATATTTTTGCCCATCTCTATCCTATTGGCTAGCTGAGCCACAACAGTTGCTGCTCCTATCATAACAGCCTCTTCGCAGAAGCATAGAGCCATGGCCTGGTTACTCCTGGTTAACATCATTATCTCTGACAGCACTGTTACTGTTCTTTACACACAACACAAGACAACAAAATCAGCAATACAACCTCCTATTTCTGACATTACTTGCCCAGTCCAGTGTGACCTGATTCAAGCATCTAACTCAATACCTACGCAATTATCCTGTCCAGCTTTTATCTGTTTACAGACAACAACAAAGTATTCATACACACTAACAGTTGTCAAATGCTGAATATAAGCAGTGCATTCATATATTCCAGTATTAATCACAGAAACACCATATTTTGATTTTTCTGCCAGTGTTTTAATTCATGATGCTTGTCTAATTGATGAATCATTGGTGCTTCACTAATGGCTTTATAATCCAGTTTGATTCATCATATGCATTTATTAGCCCCTTTTCTTTATATGATTTTGCCCGAAGAAGAATCTGTTTTGTGTCCAAATATTTTGCATACAAGCATTTAGGGTCTTTGGGCTCATTTCAGCATTGACTTTTTCAATGCGCTTTTTTAAAGTTGTGTAAATTGCACAGTATTTGCATGTGTTTTAACCCCGAGGGCACAATACATCCCGAACTTACTCAAGTGCATAAAAGATCTCGCCACCTTTCAGTTGACTGGGGAGAAAAAAAATGTGAAAACCCAGTAAAGAGGCAGGATTTAAATGAAGAAATCCATGGAGAGGTGGAGAGAGCACTTTTCCATGGGCAATTAGCGCTCCTGTCCAGTAATGTCTGTCTGTAGGAGCCAGAATCAGCGCTGTGTTAAGTAATCTTCAGATCAATGGGTCCATCTTTGGCAACGGCTGCCTCATCCCTCGCCATTTTCCTTTTCCCCTTTGTCAGTCCCTGCTCACGTCCAAATCAACACTCAAATGCTGAATGAAATCAACACAAATCAAAAGCAGCACATCCTGTACAAAATGAAATGAACGGGAGAATTAAAAGATGAAAGCGAGTGATTAAAGAGAAGCGGAGAGAAACCAGAGCAAGATATAGATGAAAAATAGATAGATAGTGGAAATAGAGACATTTTCAGACAGGCACTCGACGAAGGGAGGAAGAGCTTGAACGGAAACTGTCTATTCAGCCATATTTTGGTGAAACAGTGACTATTTGGAGCACACTGGTCATACACAGGCACAGCTGAGAGGTGGATTATGTTGCAGTGGCAGCTGGTGACATTTATTAGGTAGTGTGATGCAGTTTTTCTTGATGTGAGCAAAGTTGACTTTTGTTATCTGTCAGGAGCAAAGAAAGCAAAGAGTCAAGATTCTGATAACCACCAGGGCTTTGTCACTCGAAAACATTACGTACTGAACAAAAATTCAACACACACTTTTGTTTTTGCTCCCCTTTTCACAGGTTTGAGTTGAAGCTCTAATATGTTTTTTCATGCACTCAATAGAGACATTTCTCACAAATTTTGGTCACAATTTTATATTCTTAATTCTTGCTTGTGAGCACTTCTTCTTTTCCAAGATGATCCACCCACATGACAGGTTCGACATATCGTGATGCTTGTTAAACAGCATGATTACTACAGTACACAGGTGCACCGATGGTCACAGTTAAAGGCTGCTCTAAAATGTGCAGTTTGATCAGCAACACAATGCTGCGGATGTCACAAGCTTTGAAGGTGTTTAACTGGCATGATGGCTGCAGGAATGTTCACCAGAGCCATTGCCTTTGAACTTAATGTTCATTTCGCTCCAATGTCATTTCCCTGAGCTTGGCGGTACATCCAACCAGCTTCAAAACCACACAAGTCAGTTACAATGATGAACTGCTGCCAGGTTAGGACAGTGAACATGCAGATGAGCTTCCTCTAGATCAGTGATGGGTCCTGGTCCAAAAGTGGGTTGCTAGTCCATTCTTAAAGGCATAGTGCACCCAAAAATGCCATTATCTACTCACCCATATACTGAGGGAGGCTCAGGTGAAGTTTTAGAGTCCTCACATCACTTGCAGAGATCCAAGGGGAGAGGAGGTAGCAACACAACTCCACCTAATGGAGGCTGACGGCGACCCAGATTAAAACGTCTAAAAACACAATTGAAACCACAAAATATCTCTCTAAATATCTAAAAAGTTGTTTGGAAAAACGTCATTTGAACTCTGTTTTTAGCCTCATTGTAGCCTGTAGCTCTAACTAAAAAAACTAAAAAAACTCTAACAAACTTGTCGTTTGTAAAGAAAAAAAAAACACAGTACAATGAATTTCCAACACAGAGCTTTTATCCTGCAGAGTGACTGACTAATGGACACAACAGCTGCGTAACAGAGTCAGAAAACTAGCTCAAAGACATGTCCAAATGCAAGTATTTACCTTTGTGGACCTCAGCTGATGACTAAGGAGAAATCTGGACCTCGTGGCTCGACCAGTTTGGAACCACTACTTTAGATGGTTTCTGACGGTTTGACGGTTTTTGGGTTGTGCCAACCAATCATTGCATCAGCTGTTCTGGTGGCTGCTCTCTCTCAGATGATCTTGCAAGTGAAGCTTGAGCTGGCATGGTTACATATGGTTTGGAGTTGTGAGGTTGCTTGGATGTACTGCCAAATTAAAGAAAACAACATTGGATACAGTTCATGGTAGTAAAATGAGCACTCATTTCATGGTGGAGGAGGACATTCCTGCAGTACACGTGTCGGGTGGATGGATTATTTAAAGTGCTTATTAACAAATTTGTGACCAAAATTTGAGAAAAATATATGTATCGAGTGAAAAAAGTCTTAGATCTTTAATATAAACTAGTGAATATATCTCGTGTCACCAATTATAGTTCAACCAAAATAATGACACATGTCGTCAAAAACTGTGTGCGTCATCCATCAGCTACAACAAAAGCTGTAATCAAATAAATATGTGTGGTGTAAAAGTGGTTACATACTGTAGTAATGAATCCACAGATGGTTATCGCCACCTCTGCAGCTCCGCAGAGCTTCTGAGCCGCCTCTGTTGTTTTGTTTTTTTACTGTGCTTTTACAGCATGGTTGTCTCTCAGGACTCTATCAACCTTGTTTCAAGCAGCAGCAGACGGCTGGTTTCAGCAGTCAAGCTCTGATAAACCCATTGTATACTACCTGCACGGCACCAAACATCACACAGACACAGTTAGAGAGTGGCTTGAGAAGAAAGTGGGAAATGTAGCAGCGAAATAGATTTTCTTCTTCGGATTTAGGAGACACAAAACCCTGAAAAGGAGTGTCTCTTATTTGTGTAAGAAAGCAAACTGTCTGACCGCCTTACAAGGTGATAATATGTCAGGGCTGTGTGTGTGGCAGCTAAATGTTAAGTTCTTCTGCTCCTAAGTGGCCAAAAAATCCATGCTGACCAGAGTTTCTGTCTGCCACAAGGGAACAAATTACAGTCACCTTCCAAGCCTGATAGTTGGATAATGACACAATTTTAGGTGGACTATCACTTTAAGGCAGACAGGTGTCGCAGCAGCTCCCTGACAGGCATCAGTCAAATTTAACTCTGACTGCGTGTGGCAGCATCTTCCCTCATTCCTCTCGGTTGTGTACCATATCCTGTCCGTGTGTGTGTGTGTGTGTGTGTTGCTGTGCACGGCCAGCCGAGGATGTCTCCTTGGTGTAAACGTCTTGTTTATCATCTTTCTCCTGCCTGTGCTGTCAGATGTGATGACAGTCAATCAGAGCAGAGAGAGAGACAGTGTGACAGTGGAGAGAAAGACAGAGAAAGAGACAGAGTTGTTTATAACAGGACGGAAAATGGGGGAAAGAAGACTAAAAAAGGACAGGAAGAGAGCTGCAGTGCTGTGTGACAGTGAAGGAGTGAAAAAAAAGGCTGAGAAAGGACAAAAACTGTGAAACAGAAAAAAATAAATCCATATTTGTCAATATACTTATTATGACATATGACCATGCACACACGTTTTCACTTGCTGTACCTGATTGGAGCTCTTCTCAGTATTGGGTGGGCGTGCACAGACTGTGCTTGATTGACTCACTCTGCTTGTGCACCTGTTAGGTTTAGTAACCTCTTGTAATCCCCAGCACATCCACCTTCAACCTCAAAGTTTAATCAACTAGTATAAATGGAAACACCTGTGAAGGTGGGCAGGACCTTTTAATGCCTGAAGAAACACAGCTGGTGAAACAAGCAGTCTGTTGTTGCTTGCTGCTCTGTTTATTTACAAGCTAGAGCCAGTGATTCTGCCTTTTTTGTCCAATTTGGTCAACAGCAAAATACATATGAAACAACTCTTTGGTCCATGAAATTAAGATACATTAAGAAATGTTGTTCTTCAGTGGGTGGCCTAGCAGGTGATCCCACAACCTTTACTCCAGTTTCAGAATTCATACTGAAACTGGCTCTGCACACTGATTTTATTTGGCTTTATTCAACCCCTGTTAGCTGTGATTTATCTGTTTATTCCAGTGCTTGAGGCAAAGTGTCGTTCTCACACCAGAGTGAGGGTTGTAAGGAAGAGGTTGCTCTCAGACACCTACAGCCAAGACCTTTCCTTAACTTCAACAACTTCTTAGCCAAACTGAACCCACCACAGGTTTCTTCATGAATGTTTCCTCAGCACATATTGAGTTTTATTCAGTCTTTTCTATGCACCGACTTTTTAAAAAGAATTTGTACATTTCCCTCAAAACATATTTAGCTATTTATAGGTAAATATTGTGTATTCTGGCCCCATCCCATTTCATATTTTTGCCCCTACCCCTTGTTTTCAAGTGTCACCTTGCCCCTCAGAATAAAACCGCAGGAGAAAGTGTTTGAAAACTTCTCCTATGAAATGAGACAATCCTTCAAGACCCTGATATGTCATCTGTTTGCTGGCATTTATATAAACAAATGCAATGAGTGATATTGCAAATATGCCGTCTTCTGGAATGGTGATTTCACTTGCGTCAGCTACAGGCATCCTTATGTGGTTGTCAGGATGCTAACGATACGTTCACAATTTAAGTCTCAGTATTATCGATCAAACAAGTCATCAAAAAAAAAAAACCCAAACACATATATATACACACAGCTGTGTTGCCACTAGTGGTGCTCTGTACTAGTCTACAGTGATTAAAAAAAAAAGAGGTAACAAGAGCAGCAGCATTGCTACTGGACTTCAGTAAAACTCTGGGTGTCATATGCCGTCAAACAGGGAGGAATGCAACTCAAAATATGTTAAAATGCGAGACTGTCATGCACAAATCAGCAATAACTATGTAACATTGGCTAGCTAGCTAGTTAGCATCCGACACATTGGCAAGCAAGTAATTTATGTTGTTATACTAATTATAAAGAAAAGGACCATAATACATTAGTGACATTAACCTAAGACAACAGGATGGTTACTGTAATTTTTAAATCTTCATTAGCTAAAAAAATACACGTGGGTTTCTTCTGTTGCTCGTACAGCCATCTTGGTGATGATTTCTTACACGAAGCGCTTTGAAGTGTGTCCATTTGGAGGGCCATGGATCGCTTAAAATTTGCCCTACCCCTCTGTCCCGTGAAAAATCGCAGCACCATACCCTTCGATGTGAATGCGCAAAATGGAGGGGTCAGGGCTGGTTGGTAGGGGATTCACGTATTTCCCAGTTATGTTTCCTATTTATATATTATATATAATGTCGAACCCCCTTTTTACTACAAGATATTGAACTAAGAACTAAAGAACTACAATTACCAGTATACAACATAATAAAATTACCAGTATACAAAATATGTGACGGTACCTAACATTGTAGCATGATACAGCCATAACAAACTAAATCTCTACATAACATCACAAAGTGCTCTACATTAAACACAAATGTGTCAGGACCTGACAGTGATTTGATATCATAGGCAGATAAAATGTGTCATAATATTTTATCTTTAAATGTTTTTGTTCTTGTTATAAGAGGCAGATAAAATACATGTCAATACAATACAACTTTCCAGGGGGTTTCGGGTGTTTGTTCATGCAATGAACGTCTTGGTCCAAGGCTAGGACGCATGTACGTGTTCATAGGCCTTTAAAAACATACGTGTTATGAAATGTAGATAACATGATGACCGATGAAAGCTTACCTTTGCCATTATGAGGTACTTCCCCCCCGTGAGGAGCATAGCACCGCGTCCCGGTAACCCAACCAGCAAAAAAAAACTGGTAAGCATCCAGACTTTTGTACGCTTTTAGATCTGCACCTGTGTACGGGGATACTCCATTTACAACATAGTGGTACAGATCATGTGGGCAGACTCGACGGGGCGACTTGATCTAGATCTGTAAATACATGGGGAGGAAGAAGGTATGGGTCGGTATGTAACTCTGCTAATGCTAGTTTCTCCAAATATCGCTCTTTGTGAGTACAAGGTGACCCACCTCAACCGACAACTGCACAACATCTTTTTGACTTGTAGTAGCCATTTATAAGGTCAAAACGGTGTTAAATGTCACAAAAAAATGCTAATTTAAATTGAAATCGCTTCCGCCGTCCGTCATGGCGCCGTCACGTGATCATGTGACGTATGTGCAAAGGGTGAATTGAGTTTGGGCCTTGGCGCCACCAATTGGGCCCTGCACACTTGGAACATCAAGGTTACACCCAAGCAACACCACACTGAATAACCAGCTGTCATAAAAGCTTTGAACTCAAAACCAGCAACGTTCCAGCTAAAACTCACTGCAGTCAAATTTCAAGCAGAAACCAGACCTAAGTGTTCTTTAGAAAATTGGTACATTGTTTTGATCTGAATTGAAAGAGAAGCCGAGAGGCAAAGTGAAAGACTGTGAGGTGAAAATAAGAAAATCGAGAAAGAGGGAAGAAAGAGATGACAAAAGTACAAAGTGTGAAGATTAAAGAACGGAGAAGGAGAAAGGAGACGTGAGCAAGAATGAAATAGCTTGAAAGGACAGGAGACAGACAAAACAGAAAAAAAAATAGAATAGAGGACTCATTTTTGTCAGAGAAAGAACGAGACAGAAAGACGAGAAGTACGAGACTATAAGAAAAAAGAGACAAGTTGGGAAGGAGAGATAATATGAAGAAAGAAAAAGAGCTTTATGTGACAGAAGAAATGCTGCAGAGACGGGCGTGACGGGAATTAGGGGTTGGATAGAGAAGGACTTTGATGACAAATATCTAATAACAGTATTTCAGTGGTGCATGCACCGAGATGAACTGCGATCCATCAATCACCGCTGCTTTCCTTTCAAAATCATGATTTTATATAATAAAAAAGTGGAAAAAAAGTCCCGTCAGTAATGCGCAGATCATTTCTAAGCGTCGCACCAAAGCCCCTCATCATGTGATTGTCCGTATAATTTGACAGTCAGAGTCTACGGCAATGTGTTTTTTCCGTTCCTCCTCCCCCGTGTTTATGCATCTTTGGTGACAACCAGCCAATTGAGAATGAAATATGGCACAAACTATCCAATTATGTCAGAAAAGGGGAGCGAGCTCGTTGGAGCATGGCTAAAATCTAATCTTACTCTAATCTCTCCCAACCCCTTGGCAGGTAGCAATCGAGGATTCAAATCCCATTTCGGGATATCACATTAACCACCAACACACACTCACATCCAACCCAGAGCTGTCACTTTTTTGTCGAGACCGTAACCGTCATATCCATCTGCGAGGTAATGCCTTGTCAACAGGATGTGTCCTTGCATCAGACAAACGCCTTTGTGAAAGTAAAATGGCAGCACGGGTGAATTTGATGGTGCACCTTGATTTATGTCCTGACCAATTCAGAGCACAGATAAAAGGAATAAAAATGAAGCAATAAGAAGGACAGTGAACGTGGGATGGGGAGGGAAAAAAGCAATGGAAACAGCAGCGAGATGAATCGTGAGGTTTTCTTTATTTATTTATTTTTCTTAAGGTGAAATGAGATGTGAAGTGGCTCACTTCCTGCAGGAGCTGAGAGGCTGAAAGTTTTCACATCATGACAACTTTAATAGACTCACTTTAGACTCACAGAAACTCAATCTGGTGACGTTTGTCCCACGGCGCTTCCTGTATGGACAGCATTTAGTGCTCTGCAATCTTCACTCCACATGGAAACATTATGGTGCTGAGATTGAAACTGCGCTGAGACGGAAACGTGCTGCTGAAGGCTACATTCAACATCATATGACACAAGGGGAAAATGTTCACATGTTTTTACAGTACAGCAAACAATCATAAGAAGACTGGTACAGGAAACTGTTTTCATGCCTCTGCTCCAGTGATACCCTCGGCCAGGGGCAGTATTTTGGCAGTTTATCAGAGCGGCGTCCGTCCGTCCATCTGTCCCATTCTCATGAACAAGAAATCTCAAGAATGCCTCTTGAAAATTTCTTCAAATTTGGCACAAATATCCACTTCAGAGTTCATGGTCACTGTGTCCTTGTCTGTCTCATTCTTGTCTCAAAGATGAACTGTTAAGATTTTGTTGGTCATAGGTCAGAAGTTAAGGTCAATGTCACCTCATCTCTCTCATTCTTGTGAAAATTTTAGATTTGGCACAAACGTCCACTTTGAGCCAAGGATAAACTGATTAGTATTTGGTGGACAAAGATTCAGGTCACGGTGACATGGTCTGTTACATTCTTATGAAAGCAGTATCTCAAAAACGCCATGAGGTAATTTCTTCAAATTTGGCACAAATGTCCACTTCAACTCAAAGATGACCGGATAAGATTTTGTTGGTCATAGGTCAAAGTTCATGGTCACTGTGTCCTCGTCTGTCTCATTCTTGTGAATGGGATATCTCAGCAACACCTTGACGGAAATTCTTAAATTTGGCACAATCATCCATTTTGAGTCAAGGATGAACTGGTTGGGATTTGGAGCTCGAAGTTTAGAGTCACTACCTATGTTTCCATCCAAAAGTGATTTGAATCATTGGGAAATGCACATTAAAAGAAATACGAATCCTGTGTGTTTCCATTAAATGTACGTACTTTGGTTAAAACTATGAACTCACGCGAGTTTTCCGCATAACTGGAAACAAAACAAGTCTCATTCTTCTTCTTCTACGTTTTCTGGCGGTTGGCAACCAGCTTGTAAATGCATTACCGCCTTCCCGACTAGGAGTGTGGATATCACCATGGAGAGAGGTGCGCTATGTCAGACTTAATTCGAACTTAACTATTTCCATCCACCGTTTTGCGAATCAACATTTTTTCGAATCAACCAAAACCCGGCTAAAGCGAGCGTATTTTAGTTTGTGCGAATCAGGGGATTTTAATTAGAATTTTGCTGTTTCCATCATAATTTTCCAATGCGATACTTCTAGATGCGCATCTAAACAGGCTGATGGGAACATAGCTACTGTGATGTGGTCCATCACATTCTCATGAACACCTTGAGGTAATTTCTTCAAATTTGGCACAAACATGCACAGTGAACTGATTGGAATGTGGTAGTCAAAGGTCCCTGTTACCTTGCATCCAACTCATATTCACGACCACAATATCTCGAGAAGGCCTCAAGTGAGTTTCCTCAAATTTTGCTGTCTGTTGTATTTTGTCCTAATTAACAAGTGGAGCATCCTGAACAGAAAATGGTGAAAATTATTAGCATTACTTGCAAACATTGTCATTGTGATCATGTTAGCACTTATGTCAAAGCACTGTTGTGCCCAACTACAGCTTCACAGCTAATAACAAGTTTATTAATAAAAGAGATATAAAACTCAGCTGTGGCTTTCTATGTGTCTCTCACTTTCACTGTCGTCAGCAGCAGCACCTACAGCACCTCATCATCCCAGGACTGTTCTGCAGAAAAGATTTTTAATCATTAGAGAAGAAGCCATGACACCACACCCCAACCTAGTCTGTATAAAGATCAGAGATTCAGTGAACCTTGCCTTAAGCCCTTTCTTCTCTTTATCTTCTTCTCTCCCTCCCCTTGTCTTCCTCTCCTCTCCATCTCAGCTCTTGTTTCAACTCCGTCTCCAATCTCCTCTCCTCTATCACCTTACGCTCACATGATCTCCTCTCATCTTCATCCCCTCCCTGCCCTCACTTACCCTCCACCCTCATTTTCTTTTTGCCTCAATTACCTTCACCTTACCTTTTTTTCCCGACCCAACTTCACCCCTCTTTTGCTATTCATCTTCTGGTCTCTTTTCTTCTCTCGTTACTCTCTCCCCCTCTTCTTTCCCTGTTCATCTTTTATTCACCTCGTGTGTTGCCCTTCTTTTTTGTTTTATTGTGCTCACTTTGCTTCTTCCATATTCATCTCTGACTCTAAACTTCACTCAACTCTCTGTTCAGCGTTATTTGATTTATTGTAACATTTAACTGCGGAAGCCGATATAAGCAGTTCACGAAACAAACAATCCTGCAGTCAGAAAAGTAGGAATTCAGGGAAAGAAAACACACATTTCTAATTTTAGAAAATGGGCAGCATATTACATGACTAGCAAAGAGATTATGAGTCAAGGTGGCCTGCACCTGTAGCACCTCTTCTCAGAACAAGAAAGAAAAAGCAGGAAAAAAGGTAGCAAATTAATGCCCCTTCTTTTCATCTTCTTACTTTCCCCTTTCCTTTCTGTCCTCTCTAATGTCACAGTCGCACCTTTCTTGTTCCTCCTCTCTACCCTCGTCCTTCTCCACACCTTCATCTTACACTGATCTCAGTAATTGAGCGGATGGCGTGTTCCCCAGCAGAGTGTCCGGCTGTTCACGAAGCCCCCGCGAAGCAATCAGCTGTGCTCGTATTGGCCCGAGATTGCCATTTAACCTATGATTTGCTGCGTGGCACAACAGCAGCCCATTTTCACCTCACCAAAGCTTATATATTTACAACGCCACAGCGTCCTGACCACTGTGTTCACAGCACACGAGAAACAGTTGCAGATAATTTGAGGAAGCTGTCATCACCAAGGACAAAGGAGTTACGTGTAGAGCAAAAGCAGAGCACGGAAGCTGCCCACAGGTTTCAGGCTGTGCGAGTTTACAATTTCTGTCATGTCAAAAACCTCCAATCATTTTCGTCGTTATCTGGAAGGCTGGCGATATGAGGAGGACGCGTGAAAAGTTATTAACCTTTGATCCCAGTTGCAGATATGAAATGCTGCCAAGAAAAGAGAGAGAAAGGATAAGAGGATGTACAAAAGTGAAATAGAAAACAAGAAAGAGAACGAGATGAAGCTCTATTGATCGCTGTGGGGAAATGAGGTTGTGGCGACCATAAAAGTAACAGGTGACAAGATAAAGATAGACGACAAAGACAAAAATAGATAACGGAATAAGCAGTATTAAAACATGTGGACAAAAAGTGGAAGTGCATAAATATACGATAGCATCAGCGTGTCTGACTCAGCTTGTCAGTAATGGGTGAGGTTTCTTTATTGCGTTCATTCTCAACTTTAAAGTTTGTTTTGCACATGCGTTGCGTAGCTTTCAGTTTCTTCGTTACATCTAGATTTTTATGAAATTTGAAAAAAAGAGACAGAAATAAGAGTAAAGGAAATGGGGAAAAATAATTCACAGGGACTGCGAAGGGGAAATGAGAAGGAATATAAGCCTGTGACAGAAATATTTCCTTGCCTGACTCCCTGAAGAGCAACCTGGGAAAAAGAGGTAGGATGAGAGACGGGGAGGCCTTTAGAGGGAGTACTTCACATCCACAGATTTTCAGTGTCTCAATGTTTAAAATTGTAGAAACTTCTTTCTCTTTCTCCTCACACAGCATGTCTTTGTAGAGGTGAAGAGCCAGGAACCTCAACCTAGAGCCACTTGTTCTTAAGTATATCCAAAGATAACCTGTGAGGCTTTCATAGCCTCAGACTTCCACCAAAGTTTATGAGACGGTTCAAGGGGTTGGGGCGGTGTCCGAAAACATCGGCTTCTTAGATGTTTGAGGATGCCCACCATCAACCATCCACTTTCACTTGAAAGCCAAACACTCGAGAGTCCTCCATCCCTCAGCTTTTGAAGCCTTTCAGTATTCTCACCCCAACCTCCAAGGGATCAATTTTTACTCTCTTGTTTTGCAAAACGTAAGATTAAACTCCCATCCATGTTCACTTAATGTCCAGATGCAACAGTTTTAAATTGTGCTGGCTCTAATCTGTTTTTATTTGCCCTCTGGTGGCGTCGGTTAGCAAGAATACTAATAGATTGTGTCAGCACTGTTGTTGATGCCGGCAAAAACAAACAGAAACAAACTGATAGAGAGAGCGAGTGATTGGTCTGATACGTTTGAAGTAGAGAAGCCAAGATGCCTGATTGTCGCAAATGAATCCAATTTAATTGAGTGCTTGTTTTTAAATTGTCTTATCATAAAAACTGAGCACAACTGAAAATCAAACAGCTTCAGTGATGAGGCATTAGATGATATGTGTTCAATTAATCACCATATTACACACACTGTAATTAATTTGTGTTAAGGCTTAACCCTCTGTGGGCAGAGAGCAAGGGGTAATGCAAAACAGATTAAAGTTTTAATTTGAAAACTTGCTGACTCTGCTAATCGGTGAATGTTTTTATGCCTCTGTGCCGATGATAGCCGCAGCTGGAGGCAGTAGGTTTTGGGTTGTCCATCTGTTCGTTCCATTCTTGTGAACACAGTAGCTCAAGAACGCCTTGAGGGTATTTCTCCAGATTTGGCACAACAGTCTGGTTGGACTCAAGACTGTACTGATTAGATTTTAGTGGTCGAAGGTCAAGGCCACTTTGACCTCGTCCATCTTATTCTTATGAATAGGATACCTAAAGAACACCATGAGGGAATTTCTTGAAATTTAAGGGTTAACTTAAGGGTGAACTGATTAGATTTCGGCAGGTCAAGGTCACTGTGACCACACAAAACATGTCATTGGTCATTCATTTCCCGTGATCACGTATGCAATGTATGCAGTTTTCAGTACTCTTTCCACCTCTGCCCATAGGTGGTAATTTTAGTGTATCTTTGTCATGATTATCAGCTTGCAGCAGCCATTTCTTCCCTCCTGTACAGTATACACAACTCAAGCAGCACATCATAAAAATAATACACACATGGATATAACTGTTTCTAAACATGAAATGTTTCTTTAAACTCTTTTGAAAACGTATGTCAATCCAACTCTCACAGGCAAATTCACAAAAGGATTGCACGGCTTCAGCTAAACCTGCACAAATATGAATAAAAGAATCCATGTAGGTCCATGAAAGGGTGAAATGCACCTCTAACTGCACTGCCAAGTGCGCCTGTGCGATTGCATGAATTTGAATTTTGGCGCAAAGTTGGCTCCCGTCTGTGTAAAGCCCTATCCTTGACCCTCATTGCAAAAACAGTCCAATTCTCAGGTGATTTGTAGTTTGAGTTTTAGCGTCTAGCATCGTATTAGAGAGCAGACCAGAGTATTAAATTCCAAATACAGTTTCAGTCTCTCATGTTTGTATTCCTTGCCTGGAGTTTTGAGGAATGCCTCTGCACCTCAGTGGTCGGGACCTTTACTCTTCATCTGATAAGTTCTGTCATCTTTTTCTCTCGGCCATTGTTCTGCCTACGGGCAAAATTGATTGCAATCAGACGTAAAGAAAGAGGCAAACTGAACTCAGCTCTCAGCTGCAAAATTTCATGGCCGTGTTTACGCTGTCTCTTTGGTCCTGATCCATTCTTTGTAAAGCTGCCTCTCAGAGGGCAATATGACAGATCAGACAGTAATTATTAACCACTGTTCTGAATCTACTGTACAGATCTGTATTACTGTAGCACAGCTTACTTTACAGTAAACAATTGCTTTTTCACATCAGACTTTACTGCACAGTGGGAGTCTGAAACTCAAAGTCCCTGGTCAGTGGGCAGGTTGTTTATGTAGAGCGTATTATGTAGTGGACTGCCTCTGCTGAAACTTTCTGTACTCCACATCGAGTTTAGAAAAACATTTGTAGAGTTTGTTTTTTGTTTTTCCAGTGTTTAGATGCTTTCTCTACTTCGCTTATACTGTACAGTTTCCTTGTTTTTTTTTTACTTCTGTGTTTTAAGTGATAGCAGTCTGAGAGAAAAACATATTTAAGTTTTATCATAATTGTACAGCCAAGAAGGTGAAAAAGACATTAAAGCTTTTGACTTGATAGCAGTGAGGAAATCCTCTAAAAGAGGATGGTCGAAATCTCCTTTCTTTGCTCTCTCCTGTCTTACACTACACCATGAAGTGGTAAGCTCCATCCAAACTGCTTCATGGTACCGTTGGCTTAGAAAACATTCATCCTCCATCCTGGCATTTTTCCCTCCTGACCTGAGTTTGAACTCAAACGTGGAGGATTTAATCTTATTTTACTGCTGAAACAGAAGTTAAGTTTGCTGCTGTTTTTCAACACTTGCTACTGTAACGTGCAACCTGCACTACTGTACCGCAGCTGCTCTCACCTCTCCTCATTCTCTGGAGAATTCAGGTCACCACCTCGACGACTTTGTTCGTGAAACCTGCCAGGAGCAAATTCAGAGAATGGCACCAGCTGAGCCGACTGCAGGGGATTACATTAGAAATAAGATAGCTGGCTTCCTATACTGTTCTTCTCCTTCTGCTCTTTTTTTTTTTTTTGTATCACCGTCTGTTACTTTTGTTGATGCAACTTGTAACACTTTGTTTCACCCTCTGTCTCTCTTCATGTTAAGAACATTTCAGTCGTAACAACTTCAATAGTAAAAGTTGCTTTGTGCAAGTTTAGTGATAAGTATTGTAAAGCAAAACATTTGGTTCTTATTCTTTGGGACTCCTAAAAGAGGCAAAGGACTCAATGATACACCAGCACAGACAAGGATATTTGTGAAATTGTTACAGTCTAAGACCCTGGGCACAGACATACAAAAGGCCTCCATCCAAACGTATCAGTACTTCACTGTTTTGGGTCTTTTTCAGCAATTTTTACAGGCACACAGCAAAGTCTGTGGGCTGTTTGGCTCCCGACTACAACAGCATAGCATTTGGGAATTTGCCACCATGCCAAACTGACAAAAAATAACATAATTACTTAAAAAACAAAGTTGAAATAGTTCAAACTGACGACCATACAGTACAACAAACCGATGTAATTGTTACAATTAGCGTTAAAACGTTAAAAGACGGCTTTCTTAGTCGGTGTCTGATGCCGGAAGTCACTGCCCAAGCACCAGATTTCAGCAACTTCAGAGTGAGACCGGGCTCTGTAGGCACAAATACAACTTGATAAGGGTTAAGGTTAGGGTTAGAAAAACATTTTGTTTGCGTTTAAAATACCCAGTTTTATTGACAAAATCATGGCTGAATATGTCCCGAACAAAACACCCGCCTTTATTGCTGCAGACACTGCAGGTCATGTCCTCACTATGGTCGGTCTACAGTGGTCTATGAACCTGTTGGTAACAAAATGTTGGTATTATACATTTCTGCAAACCACAAATACATGACATTTGTACATTTCTTAAAGAATGCAGTGTATGAGTTAACTTTGTCAGGAGGTGGAGGGGATGGTGAATGGGCTGTCAGTCTGGCTTGACGGCTGCCAAGCTGCAAACCACTGCTGGGGGCCAAAAAACAAAAATGGTTGTGTTTTTTTAAGCTAGTCCTTGCTATGTTTCCATCAGTGCTTTAGGCTCCAAACATGGGAGTTTTGTGGCGACCCATTGGTGAGAATAGAGCCACAAAAAACGTCTGTTTTTTCCCAAGACATCACAGCTTTTCCTGTTGGTATAGCGGCACAAAAACTGGGTATTTCAAGCCAAAACATGATCTTTTCCTAACCATAACCAAGTGATTTTTGTGGTTAGACCAAGCCACATGTTAACCACAGCATTTTTGAGTTGTTAAGTTTCAACATAACCACAACATAATGTGCAAATGTACTGATTATGGTTTACAGAAATGTTCAATGCCAACATTTTTCTTGTGATCGTGTTGGGTCTGCTGCTGTTGGCAGCTTAACTGCGGCACCTCCTCCTCCTGATAAGCAACTCAGCTCATATACATGTAATCTGTATGAAAAACCAAGTCATGCACATGAAACATAAATGTAACATGTCTGTGGTTTGCAGAAATGTACAATGCCAACATTTTATTCTGGCAGCTGTGCTGTTACATAGGAGACTCCTGTGTTTCTGTGTTGATGAATATTGAGGATATCAATAATTGGAATGTGCAGTAGAGGAAAGTACTTCCAGAGCCCACGGTTTTCTCCCCGTGCTTATCCAACTTGCAATAACTGTCTTATAAATAAACCAATCAACAGAATACTCTCAGTGAACATATGACGCATATAGCTTACATATAAATACTTACTTAGACCCAGACCACTAGAACAGATGATGGAAGTCATGCACTGAATCTGTGCATATAAACAGAACCTGTAATGGCTGTTCCTCATTCAGAACAAAAGCTCACAATCCCCCTGCTATGTGATATCAATGAATACCTTCCCTGTGGAGGAAATATCATGTATTTTATCCACAACTGCCGTGGTGACAGGAAGTCTGCAGAGACCTCCTCTGCGGGTCTGAATCTACAGAAGCATTTTGACACCTTTGCCGCTTGCTGTAAAGATCAGCTCGTGGCTCTGAGTGGTTTTGTCAAGATGTGAAGAGGAGTGGGCTGATTTTTAATCCTTATACAGAAATTTGTAAGCTGTCACAGCGTGCAGGTGGGCTGTAGTGTCAGATCCACTCAATTTATACTCCATTCATGGTGGTGGTCCTTGGAGTGTGTTCCTGCTTGTGTGTCTTTGTGAGGACCAGTCTGAGTGTTAAGACATAAGGGGCCATTTGTGGATGTTACGCCTCTGACAATGGTGGAGGAAAATAAAGGTTAAAATGTTGTTCTCTCCACACGCCCGTAAAAGGAGAAACAACAGTGCAGGTGGTTCTCATTAGCTCAAGTGTTCGTTTTGTTTTTTGTTTGCTGTTGTTGTTGTTTTTTTTTTTGTGTCCAGAGGACAGATTGCTGAAACAGTCTAATAAACAGGAAGCTTCAGAATCATGACTTTAGTTTACAGGACCTTGTTAGACTCTAATTAGGCCTTCTGACACTAATCAAATCTACTGTAAGAAAATGGAACAAAGTCAAATTTACTACTGAAGAAAAGAAAGAAAAATATTTGTGTTTTCACATCTTTAACGTCTTTCTTATCTTGATTTACATCCTTTGTTTTATTTGAATTTTCCCTCCTACACTCATCCAAACATCAAGCAGAGACAGATTTCAGTAACAGAGCTGTTGTGCTTCTGTCTCCTCCCAGGCTGGAGTCTCCCACTCGCTCCCTGCTGATGGAGGCTCCTAAAGGCATCCAGATCCTGGCTGAGGCTGGAGACATCCAGGCCATCTGCAGGAACGAGCTGCGACTGGAGTCCAAAGATGGAGAGGTTTGTCAACCAGCAGGGCAAATGAACCTTTTGTCTGTTTAAAGGACTGAACCTAAGCAAGAAAATATGAGCTTATTCAAGTTTATCACAACTTAGGTTTTATCGTTTGCTAATAACAACATTGTACTGACCAAGTTCTCGCTGAAGGGTCACACGACACAAACAGTCAGAATAAACAGACAACGGCAGCTGCAAAATTATTTCACAGACTGTCCTTTGCAAACATCCCAGTTTACAGTCCAACTTCCTGCTTCACCTTTGCTCTGTAGTACTGTACTCACTGTAGCTGTGCACACACAGTTTTCCATTTCAGCTAAAGAATATTAATATCAACACTGTGACAATTTGAGTGCACTTGCATAGACTCAAAGTGAATGAGAGCTGATTCAAAAAATATACATAACCGCTGAACATAAATTAATCACAATCTCTAAATGATAAATGAAATTTGATTCAGATTTGAACAAGAACTCATGTTTTCTTTTATCATTTACCTCTTACCATCTTATCAGTCAGTCTTGTCTTTTGTCTTTTTGGTTGTAATCATCTCATTTTGAAACAAAAAATTTAAAGAGGTTCACTCCAAAATAAAAAAAATCTTCCCTTAAAAAATGTGATACTTAGTCTGTCACTTAAGCTTATCACTTTTTTATGAAATGAATTGCCCTCCCAGGGAAGACATTTTAACACATCAGAGTTGCAAAATAATAAAAACTAATGATGGCTGGATTCCATTTAGCTACTCCAGTTTCAGTGTCCTGCTGGCTGAATTCCAGACTGACTGAGACATCTCAATGGAGCAAAGCTATTATTGATGTTATTAGTAACACTTGTGCTTTTCCTACCGTGACAAGTCAAAATCTTGTCTATCTTGCCCTGTTTTTTTCAGAGCAGTAACATTCTCAAGGATGTAATGATATTTTTAACAAATGGGTATTTTTCACTGCTCTTTAAATCAAACCCTTCATTAAATTGTTTATTTGACAACAAAATGGTGAAGCACAGCAGCCAACCCAGTCTTACTCTGAAGTCATCGAAATCAAACGTTGGACAGTGACTTCCGGCATCAAACACTGACGAAGAAAGTCGTCTGTTAACGTCAGCTTAATACGCTGCCGGTCACCCGCATCAGGGGGAAACGCAGCCGGGCAAGAACGAAAATTAAGGTGGCGAAAGTCTGAGAACGGCGGATGGGAGGGGTGGTGGATGAGTCCAGCAAACACCAACTTTCACCTGGGAGAGCAGTGTTATAAAGTCAAGCCCTGCACTTTTTTGCTAAACCCAGCCACAGGGCTCCAGCATGGCACCGGATTTCCGACTTGACGGACATTTCTAGTATTTTTTATTTTTATTTATTTTTTTTATTTTATTTTTTTTTGTGTGGCAACAACTTGGCATAAGTTAACATTTAACGAATCATCTTCTGATTTTCAGCGAAGCACACGGGTAGTTCCATCAATAGTATAGTGTTATCAAACTCAGCTGGCCAATAAGAGCTGAGTGGGGAGGGTCTAAAAACAGCATGCACACACACACACACACACACACACACACACACACACACACGGACAGTCCAAAATGTCAGTATGTGACGAGGTCAGTGTGAAAATGTGTTGCAGCAGCTCAATCTCATTCCAAGATCATCACATACCAATACTTTGTCATGACCCTCAGTATGTGAAACTACCACCGAAGGCACCCTTTGGCGTCTCCTTGAAACACACCTGGCATTCATCTAACTGCAATGTAAACCCATCCTTGGGAATATTAAACACTCAGAGGAGTATAAAGAGTGAGAGTCCATGTAAGGCAGGTAGGAGGGCAGGTGGATGGGTCAAACAAAGATTACCCAGGACTCCACTGCTCATGCCCCATGTGAAACCAAAAGTCAGTGCTATTTTACATAAAGTCAATGCTGTTTTAAAATAAACTTCCATCCGTCCATCACAAACTGATGTCATTGACATGAAGTATCTATCCAAACCTAACCAAGTACATTTGTTGCCAAAACCATACCGAGACCGTTTGACAATTTTAACCAGGTCACGTCACCAGTTTGACCTTGGTGACAGCTGCGCATCACATACAGACGTATCCGATGGAGACGCCGAAGGAATTCGATGACCAGGGATGAGAATCCATTGAGCACAGAGAGCTGAAAACACCTCGATTTGTCCTGGAAATGAACTCTAAAAGATAACACTCTTCATTAAATGCAGTCCTCTTACTTCAAACGTGCTCTCTGTACAAAGACAAAACCTCCCACTCTGTGTGCTGGCAAGTTGAGAAATTAACTTTTCTTGTCCTGCGGCCATGCTGGCTGACGGGACTCCATCTCTATTCAATATTTCTCCTGTCCAAACTTATTTTTAGCAAACAACAATCCAAACAATAGTTAGCTCCCTCAGCCAACATGGACCAGCATTTAGCTTATTGGCTGGTGGCAATTTCCCACATACTGGCTGTCCACCAGAATCTGAGCCTCACAGAAGAGCAGGGAAATAGAGAACAGCAGTTGATTGTTTTTTTGCCTTCCATCCTCCATTCAGTCCCCAGTTCAGTTCTCTTTGGGCCTGTCACATGCCTACTTTAACAACTTTCTCTTTTCCATCCTCCTTTCCAGTTCCCTTCCTTTTCCCCTCCTCCTTCCTCTGTCCTCTTTCTGTCTTTAACTTTCCTTATTTACCATCTTTGTTCCCCCCGTTTCGCTGATCCACTCCTCATCCTCATGCTGCTTCTTCCCTTCTTTCATCCTTTCCTCCCTGCTCCTAAATTCCTCCAACCATCCACTGATTCGTTACACACATCAGTCCTCACATTCATCACGGTCGGCTGTGCTGATAAAAGGATTTCCCACCTTAGGTTGCACCAGTCGTGTCATGTCAGATCTGTTCAAATCAGCGAAGGAGGATTAGGGAGAAGAAAGTGTTTAAAAGTTTCCCACAAAAACAGTTTCATACATTAAGACAGGCTGCTGATATGAGATGGTCGAGGAGAGGAAGAGACTGTTTCTGGAAGGTGCCCTTGGATTCAGTTTGGTCCAATTAAAAGTAGCCACGGTAGCCACGCCCACGTCACGTCTCCCTGCAGTTTTTATGGGTGTGTGGTCGAGAATGAGGCTGTTGAACTCATGATGGTCAATTCAGATAATTAGAATCACGTTCTCACACTCCATTAGTGTTGCAAATGTCCATTTGTCAAACCTCTGTCTTACACACACACGCGCTCTCCCTCTCTCCAGGACCCCCTTGGCACCGCCACGCCAATTACAGAGTGGCTTTGGTCATTAGACACCCACAAACCACACAGGCAGATACAGAAATAGACTCACACGCACACTGGAATAGTGAAACACTGGATTACTGAAGCCACGCAGTCACATAACTGACACTTGATTACACATACACGTTCTCTTAAAGGGTAAGTTGCTTTTTTCCAGTACAATAGACCTGACATTACTGCACCAACCCACAGAAGCCAGTGCAGCCTTTTTTTCTTGACTCTGGATTATTTTCATTAATACAGCTGTTCATAGGCTCTATAATGGCTCATGTTTCACTTGCGCTACATGTGTATACATCGGCACAGATATGCATCAGGCCCAGCCACCTCCCCATATAGCAGGACACATGGGCCTCTAGTTTCCCGGCGCGGCGCAGGGTGGCGAACCCCACTCAGAGCTAGTTTCGAGCAGCGCAACCTGAGGTGCGCTGAGATGGGTGTGGCGGCGCAGCAGGGGGAGGTGTCAACAGATCCAGCTTGGCGCAGTGACAGTTTTGTGCCAAAAGGCTTCGCCGAAGGTGCACTAAAAGCTCGCCAACTGAAACCAGGTCTACTGTCAGCGCAGGCGGAGCGTAGCTGGTGTAGCGGAAATTTTACTGCCCGGCGGACAGTGCGCACACGTCACCAAAACCTCACAGGCAGGTTTCCATAATGTCAGGCACATTAGCAATAAAATAAATACCCACAAAAACCACTATTCAATGTGACTATCTGCAATCAGCACATAAATGTATCTCTGTATCGACTGTCCCGTCACATCTGATGTCAGATCAAAGGTGATTGGCACCGTTTGGCACGTTTGGCACATGTAATGGAAACCCAGCCTGATTTAATTAACACAGCTGCAAACTAATGAGTTCACATCCCTCTCAGCCAACCACAAGCAGCCACAGCATCAGATAGGGGGAATATATTCAGCACCTGTTATCTTAGAAAAGTCAAAAGAAAAGAAACAGAGTGACTGCGAGAGAGAAAGAGAGAGAGCGCACGCATGAGAGGAACGCAACATTGATTTACAATTGTGGTGACCTTTGCATCATCAGCCCGTGGAGGTCTGCTCGCAGTTCCGTATATTCGGACACTGTGAGCTTGGACCTCCCGGACCAAAACATCAGTTTCCATCTGGGAAAAGTTTGGCCGTCTGACGCTGCTGCTCTCTTCTGCCATGGCGAATTGAGTAAACTAAGGGCGAGGAGAGGGGCTCATTTGATTGGTGTGATGTGTGTAAAACCCACTCCACGCCTTCTCTCCTCCCTCTTTCTGACTTGTGCAGGTAGGAGGGACGGAGGTGGGAAGGAGGAGTAGCTGTGCCAGTGTGCACAGTATGCCAAACTTGCAAAATCCGCCTGGCCACACCCAGTGCAGGTGCGCTGTGCCTCTGCCGCGCCCGGTCTGCGAAACTAGAGGCCATAGACTTCATGGTGATTTTGCATCGCTTTATAGTTGTTATGCAACTTTTTATGTCTCTTTTAGGGAAGCTTGTGTTTTTTGGTCTATTTTGTGTCTCCCTGTGGTCATTTTAAGTATCTTCCTGGTCAGTATGTGAGAATTTGAGTAATATTCTGAGGGTGAAGGCCAAAGGGCCACCTGACACTGACTGACACTGTTGCTGCTGCTCTGCCAATGTGCTGCTTTTTGGTACATAGATTTTGTGTGGACATCATGTTAGTGCAAGGCTCTGTACACAGTGTGGTGCAGAGCATGTAGAAAGTATGAAATCAGTAAGAGAAAACAAAGAGAAAAGTAAAAAAAAAAAAAAGAGTGAAAATCTAACTACCTAAAAACAACTTGTTTTTCTCTCCTTGCATCACCTTGGCTTGTTTCATCTATATGTACTTTTGTCCAGCACTAGCGCAAACTCACACTCACAGCTTTACACACACACATGAAGATCATCCAGCCACACATGCACAGGCGCGTACACACAAGTTCTCCCAGTGTCTCACACTGTCTGCCCCTTGTGGTGAAAGATTTGTTCAACAGCAGCTGTCTGAAGAAGTCAACTGAGACTCTGCTTTAAAAGTGTTCCAGGTCATTTGATGGCGATGCCTCCCAGAGGCGCCTGGTAATGGCTCCTGTACCTTTTTTTATGGCTGGAGAGCTCCTCCTCTCCTCGGCCAGTGAGACGGCCAGCCCTGTACGAGCCCCGGGAGGCCGGTGGGGAGGAGAGGGCAGAGAGATGGGATTCATGCAGCAGTGGTTCGCGTCTGTGCAGAGGGAGAAAGGCAGTTTGTTCCAATCAATGTGGGGTTGAAGAGAGTAAAAGGAGTGGATGAGTAGCTGTGTGAGTGTGTGTGTTTGTGGCGGTGTGGCAGAAGGAATTTTCTGGTATTTTGCTCTCTTTTTATTCCTCGAGAGACAAGAGGAATGACCTGGGAATCAGCACACAGCAAACTTTTTCATGCTTTTCTGTTGTAATGCTCGGCCTTTGGCAGGACAGGGATTTCAGATGTACTTTATTCTGTTTCAACAAAAAACGTCGACAAAATGTTTCAAATTACAGCAATTTAGACACTGTTTGTTGATTGGTCTGGTGCGTATCTGACTGCACACAGCTGGCTACTGGTATATGAGTATCTAAACATGAATCCATCCATCTATCTATTTTCAACTGCTTACCTGAAGCCATTCTGTGGGGGCAGCAGGCTGAGCAAAGTATTCCAGATGTCCCTCTCCCCAGCAATGCTTTCTAGCTCCTCCTGGGGGACCCTGAGGTGTTCCCAGGCCAGATGAGATATGTAATCCCTCCAGCATGTCCTGGGTCTGCCTGGAACACCTCTAACGGGAGGCGCCCACGAGGCATCCACATCAGATGCCAGAAGTGCCTCAGCTGACCCCTTTCAACGTGAAGGAGCAGCGGCTCTTCACCGAGCTCCTTACCCTATCTCTAAGGCCTCATTTACACCGCAAGTGATGTGTTCGCAAAGCAGCGCGACTCGAGCAGCATGTAGAACGGATGCGTTGTGAATGCTCAAACCTGTTAACATGCTGGCCAAAATGAAACGCAAGTAAACAGCAACCATTTGCGACCGTGCGCAAGTGTTTCGCAAACGCATCGCTTGTAGTGTAAAAGGCTGAGCCCAGCCACCCTTCTGAGGAAACCAATTTTGGCCGCTTGTATCCACAACCTCATTCTTTCGGTCACTACCCACAGCTCATGACTGTAGGTGAGGGTTGGGCCGTAGATGGACCAGTAAATTGAAAGCTTCACCTTCTGGCTCAGTTCTCTCTTCAGCACAACAGTCCGGCACAGCACCCGCATTACTGTAGACGCCGCGCCAAACTGCCGATTCATCTCACGCTCCATTCTACCCTCACTTGTAAACAAGACTCCATGAATGTCATGGTGAAATCTGTCACCACTTGGGATCCTTGATTTGCAATTAAAGCAGCTCAGATTATTATGGCATGGATTCAAGTGTGGTAGATTTCTCAGCTAAACATTCACACACTTTGAAAGCTACTTCTTCTACTTCACATTGTATAACAAATGTCTTGGATATGTTTTGGAGTTTGATCAGTGTTGGACATTTGCCTCTTTTTAGGTGGCATTAGTTAAAAATAGTCACCCTATATGTGTTAAGAATCATGAAGACAGTTGGAGAGTAACAAAATAGGATGTAAGTTCTACAGGATGATTTTTTGCTTTGGAAACTTTCATGTTTTTCCTGCATTATGTACAGATGTTTAGGCATCCTATTATCTCAAATGGCTTGAAAAATCAGCAACCTCTGGACCCCCCTAGGTTTTGGTTGAGCCCCAAATGCTGACAAGGGCTGGTTCCGCCCATGTTCAAACTGATGACCTTTATTGCAGGTGACAATCATAGAGATCTGCAGATATGATACCAAACAGATGCATTCTGGGCGACATTTCTTGTGAAGACCACTTTTCTGTACATTACTGTTCACATTGCGAGCTGCAAGTCCAACACATGACCTTTATCATTCACTCCACTTACTCAGCTATTTTGTCACTGTGCACTGAATGTCAAAAAAGAGCTGGAATACGCTGCAAGTACGGATGGAAAAAATCTCTAATATGCAAGATCTGATGTCTGAGGAATTGGATAGATGCTGCTACTGAGTGTGACTTTCAATGACCGCTTAGCATTCTGTGCAACTGACTCCGTGGAGTGCTAAGGTGTTATGAGCCACTGACACTATTTGTGTGAGTCCAATCCTGTGAGTTAGAAGTTCTGGGAAGAAAAACAAAAGCTAAGCCAAAGCGAGGGGGTGAGGAGATTTGCTTTGAGAGCAATTAGAGTGAAGAGATGAGAAGAGACACATGATTCAGCGGGGGTTAGCCGAGGTAAAGATGACAGGGAAAAAGATGAGTTTTTAGTCTATAAGGGAAGAAAATGGGAATGAAAAGAATGAGGAGGATCATGACTGTAACGAGGTCAAACATACTGTACGTTATGTGGGGCTGTGATGTGAATGGAAGAGACAGAACATGCAGATGCAGACATTTATTGAGGGATGACACGGGAGATTTTAGGGAGATTGAAGATGAGTTAAGCTATAGCTGGTTTTCTGCCAGAAGTTACACATCCTGACCATCGACAGAACAGTCCTGTCCAGCTGGCCTCAGTCCAAGCACCTTAATTCACCGTCAGCCAACAAGAAACTACTTAACTTAGACTTGTCCTTTAAACAGCAAGTGGATAACATGTCCAAAGTCACAATAATTCAACCCAGAAGTCCAGACTTTAACCTAATATGTCTTACTCTCTGAACCCGTTGTAACTGAAGCTGTGTTACTGTGTCCCACGTGAGCTCTGCTCTTGATGTTGCCCCCTTTTCCCAATCTCATTAGTTTTTCTCTTCCTGTACTCCAGATCTCTCTGGATGCTCGTAGGATCCGCCTGATGCGGCTGCCTGAGGGGAAGGCCTCCACCAGCTCCTCATCCTCTGGGACCAGGCAGACTGTCTACGAGGTTTGCGTTTGTCCCAACGGGAGGCTTTTCCTGTCCCAGGCCGGCACCGGATCCACCTGCCAGATCAGCAACAATGTCTGCCTCTAGGACTGATACATACAATTATAAATAAATACACAGATAGCCTGAAAGAAAGACGGGCAAAAACAGACAGATGTACACATATCGCCTGCCTCCTGGACAGCAAACACAGACACTACATACAAAGACTGCCAGAGCTGATGGAAATATAAACAATCATAGATACTGTAACTATACAGACACACTGATGAGTACACTTTACAATCACAAACACTCAGACTGATATTTAGGCTCAACCGATATGTTTTAAAGGCCAATACGGAAAATTTTGGATCCTGGCTGCTGACAGCTGATCTTTTGTGCCAATATTTCAATGCTTAAAGATATTTTCTCCCTCAATTTTATACGTTTCAGAGTGGAAAAGCCTTTGAGATCAGCATTTAGAGCATCACGGGTTACTAAAACTCTCCATTGAGTGTCATACACATCTCTCAAAACTCTTTATACATACCATACAGCAGGAGTTGTTAGGCTTTTAAACTGAACTACATGAATAAAAAAAAAAAAAAAAAAGTCTTTCATTGCAGGTTTCAACATTTTTTTAATATAACTAAGGTCAGAGAGGAATCTCAATCATACTGGAAATATAGGTTACTGACCACTGATACACTGGTATTTAATGAAATGACAGTATTGGTAATGTATCGGTCTGACCCTATTTATTAATTGCGTACACACACACAGATGCACACACTCGCTTACAGACATGCATTCACACAGTATACATATTCTGACATGGACACACACACTCACACTCTTTGCTCGTAGGAGCCTCCTGGTAGAAACTGAGAGGGAAATTCTCCAGAGATTTACAAGAAGAGACACTGATCTGTTCCCTTTCTCCCTGAAGAGCATTTCAGTACCAGAATCACTAGGGTGATCACCCATGGCAACAAACCCCTTCCACTCCCCCTCGCCGCTCTTCCCCTTTTCCTTCATCTTCTCTTCTTCCTCTCCGACGGTTGAGATAATTAAAAGATTTATACTTTTCTTTACTGTTGTTCATAAAGCATTTTAAAGCCTCATAGGCACGCTATAAGCACTTAATTACGACTACTCCTAATATGCATTGTGTCAGGACTTGGCATGGATGTATTAGAAGAACTGGATACCCGAATCTAAAATGGCACCCATTCACTCGAATGAAAATTGCTCGGCCACAAGCCAAAAAAGGTTTATAGCTTATGTGTCTGCTCAGCCAGTGCACTTTGTATTGGATGAAGTCACTCACAGCGAAAGCGCTTTCTATAATCTAGGGAAGTTTTACCATTATAACACCTTCTCGGACTGAAATCGTAATGCGAATGGCCTCTGGGACAAATCGACAAAAAGGCTGGCAGGTGGCCACGTATCCAGCTCGCTCAATACATCCACAGGATTCAGATAGTTTCGAGGGTAGACGTTTTACAAACTGCCCTTTCAGTCAAAACCTGACTGTTTATTATGATGGACCAAGCGCCTCCACCTTCTCCCACTGTACAGAGATTAAGCCAAAATATCCCGGATGTAGACGCTGCCATTTTGTGCTGGTGACGTCATTCACAGCCAGAAAAATGAATACTTGAACTGATAAGATAAGAACTACCTAAAATGACAAAACGTTGATGTGTATTTTGATTACTTTAGTTCAGCCAATGTCCCATCAGCTAACATGGAGGGAGTGGGCTTTATGACCTGTACCGCAGCCAGCCACCAGGTGGCAATGGAGATGTTTTGGCTTCACTTTTGGGGAGCCATCATGTTGTCCGTCTTTATTGAGAAAATGCTGATCAAAACTCATACCACATCCAGAAATGTCCATTTATATGTGTGTAAAAATGCGTTAAGTGCTGTTAGTTTGCCTATGTGACGATGCATAAACATCATTAGGGTTTTGTGGGGGGGAATGATGCTTTCGAACGACAGTGAGAACATGTCCAACCAAACTTTTAAATTATTGGGCCAAAGTTTATTTCAGTTCAAAAGGCAGAATTGACATTGCAGTGAGGTTGACACAAGTAAATTAAGTCACAAAATATTCAGCCCATTTTGGAATCTGTCCAAAGTGTATCATGACAAACTATGACTCATGCCATGTTCACGTCCCATCATGTGCACCCAACTGGGAATAATTATGCAAATCAAAGTGCTGAAACAATTTATTCATCGGACTTGGAGTGTGTTAACAACAACTAACTATCTTGCGAACTCAGATTTTGACATTTGAACATGGTAATCATGTGGTGGCAGCGAGACATTGCCCAGTTGTAACAGTTCATGTGATATGATGTGAACATGGCACAAACCTCAACCACTAAATCACTGATCTGTTGGGTTTTTAATTTGATGTAATCTTTTGACTTTGAAGTGAATAGAAAGTTGTTTTAATTAAATAATCGTCAGCGTTCTGTTTTGCCTACATAAATTCTGTCCACGTCTCTTCCTGCCTAAACAGTCACATCCTCCTACTGCTCTAACAATCTCTAAAAAGTTAAGAGTTACAACAGGATGTTGAGCTGTTTTTAATCACACAAAACAGAACCCATGTCATAAATGTCTGATGTAAGCTGCCCCAACCTCTGCCATGGTCACCCTACTTGTTTCTTGCACTGGGACAATTTTTAAAAAAGGGACAAACAAACTAATGCGAGCCACTCTGTTGAAAGAGGGGAACTGTGCCTGTGCCTTATGTCGATGCACTTGTGGCAAGAAGAAGCACATCACACAGACTTTCTTTGGCATCAACGAGAAACATGATCTCTGATTTCAGTTCAGTTTCATCCCGATTCACAAATCTCTCCCTCTGTGTGAATGCAAAGACCTTCAGCCACATCTACCTGTAGCTCCCCCTGCTGTCTGCACCTGACTCTGCAAAAGGATGAGTTGTTTTTCTATTTGTATTGACCACTTAGTTTCCCCAAGCTTGGGATGATGGTCTTGCTACTTTGCTTTTTGTGAAAACATGTATGTGTTTCTGTTAATGTTTTTTAAGTAACAAACACGTGATCCTGTGGAATTTAAGAGAAAGATCACGGCACTGATGGGTCTGATTATCACTACATATCCCAGACCACTTGGCCAAAAAGATCTCCTTTCTCCAACATGTTAAGATCTTGATGTCCTTGCACACTTGTTTTTTTTATCTTAACAGGCTCAAATCTGGGGTCTTGAGATGGTAAAAGCATGTTCATTTATAACATATGAACTCCTGTGTTTTGGGTGCAGACCACTCTGGCAAAACCACTTCTGTCTTTTCTTGTATTTTCATGCAACACCATAAAACTGTATCACTGCTTCCTTGCTCTGTTCAGACCCCACTATAATCATCATTAACAGTACCACTTTAGTATAGTTGCCATGTGCAGATGTTCTAGGAAGTGACACTTATTGGGGAAATGCTGTAGATGTTAAAATGTGATCTCACCCCTACTCATCAAATTGATTTGGGCAGAAGCTCCCAGCAACACTACAACCACCTTAGACCCTGTGTCCTCAAATGTGGACATTAACTTAGATCTGTTGTCCTCGTTCATGGACACTTATTGTGCCATCTTGTGGTAGTAAGAGTACACTACACTAATCCGTGTAAAAACAAGATGGCAGCCATCTCTGCCAAGTCAGTCTGCAGCCGATCCTGACAAAAAAATTGACAAGGTCCAAAACCTGATCACATTTTATGGTTGAAACTTCTTTATTTATGATTAATAATGTTTGTAATTTGACATGGCAACAAATTTGACCAATTTTAGCAACAGTAACAAGCTAAGACACTGATAATTAGGAAGTACTCACCTAAAGAGGTTGGAACTTTATTATCGTCTCATGTTTAGTTTTAGTAATCTTTATTTCGAACATGCAAACAAATGAATAAATAAATAGCAGAAGAAATCAAAACAAAAACAGTATTTGAAGAACAACAAGAACAAGTGTATAGCCACTAAATTAGAAAAAAATAATCTATAAATAAATAATAATAATACAAAAGCAAACAATTTACAATACAAACAAAAAAACAAAAAAGAATATATGTAATGTATATATATATACTGTCATATTAATTATTGATTTAACTAATCTAAATATTTAATTCAGATATTGAAAAACAAAACAAAATCAAAACAGATAGACAGTAACTCAGAAAAGAACAAATAAAGTAAACAAATAAACAACACCATGATAACCAAACCAAATGTGAAGACATTGGGGATTTATTATGGTTGACAGTGTTAAGTGTTTTTTATACTTATTGGGTCCTACTGATCCTATACAGCTAGGAGAGATTAAAAATTCATACCAAACAAAAGTTCGGGTCTCAGGAGGATAATGATACTGAGGCTAGACTTTTGCGTTGAATCTGAACACAAGAATCAAGGGGTCAGTCATTAGTCACGTGAGTCGACTGACTAACAAGTGACTTATAACTGTAGTGACAAAATAACTTTGCGTTAACTTTTAGTTTCACATGGGACACAAACACCAGTCTCTTGGGTCAGAGTCCTGTGCTCGTTGAACTCTTCCACCCATAATACGTCCATTGCTTTTAACGTCTAATAATGATGTGGATGGGTTTACATTCGAGTTGGTTGAACATCTGGTGCGTCTCATACCCGCATCGCTATAATGACGCTGGGGACTTTCATCTGGCATATTTTTACATCCTGGAAGTAAGACAAGGCTGGTGTTTGAATGTTATACTGAATCTTCCAACATCAACGGAGTTAAATTTGTCCGGAAACTTTTCTAGTGAACATATCTGTTAAGCTGTGCTGTTCATACTGAGACATTTTTTATAGTTCTCTTCAGGCTCCAGTGGCATGGAAGCAGCAGTCAACATTGGTGTAAAAATTCCACGCATTGAAATGTTTTTACATCTTAAAGCACCAGATTTTTGATCTTTTAAGATTCGATAACTTAGCATGTAAAGACATTAAGATCTTGTTTGAACAAGACACCAGATGTTTTCGACCAAGTGGCTTGTGATACCTCCTGAACACAATCACAGTAGTGCACAGCGTTTATTTATTTCTTGTTTAAAGTGACATCCTTTTTAAGAGTCAGGTGCACCAACCTTCTCGCTGGCTCCCAGCTTCTCTGTCGCTGTATATTAAAGGACTTTCATAAATATTTCAGAACAAAATTGAACCTATCTGATGTATTTGATTTTTTGAATACATGAACACAAGAGAAATACAAATTTTTTATACGGTTGTATTTGTAAATAATGTATACATAACCGTGTCGGTGCGAAACACGCCGACACGAAAGAGAAACACTGCTCTTTTGCAAAAAGGAAAGCCTTTTTTATAATGTACATCAGTATGTGTTTTTATACTAAAAGGGCAAAAAAAATGATGTTAAAGGATTCATTGACTTAGCATGTACAGCAATGTATACAATGTGCGCCTGTGGAGAACAAGCTGGTTTTGTTTTTATGCCTTCTCCTTCCTGTACTCGTCTCTCCTGCTGAGCTCAGATGTTTCACACAAACACAAACCTGCTTTCTTTTTGTTCTGTTGTTGTTGTTGTTCTGTTGGGCCCGAGGTCTTTGCATTCTCTCCAAGTGTGCCGTGTGTGTAAATTTGTGCTACTATGAGTGAGCTTTTGTTTTGTTCTTCTGTTCCACAGAACGTGTCGAATGATTCTCAGAGAAGCAAAAACAGAAACCAAAAGTCAAGAGAAGCAGAGGAGGAAACGATACACGGGGTTACACATGGTCAGATGAATGCAGGAACAGGCAACAAAGATCCAGTGTATGAAAAACACAATAATCAATCCGATCAATTTTCAGATCATAAACATCAATCAGACAAAAAAGATTGCAAATATTTTTTTGTTTTGAGAGAATCTGAATACAGGGTTTTGGAGTCAAAGTAAAGGTGATTGGATGATGACACTGATCAGGCATGTTGCTGACCAAGTAGTAATGTCGCCCAGATCACATTCTGTCATGCAGCCCTGTGTGTGCACGCTGACTGCTCTGTACTTCCTTTTCTGGCTACACACTGGGGTTAACGTCCATCCTGAATATTTACATTTTTCTTCATTCTTCAGTCTGAAACTGCCGTTCATGGAGTAGTTTTCAAAGATGCCAAAATAAAAGGCGTTGTTCAAATTGACTGCAGTAGTCATTGGATCCTCCCTGACATGAAAATTCTATGATTTCTACGTACCGAACAAGAAACATTTCCAGAGTGAAATTTTTTATGTCACATGGCTGAAATATGTTAGCCTGTTAAAACACATATTGGCGAAACAAATGTTTAGTGGTGCGTTCACTTGGAGTCATGGTGACAGCGAAGCAGGGATTATGTTCCTGGACGAGAGCAGGACGGTAAAGATGAAGATGAAGCCATTGGTAACGTCAACATCGGAGTTGCGTGGTGATGGGTGAAACCCTTGAGATGTTATACACCTTTATGTGATGAGCCACGCCCTCCGCAATATTCATTGCCTTATAGAAGCTCAGTTTTAGTAAGTTTTCCAACTTTTGCCAAGAGGGAACTTTAGATATTGGTCCCTAGATTATGTTCACCCAGTTTCATGCAGATCGCTCAAACTTCCTAGGAAGAGATCCATTTGAAGAGTTTTTCAAAAAATTCAAAATGGTGGAAAATCTATATAAGCGGAAGTTATGGGTTCTTGAGGCAAATGTGTTCCTCATGAGGAGAGACATCTCTGTGCAAAGTTTCATGTCTCTACGACATACGGGGCATGAGATATGCCCATTCAAAGTTTGACATTTCAATGGGTTGCTATAGCGCCCCCCTTTGGCCAATTGATGTAATATTGCTTCATTGGCATCCTCCCATGAGCCTCTACCACTGTGCCAAATTTCACATGGATTGACCAAGTCAGTGAGGAGAAAAACGTGGAACACACACACACACAGATAGTAAAGATTCCAGTATTTGTATCATATTGGAATGTATGTTTTATGCAGTGTTTGTTTTTCCAGTGTCAACCAGAAGGAGTTTCCTCTCTGCCGTACATTGAGTTCCAGAAGCTAGCAGAACAAAGCTAGCTAGGACACGAGGTTCAGGTCCAGCTGTCATGACATTAAACGTCACAACATCTCGATAACTGAGTAACGATAAGTGGGACAAGCTGATGGTTCATGTTTCCTTTGTCTTGTTTTTTCTTTATATTGCTCAACGATCCAAGATGCAAGTGTTTCACACTGTAATACAGCAGTGAAGTCAATAATAAGAAATTCTAAATGCAAGTTTCAGAGATTCAGACGCTGCTTTCAGGCAGTCTGAGAAAAATGCGACTTTGATCTGAATTTGACAGCATCTCATCCTTACAGAAACAGGAAGTCATCTATTCCCTCAGGCCGAGCATCACTGGACTGAATTCCTTTTCATCTGCAGCAAACATTTCTGCTTATACTTAATGGTGTAGAACAGAATTATGAAGAAAGCCATTTTCAACATATATTTATGTCGTCTGTAAATGTGGTTTATCCATGTCGATATACAAAACAAGGCCATAGCTACATTATTGATGACCCTCAGGTCACATTGTCAGTATTGCTTTCTGTAAATATTTCATAAGACTGATTTAAATTTGACTATTTACTATCAAAAATAATTAAAGGTATTTCTCCTCTAGTAATGATTATATGCCTGGGAAAGGCTTTGAGATGCGTCTAGATCTTCATGTTGGCAAATACAGACAGTATCACTGAACAATTAACTAAAAATAATATTAAATTATTAAAATATTAAACTTGTCTGGTCAAAAATATCCTCAATACAACAATAAAGCTACACGAGTTAAATTCAAAATTCAAACTAATTTTGGGGAAAATATAATAACTGTTTAAGAGATTTTATTTTTCTTCATAAAAGAAACTACAAAAATCATTCTTAAACATTTTATAAGTTGTCAAAAATGAACACATCATTCAGCATAATCGTGATGAGTGTCATCTTCATATATTTGTTTGTTTTTTAACATTATCATTTTTTGTAAGTTCAAGCGTGAGTTCAAATATTTCATTTTGGAGATAAAAACCTTAGTTTGTCAGGACCAGACAAACATGTCACACCCTGCTGTATCTCATGCCGCTTCTATACATCTCGTGATGTCACCCGATCATATCACCGATGATCCATACAGAAACTGGAACACTGAAGAGCGATACTGGATTTTATCTCCCCTAAATGTCACGAGACAGCTGTCCACTGTTTTATCTCACTCTGTTTCCTGATTCACCCAGTTTCCACATTTCGCTGACATTTTCATCATCTTCACGGCGCTATCGTTCTGATGGCACATGAGTAATCACATGTGTGAAATTGGTTTCCAGAGAGTTTTGATGCCTTTCTTTGTCTCTGAGCATAAAAACAGACGATGTGCGAATAAGAACCACTGAAGGAAAAGAGAGACTCTTTGGTTTAAAATAAAACACACCCTGGAGCTTTTTGTCAGGCGTTAATGAAGCTTTTTATTCCACAGAAAATAGTCTGAACTGTCTGTCTGTATTTTTAAGAATGGAAATTTAATTCCAGGCCTTTTTTTTTGCCTTCCTTCGTAAGTCAGAACCACTGTCATCACCGAGATGCCAACAGCTGTTCCAGAAACCATCATGTCGCTAAAAGTCAAATATTCAACCCCTTAAACGGACAGATGAGTCTGTTTAAAGCTGCTGTGGAGCAGCACTGGCCACATTCACCCAGCATAAACTTCAATTTCCTTCAGCGTATTTTAATTTGATCGTTTTCAGCCGACCCTCACGCTGAGCCCTGGCAGAGTTCAGTCTGGGTCATGCCTCCTTTCTTGTTTGCAGTGTTATCAGCCGAGTGAACCGGTGCCCACCCCGGATTAAGCCGCGCTCCTCGCTTTCCTCAGCTTATGATGGCGAGGCCAGACTGCAGAGAGAGAGTATTTGATCTGTGTTTCGGAGCAGCTGGAGGCCTGGAGAATGGGCGTCAGCGGGTTGGCTCATTAGCCAGTCTTCACTGAGCGGCGGCTAACCTCGAGCTACATGTACACTGCAAAAAGTATTCATATTTGCGCGTCATTAAAGCGTTTGTCCTCGGTCAAATTTGCAGATATTTTTTTAAACAATAATATAATCTGCATCAGAGTGAGACTGGCTGAAGTCACATTTAAAAGAACCCCTTTCTGTCCATTTCATTATCATCACAACAACTATCAAAGGATGAAAGTTAGCAGGATTAGCAGCATCCCCGTCAATCACACATTCGATGTGCCAACTTAACTCTGTTATCAGGGTTTTGACGAGCTTTTTCACTCTGCAGCTCTCCCTTTGTCATTTCACCAGCGCTGATGGCTAACTGAGGACGCTTTAAAGTCGAGCATCTTTTCCACAGAAAGGCAAAGATTTCGTGATTTTGTGCCGTTTCACAGCAGGTCATTTAAGAAAAGAGCTTCTTCTGCTTCTTCATACAAAGAGCCATCTCTCTTAGAGATGACTTTTCTCTTGGATTATTGGAATAAGAAGCCCATAAAGCCGAGAGCGAGCTATTGACCGGGCTTCTTTCTGTCTCATGCCTCAGCTGAAAGGAGAAAGAAAAGGTGTTTTTTTTCTTATTTTTCGTTTGAAGAATGTTACCTAAAGGGCTGCAGGAGGAGACGATGAAGTCTGTGTAATGCATTGCAGCTTTACCTGAGCTATGATTATAGACACCGTGGCTTGTTGTTGGATCAGTGCGGCTTCTTTTTGTGCTGCTTTTCAAGCAAGCTCTGACAGAGAAGTGATTTTATCTGTGATTAAATATTAAAATCACCTGTGTTGTTTGAAGCTGGGTTAAATATTTCACTAGTCTCTAACGCGACTACGAGTCAGCTGTTTAACGCTGGTGGGTGTGATTGAACCTGATCCACACGCCGAACAGCAACATGCTTTCCTTGATTTCCTAGTTTCCGTACATTGCTATCAACAGTGTTGCAGGACTTCTTTTTTGCAAGAGAGCAGCCGCTATCCTGGAGTCTGATCCTTCTCTTAAAGTCTGATTTACTAATTAGAAAAATGCAAGTGGTGTGTATTTTAGCTTTTCACCCATTGGATGGAGAGTTGCTCTTGCCTGTTCGTCATTTGAGTTTTAGTGAGCGATTTGATTTGCTGTGCTAGCTGCTGAGATTCATCACAGGATGTCGAGTGCTTTGTATTTGTGAGATATTCATTTCATCTGCAATGAGTGTTAAACCTTTAAAGAAATATATTTTGTGTTTGAGCTGTTTTTTGAACTGTGTGTGTGTGTGTGCGTGCCTAGTGGTATTTATACTTCTGAATGAGGTGTTTTTACCTGCCAGGTGTAACAGGTGAATGTGCACCAGAGCTGTAAAGACTTTTGGAGTTAGAAAAGGTAAATCATGCACATCCTGTACTCCATGGCGGCTAAAACAAATGCTAACCGATATATTTGCGGTGTTGTTTGATTCAGGTGTAATTTCCTTTTTGTATTTTCTTTGTTTGGCGTCACAGAAACATGTCAAGTGACCTTTCGAAAATGAATGGTGTCATTTCAGTGGAGAACAAAGAGCAGAACAAGGACTCTAAACTAACGAATCTGTCACTTCTGATGTCATTCTATCATATTTTCCACATGTACCAACCAAGTGTAAATACAGCGAGCTGTTTGATAGGCGGGGATGTTTTTGTACTCTTCACTCTGTCTCTTGACAAACATAAAGGTACCAGTTGTGGATCCTTGACACCGTCACTGGTTACAGATTTTAAAAAGTTTGGAAACAACTCAGTGTTTAGTTCAAATTCTGTAAGTCTGAGATTTGTGAGATTGAGAGTTTTATTGTCATTTTTGTGCAGACTTACAAGATGTTCTAGTTTTTCTTTGTTTTTTTTTGTTCATTTGCTTTTTTTTTCTGTTTGTGCCGTGATGTACGCAAAGGGGATCCTCACACATTCTATGCAAACAAATGGATATAGAACGCATTGTAATGATGCAATGAATTGTAAACGTTGTAAAAATTGTGAATGAAAGTAAACGCTCTTAAATTTATTATACTTTCTGTATACAGTTTGTATTTATGAACTGAGTTGCAATCTAAACTGTATCAATAAACTTATTTTAAAAACATGACCTCTAGCTGACACGGCGACAAAGTGTTTGCACAGTTTTTCCTGCCTCTCACTGAAAACACACATGCAGCAAACTTTGATAATCTTACATTTGCTGTGTCCAGAGAAAAATGTGGATACATATTCACAGATGACAACTTGTTGGTACTGTTGGCCACTAGAGTAGGGTTTCTGAAATTTGCTATTGGGCCTGTTTCAGTTTTGGAAGCCAGAGATCTCAGTAAATAGACAAGCAATTACTGAGTGCCTGGCGTGAGTGTGATCTCACAGAGCCAGATGTGGTTTTGTCACTTCACAGGGAAAATACACACAGGGGGCAAAGGTCACTTTGTTGTCCTGGAAAGCAGTGAAATCAGCTTCTACAAAACTCCACCCATTGACTTTTTGTTCCAATTCTGTTGCATTTTTCCTGGTTTGAAACATGCAGGTATTATGAGAGCTGGATGTGGCACCCAGAATCAGTCCTGCTGCCCATTTGTCCCAGTCTCCAACTGTGGTACCAAAACAAAAACAAAACCATTTTCCCATCTTTAACAATATTGACTGGACAACCTCGTGCGCAAACAAGATCAATTGATACTCTCTCTGCTATCAATTTTAAAACCACAGCAGTCTGATTTTGTAAAATAAACAATTGAAGAACACATGAAAGAGTTTTCAGGATTCATTAATGCTTTGAGCATCACCATAATGAGGCGTTGCATATTCCAAATTCAGAATTTGGTTCTACATTTTATTTTAGTCGTTTGTTTCCGAACAACATGTGGGGCCGGTTGCACAAAACACCTTGAGTTAAGATTTTCCTTAAAGTCCTGGTCAAGGTTTCCTCAGAATAAAGTTGGATGCACAAAACAATCTTCAGTCTTCTCCTTTAGGTTTTACCTCAGGTAACATCAACCCCTGTATGTATCGTTCTTATTCTTCTCGACGAGCAGATGCTGCTGTGGGCCCTGCCCTCCCTCCCAGCTGCATTGAAGTGAAACACCGATGCGCGGAGCCACCACTGGCTGATGTAAATGTAAAATTTTCTTTGTCTAATAAAAATCACTGAAAGAAGGTTCATTTGTAGTTCTAAACATATTCAAGGTGTTTTTTACTCAGTTTTTGTCCCACGACGTTATTCTTCTCTCCTACAGCAGCCATTACAATTACATGCTTATGGTCAATTATGCAAATAAGGTGATGACATCATTTAGGGACTTCTAGCGACTATTAGGACGGCCAATAGTTACTTTTCTTACTGAGGAGTTGGCAACAGTGCTTGGTGGTAACGTAACACTCGCTCTCCTCTTCTGTGTATCTCGTTACCTTGCCAACACCTACGTCTATCATACCATTGCACAAAAGAGCTCAGCAACCAAAGCAAGGTAAAACAATAAATAAATAAATAGATAAATGTAAGTTGCAGTCTAAAAAGTGCTGGGTTAACTGAGTGACCCAGATGCTGGGGCTGTTGATATTCTTTGGGTCTTTTTTGTTGTGGCGCTAATACTGGCCCAAAGCTGGGTAACTATAATGGTCTGGATGTGCGACGCGCCTGTTAGACATAGTTTCAGGGTGTATATTCCTGCAGCACAGTGCCTGAGCCCTGGGCCAGTCTTCCCGCTGCTGCACCGTCCATCTCGACATTTACAGCTTGCAGACAAGACCAGGGCAAGACAACTGGCAGACTAGATCCCGTAAGTAATTATCGAAAATCATTTCTCAGGCAGCATAAGGTTAATGTTAATTACGAGACTAACGTTAGTCACCAAATTAACCAGAGCGAGCTTAGTGAACAGAGGGGTTGTGGATCATAGCTAGCTAATGTTACATTAATGGTAGGTTTAGTTAGCTACTTTAGCTACTTTAACTAACGATGAAACTAACGACAAACGTTGATGAGCTAATGTAACCGATATATAAATAAGATTGTTTACATTTCACCAAAAGTCCGTTTTATTTCTATTAATTTCACTTTTTCATTACGTGACCTTTGACATTACGGCAAAGTCACTTCCTGTTGTTTAGCGGTAATTCTCCTCACTGGGCTCTAGCCTCGGAGATGAGAGGTAAGATGCTACTAGCGCTTCTGTAAATAGTGTGATAGAATGTGGTAAAAACGTTAAACATACTTGCAACTTGTACTTTGTATGGGTCACACATGTTGTATTTTATTAGTGTACCGCTCTCTCTAGCGTGTATGTTATTTTTTTACCGTGTATAGGACTGTTATGTTGCTGGTTAGGTCGCTGTTTTTAAGCTAGGCTATAGCTAGAAAGTGCTGTATTGAATTTAGTGTTTCACACAGGTATGTAAGCTCCTTTTTTTGTTGTTTTTTTTTTGTCATTTGATATGTTGTTAATTCATGAAATACCGAAAACTGCTGCTAATGGATGGAAAAATATTTCTGTGATTATACAGTTGATTTAATTTAATGTAAAATTGAACATGATAAATGCTATGACTCACTGGGCTCTAGCCTCGGAGATGAGAGGTGTGCATTGTAGAAATCGGTCGTGAGAAAGTGCTGTGTTGAATTTAATGTGTTTCACACAGAATAAATCCGGCCAGCCAAGCAGACCAGCTGTTGTCCTGCCTCGCTCCTCATTGTACCTACACAACGCAGAGATTGTAGCAGACCGCAGTGTCAAGTCAGACCAGCTACACTAACGTTAGTTTGCTAATCAGCTAGCTGGCAGAGGCATGTTTAGATAACCTTCTGAGGTGAGTTTAGTGTCGTCTTAACACATTAACAATAAGGTCGTTAGCTAGCTAGCTAGCTCGTAGCTAGCAGTAATTTCGGTGCTAGGTAGCTATGGTCCACAACCCCTCCATTTGTCAAGCTCGCAAATTCCATGTAGGCGACCACTCCAGTCTGGGGCACTAGCTAGAAAATGTAGCCACGTCAATAGCGAGCGACACATTAGTCTCTCTCCAGACTCAAATGTTGAATTGCTGTGCTCCACATACTTGGTACATAATCCAGTCTGTGCCGCACTGAATAGCCAGGAATGGGCTTTGTGCACCAGCTCCGCTACCTCCTGAAAAGAAGTAGGCGTGAGTATTTCCTGTCCTGTACTATTGGATAGACTGGATTTGACCAGCTGAAATCTACCTGCATGTTGTAGCACGGTTAGCAGGCTAACGCTTGCCTGCAGCCATGTTAGTGATTCCACAAGTTGTAAATTAAAGGCCTCCAAAAACATTTCATCATCATTAACCTCTATTGTTGCTCTCACTGCAGCCAGGCAGCTCTGCTCCTTCTCTGCTGATTGGATATTTTCGCCATTCAGTTACATAAACAAGGGTATAAACCTGATCCAAATTAGGAAAAGGAAACAAGTATGCTGCAAAACTGTCCACCTCAAAATCCTTCCATGCAAAAAACTGGCAGCAGAGCAGACTAGAACCAGCCAACCACCCCCCCAACCCCCAACCCCCACCTTTTTTTAAACCATTGTGGTCAGTTTTAGTTTGTGCTGACACAGAGCTTTGTGTGATGTCGGTATTTTCTCCCTCTGTGGGCTCTGAGGTGCCAACATTTTCTCTCTCCTGCTTCAGGCTGTGTACTCGCTGGTTCTGATCAAAAACTGTTCCACTTTTCTCCTCACCCAGAATGAACTGGGAAGAAGAATCATATGAATCATCTGCAGCGGTTACACAGTAGTTGTGTTCTCACAAGGGAACAATAGTCACATTCATGCATGACTAAATAACATCCAAACGATGTGAGGAGGGCGAACGTCTATTAAAAGGGCATTGTTGCAACTAATGTTTGATTCACAGTCACTTTATGAACTGTGAAGGGCGTCTTTGTCCTGAATCTCTGTGAATTTCTGATTATGGGGCTTGTATGCATACATTCTTTTAGAAAGGTCAAAGTCTACTGATACTGGAATAGTTTAGTAAAGCCACACACTTTGTTACTGCCACCAAGGAGGCTTTGTTTCACCACAGTTCATCTGTGTGTCTGTCAGCAGGACTACAAAAAACCTGGCCCAATCTACATGAACCTAGTGGACAGGAGAGTGTAGAATGTGTCTGCTCCATTCTCATTAACACAGTATCTCAAAAACACCTTGAGGGATGACCTTCATATTTGGCGAAAACGTCCATTTGGACACAAGGATGAACAGATTCAGTTTTGATGGTCATAGATCAAAGGTCAAGCTCCTTGCGACTACACTTAACAAAGTAGCTCAAGAATGCCTTGGGTGAAATTCTTCATATTTGGCACAAACTTCTACTTAAACTTAAGGATAAACTGGTTAGATTTTGGTGGTGAAAGGTCAAGGTCACTGGGGCCCATGGTTCATCTTATTCTCATGAATGCAATATCTCAAGAAGACCTTGAGAGAATTTCCTCAAATTTGGTACAAGTCAAGTCAAGTCAAGTCAAACTTTATTTATAAAGCACATTTAAAAACAACCTCAGTTGACCAAAGTGCTGTACAGTTATTGAAATATAAAATAATCATACACAAATATCATAATAAACATCCACTTAGACTTAGACTAAACCGAGAGGAAACTGGTGGCCAGTGGTCAAGGTAACTGTGACCTTTTTGGCCATAACTCAAGAATTACTATGCAAATTATGACAAAATTTAACACAAATTCTAAAAGAATAAAATGATGAAGTGATGAAATTTTCCACTGTGACATCAGATTGTTCTGCAAAAGCACTATCGTAATCTTTTGAGCGTTCATACCTGGCGACGAGTCTCGCCAACTGCGTTACGACCTGTGTGTGCACACCACAAGATTTCTCCACCGAGTCATCGCGGACAGAGCCCCAGATAACGCGTGACGTTACCGAACTACGTTTTTTAACTTGGAGACGACACATTGTAAAGGCATGGATATTCTTCCCAGTGTTGAATCAGATCTGCCTCCAGGGCCTGGGTCCAAACAACAACAAGCTCCCTGTGATCCTGTGGACGCCGCCATTGTTGTTGTTGCTTGCCGGCTTGTCAGTGTTGCCAGATCTTGGGAAAGAAACAAGCAACCAGGGCTATGGAAACAAGCCCAACAGAAGCGACTATCATGCGTTTAAATAACTTATTAGTCGGATATATAGAGAGAGAAAGATCACATTTAGAGAGCAAGCCCAAATAAGCAACTCCACTTTAGAAACAAGCCCAAAGTCGCGGCTAATAAGCAGACCTGGCAACACTGCGGCTTGTCCTCCTCATATTTCTTCCATCCTCCTGCGTGCTGACGTATCCCGCCTCTCATTGGCTGATGCTCTTTGTCAGACGTGTCACACTTCTCCAGTTTTCTAGAATGCCAGATATCCAGTCCCAGTCACAGATGAGGGGGCGACTTGCTCGTAAGCTTGTTCACACATGAGGACTCGTCGTGGCAAACTATCTGCCGACTCACCTCCGACCCAAGGTAGCTCTCAAGATCCTCTGCGACGTCAAAATCGTGGTGGAAATCGTGTAATGTGATTTAGGCTTAATCTAGAGACTGCGTGACTGTATTGAGCCTCTGTGCTGCCCTGATGTTTGTGAGGCTATGTAGCTTATTTGCAGTAACATTGATTCCTGGGTAGATACACAAATTATTCTTCACTTTCATTGTCACTGCAAAATAGGGCATTGGTGTTAGTGAAAGTTGGTGCTCTCCAAGTGCCCTTTGAGTTGTAGTTAGATTACTGACAATTCTCACCATTTTTAGTCTCTTATTTTCCCCAGTTTTTGTCATTTTAAAAATATATCACATTTTAACATCTATATCAAATCAAAGTGTTAATTTTGTTAGTGTTACACCTTTAGCCAGAGGCATTGCCTTTGCACATCCAGGCCTTGACTCTAAACTTTGTTTGTTGACATGATGAAGAGCCTTTAATGAAAAGGGGCTCTAAACAGCAGGAGGTGTGCAGTTCAAGCTGTGGACTAATTAGCTGTTCAGTGATTGAAAGCTGGTGTACAGGAGCGAGTGTTCCTGTGCACCAGAGAGAAAGCTGCAGTTTTGGAATTACACCGCCATTGTTTGGAAACAAAACAGTGGATTAGGCTGCACAAGCTGTTAAAACTATTTTAATGGTCATTTTATGCTCTTTAAACAGCCGGACTGAGGTATTTTGGGAGAAAGGATCAATAGAATTGCACCGGGCTAATTAGCAATGTGTTGTGTTTGGCTGCATAATAGGAATTAAAGCAGTGGCTCACATGGGACTAAGGAGATAATGACAGAAATGTATTGTGAACCGTTTCTCTTAATCATCTTAGGCACAAACTAACTCTTCCTCAGTATCCCTCCATTATGAATTCATTAAAACTTTGGAGATTTTTTTTTTAATTGATGATGTGTTAGTCCGTCTCTCAGTATTCTGACTTCCATACTTTGTCTGTAGCACTCAGTCCCAAGCACACTGGATTCCTACGAAAGAGACACACACCTTTAAATATATAATTTTCATAAGTATTTCTGTGATTTCCTGAACACAGCTGGTCACTGTAGTTTTTCCCAAACAAACAGGAGTAAACTGTTTTTGATGGGGATTATTTTCAGCAGTGGATTAATCTGCATTTGGTGCTGGAGTGACTACTCGGGGCGGCAGGAGGGTGTATGTGGAATTGAATCAAAATAAACTAGGCTACAGTGTGTTCATGATAATGAAGGAACAGCAGTGCAACAGTGAGGCCAACGCTCCCTCATACCTAAATGACATAATAGGCCAATCATGTCTAATAGTCACAGTTATAAACAAGTCCTTAACGTCATGAAACAGTCGCAGTTTTGAGAAAAATACTAAGGTTTAGCATTAAATAAGTACTTTTGTCACTGAAGAAATGTGCGTCATATACATCACTAGCTTAGCATGCTAAACATACTAGCATACTAGCTTACACCGTTATAAAGAGAAGTCAACACTGACTTTGAGACATGAACACCAGTCTCCTGGGTGAAATTCCTGTGTTTGTTTGACCCACCCACCACCGCTCCTGCACACCCAATTCACCTTCAGTAAAGCCAATGCTGCTTTGTTTAAACAGATATCGAACTAATGTTAAAGTAGCATTTTTTAAAATGTGTTAAATCAAAATTTGTGGAAAAGAATGAAACCTAGAGAGACAGGTCTGCCAATTTTTCCCATGGCCACTTGCAGTATTGCAGCAAATAAAATCCCCTTTTGATTCATGGAGGTTTTAAATTTGTAAAACCTTCCTCAAGCCGAGAAAAGCTTTTTTAAATTCATGACGTCAATACAATGTGGGAGAACTCGCAGACGGAGAAACACTACTGCACATATTCAGTGGGCTGCATGCTGCAGAAGTAAACCCTGAAGCTAGAAGATGCCCAGGTGAGGAACTCTGTTGGAATGAATATGCGCCACCTTGGCATCCAGTATCTAGATATTACTGTATGATGCCTCCATGATCCATCCATTTGTTGAAAATAAGATCACCTCATTTTGCAATTTTGTCATTCTGAATGATTATGTCCAGAAATCAAACTATATTGAAGGCAAAAGATTTAAGATGGGTTTTTAAAAAAAAAAAAAAAACATCAGTGTGTTAGTTGCTTGTTATCATTATCTTGTAGTTCCTGTTCCCAAATACCCATCGTAGCATCAAACCAAAATGAAGCTGAATGTGAAAAAGTTTACTGGAAATTGCTTTCTTATTTACTCAGCATTTCTCTTTACCTTAAATGCACAGCAACCTCTCTGCTGTCTCTTTCCCTTAAAAACTAATATATTACCATGATTTAAAAAAATGCTCTGTCACCATAAAACTAACCTCCTGAAATTTAACCATGACCATTCTTTAGAGGGAAGAACTCAGACTGAATGTGGACGGTAAACTTTTTAATTATATGCTGATATTCAGGAAGCTTTGCTGCTCTGTTGGGCTGTAAAGAGAAACAAAAGATATAAAGGGAGAGAAAACGAGTGGGTGAGAGTGTGAGGCTGAGAATGTGAGACCGCCGGGAGCCGTAAGACTGATGATATCCACTGAGGCTTCCTGCCTTGTTGGGATGTAAACAGAGAGAGACAAAGGAGCTTTTTAATATCAACTGACATTAACATGCGGCTCATATCAACACTGTGTACAGATATGATTTAGAGGGCATACAGTTATGTCTAGCATTAAAATATGTCTCTCCGCAAAAAAAAAAAAAAAAAAATGAAATCAGATTTCTGGTTCCCTCATAAAATGCAGCTTGTAACACACGCCTCTTTGCATCATAACAAATGAATCCATGAAAAATGACAATAAATACATTGCAGTTGTGCTTCATGAATAAATGTCATAACAATTAATTGTGTGTGCCTGCCGGTGGAATCATAACTTTATTTAGCATTTTGTGAGGCCAGACAGTATGTGGTCCTCCTCCCAAATGCTGTCAAAACTCTCATTTCTAATTGCAAACGCAGCCTTCATTACTCTTGATCAGGAAACGTGCAGAAAATATCAAAAACCCTCCAAAGAAAGGGACCCCAAATCACAGAGATGCCCACCCAGGAATAATATTTGTACACGTGTCGACATTAGGGTTGTCAAAATTGTTAAAAAATGACGTTCAAATATTCCTTTAAAAATAACTCATAGGTTCGAACCATTCGAATTTTTTATTATTTTTTTTACAAGGAAACATACTTGTATATGTATTAATACAAGGAAACATAACTACTTGTACGTAGGTTTATTTCAACATAAACATCTTTGAAAACATTTACATACCTACACATTAAAACACATAAAACAATTATGTATAACATTACGTTATAAACGGCCGCGGACCTCTCGCTCGCCCCTCCTCTCTGACCCATCAGGCCACACTGCCCGCCGAAGTGCTGCGAATAGCCTCGAAGCACCAAGAAGTGAAGCCAGTTTCCTTTCGGCACCCATGTTAACCGGTTGTGACATCCACAGCAGCTGCGCCGCGCAGCTCCGTGGCCGGCTCGCGATCCCCTGCAGCGATCGTTTCAGCGTCTGGTCTATTTTCTGCGTGAGCCGCGAGCGAATGTGTCAAGCCGGGTGACGGAGACAACAGCTGGGAGCAGAACCACTTGTCGACCAGTGTGGAGAAATGTGCATCTAATGTGAATGGAAGTGCTCCGGCTCGCGCGAGAATTTCGGTGCGCTGCACTTGCATGGTGGGATTGCACATGCGCAGTGTAACTTGAGCTGCGATGCTGGAGGGTGACAGCAGGGGCGCTAGATAAAAAGCGCAGGATCTGCTCAGGCGATCAAGGAGTGCGCTTAGTGCGGTCTGCTTGGACTTTTGGACGGCAGCTACCTGAAGTTGTTGGAATTGCATCTCTGTCATTCTCACCCACAACGTGCTGTGAAAATAACATGCACATCCCCCTTATTCCGCGGTCTCACGCCATCTACTGAGCCTTTGAGGACGTGCAGACCAGATTTTAACACGCCATTACAGCCTCATTGTATTGGCAACGTTAAGTGATGCGACTGTAGTGTAGTTAATTTATAGCCTACCGTTAGCTTTGTAGTCCAAGTGATTTAGGCTTCAAGGATCTGAAAGTGGTGTTCATTTGTGAAGATTATCTTGATGAGAAAAACGTCTAAGTATCATAAATGTTGCCACTGAGCTTATTTTCTGCAGCAATCCAAAATCCAGTGGAAAACTCCCATGGGCTTTTTTCCGACTGAACCAGAGTGACACTAATTTCCACATTGGCCTACAGAAGAATGTCATCTCTGGAGCACTCTATCATTACAAATAACTAGAGGTCCCTGGGTAATGCTAGCTCAGTCAGGAGAGATGTGTTTGAAGAGAAAAGAATACTAATTTACATGTGCACAAGAGTATGAGAAATGTTAAAAGTCTTAGCGATTAGACCCCATTGTGGCGTCATCTACTAGGAGGGCGGTAAAGACATGATAGGAGTCTAGACACAGGTGGTGGTAATGGTGGTAATAAGATGAAGATGGAGATGATGATCTGGTGTGAAGAGGAGTGGGGCTTTACATGAGCTTGTCCTGGGCTCTGGATAGGGTGACTGGATGTGTAGTGGGTAGAGGAGGGTGCGACATGTCTGCCTAAAATGACAGCTGACAGGAGCAGACAGGAGAACGGATTTAAAGTTTGGCAGAAGTGACATGAATGACTGAGAGAGATCGTGGCAAAGTTTGACTGGCTAACATAGTCAGCTGATTGGAGGAAGCAGTGGGAATGGGATAGCAAGGGAATTGTGAGTGATTATAGCATAAGGTCTTCCTGATTGAACTTTCCCTGAGCTTCATTCCCATACAAACAGGGCAATAGAGAGACTGTGTAGTCAAATTAAATAAACCAAATAAATGAGTCAGGAGTCAGGCGGCACTGTGGTGCAGTGGTGAGCACTAGCTATGTTTCCATCCAAAAGTGATTCGAATCATTGGGAAATGTGCACTAAAAGAAATGTGAATCCTGTGTGTTTCCATTAAATGTACTGACTTTGGTGAAAACTATGAACTCGTGCAAGTTTTCTGCAGAACCGGAAACGAAACAAGTCTCACATTCTTCTTCTTCTACGTTTTCTGGTGGTTGGCAACCAGCTTGTAAATGCATTACCGCCTTCCCGACCCGGAGTGTGGATATCACCATGGAGAGAGGTGCGCTATGTCAGACTGAATTTGAACATAAGTGTTTCCATCCCCCGTTTTGCGAATCAACATTTTTTCGAATCAACCAAAACCGAGCTAAAGCGAGCAAATTTTAGTTTGTGCGAATCAGGGGATTTTAATTTGAATTTTGACGTTTCCATCATAATTTTCCAATGCGATAATGCTACACAGGCTGATGGAAACATGGCTACTGTCGCCTCACAGCAAGAGGGTTCCTGTGAGAGGCTCAAACCCCAGGATGGGGGAACCCTTCTTTTTGGAGTTTGCATAATGTCACTGTGGGTTTTCTCTGGGTACTCCAGCTTCCTCCCACAGTCCAAAGACATGCAGGTTAAAGGATAACTTCAGTATTTTTCAATCTGGGCCCTATTTCCCCATGTGTATGTGTGCGTATGCAACTCGTTCTAAAATTGGTTCAGCATTGAGGGAGGCGGATGCAGCCGGGAGCCGTGAAACTAGCTAAAATGGTAACGGGGGCAAATGCGTCCCGTATAAGTTTGCGTATAAAAAGTGCTTTTTTTCGCCACTGACCGGTTCAGATCTCCAGTGTTATCTATGTAAATAGCATAGTAAGCGTTTCCCTTACCTCTGGGCTGTGTGTGATCTCGTGAGAGCTTTGCTCCACTGTGTCTGTAGCTCTCTCTACTCGTGGGACAGCCGTTTTCTTGAGGAAGAGGTGTTTCGGGATTGGATGTCTTCTCTTCTTCGGCTGGCAGGAGTCATCTTGGGAGAAGTGAGCACTACAGACCTGATGGTCTGCAAGGCGCAGTGTCTGGACAGGAGTGTTAGCATCCATTTGTAGCACAACTAGCCACAACTTCAACATCTCGCCGTCCGACAAAGGCAGCCTATGAAAGCTGTACGGGCTGCTGCGCGACATCCTGTTCTTGCAATTGGGATAAGCACAAACACAAACTATTGTTTTCAATCGATGCAGTAAAACTCTCAGCTGTACTCCGGGACAACCAGCGCCACTTTCAGCATGGCCCCTGTGTTTTCTTCCGGCAACAAGCAAAGCTCTCGCAAGATGATGTCACAGCCCAGAGCAAGTGAAGTGTCAGGGAAATGCTTAGTATGCTATTTACAGAGATAACACTGGTGATCTGAACTGGTCAGTGGCGAAAAAAAGCACTTTTAATGCGCAAACTTACACAGGACGCATTTGCCCCCGTTACCGTTTTAGCTTGTTTTGCGGCTCCCGGCTGCATCCGCCTCCCTTAATACTCAACCAATTTTAGAACGAGTTGTACCTATGAATCATACGCACACATACACAGTTAGCTGAAAAGATCAATACCAGCCACTTAGCTTAGCTTAGCTTAGCATAAAGACAGGACATAGTAGGAAACAGCTACCCTGACCCTGTCCAAAGTTCACCATCTGGACCTCAATGTAGCGGATTTTACCATTGAATATTAAATCATTTTACCATTATGGCTCCATATGTGCAGGACTGCTATGTACATTCAATTTTGGTCAGTGTATACGGTATCATATCAGTCTCATACCAGGACTGACGTGCTGTTTATAGCTCCCTCTGTGGGCCCATTCAGACATGATGTTGTGCCACAAACTGTCACCAGTTCACTGTCTCCTGTCCCTGGGGTATCAAAGCTCTGTTAAAATACATTTAAAGGTTTGTTTTCCTCAGTAAAAATGTATTGTTTATGCTAAAAGGGCTTCCAGTTGTGACTATGTTGCCCCTGAGTAATTTCTCATAGTTTGTCGAGCACACCACGATGTTGGTAAATTTGTGTCAGCTTGATTGTTTCCATGTCTCACACACCTCCATAAGAAATCTCTGTGGTGTAGCTCAGTAACCAGCAGTAAGCTAATTATTTCCTCTTTTGTTTTAGTATTTTCTGTAGCTTGTTGTAACCAAAGCTGGCTGTGGGAGAGCTCATTTCAGTCCTCTGTTGTGACCGGAATAAACGGCTGGTTGGGGCCGAAAGTGCCTGTTTATGCCTCATTCACCACACAACACAATGAGAGTGCATAACCGCGACATCAGCAGTTTTCAGAGCACTATGAGAGTGTCACAGTACTTCCTGCTTTATTTCCAGACTGGACAGTCTTGATCATTTAGTGCCGGAGTATAAAAAGGTTTCTGATCAATGACGACCTGGATGTTTCCGGCACCTGTGATGGACAAAGACAAAGTAAAGCTTGTAGATCATATTCATCGCCAGTGTACTTAAGCCAACACGAGCTGTGTCACTCCTGAGAGTCGTGGGGCTGGGGGGGGGGGGGGGGGGGGGCTATTTAATGTGCTTTTAAAAAACTCCCATTCACTGTGCTATTAGAGTGTCAGCCAATAAAACATCGGGAAAGTGAGACATTCATCATCACTGTTCTACAAGGTCAGAGCAAAGCTTTCAAACTGTCTGCAAACAGTAAATGTATCGCTTCACTTTCATTCACTTGATGCAAACTTCATTATGCTGCCAGCTCGGATTGAAGAATATATTTATAAAGCACTGTTTTCTGTCAAATGCTCCTGCCCTGTAACACTGTTTGATAGGTATATCTTGATATTTAAATGGGTTTTTTGCTGTTGCGCGAAAATGTCTGAGAATTGAAACCGTTCACAACTATCAGAAAATCATTACTGAAGACAAGCAACCCACTGGCTCCAAATGTCAGTTTCTGTTTTAGTCATTGTGCATTGTTTTTTGCACAGAAGATTAATTCTCACTTACAGAGAGTGCTTACAATGGCTGCTGTCACCTTTCAAAACAAGGCAGAAGTATAAAAGCAGCACAGAAACACTGCTAATGGAACTCACGGAGCAGGAGACATAAAGCCAGTTTAACGGAGCAATGTTCATTGGAAAGAGAAGATTTTCTCCGTCCTCTTTTTGTCAGACATCACTGAAATGAACCCTTTTCTTATCTGAATGGCAGTCCTTTTCTTTCTTTCCAGAAGAGCTGACAGAGCTATTACTGTGATGTCTCCATCTTGGCTTGTTGATATGAAATATACTGTATGTTGGTTCAAAGTGCCAGTTCTTCAATATTGAGTGCAGACTATCTTCTAAATGTTTCTTCTTCATGTTAAAGCTCTCAGCGTCTTGTTACGCTGCAGCATCTGATTCCTCTTTATTTATTAAACTGACTTACTTCGTCATGCCCCACTAACAGGAATATGTTTCAGACTGAAGATAGTGTGTAGTGAACATTGCACTGCAGGAATGAAACTGATGAAATATTTTATTGACCCCAGCAGGATGATTCTGTTTCCTCTTGGTTGCGTCACCAGCTGCAGAGTCATCTGGAGCTGGGAGGGAGTCAGTGTCATGCTCAAGGACACTTCAGCAGTGCAGACTGAGATTTCTGCTGCCTTTTGCAAGGGCAGGAGAAAACTGAAGTTGACACAAATTACCATATTACTGGTCGTGCGAGCACTCACAGTGTCACCATCTAAAATTTTAATACTGACACATAAACTGGTATTGTCATGCACAAAAACAGGAACTTTAAATAAAAACGTGCATCGTCACAGAGAGTGTATATCATGGACTATTTTTGCTTTTCAAACCTGGATTCTTTAAGCTTCATAGCTTTGTCCCTGGCATGCATGTGTGAATACGTTAATGTGCATTCATGCCTCTGTGTGTCTTCGTCTGTCTGTGTGAGCATCAGTGTGTATCTGAAAGTGTGTTTGTGCTAGCAAACGCCCCAGTGTGTTGTCAGTGCCTCAAACTGACAGCTGAACTATCCACCCAGCATTAATTGAGTTCACACACACATTAGGTCGCTCTGGGGAGGGAAAAAAAATAACAAGAAAAAAAGAAAAGAAAACACCCTTCACGCCATAATTTGTTTTCCTGTGTCGCCTCCTGACACCGTGAAGATTGAGGCGGAATATTAGCGAGAGATTACGTCGAATTTAGAAAAGTTGTTTTGCCCATGTCGAGCGCTCGGACTGACAGACGAGGACAGGCTGTTTGAGTGTTTATCAGCTGCCGTCGCGAAGCTCCGCAGGGCCTCTGATACAGACGGCCATGTTTGTGTTGGAGGGCAGAATCTTCTGGAATAGAGTGGACAGAGACTGAGCGGAGAGGCAAAGAGACTGTCTGCTGCTGAACCCAGACAAATGGATGAATGAGGGAAGGAAGGAAGGAAGGGAGGGAGGAAGCAAGGACTAGCAGTGAGTGAGAGATGAGATGAGTGCACAAGTAAATGAGGGAGAGAATGAATGGTTAATTGAACACAAACTATATTAGCTTTGTGTGAACTGTTATGTCACAAATCCTAGTGAAGCCAGTTTGCAAAGGTGTCCGTTTTGCTCAAACACTGGGGGCCGGGACACTTTTGGGATGGACTGCTCAGGGGTCTTCCCCCAGCAAATCTTGAGCATCAAGTACTGCATTTCCTGCCATCTGGAGAGTTTTTCTGCAGCAATTTGTGGTGAAAATGACCTTAATTTTGTCAAAATAAAATTCCTCTGCTGCCTTCTGGTTCTTCTTTGGGTGGACAAATGCACATATTTTGACAAAGATCTTTGCCTTTGCCAGTTTCAAAACACGCTCGTCTGGAATGTGCCAATTACTTGGCCTGTGGTAGAACTAAATCTATTCCTGAAACAGAAAGTCCCGGTTACTCACAGTCAGAAACACCGGTAAAAAGTCACTTGCTTTGTTCAGGCCTTGATTTAGGCTGCGTGAATCTTTGAGTGTCACTGTATGTGTTTCACTGATGCCTCTTGAGAAGTGCCATTCAGATCGCTTGTTGATTTTCACTGGAGAAGTATACTTTCAGATTCCAATGTTGATCCCTCTCAGCCCTAATGCCCACAACAGATCATCTGGCTTACAGCAGATTCACCGATGTGATCTTGTCTCTGTGCAGTGTTGGAGGAGGATGGATGAGCTTTGGGAGGTGAATTGTTTGTTTGTCCCAGTGGGATACGCAGTGAAAGAAATTCACAATTACACTGTGAGTTGCATGCTGACTGAAGTATCTTTGAGTTTGTTTTTAAAAAAAAAAAACCATCTCATTCAGACACAAGCAAACATAATTTGATTTCATCTCTCAGGGTGATCCCACTCCAGCCTCCATGGACTATTCTCCTCTCACACCTTCCTTGCTGTTCACAATAATTACAAATAGATACATAACATCATTTTCTCCCAGCAGCTTACGCCCCTTACAGCGCCAGATTAAATTCTAAAACAGAACACACAAGTGCTTATGGCGTTATTTTTTTTCTCATTTATTATTTGCATGTTGTTCTGCAGCTGCTTCTTCATCGGCTGCATTTAGTGAAAGCACAGAGCAAATATGTGCCTGTCAGTTTTCTGTATGATTTTAACCATATTACATAATTACAAAAAAAGGAGACACATCACATATGCTGAAGGTTTTTTGCTGTTTAAATGGCATTTAAAATCCAGAGCTAGTGGAAAAGGCAATAATAAGAACCATTTTTATGGCGCACAAGCTTGAAAATGACATTTCCAACTAAAATGGTTTCTATCGTTGGAAAAAAACAGTGAGAATTTTTTGCTTTTATGTTTGTTTTTAATAGAAATAAATGGCTGTATCTGTGTCTAGACGGCTTAGAAATACGATCCAGCCACAGACAAAAGGCTGTTTGAGTCTTGCTCTAAATGTAGTGATCCATCATTGCTAACACTGACCATTCTTCACTGTTTGTTTAAGCAGTGTATTTACGCAAATGCCATGTGGATGCTCCAAAAGGTCACATGACTTATGCAAATGTGTCTGACTTGAAACGCTGCTGACTTAGGTTAGGTTAGGTTAGGTTAGTTTATTAGTCTCCACCAGGGAGAAATTTGTCGTGGAGACAGGGAACATGTTGCATACATAAAAACACATATAGTACAAAAAGAACATCAAGTTAAAAGACTGGTGGAGTAAAACAGGCCACTGGACAATCCTGCACATGCAGCAAGCCGACGTGAACGTCATTCACATGCATCCACACCGCTACTCTAACTATAATCATAAATACATTCATGTATGACTGACTTGGCGATGGCAGTGACTGATCAGCTATGCACAGACGAGAATAGTTTGTGACACCGCTGCAAAGGTGAGGGGAGAGTCATGCACAGGATTGCTAGAGGGTTTTTAAAAAGACGAGCCTTCTAATACAGTCTTAAGGTGTCTTGCAGTATCTCCCTCTCACTCCTGCTCTAATCTTGTTCCTCCTGTGAGTTAACTGTGTTCAGGTGTGCTGCGCTCAGGTGAGGGGGCGTGGCAGGTAGGAGATAAAAGAGCAGGGAATTGTTTGGAGGGTTTTTTTTTCTTTTGTTGAGGAAAGAGAGCAGAGGTGGAGTGGAGACAGCCTGCCTTGGAAGAAGAAAAGTTTTCTATGGGCTCATGTTTTCGGTGTTTCCTCGACCGTGTTTGTGTGGAGGACCCGAAAGAAACAGACCCAGCGACCAATAGGACCAGATTGTTTATGTTTATTCCACCCTGGTGAGTGTGATTGTTCTTTTTCTGAACATTTTTCATGTTTGGCAATGCATTGCTTTTTCCCAGAGCCTGTTTTTTCATTTTAAGTGTTGGACAATGGACTTTTCTTTCGCACTGGGATTATCTTGAGTTGGATGAGCACAGTTATTATTAAAGGGGACATTCCTTTTCTCAACTTGTTTTTTTTTTCTGCATTTTCATTTGGGGAGGGGCATGATATATATCATATATATATATATATATGATATATACATCCTTGAGTCTATTTAAGTTTCGTTGACTATGTTCATCTGCTGGCGTCAGTACGGGGCCGGGGTTAAGCAATATCTGTAGCTTTTGAATGTAACTTATGACGAGGCTTTAAAGGTAAGCTGATTGTTATAAGTTCTTGATAGCATTGGGGGCATTGATTAAGTTTACCAAGTGGACTGTTTGACTGTGACTGTATTGGCATTTTTGAACCAAAAAAGTTCTGGGGATTTCATAGAGGAGCTGTCCATTGGGGAACTCCGGCGACAACTACATGCCCTCAAGGGCTTTTACTTGTGTTTGCATTCACACCGCCGACAGGAATGCTGAATCAAATCAAATTTCCTCTTGTGTCTCTGAAATAGGAGCTTAAAAAGTCCCTCAAAACGATGGTCTAAGGACTACAACTATTTGTAGTCCTTGCATTTTGGACAAATAAAAAGGTGGGTTCCTCTCTGTTCTACAAAAGTTCTTCTGGTCCAAAAGTGCCTTGTGACAACGAGACCCATGCAGCGAAAACAACCATGAAACTCAATTTATTTTAGAGTAACATCGGGCTGCCCCAAAAAAATTGGAGATTTGAGTTACCAATCAAAGACCCATTGGTCGACTGAGATCCCTGCCAAGCTAAGCAGTCTGAGGTTTTTTGTCTTTGTTTTCAATTTTTGTCAATCCGTGTATGGTATAATTCTCAGGATGTTTAGGTCTCCACATTTAGCAGCAGAGTGCCGCTCCTGACTGTCATGCTGCTCATTGGCACAGGCACATAAGCAGCTGTCCAGACAAGGAGAGACAACGTAATGCACTGCCCTCTGCTTAGTAGTTATGAATTTACAGCTCAAAGCAACTAAATACGACAGTCTCTGGCTTTTGCTTGAAATCTAGTGTCGGTAAAAAATGTTGTTGCACATTTTCAATCTGTCGTTAGTGTTAGCTTGTTCACTATATCATGAGAATACCACTGTTACACTGAACGTCCCGCTGAGCTCTGTTCAAACTCTCAAACTCCGAGGCGGGTACAGACCCAGTAACATGTTTGTAGGACTAAAACCTTTAGCATTTGGTTTGTTACGAAAAAAAACAAAACATCTTTGGCGGATCTGCTCAAAAAGTTAAATGTAACTGTTCTGTTTTAAAGGAATAAAAATAAAAACACCTTCAATTTGTGGGCTTTTGTGCTTTTAAACAATGTGCAGTTTGTCAAGAGTTAAGTGAAAGAGAGAGAAATCAATTGTGTAGTGCAGCTTCTTTCGGGTTTCTTTAAAGAATTAATAATGTAGTAATACTTTTTATAAAGCCTTTAATTTTTTAGACCACTTACCCCACCTCAAAGGTCAAGGGTTGGTTGCACTTAAGAGCTGGTAGAGATTCAAGGCCGACACTGTCAAGAATGAAAATATTTAATTACAGAGAGAAATATGTTCCGATCACATTGGTACGGCCTGGACAAATCAGCATCACCTGAGTCTTTAAAAGCACGTGCTGGCACACACACACACACACACACACACACGCAGCATGAGCGCTGCTGCAGCCGAAAGCAGCGCTGCCCAGAGAGCAGTTAGAAGATGTGTAATCAAGACAGAGGTTGGCTTAACAGCTCAATTAGCAGCCGTAATTAAAACACTCTCTCAAAGACAGATAGCATAGATCTCTGTCTTTCTCGCTCACACACAAACTGAAAAAAAAAAATGTAACCGGTGCACTCAGGGGCTCATTAAGAACAGTAGAAATAATGTACGTGCATTTTTGTGCACACACCCACACGCTGAGAAAGTGGCTCTCTTTCATGTATCCAGTAATGACAGAAACCAGCGAAAAGCTACTCATGCATGTAATTATTAATCAGTACCACCAACAAAGTTGACTACATAAGCACATATACATACATATACTTCCCGTCTACAGTTGTGATGCTCACAGAGACCTGAAACACATGTTTCATATACTGTCTCTGTATCAGAGTGAAGGGGAGGAGGGGAGGGAGAGTGTGTTTGATTCTCAGTGGCCCTGCTGTTGTTTAGTGAGCGGAGAGTAATGATGAGTTTAACCACTGAGGGGTCATTAGAGGGTAATAAAAGTTTACCCTGAGCTGGTTGGAGCGGTGTGTTCAAGTGCGACACTCAGGACAAACTGGTCCCGATCAAAAAAAGCGAGAAAGAAGTCAAAATAAACAGTTACATTAAACGAATACCATTTTCCTGGAACACTCCTCAGGGAGCCACTTTTACAACTTTTGTTTCGGTCCAGTTTGTCCTCCTGCTAAGTTTGAATGTTGTTTTCTCAGTTCGAACCTCTGAATATATCCAATTTCCAGTTTTTTAGGAGGTGTGTACCTTCAGGCTACAAAACTAGAGGTTGAGTGCAAGCCAGTATCAAGTAATTCATGCATCATTATCCTTCTAAAATGTGAAGGTGATTCCAGGTGATCATGGAGTGGCAACACTTCACTTACTGTGATGTTGATTCTACTTGAATGCTGTTTTACATTGATTTAAAAAAACTATTAACTTGTATGTTTGTTGTGTCATGACAGCAGCGGAATAAACACATGACTGAAGTGTTGATTGCGATGCTATGGCTATTTTTCTGGAGACAACATACAGTGCTGTTTCTGTTCCCTGAAAGTTTGTCATTTTTTTAATAAAAGCTTAAAGATCAGTATTGTTTCCTGATCAGTGCCAATTTCAAAATAAAGCAGGCAGGTAGTCTATGTCAGCCGTTTAATCTTATAAACAGATAACGAATGATCATATGGAAAAACACATAATAATATATCTGGCTGCAAAGCCACCATCACTGGTATTTACATATAAATACAGTCACCACCCATATAATATCTCTCCCTGTCTTTTGACACACTATACTTACCTTTAATCCATCTCATCTGTGAGTTGTGCTCTTTTTGATACTGATCTATTATATTTTCTACTGATTACTTATTGATAATACATCATCCAGAATAAATACTGCTTTTACAGCATGAGCCACCTTTAAAACTGTCCAAAGATCACATCTAAGGTAGTATATAAGGACCCATGGTCTGTTTTTAGATGTGCCACTGAAAACTCTTTTCTCACAAACTCAAAATCTTAAATGTCATGTAGAGCAGTCAGAAACAGAGCATTAACATGTACTTGGCTTCAGGCTCCTTTGATCCTTCACATTGAACCTCTGTGGGTTTCTGCAGTCAGAGGTGGGTGGATAATTCACCGGAACCTGTGATGTGATTTCATTACAGCGTAATAATCCTTTACAGCTCGTCCCGTCCCACACGTAACGACAATAAATCTAATCAACAAGAGTGTTGAGCGCTGAGGGAAAACGAGCCACCGAGAAAAACATTTTTATTTCTCTTGTCACTTTTTACTGTATCTTCGTGTTACTTTATGGTTTTCCCCACAATATTTATGTTTCATTGTCCGGCTCAGTAGAGTTTTTATCATCTTGATTTGTTGTTGGTGCTGTTACGGTTTTATTTCTTTCTTTAGTTTTTTTCTTTGTTTGTGAAGTCCTGTAAAAGGATCTTGTTTGTTCATTTGTTTTTTCAACCAGACTTCCAATTGTCACGTCTTACTTCTTTCTCTTTTATCATAACACTCGTAAATGATTTAAAGCAATCAGCCAAAAAAACAACAACAAAACAAATTAATTACAGGGTGGTCACCTGGAATTAAAAATGAGACCGATTAAGGCTTTAGGATCCAAGAGAGGGTTCGCAGTTGCTGCTCAGGGGGTTTAATTTTCCCAAAGATTTCCTTGAAACGGTTCGGATTTATTTCTTAAACCTTGCTGCCAAAGTGCTTAGGTGGCTTCCACTTTTATGCAAAAAACACATGCAAGGGAAGTGCTACTTTATTTACTGCACTGACACCCTTTCAGACGGTTGGTGTGGGTGGTGAATGTAGAGAGACACTGAGGACGATTGTATCCTGAATTCCAATGTGGTTAGGGTTAGGAAGTAAAGGTGTGTTGGTGAGGATCAAAGTTTCGGTTAAAAAGTTGAACACTCGGATCACAGTTTACTTTGGTTTTGACAAAATAACGATCTTTCCCTCAGCCTCGCCAGTGCTGTGACTGCCAAACCCAAGCAGATACTGTAGGACCCAGATCAAACTTCACATCTGATTCTGACATTAATTTAATAATCAAATTAAATACCGACACATTTCATATTGAAAAGCAGTAGCTACAGTAATGAGCTTGAGGGGCAGAACATCCTGAGCTGACAGAGAGGGAGTGAAACCTCAGTTCTGAGAAAAGCAGAGTCATAAATCAACCGAGCGGAGGATATTGGAGAAGCTGACGGTCACTCATGTAACTGAGAGGAAGTCAGTCCTGCAGCTCCAGAGACAGGAGGGAGGGGGTGGAGGGGGCATTAACATCATTCCCACTAATTGGCAGTTTAAGACGTGTTAACAAATGACACTGAGGCTTATCTAATTAACAAAGAGCGTGGACGACAGAACTCAGTCAATGAACATTATGAGCTCTGAGCAGGTTTCAATACTCGGCTGGACCGACATACTGTGGGCAAGCCTGCCACTGAAATCCTCTCAAACTCCCACTGTGAGGGATTCTGAGCTCCCAAAGTCAAAGTCCTACTGAGGTGTCCTTGAGCAAGATGCTGAATTCATCTAGTCTGGCTCAGTCCTTCTTACTCTACCTCCCGAGGAAGGTGATCGGCTCTATCTACAGTCATCGTTGTTAAAATGTCAGCCGTTAAGGACGGGATCATTTATGGAGCCACAAGGTTCAAGGTTTAGTTTATTCTCTTTCAAACATGTTAAAAACAGGGAATGAAATTCCCAGGTCCAGCAGCACACAGAATAAATAACATTTCAAGATAGACATATAATAAAAATAAGCAGCATGTTAAAGCCGCATGCAGTCGCAGTATTACAAAGTGCAGAGGACACACTTTAAGGCAGAGAGTTCATACGCCTCACAGCCTCTGGGAAGGAGCTGCACTTTAGCCTCGTCGTTCTTGCTTTGCTTTGCTTCTGCCAGAGGAGAGGGGCGGAAACAGTTCATGCGCCAGGTGTGTGGGATGCTTCATGATACATGATGCTCTGCTTCTGCACCTGCTGACATAAATGTCCTCCAAGGAGGGGAGGCTGCTGCTGGTTATTTTTTCCCCTAAGTGCACTGCTGCACGCTGCCATGTTACGTCCTTTTTCATATCACCACTGGGGTGGCGCCATTGCTTAATGTTGCATAACTAGACCCAAGTGCACACAACGATAAATGTCTTTTCTTTCTTCAGGTCACAAGAAAATGTTACAGCTCCAGTGGTCAGGCAAACCCTCAAATCCGTTGTTTACGATGTAGATGCAAGCATGCAAGCGTTCCTAAGCGCCTGTTTTTCAGGTTGCGATGACTGTATTGTGAACAGAGTAAAACTATTGGAACATCCAGTCATAGCAGGCAGATATCTTTTATTTCTTCCATTAATATTAGTCTATGTTAAATATGGAGGAGACATTGCTACCCACAGCTTTACATCGGTCCCACAGACAATATTTTAGGCCTGTTACACACTTATTTCTTACTTGGAAGAAGATCAGCTTCACAATCATGATTTCTCGTACGTTAGCTATGTTACGGTGCAGGTCATGGTCGCTTGGCAACTTCAGGCACAACCTGCCTCCGCTTCCTGTAAAGTTGGCACAGAGCAGGCACAAGAGCAGCACTCAGCGCCTGACCTCGTGTTTTCCAGGTGGTTAAAGATGCAGCGTGTGTCCTGGCTCGAGCTGACCTGTGTGATGGAAATCAGGCTTGTGCACAATGACTGGGATTTATAAACCACAACACGTGTACACTCAGCTTCATAGATCTGACACGAAGACTGTGTTTGCATCGACTCATTAGTGGTGGAGGGTGCTGACACTAATATGGTAACAGTGGCATGACTGCTTCTACAGTGAGAGGCTTAAGAGTTTAGCAGCTACCTGGGTACAGTAACACACACAACGTGCAGACATTGTGTGTGTATTAGAGATTGTTTCCCTCATTTTCAGATTGCTTTTTACTCAGGAAATTAAACGGCTGGTTTAACCAAATTATTTAAAAAACACATTTTAACACTTATCTCCAATCATGCCCAGCCATGCAGACAGCTTTGGTTTTATTTAACAGGGACTGAAGAAATGAGAGCAGGGGTGGACAGGATTAACAAACACGAGATAAAAAGTAGAGGGACGATGGGAGGAAGAAACAAAGTAGAGGTGAAGAGAGGAGAGAAGTGTTGAAACGTGTTCTAATAAGCTGCTGCTGACTCACATCATGCTGCCGGATTAATAATCAGCTCTGGATGGCCTAATTGAGAAATCTCATTGTCTTAAACAAGCGAGGAATGGCCAGCGGCCAAGGACACTAGAGGAAGAGCAATTTCCTATTTCCTGCAGCAGTGTTTTCATCAGTTATTAAGCTGCATTGATCTTTTCCTTCAGTGTACCGTATGGGAGTTTGAAACATTTCGAACAAATAAAGTGTGAGGAAGCAGCAGTTTAAAACTCAGAGCTGTGACTTTGTGGGTGGAAAGGTTGTTGGTCTCACGCACACACACTGTTACACTGTTTAGCCTGGTTGCAGAAATGTTCCAGTGAACTAAAATCACGGACTGTAAATTTCAAATTTTGATTTTAATTGTTAAAAATCAAAAAGCAAAATCCTCTGCTGCCAGCACGCAACAATGTGTGATAATGTGTGTTGGGTTCAACCATGTGAGGGAGAAGCAGCATGATAAATCGCCTCATACATGTTTCTGCACAAATGCTTTTGATGATTTCCAGCTCGCAGTTAGAATACAAATGGGATCATGGTTTATTTATTTCAGCTTGAAATGAAATGGAAAAGTTTGCTTAGCAGTATTTGTTTTGTTTAGATTCACTCAGCACAAACACAGAGAACCAGGACATGGAGAAAAAAAAAGTTTATTCACAAGCAGTTTGTTTATTAGGGTTTGTAGTAACCTGATCTTAATGGATTTGTCTCTGCTTTCCGAGCGCGGGTGATCCCATGTAAACATCTATCCCATAAACCCGTGCGTCTTGTTTTCATTTCCTGTTGTTAGTTTGAATCTTATCCCGTCTTGTGAGAAACAGCTCTGCATTTCATTTGGAAGAGGACTGACACCCAAACTTTCAAAGCCTCAGTGATCTGGAGCCAGCTGAACTGGAACAACATGGTGCCCACTTTCCACAACAAACTCAAGTAGTGAACACTGGAGAAGTTGAATACACTCCAAACACGTGAACACACCCTCAGAAGAACACTACTGATCTGTGTTGGATGCAGGGAATCATTTGTTTGAACAACATGTAGTTTTCTTTCAAACCGAGTCCTAAAAAAACAGAACAATTCTCCAAACTATGGCTTCTCTTTAAGACAAGCCTAAAGGTCATAGTTCATCCAAAATATTCTGGTAAGAAGCCTCACAACCTCAAAAGACTTTCCATCTATTTTAACATGACAATAGATTTTTATTGTGAAATATCTACAGGATGGCGTTGTTTGTGTCTCAGTAGATTAAAGGATAACTTCGGTGTTTTTCAACCTGGGCTCTATTTCCCCATGTGTATGTGTGTGTATGATTCATAGGTACAACTCGTTCTAAAATTGGTTCAGTATTGAGGGAGGCAGATGCAGCCGGCAGCCGCGACACAAGCTAAAACGGTAACGAGGGCAAATGTGTCCCGTATAAGTTTGCACATTAAAAGTGCTTTTTTTTCGCCACTGACGGGTTCAGATCGCCAGTGTTATCTCTGTAAATAGCATACTAAGCGTTTCCCTTATCCTTCACCTCCTCCCGGCTGTGACGTCATCTCGTGAAAGCTTTGCTTGTTGCCTGAAGAAAACAGAGGAGTACAGTTGAGAGTTTTACTGCATCGCTATCATAGCTGCATATTTACAGATTACAAGAATGAGGATGAGCTCTTTTTATTACGATGGCTGCCCGCACTTATTTGAGCCTGAGTATACGGACGAGGAGCTCCTACAAACTGACGAGCAGACAGGATAGAGAGAGAGGGCCAATGAGCAGACAGGGTGAAGCAGCGGCTGCATGAACGCAAATCTCTGAGGACTGATGGTGCTCCTGTGGTTGCTGTGACTCCTTGCCCACAGAGGAAGAATGTCTGTGTTGCAACGAGTGGGACCTGCTGCCCAATATTCATGGTCTCAATGTGTCCTGGGAACTACCAAACACTGTGTAACTACGTTAGAGGATTCCCCCCCTCTGATCAACAGGGCAGTGCTGGATACCTTTTTTCATGTGCCCAAAATAAATTGGAGGCAACAAGCAAAGCTCTCGCGAGATGACGTCACGGCCAGGAAGAGGTGAAGGGTCAGGGAAACGCTTCGTATGCTATTTACAGAGATAGCACTGGCGACACACAACTGAACCGGTCAGTGGTGGAAAAAAGGGCGCAAACTTATACGGGACGCATTTGCCCCCATATCTACCTCGCGGCTGCCACCTCCCTCAATACTGAACCAGTTTTAGAACAAGTTGTACCTATGAATCATACGCACACATACACATGGGGAAATAGAGCCCAGGTTGAAAAATACCAAAGTTGTCCTTTAACATGAAGAAAGCACAGTGATGTAATGTCCAGTAAGTAGTGATTTATTGATCTGTAGGCCGACAGCTGTCTAGACACCTTCGTTTTATGTAAGACTGGCATCATTGATTTCAATGACACCAATTAGTCCGCTGTGTTGACACAGCAAAGATCTTGATTTAAAGGATTCTGGTTAAAAACTGCACTCAAAAACTCACTTAGATGAGCAACATAAAGGTGGGCTTTATGCTAAAGCAGGTTTTATTTGAAAAAAATGTAAAAAAAAATTTTAAATGCCAATATTCTGGCTGTACTATTGTTGGTGAGATCAGTATGTTATATGAACATTATTCCTCAGTCTCTGTGACATGTTAGGATGATTTTACAACTATTTGCTTTAGATTTCTTACATATAGCTCCTTTAAGGATCAACCATAGACCTTTTCATGGGTTCCCCTTGGCCTTGGGCCGGGGTCACCTGCACCCTTTGACCCCCCCGACAGTGGGCTTGGTCCCAAGTGAAACCCAAAGTCAATGTCATTTTAACCCAAACCATCATCTTTCATTAAACCTTAAGTAGTTTTGATGCTGAAACCTTCACTTCCGGTGAACATAAACATAATAAACTAGTTTCTGATCTTTTGTATTTCACTTCCTCCATCTGTTTTACATTATAGGATTTTTACTATTTAAACTCTTCAGGGACTTTTGAGTTCCATTCAGAACATGTGCAGATGTAGTTATGTTCATGATTAAATTATCAGTGAGTAAGCATAGTTATTTATAAAAAAAAAAAAAAACTAGCAGTGATGAGTTCTGATTGTGTTTGAGTTCTGATGGAATTAATATTATTTTAATGATGTTATTTTTCCTCCCTTTCTTCCTCTTTTTATTTGAATACCAGCTTTTATTAAAAGACTTTTTTTTGTACTTCTGGGGACACCCGAGCTGTTCAGCATTCACCCAGAGGTGCACTCCTTGAAACTTTGTCAATACTCTTTGACTTTGACCCAGGTCTGGCTGGTCTTAAGCTGTTGCTCTTATGTGTTTTACACCAATGAGCTCCGGCTGTTTACAGTTCAGAGTTTATGCACTGCAGCTCTGTGTCCGACTGAACTTCATGCTTTGGTTCAAATTCAGCAGCTATTTATTCAACCTCATAATGTTTGAACTGTAGCCTTTAGGGCACACGGCGAACCACAGGGTGTATTTTTAGTTATTATTCATTGATTCAGTTTTGCTCTGGCGATGTGTGCGCTCCATCCATCACTGCTGTAAAAACACAACCTATCTGTTCAGGTTGCTCCTTTCCCGACCACCCACCGTTTGTTTCGAGCAGCTGATGAAATATGTGACTCTCCGTAGGCTGTTTGAACTCTTCGTGCTTGTCTGTCTCTGGATTGTTTTTGTGTTTGTCAGGTTGCAATTAGCGAGCGCTGTTTGTCAAACAAGCAGACCGTCAGCGCTGCGGGTGTCCAAAGAGAATGCTAAACAAAGCATGTCAGCCATAAAACGTCTCTGCTCAGACTGCGGCCATATGCGGAGACTGACGCCGTGCAGTTGTGCAAAGGCACTAAAACCTTACAAACGAACCCCATCATTAATGACTCAAACATGCACACAGACACAGTGATGCATATATACACTCAGCCCTACACGTCTACACACACATCATGCAATGTGGGCCAACACTGAGCATATTTAACTGTATTTATGTAGCATTTTTCTGAACATATTTAAAAAGTGCATCACACACAGACTAGATGGTTATGGTCTACAATGTGAAGTGATGAAAAGGAAGTTTAAAGTCTGACCTAATTTCCTCCAAAATACCAACAACTCACGTTACAGATTCATAAAAATGAAACTCCCACCTTTTTGCACCTCTTCTCCAGCCTACGTAACTAGGCAATACCAAACCAAGCTCTTACTGCCTTTAAAAGCCACAATATCAGTCAGAGTCCAAGCAGTGGACAGTTTGAGGGCGGACGCCATCACCCTTGTTAGCAAAATGACCAAAATGCATCCCTGTTGTTAACCTGCCACCCCTTCCCGTCCCCTAGGTTTGGACGCAGACATCGCTCTATGCAGACACAGACCTACAACCAATGAATACTTGAGAATTATTCTGCTTTGAGGGAGTGTTTCTATTTTAACCTCTGCAGCACTGTAGCACTGGTTTAGCGTCCAGGAAACTCACAGTCTGATTGCATGTGTTGAATCATCTCACATAATGATACTCCAATCCAAACTGTGCATTCTGACTTAAGTGAGTGAGAAACGCACAGGAGGCGAGAGACAACAGTTGGAGAAATAAGAGTGTCCGAGAAAAGCAGTTTCACATGGCATGTTCCAAAGATAGAAAGAGAAAAAGAAAATGAATTGTTATGTAAGAAACTCTTGCGTATTGATTCTTCTCAGGTGCAGTTCAAAACCAGTGTGTCTCATCATCTGTTCTGAGACTGTGGGGATTTTTAAAAGTGGCAATGTGAAGCGCCACTACGAGACAAAGGGCACAGATAATAAAATATTTCATATGGCACTGAATCATAACACAAATTGGATATAATGGTCAAAATACGTGCGGCTTGGACACAGCACGTCACAGAGGTGCGGCAGAGCCAGATTTTTCATCTACTACACCAGGGGTCAGCAACCTCAACTATCAAAGGAGCCATTTTTGGCCAAAAAAAAGTTAAACTTTAAATCTGTATGGAGCCATAATACATAATTATGCCTTTTAGTGACAGCAACACAGCCTATTTAATCTACATCAGCCTATAAACATTCTAAATGAGCATTCATTAATATGTTTTACATCAAAGTAGCCACTCTGCAGTGAGCAATGTATGATTATTTGGTACTTCAACTTTGCAGCGTTAGTGGTGAAACAAACAAATCTGTCCACTCACTAAGAAATTCTCTATTTTCCTCCGAGACATTTTCTTTATTGGATTTGAAATCAATAGCTACCTTTAGGAAGGAGACTCAAGCTTAGTTATTGCTGGTGCGATTCGGCAAATTTCAGGAAAAGGCACAAAACAACAAGAGGTCAATTATACAGATACATACATTTTAACAGAATATACATGTATTTTTTTTTTACCTTTTGTCTTTTTTCCTCACCCTTAAACATCTACAGCAGTAAATTATAACACACATTAAAGCGATACTGATACAAAGCTAAAACACTGACAGGGATCATTTTAATGCAGAGTGAGTAGTTGTTAATAATTTTGTAATGTTTTGAATGCATAACGTAAAGGAATACTTATCAATATAGAAAAAGTTACCCCTTGGACAGTTTTGATAACGTTACTCACTGGTTGTTCATCTCGATCTCCACACGACGGACCCTCCTGAACAGATGTGGACGTCGTTGCTGCCGGTTGATTGTTGCTGGAGGTCACGGTGAAAACTAGTGACTTTTGTCAATTTTGTAACACATTTTCTACTCTCCTCCTTCTTTCTCCTTTTCTCAGTTCCACTGGGGTAACTTCTTTTCATTTCTCTAAACTTCATCATTGTCGTTGTCTTCTTCTTTTCTCCTCTTCTCTTCTCCGCGCCAAGCTGTTTGTTTTGCTGCTGTCTTCCTGAATCCTTTCGGCACATGCGCAGTAAGATGGACGAGTCCAATGTAGTGGGGACTGAAGGGGAGGCCCTGAGACACACATAATACAATAATTCATGTGTGCAAATAAGAAAAAAATCTATTAACCATTATAGCTGCTGCGCAGCGATGGGTCGGGTCCGGGCATTTTTAGGCAATTCTGAGTAACAAGCAGAAGAATTGGAAGACATTTAGGAATTTAGCAACACAATCTGCCTTTTGCATCAGTTGAGGCTTGAACTCACAACCTCTGAGACTAAGAAACAATTCATTTCAATTATTTCTATCTCACTGAGCTAATTAGTCAGTGACAATTCATGTGTAGCTTCACAAACTGACTAAGCCAGACGTGCAGGTTTAGCAGCCGTCCATGCATGGAAAAGCAGATTTCAAACCACTGTAAAAGTGTTAGTTCAGTTATTGAAACAAAAATCTGAAAATACACATATTGCATCTAGACAGCGTGGAGATGTTGGTAATTTGTTTGTAACAATGACTGATTTGCTCCATAAGTGAACAACTGATGTTTAAATTGTTCACATTCAGTTTTTAAGATAAACATCTGAAATTTTCCACACATCATCTACCATGACTCTAGAATTTTGTCATTTTTTTTCATGAACATTGAAGATTTATTTAGCAAGAATTTGCATGTATATGTTTACAGTACCGTTTACAGTCAAACATTTTGATGCACTGTAGGCTCAATTTTTGATAAATCAAAAATCTGAGAAATGTAGTTTTTGTAGGACAGTCTGAAGATGCTCTGTAGCAAGTTTGGTGTCAATTGAGCAAAAATTGTGGGAGGAGATAGGTTTAAGAAGTTTTACAGAGTGATGAACTTCATAATTTTTAATAGGTTTAAATGTACAAAAGTTTCTTCAGTATTGGGGCTACAGTTTGGTGAAAGTTGTGAAGTTGTAGCACGTATGGTTGATTTGTTATGAATTTTCAAAGTTTTGAACTTTAGACGCTTGCTGTAGCGCCACCATCAGGACTATTGGCTTGAGTTTACAGCTGAGGATATCTGGCATGAGACTGGACCTTTGTGCAAAGTTTGAGTTTTCACCCATGGGAAGTAGGATTTCCTCGGAAGAAGAAAGAAGAAAGAAGAAGAATATCTAGAATTACAATAGTGTCCTGGCAGCTTAGCTGCCCGGACCCTAATAAATATATGAGGAGTTTTATGGGGCCCTCAGAAACTTAGGGCCCCAGGCAACTGCCTAGTTTTGCCTAATGGTAAGTCTGCCGCTGGTTGCACCAGCTTCACTGTGTACATATTGAGTTTTGCCAAGTGAGAATGCAGTTTATGCTGAGTTTAAAGCGTATTTTTTATTTACTGCTGCTGAATTAATCAAATAGATCATTTTAACTACAGGATGCGTTGATTTGATTGATTTAATGTGAAATGAAAACACACTCACAAGGTTGCTGTGCTGTGTTGCAGTGCCACTGGTACAATGAGGTATTTATTTAATCATTTCTGAACAGAGTGATTCACTTTTTACTCAGTGTCAGTGCTACATAGTTTTTACCTGTCGGACAGTTACAGTAGAAAACAATTCAACTGCACAGAATGACAGATTGGAAAAGACTTTTACACCATGAATGTATATCAAAGCAGCTTTTGTGGAAAATAGGTTGTGGTGCCAGTATGCTCCTGGTGTCGATATGGCTGCTGGTGAAGTTTTTAAAATACTTAATCAAAAAAAACATGACATAATTTTTAAAAATTCATTCATCCCTGTGGTGATATTTGTACTGTTGCATTCTCCAGCCCACAGCTTCACTCACCGCCACACTCAAAGTCAAAACATGAGTGATTGTAGTGGAGATTTTCATCACATAGGCTACCACATAAATAAACACAGCTTTAATGAGTACAGCACAATACAACTCGGGTAGAGTTTTGGAGTTTTCCTTCAGAATCCTTGAAAATTAGCCCCCACGTGCTGCATGGTTCGGCCATATCCTACTGAATTCCCACTGCGTCGCTTCTTTTCACAGAGCCTTGAATTCTTTCATGTTTACGACAACCTCCCAACTTTCACCCCACCAACACCCCTGCTCAAACACTGCAAATGACTCACAAAGAGCCGAAGATTGAGTGAGTTTTACTAACAGCTGCCTTGAAAAGTTTAGCACACATTTGCCCATCCAAACATCCAGCAGACGCAGATTAACCTCAGCAGCCCAGGGTTAAAAACGACTGATTAATTTGCAGCCTTGAATGTGCAAGCAGTCTAATGTTTCAACACCACTGCGTCTTCTTCAGAGTCAGAGAGAAACATGATCATCCGTCACAGTCGTGTCTGCGTCCACCTGATGACTGTGCTATTCTCTCTCCTTGAAGCTCTGGTTTGATGTCCACCAACTCCCCAGAGTTAAACCTGACTTTGTAGCTGCTAAATATTTCACTTTTTTTCACCAGCTTGTCTCTAACTTTGACAAACCCACTGTACGCTGGCTGCCTGGCACCAAACAGAGCTGAAGACGAGGTTGATAAGAGACAGACCTGAGCATTAAACCCGCCATGAAACCGAAACTATGAACTACAAGAAGCCAAGAAGCTTTTCTGAGCTGCAGAGGTGGTGATAATTTTCAAGGGTTCAGCATTTTAGTAACACCTTTTTAAAATTACAGGTTAGATTCTCTGTTTACCTCAGACACTTTTTGGGGTTTTGGCATGATTGTTTTCCTCCATTAACATTTCAGAAAGCAGTCAATACTTTTGTAAGTGGCAGGTGGTTGGAACTGTTGCCTCACAGTAACAGGGTTCCTGGTTCAAACTTGGGGTGTCGGAGAACTCCCTCTGTAGAGTTTGCATGTTCTCCCTGTGTCAGCGTGGGTTTCCTCCAGGTGCTCCAGCTTCCTCCCACAGTCAAAGACATGCAGGTTAACTGGAAATTGCCCGTAGGTGTGAATGTGAGTGTGAATGGTTGTCTGTCTCTATGTGTCAGCCCTGTGATAGTCTGACGACCTGTCCAGGGTGAACCCACCTCTCACCCAGTGTCAGCTGGGATAGACTCCAGCCCTCCGCTATCCCGAACAGGAAAAGCAGTTATGGAAAATGAATGAATAATGTAAATGGCTACTGAAAGGTGTCATATGGATTATGATATTATTTCAAATAGCATTTGCCAATAACATTTGTTTTCAGACTGAACCTGCTGAGAGCCAACACTCTGTCATGAAATTCAGTAACTTCAAATGTGAACATTTTAGAAGTCGCACTGAGTTTTCAGAGGCATAACTGTGTAGCTCGTGCGGCAGCAGAACAAAACTGGACCAGGAGAGGTGCAGCTAGAGCTGTGGGTTGAAAAAGAAAAATCTCCTACTTTTCTGCTGTCACTTCTGAAAGGGAAAATTCTAACAAAGTGGAGATGACACTAAGTGATCTCTTACAGTGAGGTGTAATAAAACAAAAACATCAGCACAGCTTTTGGTGCTTGTTATCAGAAGCCTTTTATTTATTTATTTATTTATTTTTTTACAGCTACCAGCGACAGCACTCTTTGTCAAACTGCCTGGATTGCAAGTGACTTCCCTCTCAATGGATTTGATCGAAGTGTTGACATTATTATGCTTCAGTATCTTTCTTCAGTTTTGCAGCTAACAAATGATTCGTACTTTCTTAGTGATCAGCTTTCACACTCAGCTGTCTGTTTGACTCATGGATTGTATAAGTGGTGTGTTACCTGTTGTGTTTGTGAGTCACTGGATGAATCTCAAGCACTCTAAACAGCCAGTTGAAGCCACTACATACTCTATTAAACCTGCTGTGATGATGAAACCATAATCTAAATCGGTGCTAAGTATAATGATTAAATCAGAGACTAGCTAAACTGTTAAACTGCTGTGTCAGGGCCCTGATATATTTCAAAGTGAACATGGATGTGGACGTGGAAGCAGTTTGGTTGGGTCTACACTGGATGATGTGTCCATACCTGCAGCATGTCAACATCTGCTTACTTGAAGACAACAAAATTTACATTACCCATTTAAAGTGAGTTGGAGCTTCACGAGAACCTACAGTTTTCTGGCAGGCATCTACAAACAAACACGGCCATTTTTCACATTAAAAATTCTCCATTTAGGTTTCATGTTTTCTGTGATTTTACTTTTTCTTGCTGCGCAGTGTCCACAAACCAAGCAGGGTTTTTGCAGTGTTAGTCGTCAGGGCTAACGAGCCGTGCAGGTACTGTGACTGTGCTGTGCGGCAGACATTGTGCTAGAAAGACAGGGTGACCGATGGAGCTTCGACAGTAACAAGGAGCACATTTATGCCCTCTTGAGAGAGTTTCTATGTGGGTAGCTGTTGTAGCTTGGCAGCTCCACTACAAGAGGGTCTCCCTAAGTGTGTCTCGAGCAGTGTAAGTGCAGCTATAGCCATGCTGTTTGACTGTTTGCTAGTGCTGGATATCTCGTCAGGCTCTCAATATAGAACATAATGTGATTAATGCCACAGAGGAGGAGTAAATCGAAGAGGAATAAATAATCTTGCCTGTTACGTGAACATGAGTATTAATTCTAAAATTACCCCGATTAACAAAATATGCCAACAAGAGTCTGTGACAGTGCAAAATAATAATAATTTAGTGTTTAATTACTCAGGAGCTGTTTGACTGAAGGAACCAGGATTGAAGTTTAATTTTTTTGGCTGTAGTTCCTGCTCCCTGAAGGTCCCTGCTCCAGGGTTAGTTGTTTCCATTATCTTGTTTGAACACAAATCACAAAACTGAAGGAAAATAAGCAGAAAACCCTCAGTAGAGAATCACTATTATGCAGACAGGTGTCTCAGTTCCATGGAGTTTTCAGCGTCTTTTCCAGCGTTTGTTTAAACATATGGAAAAGAGCACAAAACTGTGAATCATTAAGAACAAAAACGCTTACCGCTAGAGCCTGTTTATACCTGGTTTTAACATGTGTCTTGGATGATCCAGTCACAAGGGAGCAGCAATAAATACAGGTGTAAACGTCCACCAAGACATGCTATGATCCAATCGTGTCACCGACAAGGTGCGCTAACGTTCATTTTACAATGAGTTGGACGAGCATTGCTTTAGCGTGCATTGTTTTGCCCTGTGGAAGCAGACATGATGGATTCTGCTGACGGCAGTACCTCCAGTTGTACCGACCCAACTGCAAACGTAACTAGCAAGCATGCTAGTGAGCAGCTAGCAACTAATGTGGACATTATACTACCGAGTCACCAGAAAAAAAATGTTCGCACTGTAAGCTTCTGCAAGCCCCAGATACGTTCTTAGAAGGTTATTATGCAGCACCTTATGGTTCAACAAAGCTGCGGTTGCCCTCTTGTTAGTTTTGGGCTAAATGTTTTGGCTTACAATACCTGGTTTGGTGGCATAATAACTGCTGGAAAAGCAGTGATGTCTTGGTAAAAACAATCGCCATTTGTGGCACTATCTTTGCAAGAAACACGTCAATGTCTCAATGAAAAGATATTAGAACATAATTACTTTTCATGGCACTAACCCTGCAGGAAAAACAGTGATGGGTTGCTAAACACTTCCACATTTGGTGCCTGTAAAGCTGCTGGAAACACAATGACTTGCCAGAACAGCCAGTTATGGTGTTTTTTATTGGTGTGTGATGTGTTTCTGTTGTATCACTGAAACACATGTTGCTGCAGTATTTACAGTGCAGAAGTAGAGATGCACAGAGAGCCACTTTTAGTTCTTGAGTTAAGTTCCTGAATCTAGTTGGTTGAGAGGACCATAAGTGTCCTGCATAAACCATAAGCTCCTTGGTTTAATGTTTTCTCTCCAAGCATGGAGATGAAGTGTGTAGGCTATATGCTGTTATTAATGAGCATATGAACAGGGTCACATTGAGCATCTCGCTGTGTATACACTCAGCAAACGGCACTTATCTCCTTAATATATGTATAATGTATATCAGCTATCAGAGCCACGTCGTAACGGGGATGACGGAAGGCATCCGCGGATGTCAAACACGGGAAGGCCTATTAAGCATGCATTAAAACTGCTGATGGCCTGTGTGTATCAGCGCAACTCATTTCTGCAAGACAGAATAATATCTGTGCCAGGAGAGACTGAGAAGGTCATCAGCAAACAGAGCAACAACAGCAATGCTCATTACTATTCATTGAAACTGGCATGTAAATAGAAAAAAAAAAGCGTGCATGTGAGGCTCAGACTGCCAAGAGCTAATGAAGAACCTGCAAGTGCAAGTGCTGAGAAAACAGACAATGCTGGAGCAATGTTTATTAGTTGCTGTGCTCCTACAGCGCTGCAGGTGCCGGCGTCGACCTCTGGCATCAATCTGTTTCAATCAAATGCTCTGGTAAAGGCTGTGTGTAGCATGAAGGGCAACAATTACACCTCCACGTTCTGCTGCTATGCTCAAATATATCCAAGAGGTACAGAGTTTATGACCTCTAAATTTCACTGACATTTTTTCCGAGGACAACTTTCCGTGTAGTGCTTCTTTGCCACGTGCCTCATGCACTGTAACATTTAAGACATCACTCACCGGATTCACTGCAGTCAGATGATTCACTCGCAGAGACTAAATACATTTGAGACCAGTTTTGTTTTCTTGTTTAGTAGCAGCAGTAGCAGTTATAGTGAGAACAATGTGATCATCAAAGGGTGGCAAGACTATGACCGCCCCAATGCAAATGCTGCCCTCACCCCAAGAAATAAATTGAAAATAACTGGAGGCCTCTATGTGTCAAGTTTTTAAACTTGAGCAGGCTTGTTCCCAATACATGTTGTGTTCCGTGCAATCAATGTTTTCCTTCAATTTAAAGCTGTATATTTATACTTTTTAAGGAAGAGGTGAACTAAGCACAAAAAGAAAGGGCATTTGTTGTAACAATGCTCCTTGGCAATAAATCTTATACCGTTGGAAAGCCTGTTTATTTCCCTTTTAAATGGTGCCACATTTGTAAGGAACATGCATTTGTGGGATGAGCAGCAGAGCTGAGTATGTGGGTTGTGCCCATGAAAAATTTGCCAAATCTTTTCTGTTGCCAGGCTGGTGACCAGCATGAGGAGGAGGCGCCAGGCTGTTGTGGCTGTGTATGGTTCTTCCACATGCTAATGAGGCTCCTGTTTGTTAAATGAATAAATTGTTAAATTGCCAATATGTTACTTACAAATGTGGCACCATTTAAAAGGGAAATAAACAGGCTTTCCAACGGTATAAGATTTATTGCCAAGGCGCATTGTTACAACAAAAAAATGATCTACCAAACACAAATTTCCTTACTTTTTAGTTTATATCCAAAAGTACTGCACAGGTCAACCCACCTTAGGAAATTTGGGTAAGCTTGGTAGAAGATATCACAGATTTCGGGTGGGTGACCATAGCTGTCAAGTCTCCCGTTTTGGCCGGGAAACTACTGCATTTTACCCCTCTTTCCCACCATCCTCCCGTATTAATATTTTCCCGTAAATCTCCCGTATTATAATATAATTTAAAAAAAAAAAAAAAAAAAAAGGGCGCAATCTATGTGACGGTGCACAAGCGAATACTTCAATAAGTCAGTAAGTAATTTATTCCATTGAAATATCATTGATGTGTTATAGAAAAGTGATTTATCTTTTTTTATAAATGACAAAAGGCACATCTGCCTCATTTTTGCTGTGGTATCATGATACTACTCGTGATACTTTCACTGGTATTGGTTTTGCGGCGGGCGCCGAAAAATTTCCCTTATTTTCAAATCCAAAACTTGACAGGTATGCAGGTGACAGGTGACAAAGCAGTGTTCTGAGTAAATTGTTAACAATCTACAGAAACATTGTGCAGTCATCCACCATCGATGTTCTCCTCCCCTCTCTCTGTCTCTTTCTCTGTCTCTTTCTCTGTCCCTCTCTATCACACAGCAAGCAGCTTTACCATCAGGTTTTGTTTATCCGTCTGTTAAAGTCCGACATACTTAAATCTATTGTCATAATGTCCAGTAAAAATATTGTGAAAATTAATATTGTGATATTTACTGGAAGCCACATACAATATAGCCAACAGCAAGTAGGTTGTAATTTGGGATGGTCATTAGCAGAAACTTTCAGCTCCGGTTTGCGGGTCGGTTTCGGGTCACTGATTAACACATATGTTTGTGGGCATGGCAGATTGGCTCTAATAACAGCTTGGCTTGATGCAGGTTTTAAAAAAACCCTGACCTGCATCACTAATATCCAGACAACTATATAAAGAACAATGAATCATTTAACACATATATACAGATACATAGCACATTCTGGGGGCATCACTGCTTGGTTTGCTTTCAGGGTGGAGGTTGATGCTGACCAGCTTAGCCAAAAGCAGGGACGTTACTTGGGTCGTGAGAAGCAGCAGGGTTCATTAATGGACAACCTGAAACCTACACTGTACATTTACTACTACTTCTGCTCTGATTTAAAAAAGAGATTAAATTTTACAGAACCCAGCTCTACCGAATAAGATGCAAAACCAACACAGCTTCCTCCTTTGTATCAATTTTGCCACAAGCAAAACTTGTAGCAATCAAAGTTAACCACGAAAAGACCAGAAACTAGTCCCTCCGTCACCAGGCTCCCAACAGTGTGGATCTGCGTGATATGCACATATAAGTAAAACTGGCCTACTTGCTCTTTTCAAAGACTCTTTCAAAACTTTTAAAGCCAGTGTTCAGCTTTACAGGGTGTGTTTGTGTTCATAGGAGCTTTTGAATGTGGGAGCAGTTTACCAAAACTTTGTCACCATGAGTACACATCAAAGTGCTCAGGTTGAGACCTACTTTTTTAATGTCACGTAGCAATTGTTGCAACCTTTCCAGAGTTTCAAAACCCATTTTGCAGTGTTTGGCATCGTTTAAGCCTCTAAACACAATCTGTCACTCACACTGGAGTTCTTCGATTGCATTTCATGTCTTCCACTTTCCTCTAACACATGGCTGTTTCTGGTCTGGATGCTCACTAACTGTGGTGCGATTTACCTGCAGTCAGACTACAATCTGAACTGTACCCCTGTAGGTGCAGAGGTTCACAGAGGAGACGACGTGTGCACCTGCCAAATCTGAATGCATGATGTAGAGAAGAGCGTAGGCTGATCCAATTTCCTTCAGTAGTTCAAGATCATAAATTCAAAACAACTCTAAATTATGTTAAATTAACATACCAGTATAATAGAAACAGCCATGCAATGCTTTTACAATTCTCACTACTGCTTTTACAATGCTCTCCACCCACAGCTGACACCAACCATGAGGGAGGAAATCAGAGAAATCACTACCCACAATACAAGTAGAGAAGAGAAGCAGTGGGAAAGTGGCAAAATAATACAGCACTTCTTCACGAAAGTACTCCTGAAGTGGACATCAAGTAGAGAGTATCCAAAGCTGGATTACATAAATACATTTACGGGCCGTTCTTCAGCTCCAAAATACCACAGGAAGAACCTCCACTTCTCTTCCCTTCAGAGCAATAAGCTCCCAGAGCAAATCTTTCCCGACAACGAGCAGCACTAAGCTTATTGTTAAACCTTTGTAAAGCAATAAGCATGCCGCAGTTTCAATTTGAAGAGACAATGTGCATTGCATCAGCATTTTAATGCAAACGCCAAAGTACGCTGAGATACTTGACTAAAATTGAGGCTCAGTGAACCGTTCATAATGATGCATGCCTGTGTATGCAGCAGTGTCCTGCCAGAACTACTTCATAATTCAGTGTCTGACCCAGAAATGTATTCTTTTATGTAGAAAAACCACTGAAACAGCATTTATAGCATCAAGGGACGCTGATTCTTTCTGGGGCTTTTTAAGGCAAAATGATTCAATGTAACCTGCTCGTCAGCGGCAGAAGAGATCCAACGCTGTGTTTCTCTTACAGAGGAATTCATTTACAAAAACAACATGGCTGATATACACGACTGAATATGTGAATGGCAGTTTATTTTCCGCTACAAATGAAAACAATGAATATAGTTTCTTATGCATTGGAAATAAACTGGCGTTCAATCTTTTATAGATGTCACAAATAGAGATGAAATTCAGATGCCTCAGTCTGCACCGTCACCATATAATGTTCCTGATTTTGCAAGAGCAGGACCGAAATATTTTACTCAAGTATCAGATTTTAAAGCTTCTGTATTTAACTTTCAGAAAGTTGTTTTTTTAAAGGAGAAGTCTGGTATTTTGCACTTTGAGCCTCATTTCTGGGTTGTTTTTGATTGCTCCTTTACGGAGAATTTGTCTTTCCCCTGCCTGGCTTAACACTGCTGCCTATGGCCATGTGTGAACCTGTGCTAACACCACCCTAAACGTCCGTTTTCAAAGCCATGAATCTCACCAAGTGGTCAGTAGTGTTCGTTGATGTTCTGACATAAAAATCGTAGTAAACTGTGGTTTCCATCCGTGTTTTCAGAACTATTTTTTCAGCTGCCTCACACCCGTATGTAAACTTCCGCCCACTTGATGCCGATAATGCTCCTTTTTGTGGGTGTCGCCAACTGGCAGGAAACCATTGCAATGAAATTGGACACAGAAAAGAAGCAGAAGAAGAAGGTTGGTGTTGTGTTCAAAGGCATCGTACTGCGAAGGTTGTTCACAAGCAAGTAATCCATTGTGCAGTTGTTTAAACTTATTACAAAGCTTTTTCGTTCGTTCTCGTTCTTCCTCCAGGAGTGTAAACTAGTGATGGGCAAAGCAGTTCTTTAGATGTTACTGAACCACTAGAATCAGTTCATTAAAAAGATTTGTTCAAAAGATTCGTTGACCGAATCGTTAGTGTTTGGCGGGAGGAGCCCTGACTGTTCACTGTGTAGTGAGACTCACTGAACTGATACACGGCTGAGCTGCTGCTGCATGAGTCTCATCACTGGCCAGCTTAACATTTTAAGTTTGTTTATCTGGAAACTAAGTCTGTTAAAACAATGGGGAGGTGTGTGATCGTGTTCATGTGGCTTGACTCCTGGCTACATTAGCCGTTATCTTGGAGAAAACGGTCCCTATGAAAGTGTATCGCTGAGAAGAAATTATTTGAATCACTCAGGAATCGGGGTTACGTCATTCACAGAGTGATTAGTTCACTGAGTGATTCGTCACATGGTAGGCAGTCCCTCCCTGCACCCTGGCTGCCTCGTGAGTGATTCATCGTTCGCACAGACCGAATCGGCAGTTCCACCTCCGGCCTGCACGCTTGCTGCTGAGCTCAACTGAACTAAGAAATGAACAAATCAGTTCTGAAAGTGATTCAGTTCACCAGTGGACAATGAGGCTTCTATAGAAAACCAATGGATTAGACATAATGTCAAATAAATCATCACGGAAACCACAGTGTCCTACGATTTTGTGTCAGAACATCAACGAACACCTTGATTGACCAGCATACTAACTGTATGTTCCTACATCTCATTTGAGCAATCAGCTACATGATACAAACTGATTAGCCGTTTGCAAATTACTTTAACAGCTGATGATACAAAGCAACCAATGGCAGATCCATGCAGTGTAACTTCCTTGCAAGGCTATGTGGCTTTGCCATTGGTTGCTTCGTAGCTGATCAAATCATTTGCAAACCAGACATGGGAGTCTCTTCACATCAGTTTTTCTTCTGGGAATTTTTTCAGCACCAAGAGACACTGACATGATGATATGAGGGCACTGAATTTCTGATACGGGCCTGAATTTGATGCATTTCCTGTTAGCTAGCACACCTAGCTGTCCTTCCAATTCACACCCACTGCTCAGATTACTTCCCCTGGAGGATTGTGGACGGCAGCTTTGTAGACAAACCTTCAGTCAGCGGCTGTAAAAGCTTGAAATCAGCCAGCGCAAACCTCAGTGGCAGGTGAAGGTCTGTTTCAAGGCTGCCACTGCTAGAGACACAGCATGTGTGGACTCTGTGTTATGGTGGGTACTGACCATTAGCTAATGTTAGCTATTGTTATTCACTGTTAGCGCTGCAGCAGAGCTGAATAGAGATGCAGCACACTGTTGGGAGAAGTTTGCCTTGAAGGCTTTCTGCCATAAAGGGATTTCTCGGCTAAGGTTCATCACATACTTTGCATTTTCCAGGAAAATTCGGCCAGTCCTCTACACAAGGCTCAATTAGGTTTGATGGTAAACTCTTTCTACAGGTACCTGTTGTAGTAAAACCCCATGGTGAGTCTGTCCTCGCCTGCTCTGAGGCATTTGTGTGTTGTGTGTCTCTTTCACACAGGAAACTCAGCCTGAATGGTCAGACTGTGAGGAGGCTCGCGCCGGCGGTGGCCCCGGGGGACCCTGCTGACAGAGAAGCGTTCTCTCTCACACTTTGAAAAGTTACCAGGTCTGGGTTTTGTCTACTCTTGAATAATTTAAGACTCTCTCATCCCTGTTGTGTGTGTGAGCTGTCTTAACGCCGCTACTGTCTGTCTGACCTTGTGGCTCAGAAAACATTCAGATGCTGCTCAGCATGCCTTAAGGCAACAGGAGCACAGGTGCACACAGCAATGATGAGCTCTCTGAAAATAGCGCTGTGGACTGTGACTCAATGAAGCACTTTCTCTCTCCTTTTGTTTCCCGGCAGTTTGGTGGTTTATATTTGTCTCTATTCAGGTTGATTTATGAAAGTTGTGCCACAGGGCATGCCATTGTTCAGAGGCAGCGATCGTATCCAATAAGTGACTTTTTTTGTTTTGATTTTAATGAGTTTAAGAGCTTTGTGCGCTTCGATATCATCACAATTCCATGACAGCATTCTTTAATTTGATTGATCTGATTTGATCTTAAAGTTTTTCTAGACATTACTGTGTGTTTCATTGACTATATGTGCTGTCTGGTGTAGAAACTTACTGGCACATTAACGCCACCAACTGTCCATCAGTGGAACAGCATAAAGCTGGCAGCAGAAATGTGTTGCCTGCGAGCAGGTGCGAGCATGTCTTAAAAGCAAAACAGGGACCATAATCCTAAAATTATTGCTCCATAAAGTTACTAGTGGTCAAAAACTCCATAGGGCATCTTTAAAGATGTGCAGGATGTTCTGAAAAATATGTATAGACTCATACAAAATAATCCCTCTCAATTACCACTTATGACCCACTAGAAGTATGAGGCTGTGTATTTTTCTGCAGAGACTCTGCCCTCTGCCTGGATTTTCTCATTTTCTGTGTTCAGGACATTTGTGAGTGTGTGACCCTACAGCACTCAGGAGAGATCAGGGCTTTATGAAAAGGTAGCAAGAGGGTGCCATGACCGTAAGCAGCAGGCATCCAAGAGACGCAGTGCAGAAAAAATGCAAATATAGCAAGACGAAACGCCAAACGAGGGTGAATCTGGGTTTGGCTTTTATTTCACTTTCACTGGTGAGTGTGTTTACAAACAGTAACTGACAATCTTGCATGAAATACCTTTAATTTAATGTAAGAAATAAAAATCAATATGCTATTTTCCAGTGCAGGTTAACCACTTAAGCAAAAAGAAACTTGACAAATACATGACACAACATGTATTTGTTGTGTGACTTTAGATGCTCTGTCTTTGTTACAAGCTCGTTTGAACATCATTAACTACCTCTTTCTGAACCTCAAGGAAAAGGTCATATACATCTTTAAGTAATGGCTTTGTCTCAATGTGTTTCCAACACATTGAGCATAGGAATCAGATGAAGCTGTAGCAGTAAGAGTTTTTACTGTGAAATTTCATCACCATTGGATGTCATAATTGCAACACATCCAGCTGACCATAACTGCACAAACGTGTCAATTACAAACCTTTTAAAGTCACTGAAGGTCACTTTCTGATACAGAAGAGAGTTTTTTGGTGAGGTGTCACCTTAAGTCTCTAATTTTCCATCTACCCTGCTCCTCCCTTATTGTTTTTCATGCTTTTTCCCCTCCAGACTCTTTCTTTCTTCCAGGCCCCTCTATGTGTAATGGCTTCCATACCGAGGAGCTATTTTTTTTTACGAGCAGAGCGTGGGATTAATGTTTGCCAGTGGAGGCAAATGGCTGTCCAGGGAGTTACCTGTCAGGACCCTGCAGTGCGCTGGCCTCTCCACGGGGCGATGGATGTTACACAACAGCAGGAGACGTCACCTCGGAGGAATGTGGTAAATGAGGGGGGGGGGGGGGGGGATCAGAGGATGAGGGAGGAGAAGGGCTGGAGCTGAGTGCTCCAGTGACTGTTGGGGTACCCAGACATGAGTCACAGCAGGGAGATAAAATGGGTCAGCAGATACCAACCTGAAGGAATCACGATCCAGTTACACAATGTGTGGTACAGCGCAGACTGAAAACAACTGTGAGTTTACAATTTAATCCTGTCTAAGGTGTCTTACAGTTACATATGTGCAGTTATTTATACTGCCTTATAAACTAAACAAGTAATTACACATTATGCACTAACATCTTGGAGAGATCCTGTGGTTTAAACTATAATCAGTAGCACAATCTGAGTCTCCAGACATGGAGAGCGCCTGTCTTGTTAAATTTGGTTAACTTAAAACTAAAACTCTTTCTTTCACTCTCTGTTTTAACAGATGAAGTAATAGTGAAATTAAACCACTCCACCATTAGCTAAGCACCAGTGGACCCCTCTTACGGACCCCTGGACATCCCTGGACTCCTTTTTGTGAGATGGTAATTAGCTCCTAAAACTTTTGCTTTTTGAATCCGGTCACTCAGGGAGAGCAGGGACTTCATCCCATAGTGGGTCCCTGGGATCAGAGCTCATTACAAAAAATACTTTTGTTATAAGAAGACCCAGAGGTGTCCGTCCTCAGAGCCACTCTGGGTCCTGACCCTCAGCTTAAGAATCGCTGCAGCAGCCTCTATGGCTGGAGTCGGTCTCTGGCTGTCCTCATGCTAATGCGCTCACTCTGTCTCCTGTCCTGAGGTCAGCCTGTAAACACTGAAGCGATGCTGTAAGCAGATAATAAGAAGCTCTACTCTCCAAACAGGGAGTCTAAGTTGAAAACATTATCTCCATTATTCCAGCCTACACTGGCTGCAGGAGCAGAGGAAGAACCCAGAGGAGGGGTTTTTGGCCAAAGTTTGTTTAAATAATGACGGAAATTCATCATGTTTATTCTCCTTTTTCTCTTGTTGTGTGCCGCCAGGTCAGAAACTTGAAGTGTTCATTAACTGATAATTGTCTTTGTACTGGGCTGTCTTTCAACCAAGAGAATAACACTGATAAACTGGAGCGAGCACAGACTTTCCTGCTGAGCAACAATGGTTTAGGAACTATTTTGATGTGTTAAACATGGAGAGAGCAGCCAGGTCTTTAATTAGGCAGAGACTTGATGTCTGCTGTTTACTCAGGAACGCCATAACGACACATTCTGCAATGTAGTATGCCATTAAAAGTGCATTAATTGATGTTTCTAGCCACTCCAACCAGGCTGCTTCGCGGGTAATGGTGTTTGTCGATAGCGGTGGGTATAGTCAGTGGCTAACAAAGCTCAGCTAATTCTGTGATAAACACATTTCCTATAGCCGTGTCAGATTATACAAGACTTTCTTTTATACATGGATTATACCAGAGTGTTAAAATAACAGCTTTAAAACCATCATGTTTTCTTTAATTTGACATATAAAATGTCTGTGGTTCGATTTCTGGCCTACAGTCCACTGCCCCTGATCAAGATACTGAACTCCAGATTCCTCCTGCTCCCTTGTGAGTGTGTGTGTTAATGGTTATTACTCTTGATAAGCAGCTGACACCCTGCACGCTGGCCTCTGCCACCAGTGTATGAATGTGTGTGTGAATGGGTAAAGCACTGTGAGTGGTCATTAAGCCTGGAAAAGTGCAGTCTGTGAAACATTTTACCATAGCTGGATGTGATATTTTGTCTTCAGTGTTTCTTCAAGAAGTTACACGCAGGAAAAAAATGAAAATAGTGAAGTTTTCAAAGCAGCTCCCTGATTAGCACGAGATTTGTCACTGCAACAATTTCCATTTTTGATTAGCGCTTTGCTCGGCTTCATGGGACTCATCACCGCAGTTGGGGAGCGCCTTTTATCAAAACACATTACTTTGCTGAAACAACATCAACATCAAAGCTGCACACAGTGACACCCAGCTTGTCAGCCCAAACTACAAACAAGCGCTGCAAATCCCATAATAATCAAGACACTGCATATCTGCCACGATTGGCACAATTGATGAATTTAAATTCTGCTTTCTTGAGAGGAAGCTGAACTAGCCGTTCAGGTCAGGAGCTTTTTCCTCTCTTTTATCATCAAATGGAGAATATGTCTGTGTACAGAAGCCCAAAGCTTTGAAACAATTACCTGTAGCTACATTTAGCTTCTCATTTTGGTGCCCACACATATACCAAAGCATACAAAGGGTCCATTTAGGGCTTTCAGCAGGCCCTGCTGTGTGCTTAGGTACATGCATTTGAGCAGTTTCCTCCTCGTAGCTACCTGTACCTTCAGGCCCAGCAGAGGGGCAACCTGCTGGTGCACCACAGGGGACTGGAAAGTGTCTTCAAAGTGATTTCAGCCCACACACTCAGGCTGAATAACCTCCTCGTGTGAAAAATCATCTCAGGATTTTTCATTCCACGGGTGGAAATGGTTGAAGAAGAGACTGACGGAGAGAATGAGATACAAACGCATTTGGGGTTAGATTCAATCACTGACTGTGAAAACAACAGATGGAGCTGCAGTGATGTCACCCATGGTTTGTGAAGCTTTGAGGTTGACATCTCAGCTGGAAACATCTTGGTGTTTTGGAGCCAGAAGTGACCGTATGCGGACAAGAGGCTGGCGCTATGGAGGAGCAAGGGGTGCATCTGACTGAGAAGTCAAGGATAGCATTGGCAGACAGCCTGTCAGTCAAACCAGCCCACTCTCAAATATACATATCTTTACGTCTTATTAAAATGTAAAGGGAGTTATAAGAAAATCACCCCTCGTATGATTTTCATAAACAGGGAAATTAGCTTGTGACCACAACTGTTTTGTTGCACCAGGCTGTAAACGTGTTTAATTTTGCTGTAAAGTTTGGCATTTTAACATAGGTGGGGATTGACCTTGGATGTATTAAGAGACCTGGATGCAGCACTGGAGGTGGGGCTTTATTTATTGTTTATTCCTATGAAAGCTGATCAGGAACACACACGGCCAAAATGGTTTTAGTGCCGTGTATAAAATTACCTGGATGATCAGGCACTGCTTCTGCACAGTGCACAACTTGAACTTGGATAAAATAATCAAATTGTGCAGCTCTTCAAGACTTTCCAAACATTATCAGACTGAATGGTTTAACTGATGGTTAAATGAGTCATTTCACAGAGATTGTGGCGTTCAAAAAATGTATCAACTGATTTACAAATGTCTCTTTTGCTATGTAAGTCAAAGGGGAAAAAGTGTTTTTTGGTCACAGTGCAGACTCAGAAGTTATAATTGGACTGTTTGGCCAATACAAAAATTAGCGTCAAAGCCTGGTGCACCTCTTTAGGGCCTGACACTGGCTTTAAGAGTCAGCCTCAAGCGGCCGTTCGAAGAACTGCAGCCTTTGGCTCTTCTGCCTTCATTTTTCAGCCCCAGAGGCTGCGCCTTGGGTTCAATCAGACAAGGGTGCACTGAACATGCCGAGAGTATCTCAAGATACAGGGAGAGAATTTATCAGTATGAAAAACGTTGGGAATACAGACTGATTGCATCAGATCCCTTGTCACTTGTTTGTCAACACATTCTCACTCTGACCCTGTCACATATTGACGTGCTTGATCATGGACTTTCCACATCTACCTGTGACGTGCAAGGTACCCTGGATGTGCTGGTTGTTGACATTCTGGTGCACCGTGTCAAGTTCTGCCTGTTACATGCATTGTCTTCTTTCAAGATGCACTTCCATTTTCACAAAATTTAACACCCGCCCCACTCGGACTTTCACCGCCTTAACTTTTATCCCATTCCTGCTGTGTTTACCCTTCATGCCGCCAGGTGCCATCAAACTGGAACAACAACCAGCCGTGTATCATTAAAGGACACTTTTTTCGTTGGTTTTTGACGCCACAAGTTACTGCCCAAGCGTCGGATTTCGAAGTCTCTTGGTTGCCTCTTGCAGGCTGACATTTGATTCAAACTGCAACTCATTAAAACTAACCTGTAGCCATGTATACCTGCCATGTGTTTTTCCTGTGAAGCATTTCTCCTGAGTGACACGTCTAAATGTCATAACTGGTCACTTAAGTAAGCCCTTTTTCAAGGTACTGGAGATACTCTGTTTGAGGCAAGGGATGGCATCTAGGTAGAGTGTGCAGCAGGCAGACATGATGGGAATTACACCACAGTCAAGTAGCTGATTTACAGTTTGGTCATAAACAGCAAAGTCTCTTGATGTTCTTTGATTTTCTCTGACAACTGTGGCTTTAGCCCTTACCAACAGAAGTTCCATAAACATTTGTCCATAGACAGTTTTTGTTTTCTTCCACTTTAGCGCAATCTGCTTGACAGAAACATCATCAGCACGTCCACTCGCTCGCTGTGAATTCTTCAGGCAATTACCTGCTCTATTTACAAAAGGGGCTTATCTGGACATCACACAGACTTTGTACTTGTGAGCAGGCAGGGTAACGTCTATTTAATGTCTGGTCCAGCTACAGGTTTGCAGTACATATGTGAAAGAGGCTCTACTCTTCTCAGAGTAACAGCATTGGGGTTTTTTCAAATGTTCTTTCAATACAAGACACGCTCACCCAGGCAATAAGGCCCAAGCTGCGTCGCCGCTCTTGATCCGCAGTCGCCTTGATGCCTTTTCTGTTGCCTCTGTGATGTTCCTGATGACCCATTAATCCTCTGCAGTTGATTTCAGTGGCCACTCATTGTGCCAGCTATCCTCTGCTCTAGCAGTTGCCTAGAAGGTTTGTGCATTGAACTACCTACCTTTTAGGTCTCCCCCCAAAATAATCTGCCTTGATGTCTCAGACATGTCTCAAGCCAGTCTGGGTCTGTCTCATCCACTGCATGGGAGATAAGAAAAAGCTTGGGGAAGAAGCTGTGGGCTCTTTTCTACCTCTGCCACCAGGTGCACATACGAGGACTTGTTGGGTTAAAGAGGAGAAGACAGAAAAGCTTCATGTCTCGGATGATTTCATCCCACAACATTGCATGTTGGATCAATGAGGACACGTCTGCAGGCTGTGATCAGTCCATCATGATCCCATCCTGGATCCCAGTGCTGCACAGGCTCAGCTTTTCCTGAGCTGAAGAAAGATATGTGTGTGTGTGTGTGTGTGTGTGTGTGTGTGTGTGTGTGTGTGTGTGTTTCATGTGTTTGAGTTGAAGCATGGGAACATGCCTTGCTACCCCCCACCGCTGTCAGACATAATCTCAGCAGTTAGAGGGATGAGTTGGAGGGCTTATTTGTGTTGAAGTCTCTCCGACGTGGATCCCAGTTTACAGAGGTATTGAGGTAGACATGATGACATCCTTCCCAAACTGAAGCACCAGCAAGCCCCCCACTCAGCCTTCAACCCGCATCGCCCGTCCCCCCAGTGAGCCCAATGAAAGAGACATGATGGATCTCAAAGTAAAGTTGTGTTGAGTCTCCTGATAAAGCCAGGTGTTGTCAGGACCGCTGCTACTGCAAGCACGTCTTTACCTGTAGATCGTCCTTGAAAGGTATGTGGGGGATGTAGAGAGAAAAGACATAATGGAAGCGAGGAGAAGGAGTTGAACCTGACAAAGTAGATGAAAACAATACATACTGAGCAAGAATGGAAGAGACAAAGGGAAAATGAGATGGTAGAAAACAGGGTGAACAAGACAGAAGAAGAGAATCAGAGATGAAACGAGAGAAAATCTATTTAACTCAAGCAAATGTTTGGAGTGTTATAAATTTATAACAAAAAAAGGAAACTGTTTCATATTAATGTGGCAAAACGAACTGCAAGCTGAATTTAACTTTAGTGTTCTTCAAAATGCAATTGAAATTCCAAGACTTATCATGACTTTGAAGTTGCAAATCATGTCAAAATGATTTTCAAATGTATTATTAATTTGTGTGTCTCGTATTTTCACCGTCACATTACTCTTGCAAGTTTAAATGCCAGAATATTTTGGGTTGACTCGCTTCATACACGGGAATAACCTGCATCAAACACGTTAAATCATTGAACTGATAAATAAACTTCCGGCAATACGTCCTCGGTGTCATACATCCCCAGAGGATCTCAATGCTGATTGGCTATCGCGGCATGAAACAGTTGCTGAAGTTCAGATTTTTCAGCTCTTGTAAATAAGCGTATGATGCGAAATCGCGCTGCTCAATCATTTGTGCTGCAGTTGTTGGCAATAAATATCTTGGATCACAGGCTCCCTACAAAAATGTTTAGTAAAAATATATAAAAAGATAATCATACAAGTGTTAAACAACAACATCTCAGGCATAAAATAGTAGGGCTGACCTTTGAATCCATTTAGGGACATTCAAAGCTTCGGAGCTCAGAACGAATTTAATTCGAAGTATTCTACGATGGGGGGGGTTTAAAAAATAAAAATAAAAATTATTGCGAAAACGTAGTTTCTTCCAACACTAGACTTAAGATAAAAATACTCACAAACAAAAAAACACTAATTGTCTGTGATAAGTAGTGTTTTACTTTTGATTGAACACTAAATTAAAACCTTGGCGCACACTGCAGCACAATCAAACAGATGCTGCGTTTAAGGCCTCCCCACAAAAAAAACGGGAAAAAAAGCGCAGAAGCTTCGAATTTTTTTTTCACAACCGAATCCCGTGCCATCGAAAGAAGCTTCAAAGCTTCGAATTTTTTGGGTCAGCCCTATAAAATAGAGCAAATTTAAACTAAATATATAACATACAAAAAAATTATACAATTCTACATGTTTGTGGTAGATAGTAACTGCAAAATAAACTGTATACAAAGAGAGATGTGTAAAGATTTTTCGGTTATATTTAAATTCACATCCTTAAGCCTCCAAGCCTCTGAGTGGGCTGGTCAGCATATGCACTTTAGATTTCTGCATCATCAGAAGTATTTTCAGTGTTCACTGGTTTTACAGTAAAGAAAGCTGCAAGGCAGAGGAATAACTTGTTGGTTTGGCACTTGTACGTCTGGTTAACTTACCCACTCCTGATTCCTTTAGGAAAGGAATTCCTCCTTTATGTGTGCTAAAAACGTTTCCAACTTCTTTCATCTCTTTTCTTTTCCTACTTATATACAGTTTATAACATTATAACACTAAGGCAGATCTTTTTTCTGTCCTGTCCATAGTCAGTGGTGCACCGAATCATATTTACAGAATTATTATCAGTGCACATGCAGCTACAAAGGGCTCAGAGTACATGTTTGTATGTTTTTATTCTGCAAATACAAAGAAAATATATAAAGACAAGATGTCCTTGTTTAAAACTGGCCGTGTAAAGTAACTAGTCTGGACAAAGGCAAAAAAAAAGTTGCCTGTCCTTCGTGTTTTGCACCTCCTGTCTTCCTGATGTGATTTCAGCGGACACAATGTGTTTACTATCGATCCTAAGAGCATTAGTCCCCCCACACCGCCTGAGGTGGAGAGTCGGAGCAGTCAGACCCAAAGTCAGTCAGTCCCTTACTCAATAATTTATGCTGCGGTTGTCATATGGGAGTTATAGTGAATACAGGGTTTATACTTCTAATTGCTCATGTCAGCATGCTAGATGTGATCACGACCTCTAAACTCAGGTTTGGCTGAACCCTCTGATACAGCAGACACAGATGTGCCTGAAACGCCTCAGCTTGTGTTGTTCAACATTATAAACCCAAATTTAATGAATATAGTGGTTTATCATCAATGCACATTCTTTTCTAATCCTCACACCACGGTTATTTAAATTTTGTATTTCATTTTTAATTTTTGCTTTCAACTCAGTTTAGTTTCATGAGTTCCCAAGTTCCCAGAGTGAGTTGCTTGTTTCAGTTCAGTTTGTATTGTTTAAAATGTTCAGTTTTAGTTTAGGTTTTATTAGTTTAGAATTAGTTTTAGTTGTTTTTAATTATAACAAGATTTAAAAATTTTAAGACCTGTTTACAACAAGTATAACAATACAAACACAACACTCTGTAAAGGCAATTGACTCATTGTCATTCTTTCTTGACTTGGCCTATTACACACAGGACTTGGCTTGATTTGACTTAATATAACCTGTGACTTGACTTGACTAAGAAAAAATGACTTGGGACTTACTTTTTTCCGAATGCAGTGATTGGTCAGAGTTTTCTTGCAACCATATGAGAATGGTAGGAGTTTTTAAAAGCATTTTAACCTAAACAAAGAAAAGTGTAAGATTTCCAGAAAGGTAAGTGTTGTTTTAACTAAAATGGGGTTTTTTTTCACACCCAGTAGTTTTTAGTTTTGTTTTAGTCAACTTCAGTAACTTTTGCCTCACACGACCAACTCTTTAGTCTTGGAGTCATGTAGGGTTGTTAAATGACATGAAGATCTGAGTCCCAAACATGGGAATCATTCCCACCATCAGTTCCACGTGAAATGAACACAGCATTAGCTCCGATCAAGGACGTCCATAAGACTTTTACAGCCAAACACGAGGACCCAGTGTTTATTGTTGGATGCATGAACAAAGACAACAAGGAGCAGCACAGAGGACTGGTCAGGAGCTTCCCAACAATCTGGGTTGTCAATATTTATTTCAAATTAATTATAGACACCTGGTAAGAAGTGAGACTTGTATTAAATTCTAATAATGACCGATTTACAGTGAAATTAAATGTTTTTGTTAGACTTACTTTGTGTTCAGTAATAATTCCATTGTTGTTCACAGTTCAGTGCTCAGCGTACGTCTGTCCTGTTCCTGATCTGCAGTGTGATGGGAGGATGTGTTTAGTATTGATCCAGAGAACACTTCCCGTCCGTCCCCTGTGTGTTGTTGTGTCAGGACTGTCAATCAGCCCGTCAGCCCGTCTCTTTAGCTGCTTGCTCGGAGTTTTGTCTGAGAGCTTACTTTGGTTCTGTGTGAGATGTTGGTCATGCTGCTGAGAGAATCTATTTACAGCTTTGTTCTCAAGAACACTGATCATCAGCGCATCGCTGCTCTCAAAGCTTTTGTCTTTGAAATGCTCTTAGTACTTTGTTCTGAAGTAACATTAACTTTGTATGCCAGTCTTCCAGACATTTTGTCTTTCACCTTGGCAATAAAGTCTTTATGATTACTGAGGAATAAAAGCAATTAAGTAAATTTTGTTTACAAATCTGTGTTTCTATAACAGCTGTACAAAATGGATTGGACAAGGGTTTTCCGTATATACATGTCACTTACATTTATTGACACTTAAAACAGAGGAAAAAAGCTTTTTTGGATTCAAATGCACAGTATGTGCAATGATTTTACACACATCTATGGACACAAAGAATCACAGTGCTCTCTCACATCCAGCCACACATACTCACCATCATTTTACTTTATGTTTATTTAACCAAAATTGTCTCATTTTAAAAGTCCTGCCCAAAATGGCATCAAAATTATGTTACAAGCCCCAAAACAAAGGCAACATTTCCAAAATACTAAACACGCAACCACATGAAACAGCAAAAGATCAGATTTTGTCAAAATTTCACTAAAGCATTCAGCTCTGACAGGAAGTCTCTGCAGCTTACATATAAAGAGGGTCACATGCTTTCCCATTGGACAGATGCACGACCATATGCTGAACTAGTTAATGCCAGCATCTGTTAATTCTGAACTCATTTAGGAAACATGTTTTACTGAGAAGCCCGTTGGATTGCAATAAGTAAGTTCAATAATGTCACACACTGCAAACACAGTGTCACACACACATACACGTACATGTTCACACATAACACCCACATTCAGATATCTGCATCAGCTGGTTAATGGCCTTGGCATACTTAGAAGGTAGCTGGCTGTAGTTTTTGTGGTTTGTCCGACACACTTGGCATCGATGGCTCATATCAGTGGTCATTTGGCTGATTCGCTTTGATGAATTCATGGTGGCAGCAGTGGATGATGGGCAGCTCTCTTTATTGTTTTCATTTTTTTATGTCTCTAATTGCATCTGTTTCCTCTTAAAATGACTTTTTCCTTCTCTGTCTTCACAGACTGACCACATCCAGTAGTTGCTGAGATGTTTCAGTCAAGGTTGTGTTCCAGTCATCCCGAGACCTTTGCTACCTGGTCTAAAAAGATTAGCTTTACTAAAATATAAGTAGAGCCTCCTTGCAACTCCAGATCAGTCTAATTCATGTGGTCATACATTTGCTGCAAAGCCTGGCTTTTCATTTTACTCTGTCCAATTCTGTCCAAGCACAGAATCTCCAAGCGAGCCATGAGGCTGATTGCCCTGCAGCTATGTGTTAGTAATAGAGGAGTGGTTTAAGAAGTTTCTACACATATTTTTGACACTTTTTAGCTGGAAAAACTTTTTGGCAAAGTAGGAAAAAGGACAAAATTGGTTTGATACCCAACAGATATTTGGTCAAGAGAATGCACGACATATTTAAAGGAACATTTTAATCCTATTTTCAATAATTATTGTCTTTACAAGTTCTAATCTATTCCTGAAAGTATGTCACTGTATGGACCTGGACCTATGCCCTGACAATGCCGAACCTTTATGTGCATTGTAGGGCTGTCAAACGATTAATTTTTTAATCGCGATTTATCGCAGAATTTCCACAGTTAATCGCGATTAATCACGTTTTGAATTGCATGTTTAAAATTCTGTTATTTTGCATTTCAAGGCAGTTTTAAGCCCATAATGTAAAGCATTTCTTACCAGAGTGTCTTAATTGTGAATCAAATGAACACAAAGAAAGAATTTCCTTTTTGTCCTTTTGTATTTTCTTTCAAAAAAGTGCCATGTAGACCAACTTAATACAATACCTGAGTCTTCTATTATGTTGACTGGTCTGCAGTCAGTTGTCACCTATTTAGCGATCGCTTTAGTTAACTTCTTGGACGTACTTTCATCCACGGGTCTGCAGCGACTCCCACACTCCAAAATGGTACTCTGGTGGAGCTGAGGTTCGCTTGGCTGGGGTGCGCCGGCTGCACCTGGGTGTTTAGCGTGGAGGTGGTAACTCTCTGGTGGTGGTTAAACTCCGTTTGACACAGGTTGCATTTTACTTTTGACTTGTCAACTGAACCGTCTGGAAGTTTTTTAAAGTTAAACAAGCCGTTCAAAAGTCCAGTAGCACTTTTTCTTTCCATCACCGCGTAAGTTTACTGCAGGAAGCCGCTTCGAAGCATGACGCCACAGCTAGAGGAGCCGACTACAGGTGAGTAGAAGGGACAAAAAGGCTTGCGAAATTAAAATGCGATTAAAAAAAAATTAACGAGTTATGGATGGCATTAATCTAATCACGATAAACACAATAACGCTGACAGCCCTAGTTCATTGTATTCATTACAAGAACAAGGGCTAAGGAGAAAAAAAAAAACACTTAACAAACAAACAATAATTTTAATTTTTAAAGTTGCTCCCTGGATGGCTTTCACCTTTTAATTTTCTCTTACTCTTCTGCCAGGTTGGCACCCCCCCTCTGGGTGGCACTGCAGGCAGCCACCTATGTCACCTATAGAAGGATCCACCATTACTTTACCTTGAAATGTAACCATGGTGACAGCAGCAGAAAAGATTGATGAGATCTTCAGGCTTTGATCCCAGTCAAACATTCATAGCTGGCGTGCAGTGTATTATTAAACATTCCGATGAGCAGATCAACACACACCAGGACGTCAGAGTGTCTCCAATCACTAGAGGCTGTGTGAGGTTGTCGTACACTTGAAAACATTTTCCATTTCTCAATGCATAAGAAAGAGTGCAGGTGCTGAATAGCTCACGTTCCGTTTGGCTTTGGCCTGGGATATCTGATCAACGCAGGTGATGATTGGTTGTTACACTGGGCTGCAGGTACCTTTGATCTGTGGCTTTGAGGTCATGTGATAAAAGAGATTTATATCGGTGCAGAGCTCTGCAGGGATCAAACGCTGAGCCGGGCTAAACTTAGGTACAGCTTCCCATGGGCTCCATCTTTATCTCCAGCAGGTATCTTTAGGGCCCATGGGCTCAATTTACAGATGCTACAGGTGCTCCCCTACAGACATCTTTCTTTACAAGATGGCAAGACCCATGAAATGACAGGCAGACCATGTGACTATTTCCATACTCCCTAGAGAGCCACTGGTCACAGTCTGAGCCGCTCTGATCTCTCTGGTGAATTTCACACATTAAAATTAATCACTGGCCTCCGACAACAGCATCAGCAGGATTGTCAGGTCTTCTACAAACAGTAACCCACAATCAGCTGAAATTTTAATCATAACAAAGCACAGATATCGATCTAATGTCAAAAGAAAACTAATGACTTATGTCTAATGAGGATGCAATCACAGCGTAAAATGTGTCATGCACAAAGGGTCACTTGCAGTAAGGAGCATGAAAAGAATGATCACAAACTCTGCCGCTCCATGGAGCTGAAATCAAAGTGAATTTTGGGGAGTGGTGTGATTCCATTTAAAGTTAATGGAAAAACAAACGTGTGGGTTCCTCCAGAGGAGGCAAGGATCATACATATGGTTTTGAAATGCTTCAGAGTTTGTTTGTTTATGCTGAATATACTTGATTCCGCTTCATGAGACCAGATGAAAAGTGAGAGACAGTGCAGCAAAATAAAAGGGATAGCTGAAGTTCCTGGTCAGCTTTGAAATCAGTCTGACTCTGAGCTTTAGCACAAACACACCCAGTATGTGTTGATGGCTAGCTGCAGCTAACATCTGTGGGCTACAGCCAGACTGTTTGTGGCAAAAAGACATGGACTGCAAAAACATTCAATGGTCAAATTTAAGTGAATAAAACAAGGCAAACTTGGCTTTGGTCTGAATCACCCCGTTGTCATTTTGAACTCGTCAAATACCTGCCAGTACAGACGTTCTGTAAGGAGCTGGAAAGTCCCTATGCAACAACCAGGACTTTCACCTGGGAGCCAGGTGTTTGCTTCCAGCATGAATGTAGAGCCAAACCATGATGGTGTTTTTCTAAACCTATCCAAAAGACACAATGCATTTAACAGGCGTAAACAGACACACCATCCTGGAACGTCAACAACAAACGCAGGAGGATACTTGTGTGTAATATGCAGATGTGGCACTGACGAAGTGGCGATATTAGACGAGTTGGGATAACAATGCGCTGCCTGAACACACTTGCTGGTGTTGTACTGTATGAGGCATTGCACTTGTTGCCCAAACTAGATATGACTGACAGATGTGGTAGTAGTCGAGGTACACCACTCAGTCTGGGTACAGGTCTGTGGACTCTGTTAGTCATGTAGATAAATCTTTACCCATCTGAACAATCAAAACAAGGAAAATCAAATTGGACAACAGGAAATCATGATCAGCTCCAGCAGAGGACTGTGGCTGAACTCAAACATATCAAACTGTATTAACTCTATTAATGTGAGGCAGGGCCTCGCAGGAGAAACAGAGCACAGCACATCTCCCAGTAATAAAAAACAACTGCTGAGGGTGTTTCGCATTATGCAGAGTCAGGCCTCAGTTTGTCTGAAGAAGTGCATTGGAGGGAGTGTCTCAATTTCATTATGTCATAAGTTTAGGTCAATTCACAGCATGGTCATTAGATTCCTTCTGTTTCACCCAAGTCTAATTTTTTTTTACTTGACAGGTGAAGGGGGGGATGCTTAACGAATGAAGAAAGAAAGAAAAAAGAAAATGAGCATCCAGTGGTGATCACATCAGTGATCAAGTTGTGCGGCTGATGCCTACACTTTGGTTGTTAAAATTAAAAATGCAAATATTTTATCCTGGCACCCAGATGATGCCTGTGACCTGTGGCATTGCCGCCGCACAGCAAGAGTGTTCCTGGTTTGAACCCCAGGGTGGGGGATCCCTTCTGTGCAGAGTTTGAATGTTCTCCCTGTGTCAATGTGGGTTTTCTCCGGTACTCTGGTTTCCTCCAAGAAGACATGCAGGTTAGGTTAACTGGTGACTCTAATGAATGTGAGCATGAATGGTCGTCAGCCCTGTGAGTCTGGTGACCTGTCCAGGATGTACGCTGCCTTTATAGGCTCCAGAACCCCTGCAACCCCTAACAGGACAAGCGGTTAGGGAAAATGGATGAATGCATGTAATGTAATGGGACTGTCATCTTTGGTAAGATTTTGTCCTTATTGGAGAGCAGCAGTTGTGATCAACTTAAATCCACACAAGTGACGATGCTTGCAAAAGCATAGAAACATTCATAGAAATTTCTCAAAAATGCACTACTCTACTTTTGGTGTGTGTGTGCTCAGTGGGTTTGAAACCAACGTATATGGCTTAGAACACATGATGGAAATATACCACAACTGTAAATGGGCATTAACACGTGCTAGATGCTAGATTTAGTCCTTTGAATAAAAAAGCTAAGAACCTAAAATGCTAATTAAATGAGGGCTGCTGTTTATGCAAAGTGCAAAATGTTTTCTCAAAACTTCTCAAACAGCTCCTGCACCATAATCCACTCCTCTTCCATCCATCAGTACGCTCTGTGTGTGTGTGTGTGTGTGTGTGTGTGTGTGTGGAGGGATTAAAGCCAAAACATGGGTAGTTACACACCTTCTCTCTCAGTCTAAATGAAAAGTGTACACGTTTGCATTTGTAGATCTGAAGAGTGACACAGTAATTTTCTTAAATGTAAGGTTACACGGTGGGTATGTATGTTTAAGCACTGAAACTGACCACATTTATTACACTTCATTTTATCTTTTGGTGTTGTTGTTGTTGTTGTTGTTAATACATTTATTCATGTAGAAGAAAAGGACCATTGTAGTATCACATTAACCTGCTGATGCTTAATACAGATCTGCTCAGTTGTTCCTTCAAAGCAAGAGCCAGTCATGGAAGAGAATAAAGTCAAACTTTTGTACTGCAGCAGGGGCGCTGATCTGCGGCTCTAAACCAGGCCAGACTAGGAAAAATGACTCACACACAACACCGCTGCTGCCACGAACACATTATTCTTAGCTGCAGTCACGCTAATCTGGACAGCAAAAGCAAGCGTGGAGCTCGCCAAGTGTCCACAGAGATGGAGATGAAACTGACCAGGCAGAAGAGACTTTACAGAAGTTATCCAGAGACACACGCACAGTGAGACTGAAGTCTTGTGTAGTTAAAAATAAACTATAAACACAAAAATCTGGGGAAACAACTGTCAACTCCAGTTTTTGTGAAACATCCATGTGTCTCCTAACCAACAGGTGGCACCACTGAGCCAGGTTGTAGTTATCAAGGTGAGGTCACAGGTCAACAACAATGGCAGGCAGCACAAAGAGGAGGAAAGAAACAGTAAAACCAAACATGGACCTGACAAGAAAAGTTCAAAAGCAAGCTGAAGATCTGTGCAGAAGGATTTTGCTCACTCCTCCGGCGCCTGAGGAGAGTTTACTGATGCTGTTTGCTGCAGCTAGAAGCCTGACTGCTGCTGTAAGGTAGACAGCTCATCAAGATGAGTGACAAGCTTCTGGGCAGGAACAACAGCAGCAGAAGAGAAGAGGACCGGACTAACAATACAGCCTGTGCCTGGAGGCGAAAACTGGAGGAGAGGTGAGCAGAGGAAACGGGTTAAAGAAAGCTTTTAGTCCTCTTGACAATCAAACGATACAGTGGGCTGTGAACAGCAGAGAGCAGCTACACGTGGATGTTCATGGTGTTTTGGAAATTTGTATTTCTGTCAGTTTTAGCTTGTGTACACAGGAGGGAGGTTTAACATACTGGAGCCATGACTGATTCACAAAAAGCAGCTCTTTTAAATCCAGAATTAGAAGAATGTCATGACTTTGCTGTGGCTGAGACTTATGTAAGACGTGTTTTAGTTCCTCACACACTTCTGTTAAGGCTGCCCACATTGGAAAAACAAAACAAACCAACAAAAAATCAGGGTCATATATCTCACCAAATGACATTGTTTGTAGCTATGCTGGGTCCTTACAGTAACTCATCTCCATAATCAGATATTTATTTTCATTTTTCCCTGCACTCAGGCGACTGAGCCGTGCTTATCACAAGATACTTGTTGCACTGTAAACTGTGGTTATCAGTGTCTTGTGGCTGCAGGCAACACAAGAGTTTGGTTTGCAGGAATATAAAATGAAGGGTTTGCAAAGAAGAAATTGGTTAGGTTACAAGTGTTACACTCTACATGGCCTTTGCAGTCTGTCTCCTGTTTTGTTTCTCTGAATACTAATATGACATCCCATAAATCTGTGATCATTTACTTGATTCATTTCAGGCAATCTGCACCGGTGAGCAGGAGCGTAGCAACGAATTCTGTGGCCTATGCATTAGTAGTCCCTGTGGGCCCCTCACCCTTCCTCTCTTGATCCATGTCTCTCTCGTGCACCTTTTGATAATATGTTTTGAAAAGTCAGTTTGCTTTCTTTCCCTCTCTTTTAACCTCTCTTTTCTTTTTTTGAATCCCTGTGTCACGTTCCCAGGGGGAGACATGACAGAGGCACACTGTGTTCAGAGGCGAATACTAGTGCAGGGGCGGACAAAACCATTTTGCACATTTTAAGGTACTGCAGGGGCTTCAGAGATCTTCTGTTCAGTTCAGTTTTTTTAACCAATTTATTCACCCAATTTTAATTTGGTTATAGCTCAAATTACCTGCAGAATTGCAAATAAAACCAAGTTTTTCATACCAGGTTTTTGGAGGTCACCCCTCCAATTGGGATCCTCGGTAACCAGTCCCACTTTCCACACCATGACACCCCTGCTGGTGAGTAGGATAGGGTCATAGTCAGAATAGGCCCAACCCACACTAATGGCAGAATTCCACTGGATGCGTGTCTGTTGCAGAACGGCTGCGCTGGTTATCCGCTGCATGCTCTGCCGTCCGTCAACACCCACCAGCTGCATTTGCTGTGCGGAGCGGTGCAGCTCCACCGGACAGCAGGAGTCACAGATCTTGTGAATTCACGCATATTCGCACGATATAACAAGATGCAGTTTCTATAAACAGAACCACAAACCCAGAGGAGTAGTAGGAAGACATCTGGGTGCAGCTCCATGATTAACATCTCCTCGTCCATGGTGTCAACGGGGTGAAATGACGTCTGGAAACCTCTGACCTGTTGACTTCAGGCCTGCCTCCGCCCATTATGATGTTTTCAAGGTGTAGTGCAGGGAAATATGATCCGCCGTGAACACTGTGTATTTTATTTTGAAAATTAACCGGATGTTATTTTGATTCTGCGCACGACTTCCTGCCCCGCACCATCTGCTCTGTGCTGAATTGCTGCGTTGTGCTCCGGGTTTGCAGGTTTGTTAAAGCAGTATTTCATTCATTTATGTGAAGAAAACTAAACTGATTTTTTTTTCTTTTTTAAGTTTTGATTATTATTTAAGGTATAAAATTAAACCTCACAGAATAAGGGCACAGTGAAGACTTGAAAACAAGCTATTCACAGAGCCTTCACGCTGCTAAACAGCCTTGTGCTGCATTACACATGTTAAAACAAACAAAAGAAAGAGTTAATAGATAAATGGCTGATCATCAGGGAGAAGAAAATGCCAATTAAGTCAGAAAAGAAGCCTACTGTGTATGTGTGGTTGTTAAAAATTAGTCAGATAAGCTTTAAAAAATTCCTAAAAATCAGGAAAGAATCTGATGAAATTCATTCAAATAGTGTGTTTTCACAAACTTCCTGTGTTCGATATTTGAGTTATTTGTATAGATTATAAGATGTTCTGTACCATTATTGTCATGCATTGAATATAATGGGAAATATCCATAATATATATCACTAATTAGCTCAATCGAAAAAGTGCAGCTAAAGGAAAAAGGTTGGGAACCACTGGTCTAGTGGGTTTTTCCTAAAAAACTATAAATAAATAAATAATAAAAGTTTGAAAAAGTTAGAGTTACGTTTACGGCACTGAAGTGACACTGATGCTAATAATAAACAAGAGAGGCGAAAGTTTCACTTTGAACTCAGGGAGATCACTTCATTAGTGTCAATCTGTAGGCAGTGGGTTACTTACAAAAAAACTTTTGCTTCATTAAGAAAAGACACATATCAGCATCAACCCTGTGTCATTTATGTCACTTTTATGGTGTCACTGTGGTTTGACAGATCATCTCAGTAAACCAAAGTTCCGCCCAGCTGAATCCTGCAGCCGCCAGCCCGTCAAAGTGTCACCGAGCAAGGAGCTGAACTCCCACCTGCTTACTCAGAGCGGTGAGTCACTCTGGATATGTGCATTAGTCAGACGCATGCAAATGCAAATGGATGTGCTCTGTCACGATTAAGACTGTGCCTCTTTCTGTTGGCTCCTTGGCATTACTCTCCGATACGCAGTGAGGAGGGTTCGGATCGTGGTGGCGCAGCATGCATTTGAGTGCTATTTAATTACCTGCTTTTGGAAAACCGCTGGGGATGCAACTAATTTAGGTCTTGTTTGAAGGGTAAACAAATGTGTCAGAAGATGTCTCCCATCACCCTCCCAGCAGAGGAAGAGGAGGGGGCGGGGGAGGCAGAAGCAGCTTTCTATCACGTATTATAATAGCCGTCTGAGAAGCTTTTGGAAGGGATTGAAGGCAGTAATAGTGACATTGAATGGTTTTAACTTTGCATAACACCACAGTGGATTGATCAAACTTTGGCTTGTGCTGATATTTAAATCACGAGCTTTGTTCTGGAACACTTGGGTGTAAAGGCTTTGGAAACAAAAGCGGGAGAGTGAAACGGAAAAGAACTTTGCTGTGATACTCGAGCGTGGTGCTTCAAACCTGCAGGTGTAGGAGCGAGCTGAAATGTTGACTCTCATGCTGTCAGATAAGCCGAGTAGGTTTGAGACTTCAGATGGTGGATGTCTAATTTTGGAGCTTGAGGAAATCCTTTTTGTTCACATGTTAAAATTCCTCACCGGTTTTACTGTGGATAAATTAGAAGCCAACACAACTTCAGAGAAAATCAAAAAGTCTCTGTTGCTGTCAGGTTCAAACCAAGTTCAGTCTTTCAGAGCTGCACAAACTTGTTGAGAAATATGGTCTCTGTACCGTCACTGTGACATCTACTGTTTCTGTTGTTCTTTTGTCTGAAGCAAGTTGAACTATTTACTTCCCATGTCAGGTTTTACACACTGTACACGTCTATGCTGACACAGTTTCAGTTGAGGGCAGCTGTTTCTAATGGAATCTAATGGGTGTCAAGTATTGTGCACTGAGCGGATAAAAGATCTATGTCACTACGACTTTTCTCTAACTTACTGGAAAAGTACAGATGAGTCTGCAGGACAACAAACACGGAGGAAAACCTTCTTGTTTCAACCTGGGAGACGCATGCAGTGGCAAGAAAAGTATGTGAACCCTTTGGAATTTCCTACACAAAGTGCTTCGCCTAACACCACACAAACAATTATAATATTTCATGTCTTTATTGAACATATCCATTAAACATTCCCTGTGCTGCTGGAAAAAGAAAGTGGACCCTTGGATTTAATAACTACAGTAGCTGAACCTCCTTTGACAGCAATAACTTCAACCAAGCACTTCTGGTAGCTGCTGATCAGACCTGCACAACACTCAGGAGGAATTTTGACCATTCTTGCTCTTGGGAATTCATTTTTTTACCTCAATGATGGCAAGCTGTCCAGGCCCCATGATGCTCCCTCCACCGTGCTTCACCTCTGGGATGATGTTTTTATGTTGGCATGCGATGCCAGTTTTACACCATACGTAGCATTGTGTGTTCTTCCCAAACAATTCAATCTTAGTTTCTTAGTTAGTTTTTTAGTTTTTTTTAAGGCAGTGGCTTTTTCCGTGGTGTCCTGCCATGGACAACATGCCTATTCAATGTTTTGCGTATATTTTACTCATGAACAAAGATGTTAACCAGTCCCCGTGATTTCTTAAAGTCCTTAGCTGTCACTCTTGGGTTCTTTTTTGCTACACTGAGCGTCCTGCATCGTGCCTTTGGTGTCAGCTTGGCTGGGCGCCCACCTCTAGAGAGAGAGTAGTCACAGCACTAAATCATCTCTATTTGTAGACAGTTTGTCTGACTGTGGACTGGTGAATATCTAAAGTCTTTGAGATGGCTTTGTAGCCTCTTCCAGCTTTATGAAGCTCAACAATACTTGACCGTGGCTCTTCAGAGATCTCACTCTTGCGAGGCATGGTTCACATCAGCAGATGCTTCTTGTGAATAGCACAGTCAAAAAGTTTGAGTGTTTTTGTAGGTCAAAGTGGCTCTTGTGTCGTTGATTGGACTCCAGGTTTGCTAACTCCTGACTCCAGTTAGCTTTTTTTGGAGTCATTAGCCTAGGGGTTCACTTACTCTCTCCAGCAGCACTGGGAATATTTAATGGACATGTTCAATAAAGACATGAAATGTTATAATTGCTTGTGTGGTGTTAGGTGAAGCACATTGTCTTTGTCTATACTTTGTCTATACTTAGATGTCGACTGGATCAAATTTTATGTCCAATCAATGCAGAAAACGGCAGTCTTTCCTTTGGCTCTCCTTTATATCCAGAAAGTTGTTAGACATAGTCAGGGTCTAGAATTACACTGAAAAAAATATAAAAGCAACACTTTTGTTTTTGCTCCCATTTTTCATGAGCTGAACTCAAAGATCTAAAACATTTTCTATACACACAAAAGACCATTTCCCTCAAATATCTGCGACATCTGTGGCATTGTGCTGTGTGATAAAACTGAACATTTCAGAGTGGCCTTTTATTGTGGCCAGCCTAAGGCACACCTGTGCAATATTCATGCTGTCTAATCAGCATCTTGATATGCCACACATGTGAGGTGGGATGGATTATCTCAGCAAAGGAGAAGTGCTCACTAACACAGATTTAGACAGATTTGTGAACAATATTTGTGAGAAATGGTCTTTTGTGTGTAGAGAAAAAGTTTTAGATCTTTGAGTTCAGCTCATGAAAAATGGGAGCAAAAACAAAAGTGTTGCTTTTCAGTGTATATATGTGTATATATATATGTATGTATGTATGTATACATATATATGAATTATCTATATATCCTATATATATATATACATATATGTATATCCTTGAGTCGATCTCAGGTTATTCTGTCCCTTTAACATAACTATTATATAACTGGCATCATGAAAATGCCACTCCTCAACCTCTGGTTTGTTGTTATTATTCAATGATATGACAGAACATATCCTGCTATTATCAACACTGTAACTGAATTTATTGCTCTTCCTATTTACCTGAATTTGAATTTACATGTTTAAGAGAATCGAACCTACTCATGAAAATAACTTCACTGGCCATTTACCGAGAGACTTCAGTGACCACACATGCACAGTTCTTTTTTCCTCTGGTGTTGTCAGATCGTGAGCTGATAACATAAAGGGAATTCCCATAATGGCAATGCCAATCAAGTCAGGAAGTTAGCTGTTGATGGAAAAACAAAATTGGACAAAATTAGCTCTCAGGTGACCAGGGGAGGGCTGTGTGAAAACTGCCTCCACTGCACAGTTACTGTATATACATGTTGATGACACCCACTGATAACAGCTGCTTCATTATCATTAAAGTAAGTCGTTAAAGTGAGTGATGGAGCCTAGTTAAATGATGCGGAGAAGCCAAAATTACCTTTTGAAAATAAAATAAACTCAATACCTCCATTTTTACTCTCCCGCACAGCAACAAATGTCCATCTTTGGCTTGAGAGAGTTTTTCTCAAATAGTGTGAAAGGAATCTGGCCAAGGATGAAATAATCTCCAGTGTTTCCAAAGCAAATGATCATATCCCAGAAGTTTTCTTGATTTATATTACCAGTTAGCTAAATGACATTGTTCATGCTGCTGCCAAAGATCCTGTTTTCCATCAACATAATGACACTTGTTGCTCCAACGTTGTTGATCCAAATTAAACTATGAACATAGATTTTGTTTCCTCACTGCATAATTCCATAAATTTAATTTTCAATCAAAATAAAGTGTGAAAATAAATTAGAAATATAAATTACTAATTAAAATGAGCCCCTCGTGCTGGTTTCTGCTGTTGATGTGACAGCTGTTGCTTTTGACTTGTGGAGTGAGTGTGGAGCTGTGCTGTGTATGTTGATGTATTTCATTTCACTGACTCGCTGCTGGCTTTGTCATTACAAACACGTTTTGCATGAACAAGTGTTGTGTGAACAACCGTGATAGAGAACTTGATCATCTTGGCAACGTAACGCAGAGCATTTCCAACTTCCCCTTCCCAACTGCACAAAGTGTGTCTGTCATTCTGCGACACTTGGCTCTGTTGTGTTTTGTTCTCTGTGCTTCTATCATCTCACCAACAAGGGCTGGGTATTGTTTTATTTGTTTCTTTTCTTTCCTGATACAGGTGTCAGTGTTACAAGTACCTGAGTTTCAGTTCTGATACCAAACGAGTTGATGTTCAAGAACATGTTTTGCTACAAAACTCTTCTGTCATTTCACAAAAGAAGCAAAATTTCTGCACCTGATATTTTTGTAATCCCTAGATAGGATATTCACTCATTCCCCTTTTGACCGACTATGTGGATGTCATTATTGAATTACTATCCGCCCTCCTTCCCTCTCCTCTCCCATTCACCATTTCCCTCAGTTTCTCTCCTCCTCCTTCCAAACAGTCCCGACCTGTGCTGTTTATTTATCTTCTTTCCCCCGAGAGGAAATGTGTTTAAAGAGATTTTAGCATTGATGATGATGTTAATGATGATGTGCGTGTGTATGTATATGTGTGTGTTGATGCCTGTTTGGTTCCTTAAAGGGGACCTATCATGCTCTACACGGCATTTTTGTCTCTTCCAACCGTCATTGTGGGGTCATAAAATCACACTGTGACTTGGCCGACAGACATGACAGACTTGTGGTCTACGACCATTCATCACTGGTCGTCTTCCATGACGGGCGTGATGTCATCCGGTTATTCTTGTTCTGTTTTTATTATTATTATTTTTATTATTATTTTATTATTATTACTGTTATTTCAGTCACTGTGTCTGTTCATGTCACAGCCAAACGTTTCGCAATAAAAGCCTTTTTAGAAAATCAAGGGATTCTCTCACCCGAAATTATAACGGGGTTTTTATTTTAGACATTGACAGCAAAATGCATTAACTTTAAAAGGACAAACAGGAGCGGGAAAAATAGAAAAATATAGAGGGAATAATCGATATCGGCCTGTTTCTAATGTCTGTTTTAAATGATACTCAGGTACCCTCTGCAGCTGTGGTAAGTAATGCCAAGCCACTATATTTTAATTTCATTCCTTTATCCTCCATTATGAAGAAATAACATTCTGTGCTAGCTTGATGCTAATGCAGTACTCACCTGTTTGATAAAGTGCCTCTGCTGGTTTACACCGTCATTTTTCAACTATTTGACTCTGTGTGGTAACATCATGTTGTTGCTGTACAGTTACTCATGGCAGCAGATCGCTCTGTTTGTTTTGGTCAAAGTGTCAGCTGTGACAGGAGAAGTCATGGATGACAAAAAAAAGCTAAATTTTCAGTCAGGACGTCTTGAAGTGTCCCAGACGTGGCGTTGGTTGTTGTCTGCTATGACACGCTATACAAGGGATTATTGCGGACGACACTCATTGTCATTAACAATCTGAGCCAACACCATAAGACGCTACGTCACAGAGTATAGCGGCACTTTCTCACATGAAAAATGACCAAAAAAAGCTTCTTTACAACCGAACATGTTTCAGCAATTACAGGTTTCCCTGATGTTAGCATGTAGCTACATGTAGCAGTGTACTTGTATAGCTGCACTTTCTCCCAATTAAAAACCTCTGAACACAACCAGACATGTTCCAGCGGGAATGTGATACAAAATTGATGAGAATAACAACATCTGCAACTCAGATTACAAATTTCCCTGATGTTAGCATGTAGCTATATGTGACCGTGTAGGCTACGTAATATAAACCCTTGCAGTAGTGGGCCTGGAGCAGATGACCTTATAAATAAATCTGTCACAAGCTGACGTCATCATGTAGCCAAAGTGGAAATAACAGGTGGAAACGTAGTATTCAGAATGGCCACAGTTAAAGCCTGTCTCAGTACCCCCCCTTAGCCCTACCCTAACTTTTGCGTGTTCCTGCGAGGGGTAGTGGTGTCCCAATTCCTTTTTGCGTGTAGGGTCAGGGGGCATAACGAGGGGTAGTGGGTATGAAACTAGCCCTTCAGGGCGAGGAATTTCAGCTGCTGACTTGCCAGCGAGGGGTAGACGTCGCCATGGCTACCACCGAGCAAGAGACGGGGAAAAAAGTTCATACATAGCTAACATTACCGTCGTCAGGTTGCTTGTTAGCTAGCTAGCTAGCTCGCACTATCTGGCATCTGTCATCTGTCCTGTTCTGTAAAATTGATGGATTTTTCACATTACGATAACACGTCAGCTAGCATAACTATGCTGCCGTGTAATTTTAGCTGGTTAGCTAGCTAGCTAGCAGAAGTCCCCTGTCGTCTGTCGTTCATCAAACGAAGCATGATGAAAACAGCAGACGCGATCGGTAGGATGAACTCAACTGGAGACTGCATTGTAGATGCCGGTTGGAAATGTAGATGGCTCGCAGCTTCCTGTTTAAAATTATGCGTGAACGTAACCGACGTGGTGACGTAGTGAGTGGTGTCCCAATTCCTAGGGAAAGATTTCAACCGCTGCCCTCACTGCTTCATTTCAAGGACCAAGGGGTAGTGGGCAAGAAAGGGTATTGGGATTGGGCCTTAATATGAACATACGACATTGTAACATATATTTTTTCATTCATCATTTTCGGTAAGCGCTTAGTGGTTGCAGGGAGGCTGGAGCCTATTCCAGCTGACATTGCAGCTGCATGTCTTTGGACTGTGGGAGGAAGCTGGAGCACCTGGAGGAAACCAACACTGACACGAGGAGAACATGCAAACTCCACACAGAAGGGTAACATATGACATAAAATAAGGAAAAGCATAGTAGGTCCCCTTTAAAGCTAACTGGCTGCATCTGACAGACGGGAGGGGCAAGAATTTATAAGACGTCTTTCCCAGATTTCCCTGCCTCAGGTTCCTCCTCATGTGTAGCACATTGTTTGAGAGGTTGAGAGGTTTGTGAGTGTAGAGTAGGATTCAAAACTACCCTTCAGTCATTCACACAGAGCTTTAACTATGAAGTTCCTCTACATTTCTTTGAGTCTGAAGTCTGTCAAAACCCAGTAAAGTTGGGAGTTGGGTCCAAGTCCAAGTCTCCCTCCTGCAATCACTGACACCTGAACATTTTTGCTTTCAGTGCTCAGGTCTCAAGCCTTTTCATGGTTTCAGTTGGACTCGACAAGTCTTAAGTCTTATATCAGCGACTGTGTGTGTGTGTGTGTGTGTGTGTGTGTGTGTGTGTGTGTGTGTGTAAAGGAGAAAGAATTCAACTTTGTGTTTACAGCACGAGTGCGTCTCTGGTTCCATCTGTGTGTGTGCTGCTGATGTCTTTAACCCAGGTTAGATGTCATTTCCTCTCTTCAGTCCGGGCCAAATCCTTTAACTTCCCACACAAACACACACACACACTAAAGAAGAATAACACTCGCTCTGCTTCACGTTCATCCTCTTGAAAACACACAGATGTACACTCACGCACACGTAATAGTTTGTTCATCCCCATAAACAGCTCTTCACACACATTTTCTCTTACTCACCCTTCCTCAAACACACATACACAACTTTCTGAGGAGGGAGATGTGGGGAGGGAGAGGACAGGGGTGTTTCACAAATTACATGCAGACTTTTTGCATCAAGTGTCAGCCCCCTTGCCTCCTCTTCCTCCTCCTCCCCCTCCTCCCTCACTTTGCTGAACTCTTAAGTCAAACACAGCCTCGGCATGAGCCGTGGCGGAGCGAGCGTTGCCCACATGGGTTAGAAACTCTCTCCACAAACGCAGGGTTTTTCAGCGGGAACATGTAACTGTTGAACTTGTGGAATATGGCTCAGACGTCAGCAGTAAAAACTCCACTGCGGAGATCCTTCAGCGAGCATGTCAAAGATTCCACCAATAAGGCTTGGGATGTCTTCTGGAAGAGCGTGAGGGAGAGGCGGCTGTCGGGTGAGTTAGGATATGATGTGGATGTTGAGTATTCAGCTGGTTGGCATCTTGGAGAGGGGAGTTTACACAAGGTTGCAGCAGCATCTTGATAGCAGCAGAGGGTTTTCTGCAACTCAGTGTGATTCGAGACATTGATGTTAGGAATGGAAGATGAGGTTAAAGTCTTCTGTATATGTTATTTGATAGTATCAGTGTTGAGGTGATGTAGTTTACTTTCTGGGAATGCAAGTCTTTGGCTCCTCCAGTGAATCAAATGGAGCACCTGCGACACTGATTCTTCCTGTGATGTTTTGTTGATGTTTTCTGCACAAACTTGGTAGCAGAGCTCTGGCCCAGGGTCATAAAATATTGCTGCCTGCGTCAATTTGCTCAATCAGGTCACTTTGTTTTAATCTGTCATTTAAAAACAAGCAACTCTCAAGCAGTGATGTCACTCCTGATGAGAAACAAAAGTTGTACAAACTGACACTGGACCTTGAAACTTGCTTTAACATCTCCTGTATTTACTGATTTCGGCAGCCCAGTGTGATATGCAACAAAAAAACTGTTGCAGCTAACATTAGAAAATAACCAATTGTGATCTAGTTGCTGCTGAACAGTTGCCAGAACTATGACACAGACTATTCTTCTCATTGTCTTGGGGAAACATGTTTTTCCCATCGCTCCTGCAGCTGAAGTTCAATACAAATCCGTCTCTTTCGAGCCGTTTGTTGGATGTGCAAAAGGTCAAGACATTTTATGGACGAGTTGGTGGAACCAGTGATGTCTGCTTGACATTGAGCTGCTGTCAGAGATTGAAAGTGTGGTTGCAGTCTTTTCAGCCTTGTTGATTCCAATGACAGAATATGTCACATGATTTAAGAGAGTGGCTCTTTGGGCCTCGATCACACAGAGCGCTTTTGGAAGTCATTTTTTATTTGCTTGGTAACCACTGAAATACCCATCTTAGCCTGACCGTTATTTTGCTGTGAAGTGACATTAATCTCACAGGTCTGTACCTTTCAGCATAAAAAATGGACAGGTGGAGGGTAGTTGTTCTTGGTGTAATTGAATACAAGAGGTTTTAATAGATTCTGGGAAACACTGAGACATGAGCTGCATCAGGCTTTGGCTTCTTGTTAGAAAAATTAAATTACTGTTAGTTTTAGTCTCCCAGGGGGTTTGTTGATGTTAATAAAAAGATTCAGTAACATCAGTCTTATCCTTTGATATCTCTCCAACCACCTCCAGGAGCTGCTATGATATCCTGGTCAGCTCCTGCTTGTTACTGTCCATCATGTAGTTGCAAGGCAGCTCCACAAAACCACTAGAACGTGAGCTGTAGCTGTGACTGATTGTGGTTTCATGTCTCATTGAAGCCGAGTTTTTTCCAGTGTTTGTTGCACACTGTGAGGGTGGCTCACATGTTGATACTCAGAGTGTTAAATGGGCTCCTCAGCTCCAAGCAATCTCAGCATGTTCTCCTCACTGATAGCTGTTAAGTCTCTCGCCATCTGACAGATCCTGAGAGGTCAGAAGGTCCCGGGTATGACGCTCAACCTCCTCAGCGTCGCCTGGCGGTGTTTCATCACTATTAACACAAAGCAGGTTTCAGTCGAACAGTTGGCCTGGGACACAGAGCTGTGGTGTGTGTGGTGAGAAACTGGTGTGTGGTTAAACTGTGGCTGCAGGGAATGGTTTTGTTTTATTTCCCTGGAGGTAGGTTTGTGGCCTCTGCTTGTGTGTGTGTGAGGCTGTGGGCTTGTTAGGGGAGCTTGTGACTGAAAGGTTAATTCACTGAACTGGCTGTGAAAATGTCAAGGTGACCCAGAGGGCGACACTTTGCCTCTACCTGCTGCCGCCAGGTGCTGAGCAAGTCTCCAGTGTAAACGTGTGGGGCTGTATAAATGTAAAACAGAGAACTGGGAAATATGTCGTCACCAATAAAAGGAAAGGATCCAAAAAAATAGAAGCCTTTAGAGGTTCAACTGAACTTCAGAGCTGAACAATGTCCTGTGTTTATTTGTGGATTGTTGCTGTTGATCAGTAGCAAACTCTTAAAAACATTAGTGTGTGACGTTGTTCCTATGTAAATCTGTACTCAGGCAGCCGGTTGACACGCCGGTGGGACCAAGTAGCAACTTCAGGGACTGAAAAATAAAGGCAACAAGGAAGTGCCAAAAACTGCAGTTCCTTGAATGACCACTAGAGGCTGGCTCAAAAGCAAGTCAATCCCTCAGACGCTCATGTTAAAGTGTCCAACTTTACAACAGAAAGAAACGTGTACAGTAAGGCTGTAGTGTCCTGGTCGATTATTTGATCAATATGCTCTCGTCCGACCAAATTCTCATTGGTCAAATTATCGCCGTGTTACTTTCATAAGGAGAAAAGTGCTACATCAACAGCTTTGCAGGATTAATCCATTATTTCCTGCGGCGGGCGGACAGGCTAATGGGGGTGTTTTTAAAGCTGACACCATTTCCCTCAGTGGAAATGAAGCAATAAATTGTGAAGACAGTAAAGCCTCCACTAAAACAGCATTTTAAGTCCCTTCAGGGATTTATACTTTGGGATTTATTCTGGCTTCATATGAGCAGAGGAAATCTCCACTCATCGCTAGGCTAATGTATACAATGTAAAATGCCATAGGCTGGCGCTAATAATGTTAGCATGTTGCATTTGTTTGGAAAACATGTTTAGTATAAGACAGTTGTTTTGTCGGTGAATGTTGTGAGTTGTAATGGAGCCAAATTATGTGCCGTTACCTTTGTTACATGTTGCTGTTGTCCCTGGTTTTATATGAAAAGAGGAAACAATCGCTAGACGGTAGGCTAATTTACATAATGTAAAATGCCATAGACTTGCTAATAATGTTAGCATGTTGTATTTGTGGGGGTAATTTGTCCAGATAAAGACAAGTGTTTGTCTGTGAATGCTGCGAGTTATAGTGAAGCTGATTTGTGTACTTGTGTTTGAAACTGTGAATCAACTAAACTTTACAGCACTTTACACAGTCCTCCACTGCTGACTAGTGTTTTGGAGGTGTAACTGCAGAGTGACACAGACACACCACAGCAGAAGTAAAAATAACGTGCAGATTTTTTTTTTTCTATGCCTAATCGATTATTGGAAGATTATGTGCGACTTTAGTCGACCAAGATTTTCTTTGGTTGACACAGCCCTAGTGTACAGCCAAGTACACAAAATGGTTTTGATCTCTATAACTAATTTCCCCTTCACGTCATCTGAACAAGGGGAGAATTTTTTTTATAGAATTCACCTGTTTACATTTAATGAAGGTATATTGAACCCCTTGTATTGTTACAAGGGGTCGGAATCACGATACAATATTAAGTCACAATACAATATTAATTAATGCAATTTTAAATATGTTGCAATAAAAAATAAAATACTGAAATAAAATATATTGCAATTTATTAATCTTATAACATAAAGTTTTAAGTCTGTTCATGGCTTTTCAATCAGTGTTTATCAACCAAAATGTATCTAGTGAACTGAAAAGCAATTGATTTAATTATTCAAGTATTTCATATTTAAATCTATTTAATAAAAACAAAAATCGATACTTGGCACTGAAGATACGATATTGCCATACAAAAATACTGCAAAACTACGCTGTATCGATTTTTCCCTCACCCTTAATTGTTATGCACAATTAAGGTTGGATGTGAGTGATTCTCTACTGATTGTGTCCTCGGCTTCTAAGCCGGATCCACCCCTCGCTCCTCTGCAGCTCCACCCTCTCGTCCAAATTTGTCACTTCTAGCTCCAGTAATCCAGGATGGCAAAAGCTAAAACGCCGAATTGGGGGCTTCAAAACAGGAGTCACAAACCAATGGGTGACATCATGATGACTTCGTCCATCATTTTATACAGTCTGTGGTCAGAACACATTTCTGTCTTCTTTCCCAGTGTTGATGCAAGTCCACTCTCCAGGAAAGCTGCCATTTTATCACATTCTTATCTACACACAGCGTTAAGTGTATGTGAATATTGGAGCGTAAGATCTGGAAAGTTGCTGGAGTGTCAGGCGTAACCTCTCCCTTAACATACGCTGGAAAGGCTAGTGTGGACGTGGTTTCCTGAAGCTCTTCGACTGTCCACCAGTCAGTTGTGTTGCCTTGATCTTAACCCTGAAACCACATCAGAACTAGCCTCTTATGGAAGGAATACGGCCAAAATGAAACCCCATATGCGTGCGCTGATTCTCGTAGCTAAACTCTGATGACCCCGACAATGTGAAGTTTTTCACTGTAAAAATCTCCCCAACTCACATTTTCCCGTAAACACACACCCACACAGAGTATGGAGTGTACTGTGTGTAATGTATCAGCAGACTGCAGGACTGGTGAGGCAGGTTTCTAAGCTGAGAAGCTTTTAGTCACGATGCTGCAAAATTCAAACAGCTACCTTCAGGGGTTTAAATGAAAGTCAGTGATAAACTGAAAAGTTGAATAATCCTTCTTCTGTCTGTTGACGTCCAGACTCACCGAGAGCTTCTTAAACCTCAAGGAATACCTCTGATTCTTTGACTACCTGTGTGTATGTGTGTGTGTGCCGGTCTGTTAAGTGTGCTGTGCATGCGTGTGTATGTGTGGGAACGGTATTTTGCTTTATGTGTGTGTGTGTGTGTGTTTAATTCAGACAGCTGGTTCTGCTTTTCCTGTGAGAGCTGATACCTTGCTCCAGCTGTGTGTACACTTACATCTGTGTGTGTGTGTGTGTGTGTGTGTTTGGATTTAATCAACATATGACGGCAGAGCAGTCATGCTCACTGATTGGCTGAGATGAATTATGTAATCCTGTGCTTCATAATCCTGAAGCACACTCACACATCTACACACAGCAGAGAGAGACCGAGAGAGGGGGGAGTTTTGTAAAAGAATCACAGCAGTGGTTCTGCATTAAACTGTGTGTACTTTACATAAATCTGCCCAACTGATTGATTTCCAGTCATTTCCATATGCTGTGAAAACCATTTTATCTGATTAACATGCATTAAGAGAGAGAGCATCAAATCTAACCCAAGTAAAATCAGTAACGCCCCATTAGCAACAAGTTGGACAACAGATTGATTTTATCAAATTAAATGCTTGTTGAAACCCCTTTTTTTGGCTTACATCACAATTTTCAATCAATGGTATAAATTAATTCTATTAAATTTAACTTTGGGCTGTACAACCCGTGACATTTAAGCAAAAGTCCAAGTGCTTTAACTTGTTAGACTGGAAAAAATCACGTGTATCATCTTATCAGAATTGAACAAAAAAAAAAGCAAAGATGAACTAAAAGACGGTTTTTATGTCAGATCATCACTAACCCAAACATGTGGACTTTACTATCTTATTGCCAAGGCAATCATGTACCAAATCACCATCAAGACAAGCACTTAAAGAGGTGAGGTAAGCTCTTTGGGTTGGGTCATGGGGGTGGTAGGCTGAGCAAGGTATTCCAGACGTTCCCCTCCTCAGCAACACTCTCCAGCTCCTCCTGGCGGATCCTGAGGTGTTCCCAGGCCAATTGAGATATATAATCCCTCTAGCGTGTTCTGGGTCTTCCCCGGGGCTCCCTACCAGTCACCTAGAAGGCATCCTGATAAGATGTCCAAATCACCTCAGCTGGCCTCTTTCGACGGGAAGCAGCAGCAGCAGCTCTACTCTGAACTCCCTCTGAATGTCTGAACTCCTCACCCCATCTGTGAGGCTGAGCCCAGCCACCCTGTGGAGGAAACTAATTTCATCTGCTTGTATCTGCCATCTCATTCTTCCAGTCACTACCCAACTTAAAGGATTTTTTAAACACAATAAAAGACTTGTTTTCATAGATTGTATCTTACCCACAAGGGTCACTCAAATAAACCTCAGTCAATTGAGTCAAATTATCTAAAAAAGACACTTATTAAGAGAATAAAAAGGATGATAGTCAAAACTGTTAGATCAAGAAAAAGAGTCATTTTCTTTTATGGTATTTAAACATTGGTTCCCAGTTGAGGTGCTCACTGCTTGTCGAGGTCATCGTCGACAACAATTCTTCAGTTTAAAGGGAAGTGTTTTGGTCAGTGCCACATGAACTCTGATACACCACAAAACAGATGTAGTTGTCTACACACAGTGCTACACTGGGGTCTGTGCACATGAACTTGCCAGCACATATGTAGTTTGTGCATCTGTGCAAAAATCTTTTCCAGCTGTGTGGACACTTGTCGACATGAACAGCTGACAAAATTGATTTCCCACGGACTATCACAGATAAATTTGCCAAAAGTCGGTAGATAATGTCACATTTCCTCGCTCTGCATGTGTGTAATTTATCTTCATCCCATCTGGAAAGAATAAAATAAACCAACTAACACCTCAGAGTGGGAGTGAATGCACAAGAGAGTGATAGTGCTGGAGTCGACCCAGTCTGCACTCAGATTCTTGAACTTTCTACTCTGGTGGTATGACGCAGTTGTTTTCTCCTTTTCATAACCGAACTTCTTGTGAACTGAACCAGCTCTGTGTGTCTCCCGAGGAGTGACGACCGCGTATAGCTGCAGTGTGAACACGGCCCGTGAGATTCGCAGCTCTAATCCTCATCCCGGCCTTTCGCTTTGTCCTTCACATTTCTTTCATCACTCGCTGTCTCTGAGTCTCTCCACAGGAGCATCTCCTGTCCGTCCTCCTTCATCAGCCCGTCCTAATATTTACTCCTCTGCTTAAAAAGTTGTCATAATTCACAGCCCAAATATGGTGTTCCATTCAAACCTTAGCGGCGACACTGTTCCAAACACGGTCTGTGCCAGACACACTCTGTAAACTTTGCTGTAACTTTTTCCTTACGCCTGGACGTACTCATCGCTGATACGACAGCGTGACGGTCTCCAGAAACTCCTGATGCAAATTGTGATTTAATCCAGAGGTGGAGATGTTTGATCAGGCTGAACTAGCACTAATAGTAAAGCTTGATAAATAGAAAGCTTTTTTGAAAAGCAAAAATAGCTCTGTATTGTTGTTAAGTTGCTGGTTTTGTCATAGTTGGATGTCAAAGGATTTCAAATGAGCGTTTTGTAGACTTGAAGAGATTTTTCTGAGGTCATTATGTTTCTGCTCTTCAGCAGGATAAAAGAAAGCTCCCCAGATACTTTAATGTGACAGGAGATATTTGTTCAGGTTTTATAAGGCCACCATGCGGCACACTGTCTGAGCTTGCACAGAGTGAACATTTTTTTATTCCCGTTGAATTTAAAATAAAATCTTAAAAAGATTGCAATTAACCTTTGCACTTGGCATGTGGAACTGCCATCATGGCAGAACATCAGCAGGGAGGCGAGCCAGGAAGTTTGATCTGAAGTTCAGCGGTTATTACAATTTCTTTGGTAATCAAGTTAAATTGTTCACGTGTCATATCTGCAGGTCACCAGAAGTTGTTCAGAGATGATCTGATTCTGTTTAATGAGGATTTACTGAGAGCAGCATTAACCCAGAGTCAGAACTGGGACAATTACTGGGACATTTAGACTTTTACTTTGATGCATTAAGAAAATGATTAAGCATTTTTCATATTTTTGTAATGTGTTTCAATGTTTGGCTTTTGATTTGTTTGGATGCATTTACCACCAATGGATTTATGATACTGGGGGAAAAACAAATTATTTTCTGAGTGAATCCTACAACAACTAAACAGGATTTTTTTTTTTTTATAACACCCAAGAAGGAAACTGGGAGAGAGCACAGAAAAACATAAAACGCATCATTTCCTGTCAGAGCATTTCTCCTTCGGAAGGAGACCCAGAAGCTACCACTGTTTATTTACATAAACAGACAACTAATTATGCGATAATTTTACAGTTAAACAGCCTTACATAATGAAGTGGTTCTTGAGGATAAAGATGATTAAAACTGAAAATGAGAGAGCAGAGAGACACCGAGGCTCTGAGCCAAATGTGATGGAAGGAATCAGTGTGAAGGCTGGTGTTTATTCTGCAGTGATCAGAGATGGGCCAAACTAAACAGCCGAGTGGGGAAACTGGGGTGGGAACCTGGGAAACACACACACACCAACACACACACACATACACACACTCAAAACACAAAGTTCCTCCTCATGTCTCTGCAGCTTTGACAGAAAGAGGATAACAAACACACAGTCACACACACACACACTAAGGCAGAGACTCTTTATCATCAGCTTTCAAACAAACACACACACAATTTTTGTCGTGGTCTTGCAACTTGTGTGGTAAATGGTTCAGTTGTGTGTGTGTGTGCGCGTGTGTTATCGTCTCTGCCTGAGCTGCAGAAGGATGTGAGGAAGAGCTCGTGGGACAGCCACAGGGTTTAAACAGTGAAAACAAAAAGGAAAATAAACAGTCTCTTCTCTACCGCGAAGTTTAAGGGCTTGGTCATATCAGCAAGGGAGTGCTAACAGTGAAAGTAAAGTAAATTCACTAGGCACATATTTGAAAGTATGGCTGCACTCAGGCTGCAGGCGAAAGGGGCATTCATGACTCGGATCGGCTTTTCTCAAAACTGTGTGAACAGCACAAATCACTTTGAATCTAATCTGTTCAATCGTGACATGGGCCACTTTAACACGTGGTCCTGAATCAGATATGGGCCTGATTTTTGCAACGCGATCTCAGTCTGAACAGTCATTCATGAAACTTCTACGTGACTCTGTGGAGAGGCACTGACAGAGGCAGCAGAAAGACCTTGGCATCCTCGAATTCTGGATGACGTCTGTTTCAGTGAAGCCATTAACGTCAAGATCCGGGATCCGACTCCGCATCCACATACGCCTCCATACAGAGCAAGCAGCCATTGCTCCACAAGAAAGTCATAACTAAACATTTGTCTCTCTTTCTCCTCATCCTCGTCCTTGTTGTCACCTGCTCATGGATTTGTTGGCTTCCACTGCACATCAACTTATAAACAAAACTATAACCGCTCACCTCAGGGGACCTCCATGTTGACTTCCATGCGACAGGTTCTGTCGTTCTTTTGCCCATGTGGGTCACTTCAGGTCCGTTTCCATTTGCATCTCATACTGGCCACTTAAACAGAAAGTAATGTGAACCACCAAACAACCCCCCAAGATCTAAGCAATTAATCTGACTTGAGCACTAAGGCTTGCAGTGTGAATTGAAGTGTTTCAGTGTGAACATGGCTTCACCATTCATTCATTATTTGATCTAAAGAGAAATAACAAAGACAGTCACTGCCTTTAAAGGGAAAGCCAGAAGCTGCTGACATTCTGGGACGCCGTGTCAAGTTATGCCTGTTACATGCATTGTCTTCTTTCAAAATACACTTCTGTTGTCACAGGAAATCTAACATTAACATTCAGTCTCTTTCAAAAAAAAACACACTACGTTGACACAACACAGCAAATTTAAAAAAGAAATTCCTTCAAAAACGCACATGTTTGGGTTTAGACAACAGAAACAAGTGGCTGGATTAAGGCAACAAAACACTTGGTTAGGTTTAGGCAACAGAAAAATGTGGATGAGTTTAGGCAACAGAAAAACGTGGTTGGGTTTAGGCATCAAAAACACGTGGTTGGGTTTAAGCAACAAAAACACGTGGTTGAGTTTAGGCAACAGAAGGGTTAGAGGTTGAGTTTAGGCACCAAAAACACATGGTTGTTTAGGCAACAAAAACTCGTGGTTGGGTTTAGGCAACAAAAACACGTGGTTGTTTAGGCAACAAAAACTCGTGGTTGGGTTTAGGCAACAAAAACACGTGGTTGAGTTTAGGCAACAGAAGGGTTAGAGGTTGAGTTTAGGCACCAAAAACACATGGTTGTTTAGGCAACAAAAACTCGTGGTTGGGTTTAGGCAACAGAAAAGTTTGGCTTTATAACCCTACAGGACGCCAACACTGGCCCCCAGGGTGAAAGTCAGTGGTTGTTGGACCCGTCCACCCCCCCTCCTGCCTGCCCCACTTGGACTTGCACTGTCTTAACTGTTGTTTTTGTCCCACCGTGTTTCGCCTGACATCATGGGCTGTGGTTAAACTATAACAGCAACCAGCTGCATATCATGCCAACGTTAAAGGACAGCTTTTTTTGTCTGATGCTACAAGCGCTGAATTTCGAGAACTTCAGAGTGAGAACAGGTTGCAGTCACATCATCAGCTGAATTTATTTCACAGATTTCTTTTAGTCTTTGTTTCTTTTTTTGTGTTTAGCAGCCATTTCATTCAAGACAGTTTCTGAGCTGTTTTGGTTTGGGTAAGTTTAGTCAGACACTTGTGCATTCTGGCGTTCGCTAGGCATTTACCAAGTGAAAGCAATATGCAGTACAGGTATGCTGAAGTAATCTTCGCCTCTTCATATACACACTGAATGTCTCTCATCATAGCTGCCTCAATTTCACCGGTGGTATTACCTCATCCTGAGCATAAGGGCCACATGCCTTTCCTCTTTTCCTTTCTTCCTTGAAGTATCCTCTATCCTTTTTTCTCTGCTTTCCTTTGCTCTTTTGCTCTCTACCCGCCCCCTCTGTCCTTCTTCTCCTTACTCTCTGTTTGCTGTGAAGCCGACTGTATTTATACATTAGGCTCAGGGGAGTGCTGAGTGGATATGTGTGTGTTTGTGTGTGCATATATGAAAGCTTTTTACTATTCTGATAGAGGCTACGTATCAGTTTAAAGGGGGAAAAAAAACCCTTCCAGATGTGAAGTGAAAAAAATCCCCAGCTGGAGAATAGAAAAAAAAACCCAGCTGGAATAAAAAAAATAAATAAAGGTTTCTGATTTCAGGTTTCTCGACTCCAACATCAGCTAAGAGAATATTTCCCTTTTTACTGATAGCTTTCTCTCTGCACGCATTCTTTCAGAATTCATGAATATTTTACCGTATGGGGCCCTCCAAATCATTTTTATCAAAAATTGTTTGATTTCTGAAGATGCAATCTGTGAGTGGGAGAAGATGAGAATAAGAAGGGAGCAGCTCTTCCTGTCCAGAATGAGAATGACTGACTTTCTGCTTGAAGCTGAAAAGAAAATGTGTCTCTAATGTTGCAGCGGATGAGACAGAAAGTGGTTTGGTTTGCTGAGCCATTCAAGAGCCTGTTAACACCCGCATCGACCACATCTTCCTGTGAGTGGATCTTAATAGTTTCTGGGGCACATTGCAGTGAGCTTTGTGTTTTTCAACTTTTATGTTCGTCCAGAGAATGTCTGATGAGCAGGTGGAGGCAAGTTAACAAGCAGTTGGCAGTTTACCTTTGATTTCTGCTCCACACAAAAACAGTAAAGGTAATCTTCCTTCCATTTATCCATCCATTTCCCACCACTTATCCATGTCTGCATCATGGTGGAGGCAGGCTAAAGATGGCAACCCAGACTGACACGTTCTGACTCCCCACTTGTCAAATAAAGCAGCTTGGTCAGTGATGCTTTGCTTCAAACTATGATGCTCTGGGTTCCTTCTTCCTTCCTCTGGGCTTCTTCACCAAAACTTCTCTAAGATTAATAAAACTACTTGGTTTGGCTTTGAAAAAAAGATCATGGCTTGGGTTAAAATAACTGCGTTTGTTACGTAACTTCAGTAACAGCAATGTCAATGTCATGACGTGAACTCCGTAGATATGTTAGTCAAATTAACTTACACGTTGGACATGAACACCCATCTCCAGGGTGAAAGTCCTTCTTCACTCTTCATGCTACATCATTGCCCTGAAGGGGTTTACAATGGAGTTAGATGAAAGCCTGTTAAGTCCCATACAGACGCTAAAGGGGGCCTTGTGCACCAGAATCTAATGCCGATGGCCACTATTTGACACCCTGGGAATGGAAACAGGTTGCCCAACATCTTTGTCCTGGGCTACAACCTCCAAATCTTTCTGGAGGATTGAGACTATCCCGTACGTGAGCCCCTTTCCCAACATCAACAAGGTAAATGTTTTATTACGTGTGCTGCTTGGTTTGACCAACAAGTCCTCCAAATGTTGGTCTACGCGCTCTCCAGAGTGACACGCAGAATCAATTTCTGATTTAACTCCCCTTGTCAACAGGAGAGCATAAATTCTTTGCGTCATCCAGATAGGACCTTGGACGACACAACGGTCCTGTCCATCATGGAGACCTGGAAAGAAGACAGACTACACAGACTCACTTGAACAAATCACAAAAGCATCATTCGCACAGGTAGGAGAAAAATACAAACGCACAGAAGGAGAGAGGAGCAGAGGCTGCATCTCCTGGAAGACGTCCAGATCCAAACAAATTCATTTCAGCTTCTTGTATTCACAATCTTAATCTTTTGGTTACAACCCAAAGTTCATTATGTCAGGTGACTTTGGAGTATAGATTGAATGCGTGATGAACGCCTTTGTCTTATGCCTCAGCACCCTCTTAAACATGAAAGTTTTTAAAAGCACTCTCATTACTGCCGACACTCTACTGATCACCTTGAAGAACTCTCCGTCTGACCATTATTCATAAACAAGTCCCTGAGATACTCACACGCTTTCACTTGGGAAAGCAACTGGCTTCCAACCACAAGGTAAAACCCTTGACTCAAACATGAAGGTGATCCACAAACCATACATTCCTCACTCCTTTGCTGCACTTTAAAAGTTCTGTTCATGACAGTCTGTTGCCTTTAAAATCAGCATTTAAAATGGTCACACTTTGTGCTTAGCCAAAGAGTATTTTAATCAATGAGGCAAACACATAACCCAACTTTACTGCTCATGGCTGACTTCTTAACAAGCTTCCTCAAGCTTGATTGAAGAGGTGTTACACTGTTTTTAGAACTTGTCAAGGGTCACATCCACTGAACACGGCACATCCTGTTTTTGCTGATCATGTGACCCCTGGGCTGAACCACAGTTGTTAAACTCAGCGAGCCCAGTGTTTGCTTTAATGGTTCGGTGGCTGTGACTGCCTTCATCAAAACACAGCGCTGACCCCTAGACTCTTAATGGACAAGGCTGAGTGTAAATCCTGCGGTCTAATGAGCTGTTTGCTTTGTTTACAGCTCTGACCGGGCAGCTCAGCATTGAAGAAAAAAAATCATAGACTCTTATTGCTTGATAGGACGTAACAGCCAGGCAGTTGCTATGAGGAGCCAAAACGTTTTTATTACTGGCCCACGTAGATCGTTTACTTTTACTGTCATTTATCAGCCCGGAAGATATTTTAAGGTTGAACCTGTGTGGTTTTGTAAATTGGAACCAGTATTCAGGACTCAAGCTGCCAGTACAAATGATATTGTGACCATGTTCCTGCCAACTTGGTGACAGTGTAGAAATCTGAGATGAAACTGAGTGTTCTGTTTCAATTTTGCTCAACCTTTAAGTGTTTTGTTGGCATTTTCTGTCCCTTTAAAAATAACAAATCAATTCAGTGCTCTAATTGCAATAACACACATCTCCTCGGGAGTAGGAGTCGACTTTAAGGGGCCGACAACTTTTCGTTGCACACACTGTTGTGTTCCGAACAGGAGCAAGAAAACACTATTTTGGTCAGGACCACTTTAGTCAAAGAAGACTTTATTTCCATTTGCAGTACTACTGTATATTCTCTGCTACCTCTCTGCTTTTCCTAGGCCTGCGCAGAAAGCTTAAGGCACACCTCTCTGCCCTTCCATGCGCATACGTGGAAAACCTAAGGCAGGGTGAGCAGCAGATAAGACTTCCTGGGAATAGAACAGAACAGAGCAGCAACAATGACAAACAGAAATTGATAAGTCAAAGACAACATGAAAAGGAGGAGCGGGGTGCAAAGCGGCTTGCAGAGGAAGCAGCAACAGAAGGCCAAAGCAGTTTAAATAACTCAACTAACGCTATGCTCAATTTTACTTTGGGCCTATATTTGGACAAAAAAGTCCAAATATACACATAGAAGTCGAAATGTATAAAGTCACAGGAGAATCATAAGTTAAAGCAAAAGGAAAGAATAATACACTTATACATTCAAGAGGTAGCAATAAATAAATTAAAAAAGCCAAAAGGCAAAACATTAAGGTTTGGTTTCAATAGATAGTCCCACTGTAATTCCAGCATTCACTAAGCCTATATTATCACATTTAAAAGTACAGAGCAAAATTTTACAACAGAAAGCGTAAATACATTTTATACAGTTGCACAAACATACCCCTCAATTTGGTCTCGGGACTCTGTTGTTTACTTTTACTTTAAAGAAGTATTTCGCTGTAGATGCTGTTTTTATTAAACTGGGTTGTCTATGCAGTAGAAAGACACAAGTACTTTTGAAACTGGTGCTGCATGAGGAGAGAAAACAGAGCAAAAGGGCTGTGTTTTTCGTTTCTGCTCAAGAGGAAGAAAGCCTGCAACGACCAGAATGCACTGCGTTGCACCAAACCAAGAAATAATCCCGCTGGTGGGATATTGAATGCAGGCTTGGCTAGTTTGACATGAGAAAAAACATGGCGGGTGGCAGTTGACAAAGAATCCTGAATTACAGTTAAGCAGTGAGGTAAACTATGTTAATGAAAACATTTTAGGCAAGAAACAGGCAACTCAGTATTTGATCGGCACTACTTAATTTTACGTTTTGATCTCTGTTCTTTCAGCCTCCATTTTTTTCAATCCAGGAAACCGTATGACGCTCACTTCCTGTTCACAAATTCTCGTATTACAGCCAACAGAACACTGAAATATGCTTTTTTTTTTTTAACTTTATTAGATTTTATATCAACATACAATTGTATCATCAGAACACTTATTAAAACGTTTAAAGACCTTTTGTGGAAAGACATAAAAAAAGTGACTGAAATATGTTTCTAGGGCATTTTAGGTAAGACACAGAAAACGCAATAGCCTTATCTTGATTTATATTTGATCAGCACAGCCTTGTTTTACAGTTTGATAAGAATTTGGTCTCTCTCAACCTTTTTTATACTCTAAGTGTCCATGTTGGCAGGCAAATGGAAATGTGGAACTACAAAGTAGTTTGAGCAACAACCCAGCAAACATTTGAGCTGAGAAATGAACGGGGAGATCTTGGCATTGGTAAGATGAAGTTTACCATGGTGTATTCACACTTTTTTAGGATACAAAGCCGGCAAAGTATCTCTTTAAGTCACTTTTAAGTTATAACTCTTTCCACATGATTTCACAGTGTAACACTCATATTTCGCATTTTCCCAATACATCACAGTGAATTATTCAAGATTTCTTTTGCATCATTTTACGCACATCTTCACCCAGACATATTTGGAATCTTGTTAAAAGGAGTCTGATATAAAGTTAGAGTAAAGTTTGTCCGTACAACATTTGTTTGTAAGAACCAGCCAGTCGACGGGGTGGACGAGGTTAAGAAACAACTGCCTTTGCCTCCACAATGAAATACAATGAAAAGCACCTGAGGTTGTATTAAAGCAGCGGAGGGACAGCGCTTTGAAAAGGGAGCAGAGTGAAAAGAGGAAAAACATGCTGCCGGCAGAGTCCCATATTCCGCTGTATTTATTGTGTTGGTTTTGAAATCTTGGAGGAAATGTGCTTTACCGGCATCCAAAGAGAGCAGAGAGGGGAGGAGGAGGCCACCTGAGAGCCACAGAAAGACCCAAAATGGCTGCTTTTCTCATCACCTCGCTGTCGATGTTCAGAGACGAAGGGTGTGGCACTAAACCAGGGCACAGCAGAGGAAAAAGGCTTATCTGAGATGATTCTGCTCTTTTGGAGCAGCAGGGTTTCGTATGGCTTAGAGAGTCTGTTTGTTAAAGGTACAACAGACAACCTTCCATCTGAGGCAGCAACGGTTCTGCCAGTTTCACTGTAGTTTAACTCACTTCACTTATGGAATTTTCCTCTTTCTTGTACATGAAACACTAGTTTTGTTTTGGGTTATGTTTTTGTTTTTTATGAAATTTGGTGGGAGGGTGTAGCATGGTCCAAGGAGGAAGCCATTGCATTTTGCAGTGGATCCAAAGCACGGGCAGATACACTTTATTTTTCACTTTCTTTATCATGTTGAGATGGAGCATTTGTATTGCATTTGTAATGAATTTAGCTGCCCTAAATCTGCTGTCCTTGCTGTTTGCATCTATGTGCACGGATATACAACAAACTAAACACTTCCAACTTATATCAGCTTGTTCACAATAATGCTATAATTTTTTGTATGATATGAAAAATTCATATCCTGATAGACTTGATATTTCGACTTGTTAACATACTGATGTCATACTGTTACCCATGGCAACAACACGCATTGCTGAAAATGAAATTATTACTCAGGGTTCCTACAGCTCAAGGCAAGTTAAATTTACGACTTTTAAAGACTTTTTTAATGCCACTTGAAATGAAATTTAAGACCAACAACACAACACAAATGAAATAAATGAATAAATCTCCAACTCCCTCATTTGATTTGTATGGTTGGTGTTTTGTGATGGTGTTCAGACACCACAGTACTTCTGCTTTTAGCGTACTGTGCACCTGAACATTGTCCGGAGATGTGGTGCTGCTGTCCCGGTTGTTGATATCAGAGATGGGGGTGGAGGCACGGTAGAGACGAGAGTAGAACAGAACTGCAAAACACCTGCCGTTTGTTGACAGCTTGATTTTGAGGCTTTGTGTTTCGTGCTGTGCATGTGGGACTCCACCGCCTTGATTCCCATCCTGCCCAGTTTGAAACATTTCTCGCCCAAAATACACTGTGCCTCGTATAAATTGCCTGGTACCGGTTTCAGCCATCCAGAAAAATCTTTGTTGGGCAGCCAATGTTCATTAAATTTACACTTTCCCATGCAGGTCCGACTGCTGCATGAACGATGTGCATCTGCTCTGAGAGTCACGGCCGCAAACACATCACTGTTTTGTTGGTTCCACTTTCGTGATTGTGTGACAAATTATTTCAAAAAATAAATGTTACCTATTATTTCTTAGATTTGAGACTAATTAAAATCATAAAAACCTACTTACCACGTGTTAACATTTTTAAGACTTTTGACAGATTGATTTAAGACATTTTAATACCAATTAAGGCTTTATTTTTAGATTAATGAATTCAATGCCTTTTAAGACTTTTTAAGGATCTGCGGGAACTCTGTTGCTGACATCGCAGTGGTTCCAAAAAGATGAGCAGCTTCAGTAGTGTGGAATAAACTGTGGCATCCTGACTGTTTTATGAACAGCTCTGGACTTCTCAGACTCTTTTAGCAAGTTACTGCTCAGAGGGAGCTCATTCTGCGGCTCCTCCTGCAGCAGCACAGTTTCTCCCTCTCCTCTCTCGACGTGCGCACACGGGAGTTGGTTTCATCAAGTAATTTTGTCCTAAACCTTTGGTAATGTAAACCTAAGTGCTGCTCGTGGCTCGACAAAAAAAAAAAAAAAATATTTATATATATATGAATGTGTTATAGTTATGGTTATATAACAGCCTGTCACAGGTTACAGTGTGATGATTAGCAGAGAAATGGCAGAGCAAAAAGGTCCAGGCGGAAGAAAGAACTTGATCATTTAGGATATTGCTAATAGAGAGGGACATTGCCTGTTTATTTATATATAGAGAGAGATCCCAGGTGACATTTTTATACTCGGGAGCTGTTTAAATGTGTACTTTTTGGTAGATTTTATTTGTTGAACTATTAATATAAAGAATCTGAATCTCACTGTGAGTTGCTGTTGTTGAGAGATAAGAAATGACAGATAATTTTTGTTTTTACTGAATATTTGAGGACAAATTGACATGTAAAACTCTATCACTTATTTTGTTGCAGTTCTATATATTTTTTTACTAATTTCTCATATCCTCAAAAATATCATTTTTGCAAAAATACCCTGAAATATTACGGGCCATATCGACCAACCCTATTCCAACTACAACTGCATTCAGTGAGCGCAGAGCTACGCCAAGGCCAATTCTTTCCTTTCAATTCTTTCCACATTTCTTTCATCAATCTTCATGAAAATCAGGACAGAATTTTTTTCTGTAATCCTACCGACAAACAAACAAACCAAACTGAGAACTCATTGGCGAAGGCAATAAAGCCTGAAGACCTTGGGGTTTCATAATTGTGAAACTGTAAAAACAGTATTGGACTACACATTCAGTGATGGTGATTACAAATCAGAACAAGAAGGTCGCTCGGAGAACACACATGCCCTATCTTGCAATGTTAACAAGAGAGAAAAACAATTTGTGTATGTGCTTCATGATTCAGATCTGCTTCAAAATGTAATGGGTTGTGTCTTGGCCTTTGCTACACCCTTCCTTTAAGTTTCATGACAATCAGTCCAGTAGGTTTTCTTTAATCTTGCTGACAAACAAAGAAACTAGACTAAAAACTTAACCTCCTTGGCAGAGGTAAAAATGAGTTGGCACAGTAACAAGGAAACTGGGTACACAAAAGTATAAACTAACTGTCAAACTGTTTACACTGTGTTTCGTGTCAGGAAGAAACCAAATACCACCACAGGAAGTACAACAAAGCAATGAATCATATATATCACATATAGGGCCACAAGAGTTAAACTGAAATGAGTAAAATACATAACATTTTGCGAAGTACAGATTAAAGGTGTCTTGCATATTTAAGGATCATTCGTTTCCTGTTGAGATTTTGACAAAGAGGTTGAAGATTTAATTTATTTTTGGCAGTATAATGTCTGGATAATGCTGCACTACCTTCTATTATGATGTCAGGTTTACTAGCACAGTATGATATCTACAACCTCAGAAAATAGCACAGAGTTGAATGAGCACCTCTGTGACTCGACAGAAACTACACCTGGCAAGTTTCATAAATAATTGTTCCAAGGCTGTTGTACTGGGTTGCTTTATATTGTACAGGTGTCCATGATATTGTGTGCACTCCCCTGCAGTTTTTCTTTTGTTTGTCTAACCTCAGAGCCTTTGTGCATTGAGACTGAGACAGTATCAGCTTTGTCAGATCCAGACACTCCTCAAGTCGTGTCTGTTTCAGCCACTGGGAAATGAAAATTCACTAACTTTTTGTTTTAGCCGTCAAACACAATCATCCTGTGCCTTTTGGTGCTCATAAGCTGATTAGCTCGTCTTGTTGTTTTAATTAATCCCTCTTGCACCTCCTGTGTCATTGTTCTACTTCCTGCTGCAGGCCCAGTTTCCACTGAAGCCTCAGCGTGATTTCTGTCGTAGTCTCCATGTGCAGAGAATGTTTGAGTGGTGAGCTTTTGTTCAAATTTGGTGTAAAAGAGACAAAAACTGGAAACCAGCTATGCACCTCCCTCCTCAGTTGATGCAGTGTTTGAGTGCTGCTGTTGTTTCACAATGAGAGCTTCCTGCAGCATGTGTGCCTACCTGAATGGAGGTTATGTTAATTTCCATATCTATGAAAACTCCTTGGATTCAGTCGTCATTTGTGTATCTGGGGCTGAATAACTTTCCCGACCGCTACCCAGGAGGGGTAAAAAAAAAAAGGCTGTTTATTTCTCTCTCGCTACTTTTCCAATCTTGTAGGAGGACACATGATAACAGCACAGGCGACAAATTGGCTGGGACAATGCAGGACAGCAGCATTGTGTCCGTGAGGCGGGCGGCAGCAAGTCATCTCGCACAGCGTTGCCCCCAAACAGACCTCATTTTCACTTCTGTTCGAGTTAGCATGTACACAGTCTGCTGCAGGGTGAGGAGCGTCAGTCTCTGGAAAAACCTGCCTTCTCCGATTTTTTTCTTATTAAACAGCTTTTGAGAATTAGTAAATCGTGAATATAGCTGTATTTATTAGCTTCCCATTGTACATGTTGTGGCAGAAGAGATGAAATTATATAGTTATTATGGCAGATTGAGGAGAGCATGTTGGCTGTACCTCACTTTGCATCGTGACTTTCATCATAAAATATTCAGTTCAAGTTGTTGAGGTACAAACTTTCCACCTATTTTGTTTCTTAAAGTCTCGAGTGTATTTAATTAGACTAAAGGGCAACACAACATTGGTCAGAAACATTCATTCATTTTTTGTAACCGCAGGATTCACCCTGGACAGGTCAGAGACAGACAACCATTCACACTCAATGGACAATTTAGAGTTGTAGAGTTGTAGATTAACCTGCATGTCTTTGGACTGTGGGAGGAAGCTGGAGCACCCGGAGAAAACCCACGCTGACACAGGGAGAACATGCAAACTCCACACAGAAGGGCTCCCCCACCCTGGGTTCGAACCCAGTTTTCAATTTTTTAAAGCACAAAGTATTTTCACAAGTTAAAACTCTATTGTCATTAACAAGTTTACAGTCTAATGAAATGACATTCCTCTCTGGGGAAGGGGTGGATGGATCTCCAAAACAGCAATATGCCTGACACCAAAGCCTTGTTTTTGGTATTGATAGCGGTGTCAAAAGGATTCATTACACATTAGATCATATCTTGGACACTTGAACACTCGTCTTAGTGCTGCAATATTTGTATCTCTCCTGCCGAGTGCATGGTATCATTGATCACCTCTTTATCAAGAATTCACATAATCAACAGTTTTATTTGCCTTTAGTCTTGATCTTGACAACGCACACTGTGTGAATAAGTAGTGGCCTAAGTAAAAATGAAATTAGTAGTCAAACAGCACATGGTAACGGCTCTCAGATGGTCAAGTCATGCGTGTGCTGTGAAAGAATTTCCTCAGAAAAAGTGAAAAATCTGATGTGATTTCTTTTACTTTCATCTTTTTCTATCATTCTGACCAAAACCTCATCTAGTGCTTCACAGTACAGATACTCACATCTCTCTTATCCCAGTGCACAGCTCTCCAAAACACCATCACATCCAAACAGTCAACACAAAATGTGTCCATTTCAACACACTATCTGCTCAGCCTTTAATGACACAGCCTGGCTACAAAACTTTCTTCACAGAGTGGAAAAGTCCAGCAGTTTATCGAGAAGTATCGAAACATGGTTCGGCAAATAAACTTTAAACCACATCTCAAGCGAGAAAAGTGTCTCCTTTGGATAAAGTTGTGTGGTAACGTTAGACCACAACATCAACTCAACGTGAATATCAATCAATCAATCAATCAAATTTATTTCTATAGCCCTTTACAGTAGCCAAAAAAGGTACCCAAAGTGCTTTACAACAAAGTCCAAAAAAAGTACATAAAAACAGAACGTAAAACACAGGTTTCGACTGTGGAAAGTGCTACAGTGATAGGATTAACAATGATGTCTACATCTGTTCTAAGGGAAGTCAACATTGTGTTTGAGGCAACATATTGTCACTTTGCTGGAAAGAAATATAAAGTTATATGAACTTATCTGTAATGGCAGAGATAACAAAGGTTGGCAAACGTTATGCTGAATGATTCAGTGTAAATACTGTAGCAGCAAACTAACGCAGAGACACTCTTGGTAAAGATGGTAAAAAGGCCGTTATCCTTTTCTCATATTCTGAGCCAAAAACCTTAACTTCAGTGGGACTTTGACTTGTTGTCTTTGATGGTGACGCCAACCAGATGCGCTTCACAAGCGTAACACTGTGACCTGTAAATTTTGGCTTGTAATTTAAGCTTTTCATCGACCTTCTCAACAATAAAATGATGAATATATCCCGCCAATGCGTAGTTTAGGCCCTTTTGGTTACTTCTCAATGACATCTGATTGTCATGTCTCCAAAAATCATCAGTTGCCTCCTGTGAAATGCCGTCTACTGTGACACCTGCCATAGCGCCGCTCACTGAATGTTGATAGTTTATCCAGGTGAGTGGAGGGGGCGGGGCTTAGTCAATTGAAACCACTAGTCATTCCACTGGTGACGAAGGTTTTAATTTGGCCTCTCTAGAGCTTTGTCACTCGTGTTGTCGGACCTCTTTTATGGTAAATGCTGCTCGTTGGCATTAAACATAATGTGACCCACTGCTGCAACACAGCCTGTAATTCTGATGAAATTACTTCTGAGCCCCTTCCCATAACTTGTCTCGGTCCTGTATCCAGTCACTGTCTTATACATTTTTCATGTCACTTTGGCCACTGCGTTATTGCATCAGTTTTGACTCACAGATGGCTTTATTGGTACAGAGTGAAAAGGGAATGGTCTCATCATGTAGATAAACTGCAAATGGAAACATCTCATTACAGACTGAGCCTCAATGTGCTATCAACAAGCACATACTGTGGGTGTTCAGGGGGGTGACTGTTCACCAGCCCGACAGTAATGTATTTTAGGGCCAAACCTAACCTTGTTAGAGTGTCTTTGGATGAAAGCATGAGCATCATGCGTAAAACATAAACATGTAAATAATGTTTTTCTCAGCAGTTTTTGTTCAGGCTTAAATGGGTTTTCGGTTGTTGTGGGATTACTTCTGCTCATTATGTGCAAAAGAAAATGATTGTCTGCATGAGAAGACTGTCAGTCAGTCCATATTTTAAGTCTCCTCTCTATTCCCAAACAACTGAGTATGCAACAGGGGGCTGTGAGTTCATACATGTATGCATGTGTTGTAAGTGCCTAGTGAAGTGAAAGTGTTTAGCTCTGTGGTTGTTCCTGCCCACTGACACACATCTCTCGCCGCTCCAGGATTTACATGTTTGCGCTGGTAGATCTGATGTGATGCTTCTCAATCACAGCTGTGGTATTATTTGATCAGATTGTTACTTAAATTGTGTACACAGTCAGAGCATCAAACATGTATGATGTTCATTACCTACAATGTAGAATATTCAGTGAAATCAAGCTGGTCAACAAGTCAGACTTGACTTGTGTGACTTGTGTGTTTGTTTGTGTCGTAACTGGCACCACAGTTATTAATGGCACTGCTAGAGTGACCATTCAAACATGTTGATTTTAATAAGAGCTGCCATCTGTGCTCATATTGTGCTCCATAAGTTTTCCCTCCACTCAGTATTTATGAGTAAATGTCTGTCTGCCTGCGTCTGCATTCAGACATTGCTCATGAGATATCATCAATCTCTGATATTGTTGTTTTTCAGGAGTTATTAGGTGTCTGTTTTTCTTTGTAGCAAGAGAGGCAAATGAGGCAGGAAAAGAGTTTTTGTTATACTGTATAAGCTCAGTACAGTGCAGATGAGAATGATGGAAACGCCATTAGTTTTGCAAGTATTCTGTCACAAACTAAAGTATAAGAAAAATATAAAATATTTACATGGTGATTGCTCTAAATGGAAAGTTAACTGATCTTTAGAGGAGGTACGAATTCTAAACCAAATGTCACCACAGTGCATGCAGTAGTTGTTGACACATTTCACAACAGCCACACATGTCAACGTCATGGTGGCTTGGAGGAATCAGTCATCAGGATACATCCCAGCTGCCACCGACATCAATATGACGTCAGACAAAAGTTGGACTCTCGTGTTGGATAGATGTGAAATTGTTTTGGTGGAATAACAATTGACTTGACCATTTTTTTTAAATGCCTCTGACGTAGAAGTTTGATGTGTTGACATTAGCATCATAGCCCCGTTTCCACTGAGCAGTACCCTGGAAATCCAGAGTTCTCGCGAGAGCACAATTTGAATTTGCTTAGCGAGTCACTCTGTCAATCAGTACTGATGCTCATTACCCATGCTGTTGGAGCCGAGCTGCACCAATCACATTGGTGTATCTGATATAGGTGGGCCAGAGGTGAGCTAAAGAGAGATGACGACAGCGCTGTGACGACGAAGTCTGGAATCAGTCAGTAAACATTGCAAGATGGCTACGGATGAACACCAGCTGTTTGAAACGGCTTTGGCTGCTACAATGAACGAGTTAGACTTGGCTTTTTCTCTAAAAGAGGAACAGAAGACGACGCTCGAGCCTTTCCTTTGCAAGAAGGACGTTTTTGCTGTTTTGCCGACCGGATACGGCAAGAGTCTAATCTACCAGTTAGCTCTGCTGGTAGCTAAGCTCTGGATACGTCACCCCGTGTATTGTTCTGATTGGTTGTAGTGTTATCCAATTGCGTGCAGTGATATTTACAAATGCATGCTTGGTGCCGCCCCTCGAGTTGGGCCATTTGCATTACTCATAGCCAGACCCTAAATCTTTCTAGATTTGGGTCAGAATTTCCAGGCTAACCGAGCAGCACAATTTGGTTCAGTTCAGTGAGTTTTTCCACTGTCCCAATGGAACCGTTCCTTACCATCCCCATTTTTGGTCCCCTCCTCTGTTGGGGTACCTAGCACACTGATCTGGTACTAAAAGATGAGGACTATTTTTTACCACCCCATGTAGAAAGACTCTCACTGCAGCCTATTTTATTTTGTTCTGGAAATGTCAGCATGCAACGTCATTCTGTGGACGATAAACAAGGCGCAGACGTCTATCTGTCACCGGTAATGAGGAAATACAGCGAGTGCTGGACGGAGCAGTGAGTGACAACAACTCCGCTCACATTTAAGGGTAATGTTCGCGGTGAACGCTTACTTTTGGTTCCAAAGGTACCATACTGAGAGTGTTTGGTGGAAATGAGGCTTATGACATTTGCAGACTTACTCACAACTAAATGTCGTTATTCTATGTCAACATTTGCATAAGATGTTGAGGATACATTGTACTTTGGTCACTCAACAACACAACTTAAAACCAACAAAATGCCAACAACAAATTACACTCAATGTCAAATTGACTTTGGCATTAGACATTGTCCTGACCAAAAAGCATCTAACAACAATTGGTAGCCAGGCTGAATAATATGGGATCAACGTATGTCTCACTGAAAACACTGAAACTCCAAAATGTCCACATGTCGGTGGTGCTGGAGGGAAAGTCAAAGGATCGACAAAGTCCCTGGAGTTCATCCTCTTGGAATCATGATCGTTTCAACCAAATGTTATGGACATCCACCCAATAGTTGCTAAGATATTTCAGTGACCATCAGACCCACACTGCCGAACAATATCCTCCTGAGACCCTGCGTCCTCATATGAGGACATCACATTTTAGCTTTGCTGCTCCGTATAATTCATTTTGCTTAACTGAGACCTGTTGTCCTTGTTTGTGGACACTTTTTTGTGCCTGTGGTAGTAAAAGCACAATACACTAATCCATGTAATAACAAGATGGCGGCCCTCTCTGCCAAGTCAGTCTGCATTGGGACTTTATTATTGCAGCATTTCACACAGGCCAATTAGGTGTGACAGACTGTTCCTACAGACATAAAGGAAATTCCTAGCTAGGAGTGTGGGGCAAGGAATTCATACGAAGTTATCAAATAAGGTAACAAAAAAATAATCAGTTTTGTACTTAATTACCCACTTGGGGTTACTTAGAAACCTAATGTCCCCATATGAGGGCATCATTTAGTTCAAAAACTACTTCCTGTTCAAAGACAATGCTCAAAGACAGTCATCAGATCCTACTGAACCCAAATAGGTGGATAATAACTGTGTGTGTCATTGTATTAAAGCCGATTGCTACCCCAGTGCCAACACTGCAGTTTGTCAGTGTCACCAGTATTTTACTTGTTTGTAACATTGTATTTTCAAATTCAGCCTCATACAGTTGGTAATTTTTGACAAGTGCTTTGCAATTGTGTGTTCCAAACATGAAAATGATTCCCATAAAGCATTGCTGTTGTGAAAGGGGTTTTACAAATCTTACAATACTTTGCAGGGTTTCAGTCAACAATTCTCCTTGTTTTGTAATTTTTTTTCTCTCATGCACGACTCATTTGTGTAAACTGTCCACATGCACATTTAGATGTTTTATTCAAGCCGCAGTCCCCTTGAGGAGGATCTTTTTGTGGTTGATGGGTGCTTTGGTGGTTTCGTCTCTTCTACCTGCCAGTGTCACTGTCATTCACATCATCACAGGACAGAATACTTTCTCTGCTTTTATGGCTTCATTCTGAAGCCGCTAACTCATGAGCAGATGCTAAATGGTTCTCAGAAAGAGTAAGTGGAGCGTCTATATTCACTCTGCGTCTCATGGTGTCTGTGTGGGTGCGAGTGAGTGAGTGTGTCTGTTTGAATGACTGCGACAGGATTGGCTGTCTGAAAAGCAGCTCTGTTGTTAAGGAACTTCTGTGGTAGAGTAAAGACACTCACGTCAAAGAGCCAGAAGCCTTATGGCCCTAAAAGGAGTCGGCCTGTCGGGCAAGATGAACGTCTGTGGTCAGGTTTGTGTCTGGAAGAAAGCTCCTTCTGAGCCTGGCATCTTCAAAACAAAAGCTTTATCCACTGTTGTTTCTCAGCTGGAGGGTGACTGGCTCCATATGCACTTGTTTCTCACGTGTCCGACGTGTGCAGCTCGCAGCTCATTTGAAGTTAGTCACTTTTAAAAAAGGGCTCATTATTTTTTGCCTATGAGTATTTGATCGTGAAAATATAAGCAGTACAAATACTTGTTTCTTATTTTTTAGTTCCTATTCCTCGTAGCACACCGAAGTTAATGAACCAGAACCCTAAACTCTCAGTGTTTCAATCTGATATGTTCTGGATGTTTTGGCCACGCAGCCCTGAGCCAGTTAGCTCCCAGGTAGTGAGATACCAACACTTTCTCACGCCCCTCAGCACGTGATACCAATGCCGATGGCACTCTTGGCTTCTCTATGAGACGCACCCTTTAGCATCTGTATATGATGCACAGCTGACTGCTGGGTGAAACACTGCTGTGATGCGTAGTGAACGCTGTCATTTGGTCAGAGTTAGATTTAGGCAACAAAACTACTTGGGTAGGTTTAGAAAACACATCATGGTTTGGGTTCAAATAGATGTGTAATGTGCAGATATGTAATGTGAGTGATATAAGTTTGTGACGGATGGACATTGTTTTAATGTAACGTTTCATAACCAATGTTGACTTTTGTTGTCACATATTATTTCTAGATTTCAGGGGGGGGGGGGGCAGCTTTACAATGAAATGTGAAATGATGCATTTCAAACTGTAAAATTTGAGGTAAAGTTGCAGTAGCTTGACAAAATTGTGAGGTTGCGCAGAATTTACAGGGATTGGCTAAATTTGTGTCAGTTGTTATCACAACATTGCAAAATCCAGGAGGGACTGTATACTATCTGTTGCTATGAGCATCAAAAGCCCTTTTTAGATAGGAATTGTGCAAATTTGCAGGAAAGCCCAATCAGTCTTTTTTCAGCATTGGCAGTATAAAAACAAAATCAGGGGAGTGCAGCAAAATGCCGCCTACCTACTTTTGTTTATACAGAATGTGTCTTTTTCGGGGCAATGGGGGGCGTGAGCAAGTAACAAAACGTGTAGCTCAGCGTGTGACGTAAACAGTGACGTGGGAGGGAAGCCGCAGCTGGTCAGTCCTTCAGCGATTCTCTCGTAAGTCGGCCCGTCCTTCACCGTCCCCGTCATCTGACGGTTAATGGCCTCTTTGTTTGCGAGGACAAGGAGGGCGCGCAATTCCTTGTCTCCCCAGTTGCTCATCTTTACAGTGTCTGTCAGGTTTGTGTTTCCCTCTTGCTACTAGCTGCTCACTAATTCCTGCTATCAGCTGTTTCCTGTTTATCCACCTCCAGTGGCTCGCACATGCGGCGTCATCAACAGCTCCTCCCACAAGTCTTCAACAGTCTGTTTAAACTAAAAGGTTTCTGTCACTATGTCTACCCTACGAGGCAGAAAATTGGGCACCTCGGATCAACTCGCCAATCTAGCTCTGTGTGTCTGAACGCTCGCAGCTTGATGGCAAAACGGCCCAACATTTGTGGAAAATCTGGCAATGTAAAAAGGGAGGAAGTATTGCATTTGATGGGGACTTTTTCAATTGTGGATTAATCCACATTTGTTGAGTATTTTTGGGCAACCAGATGGTGGTTCTTTGGAATGTGTTGACAGTGACAAAATCAAATACAGCCAGACTTATCCTTTAACTCCTCTGAGCTACTGCCACACCACAACTGTTGCTATGAGTAAAAATGACACATCACTTGGTACAGGTCAGTTAGGGTGAAATAAAATAAAATAATCCCTCTCTCAAACATAAAATAGGCTTGTGAGAAAGAATATGGCAAATTAGCCTGATCATCAGGCAGGTAAACTTGAGACATTGAAAGCATCCCTTATGACACTGCCCTTTTTATGATGGCCATATTTGCTTGTTGTTTTTCTTCTTCAACAAAAAAACTTTCTGGAGGAAAAAAAAATGCTATCAACTCTGGTCTGTCAACGTGTCCTTGAATGCACCAACATTTTTTAGAAATGGCCCCCTGCTTGCAACTGCAGTATCGTAAAATTCAGAAAAATAGTAGCAACAGAAATTCACTGTGATAGATTACTACAGCAGTGCCCAGCGCCTCCCTGTAATGCCACCACAGCCCCCAGAAACCCATACTGTAGTTTGAGAAACAACCTAGAGAACCCCAACATCCCCCGCTTTCACTTCTTTTTTATTGTATAAATAATGAAAATGAGCAGCGATCTGAAAGTTACAAAATCCATCTAAAGAGTGGCTTTAAAATGTTCTGCAGTGATGTGTTTGCCACAACTTTCAAAACCAGCTGCATGGTTCTTTTTAAAAACACATTATCCAGATTTCATTATAAATCAGCTCTGTAGCTGTCCCATGCTGTCCTGATGGCTTTTTCCTGTAAATGTTCATTTCTTAATACCACACACTTCATGTTCTTAATCCCAAACCTGCTGTTTTATAACTCTGGGCTGCCCCAGTCATCAATCTTTAATAATGAGTTTACTTTGATGCCGACAGTGGATTTGTCAGAGTGGCTGTGCGAGGTTGTAAGGTCCTCATTTACCTGGAGGATACTGTCTACCTGTCTGAGCCCAGCTGTGCCAGACTGATTCCTCGAGACAACAGCTCACAGTTTTAGTTAAAGACCTCGGCTGTGGCCCTGAGAGTTTTGCATAACTTGATCCAGCTTTGTTACATCGCATTGTTATTCATTCAGAAACTCTCCAGCTCCAGAGAAGCCTCTCTGTACACTGGGAACAATTTCCCAACTCGCTGTTCACGCTATGATACTTCATCTATTGTGCATCATTCTCTGCAAACAATTCGTCTCTGATTGTTGTGTTAAATAACGGTAACTGTGAACTGTGTTGTCTCTTAAGCAGCAAGCTACCAGATCATTTCTTGTAAGTTCGGATGGATGAACACAAAGCAAGGTTGTGTTTGTCTCGTCTCTCTTGAGAATGGAACAGGATTGCAGCAGTCACACAGAAAGCAGTTGGGGAAAAAAAAGGTTGGAGATTTCTTTTATGGCTGTATCTGTTAACTGGGCAGTGTGGCTCCCACATTAATCCTGATCCAGTTGCTCTTTTTGGAGTCCTGTGATACTAAGGGCTGAGGATTACTCGGCTCCTGCTGCGTAGCTGGCTCCCGCTGCTCGTCGGGGTGGCTGCGAACCTCTCCACCGATTCATCTTCATGCGGCGTGAATGTGGTCGTTGCTGATAAAGCGGAGATGCAGCGCCGGCGTTGTTCCCCTCGGCAGGAGAGGAGGAGGTTCAGACAAAGTGGAGAGGGGAGGGGGGAGTCAGATCGAGGTCCAGTGATGCTGTGTAGTCCTCGGCACCATCTCACTTTTTTCACCCACCTCGTTCTGGTCTCTCAGTCCTCTTTTTTTCCTCACACTGCTCCCTCTGGTATTTTTCTCTCCCATGCTGCACCACCCGCTCTGCCTCCTCTTTCCTCTTGTCTCCCTCCTGTTTATTACTTCTGACATTTCTGTCTTCTCTTCATCACTCGTATCGCCTTCCCTCCTTTTTCTCACCCGCTGTCTCCTCAGCAGCTGATAGAGGACAAACAGATAACTCATTTCCACACACACACAGCAAACATTATGTAGTTAAATGATGTTGTTGTTTGCTTGGCATTGTAAAGGTCTCTAAAATAAAGATAAAAGTAGCAACTGAATTGATTCAACTCCTCTCTGCAATGGAAAGTCAAAATGATATACCTGCGTCTTCACTCTCGGGCTCGCTATTGCAATGACACTAGTTTTATTTAGCCTCTGTTGAATATCATCCTGTCTTTCTCTGACAACATTTACTGTCTTTATCTAACATGTGCTGTCAAACATGATGAAAAAAAGAAAAGGTCGATGTTAGTGACACATAGGCCTATACATTTTTGGCTAATATCTAGTTCTGTCTCCGAGTTCTGATTTGCACTACGGCTGGGCGATATATCGAAATAAATTCAAGCTAGATATAAATTTAGACAACACTGTTTATATCAATATAGGATCAAGTTGCGTTGCATAACACATACCAGTGTCCATCTCTGCTCTCTCACACTCTCTCTGCCCCACTTACTCACTCGCAAGTTCTCCAGCAACACTCAGAGAGACAGGGAGCTGCTCCTCTGTTTAATCTGTCTGTTAATTAGTCTACAGTGCGACATTGGTCGATATGTTGCACGTGCTACGCGAAATCAGTGTGTGAGATGAATGAATGTACCACAGTAGCATAAGGTGCAATCCAGCGCTGTGCTGCATGTGTGTGAGACAGCTGCTTGATTGTGTGAGGTGAGCATTTGTTTGCTAGTTTGTATGTGAGGTGGATCATACAGCGTCACCCTTCGTCTTGGTAGTTGTAGTCTATTTTGTGACATGGAGACAGCGCCTGGATGCAGGCGACAGATGTGTTTAAAGAATACAGCGACAACACGGACGTTTCATAAACAAAACGTGTATAACGAGGACAAAGTGACTCTCGTTCCTTCCCTCCCTCGTCCTCTCTTTTGATGCCATGTGCCTAAATAAGATTAATAGCCTGAATAAATAAAAATATTTTACTCATTTTCTAGCACATCTCACCAAAGTCTCCCCTTATGAGATACGACACTGAATATCAGCCAGAAATGTGTTTTGCAGAACCTAGTGATGTCACAGTGAAGCTGACCTTTGACCTTTTACATATAAATTGTCATCCCTTCATCATTGTATTCTATTAGATATTTGTGTAAAATGTTGTCATAATTTATGCAAGAATTCTTGAGCTATAGCCAAAAAACAGGTTTTGTGAGGTCACGGTGACCTTTGACCTTTAACCACCAAACTCTAATCCGTCCATGGTTGAGTCCAAATGGACGTTTGTGCCGCATCTAAGTAAATTCCCTCAAGGTGTTTTCGAGACATCGTGTTCACGAGAAATAGATGGATGTGCGGTCACAGTGACCTTGACCTTTGACAACCAAATTCTAATCAGTTCATGATGGAATCCAAATGGAAGTTTGTGCCAAATTCAGAGAAATTCTGTCAAGGTGTTCTTGAGATATAGTGTTTATGAGAATGGGACAGACAGATGGACTGATGGAGGGATGGAGGAGTTCTTGAGGTGAACGAGAGGTCACAGTGACCTTGACCTTTGACCACCAGAGTCAAATATGTTCATCCTTGGGTCCAAGTGGATGTTTGTGCCACATTCTGAGAAATTCCATCAAGGTGTTCTTGAGATATATTGTTTATGAGAATGGAAGGAAAGATGGAGGGATGGAGAAACCTAAAAATTCCTCTGGTCTTGGCTGTCAGCGGTGCGGAGGCATAGAACCTGTAAACGGTTTAAAAGTGTGCTGTCTGCTTTTTTAATTCAGAGGATGGGAAGATGTGCTCTGACAATGGAACAAAAGGTACCAGTTTTGGAGTCTTTTCAAGGCTTAACACACACAGAGTGCAGCGTAGGAAAAACTGACAATTTTCTCCTAAATTGTTTTTCATTTTGAAGCGGGCACCCCGGGGGTCTCCTTGAGGACCCCTGGGACGTCCCTTGGTCTCTAATTTGCTGCGTTTCCCTCAGTCTGCTGACAGTGGAGTGTGTGAAAACCAACACGTTCTAACTTCATGACAACTTAACTAAAAACAAAACAAGATGTTCGGCCGAGTCGTGCGTGTGTGTTTGTGATTGTTCGGTAATGATCTGATATTGTTTTTATGGGTTTGTTTTTGGAGTGTGTGTGTCTGTGTGTGGTTGTGGTTAGCAACAACAGGCCTGCAGGGATTGAGATGTGTGGAGAGAAAAAGAGAGAGAAAGCCCAGCCAAGAGGCTCCTTATCTGCCAGCCAGGGGATGGAAACACAAAACACACAGCAGCCAAACACACACACATAACCACACACACACACACACACACACCCACACACACACAGTGTTGCATTGCTTTGTTGCAGACTCACCTCTGCTGAACCCTCTGAACCACGAGAAAAAAGAGAAATCAGGATCTGTGACTCTTGTCTTATTGAAAGTCTGAAGGACACACACACTCACCTCCCTCTCTGAAGATTATCCTCAAATCATGAACTCTAAAAAAAAAGATGCTGCCAAAGCAACTTTTTTTGGGGAGGAAGGAATCAACCTGCTACTCTTACCGTCTCTCACACCAGACCCCTCTGTTAGGCGACATTCAATTTGCAGTTAGCCCGTTTTCCATTTGCAGTTAGTTGGCTAAATGTGAGACTCCAGGGATCTGAGGAGCAGAGTGAAGTTGAGCTATTGTTGTGGTGCTTCATTACTTAAATTTTCCCTTGTAGAGACAAAATTTGTTGGAAGTGTGGAGTTTGGTGAGTGGAGGAATTTGGCAGAGAAAGTTTGTTCTTGTGATTTGTCTCCTAAAATGATTAAGGGTGACCTAAATTTTTCTCTCTCCAGTTGTGGAGGTATGCAGTGTAATTACATGGACCTACTGAGGTCTGCTCATCAATGTTTAATATCAAGTAAGAGAATCTTTCAGCTGTCATCAATAAACCAGTCAACACAATGTGTCTGTTTTCAGATTAAATTTTCTCTCAGTATCAAAAGTATAAAAAGGAACTAACAAGTTTAATATCAGGTAATGAAGGGATCTTATTTATTTATTTTATGCATTTTATTTTCCAGTGTTTTGGTCTGGGTCTTGATCCCAGCTGTAAACACACTGAACCCAAATAAATAATGACAATATGTTTTTAGACGCAATTTAAAAGATATCACTGGTTCAGCAATCCTCAGATCCTCAGGCAGGGAGTTCCAGAGCTGAGGCGCCTTGACTGCAAAAGCCCCGTAACCTTTAGTTTTGAGCCGGGACTGACCTGCCCGAGGATCTGAGGCTGCACCCTGACTAATAAGGCAGCAGTATTCCAGCAACGTAGCTGTCGGGCTAAAGCATGACTTGCTTTAAAAGTGATCAGTAAAATCTTAAAATCCATTCAAAAACTGACTGATAACCAGTGAACAGAGGCTGAGACATATTTTCTAGTGTTTATTAAAATCCGAGCAGCTGCGTTTTGCACTAGCTGAAGCTTTGAGATGGCTTTTTGGCTCAACCCTGAATACAATGAGCTGCAGTCGTCTAACCGTGAAGAAATGAAAGCATTGATGACCTTCTCAAGATCATGCCGAGACAAAAAGGACCGGATTCTGGAGATGCTTCTTAACTGATAGAAAGAGGACTGGACAACAATGTAATCTGTTTTCAAAGGAGAGGTCACTGGCAAATATCACACCAGGAAATCCAAACTTTAGAATTTTCAAATCTCTGAGAAAACTGTAATATTAAGAAATATATTGTATGGTATGAAACCACAAGCACATAACTCACTGTTGTGTTTGTGTGTGTTCATGCTTCCATTAATATATGAAACTACAAAATAAAGACATATAACAAGTAAAAGAAATATCTTTGGAGTAATAAATCTAAGGGGTAATGGAAGTGTGTGTGCTCTTCTGGTGTGTTTTGTTAAAACTGCAGCTCTCAGACTCTGGATGTCTTTCATTGTTGGCTGGTGTTTGCGCCTCTGATTCAGAGCTGGCAGCTTTTAAAAGCGTTGCACAAACTCCACCCAGCTGCTCCATCACCACCTGGCCAGGAGCCCTCCAACAAGCGCTCCCATACATGTGTGATTTTGTTTGCATAGTGCAGAGTATCTCTCTATTTCTTTGTCTATCAATAGTCCTGCTTGTGTGTGTGTGTGTGTGTGTGTGTGTGTGTGTGTGTGTGTGTGTGTGTGCATTCATTTCAATACAATAAACAACATACAGATGTGAGTGACACATTATATATAATCATGAATAACTTTGTCCCTTCATGTGAGTTCAGAGCTAAAAGCTCATCTTGGATAGTTGTCATGGACTCATCATCGCACTCGGAGAAAATTGCTTTTTCTAATTTTATTCCAAATTGAGACGTCCACAATTATAAAAATGTGACAGCTTCTTTTGACAAATTGATTGCTGGCATGAAAACTTAGAACTGATTATTGAGCAACTATTAAAATGTCCAGCTTTAGACATTTGTCTGAACATGTACGTTGCTTTTGAAAGGATGATATCCTAATTATCAGTCTCATCATTGTCATCACTCGCTCAAATGTCTGCAGCTTCTCCAGTAATGGATGGAGAAATTCAATAGAAAATTATCCTTAATGTAGCCCACCATCTGTTAACAGCCAGAATCCTGATTATCACCATCATCATCACGATCATCATCACCATCAACATCATCATCATCATGGAATAATGGAAAACTACCAAACAGAGTTGTTCTTTGCCCAGCAGTACTTTTTACACATTTTTAAAACAAGTCCAAGTCTTCATGCAGGCACTGTGAAACCAGCCTGAGCGAATACAGTAGAGGGTACCTTAATCAATCGTTAGCACAGACAAACATGGATTTTAGAAAAAAAAACGACACAACTATCCAATTGTTGTTGCAGGTGAAATATCTAACATGAAAGCAGAGCTCCAGTAGTGATGCATTACTATCATTCCTTTATGTTCAAACAGAAGTACGTTTTCAGAGTTATAGACAGAAAATGTACAAATAATTAGCTTTTTTCTCTTAAACCCAGATGAAAACACTTTGATCCAACATTAAGACCAAAGTACTGTCTGTCAGCAAGGAGCAAATTTGTACTAAGTCAGTCCAGCACATATGGTAGAAGGCTGAAGAGCAGCAGGCACTAGCGTCATAACTGGCACCCATTATTTTCTCTAACAATGCTGAACCAACCCAATCACCAGAAAAAATGTCAGAATTTCTGCAAACCACAGAGTTACATTTGCATGTTATTATGTTGCAGATACATGAAAACTTAATGTTTTAACAATGCTGTGGTTAATGAGTAGTTAGGTTTAGGCACAAAAACAACTTGGTTATAGTTAAAAAAGATCATGTTTTGGCTTAAAATACCCTGTTCTGGAGGCCCACATTGTCTCTGCAAAACACCCATGTTTGCTGCATAAGCAGTTGGAAAACCAGCAGCAGGTTAATAAAAAATACCCATGTTTGGTGCCAATAAGCTGCTGGAAAAAGTGACAGGTAGCTACAAAACACCTACAAATGGTGCCTAAAAAGCTCCTGAAATACAAGACAGGACACTACAAACACTCATGTATGGTGCCTGAAAAGCTGATGGACAGGTTGCTACAAAATAACCATCTATGGTGCCTAAAATCTGCTGGAAAAAAAGTGACAGGTTGCTACAAAATAATCTTCTATGGTACCTAATAGCTGCTGGAAAAACACCAACAGGTATGTATGGTATGGTGCCTAAAAGCTGCTGGAAAAGTAGTGACTGGTTGCTACAAAATACCCATGTATGATGCCTAATAACTGCTGGAAAAACACCGATGGGTAGCTATGAAATATCAATGTATGGTGCCTTAAAAGCTGCTGGAAAAACAGTGACAGGTTGCTACAAAATAACCATCTATGGAGCCTAAAAGCTGCTGGAAAAACAGTAACAGGTCACTACAAAATAACCATCTATGGATCCTAAAATCTGCTGGAAAAAAGTTATGGGTTGCTACAAAATAATCTTCTATGGTACCTAATAGCTGCTGGAAAAACACCGACAGGTAGCTATGAAATACCCATGTATGGTGCCTTAAAAGCAGCTGGAAAAATAGTGACTGGTTGCTACAAAATATCCATGTATGATGCCTAATAGCTGCTGGAAAAACACTGATGGGTAGCTATGAAATATCCATGTATGGTGCCTTGAAAGCTGCTGGAAAAACAGTGACTGGTTGCTACACTGGTGGCTATGAAATACCCATGTATGGTGCCTACAGCTGCTGGAAAAACAGTGACAGGTTGCTACAAAATAACCATCTATGATGCTTAAAATCTGTGGGAAAAACAGTGATGGGTTGCTACAAAATACTCACATTTGGTGCCTTAAAGAGCCAGCCCCTTGAAATGCATCAATGCTTTGCTAAGTCTCAACCGTTTTGTTGTTTGCGGGTCTTGAACAGCGATCTGCAGTGGTCTGCAGCTTGGCAGGCGTCTCGGCAAGATGACTCACCATCCACCATCCTCTTCCACCTCCAGACGACAAAGTCAGCAGATATAATACGTTAGATTAGAGTAATTGACGTGATACCTGTGAAATTTCCAAATGTAACAAAGTCGTGGTTTGCAGAAACGTACAACGCCAACATTCTATTCTGCTGACTTGGCTATCTAAATGATATTGGTGGGAAGCCAGTGAGGGATCATGGCCTTGTTCAGCCTCCTCATCAGTTTGAATCAGGACTACTGAGTTGGCATGGTTAGGGTCCTGACACAGAGGCTCCAGCAAAAAGACAAGATCAAGATAAAATGGATGATGGATAAAATGGCTCCTGATGTAAAATCCTGTCTTACAGTATTATGAACTGCTGTGTGGTATTTTCCTGCTGTTGTGCTTTCAAACTCGTGTGTATTATACTTAAACTGAACTTACCGGATCCAATGTCATAAATGTACCTGACAGAACACGCCCCTCCACTCAGATGGGTTTATTTTGATCGAGGGCTATTTTCCAACCAACCGCCAGAGCCACCATTTGCTGACTGGATTTTGACAGTTGTTCATCTATCACCATAGCAAGCTGACTGGTAAACCCCTCCACTGACAGTAAACACACCATGTGTGTGTTTATGTCGACAGACAGACAATAAACATATGGTAAGATGGGTAGTGTGTTTGTTATTTTTAAAGCAGAGCTACAGCCTGCGGGTGGAGTGAGTGAGGGGGAATAAAGCGTCTCCAGAGCCCATTTGTGATAAAATGTTTATTTTTTTCTCTTTAGCTCATTTTTAGCAAACACATTGCTTTGTCTTTTCCTCCCATCTGTGACATGCTCTTTCTATGCTGTTTTTATTTTTCACTTAATATATGTTCATTGACAGTCTCCTCCAGCAGTAACAACTAAGATGTTTTTTTGTTTTTTTGCTTATTGTAACATTTTTAAACAAAAAAAATGCATTCAATACTTCAATAATTTAATTACATTTTCTCCCCGTTGGCCTACATTTTTTGTTCAAAACCATTTCATCAAACTTCCTCCCTCCGCTATAGCCAGTCCCAGCACTGCAGTGAGATGGCTCTTTCCTCGCCCTGATTGATTAGTAGAAAGAGATGCTCTCGATTGAAGCAGCAGTGTCCTTGTTCTGGAAGGCTCTCTCTGAGCTGTCGAGGCTCCAGTCAATGACACTGCCAGCCGAACCAGAGCTCTCCATCGCCAGTGCCAGACGTATTGTTGGAGGGCTTTGCTATGTAAATGATTCGGTGTGGTTGCTTCAGTTGAGTCATTTGGCCTGATGAATAGCTTCAGGCTGTTAGATTAGTCCCAGTGAATCACCAGAACCACTTAATAATTGCTTAACGCAATGCAATTCATACTGCTCTATGTTTTTAATATTAATTTATAGGGCTGTGAATTTGCATGTTTTAACTCAAACGTATGGCCTACTTTACAATCCTGAGTTTTTCCTTTTTTCACACAAGATTTAAAGTCTTATTTCTACCTTAAAGAAGCTTAATGATATAGAAATCTATAGAATTTAAAGAAACTTCTTTTTTTTCTCCAGTTTTTTCAAAGTCAAGTTGTAGTGCAGGTGAGCGGAGAGTTCTTCTCCTTCCTTCTTGTGCTAAGACAAACTCCAATGCTGATTATTGGCTGCCAAAATGTTGCATTCCTTGAAAACATAAAAAACATCTAATATATAATGCACAATAGTAATAATGTAGAAATGATTTAATTGAAATGTTCAAAGCTTCCTGAAATGTACCATCAAGAAAGAGTTCAATAGAGACCGAGGAATGTTTAAGGCAAAATGCAATGCTGTTGTATACGATCATATTTAGACAATAGTGTTCCTTGAGCTTTGTTTGCATCTTCCCTGGTTTAACCTAACAGTGTCCCAAAGAAGTGATTTTCCCCAGTTTGGTGTGGAAAAAGTTGAGTGGTCTGCAGAGCTTTGACTCAACCCCATCCTGCACCTCTGAGGTGAACAGGAACGTCAACCGTGAGCCAGACTTTATCACCTAACATCAATCGCCGACCTCACTAAAGGCACCTGTCTTTCAGTCTTACAGATCGCTGTTATTGCAGAGCATGTTAGACTGTTGCAACCTTTATCCAATTGAACGTCGTATTCAAAAGTCACATATGGTTATGGTTATGTGTGGATTTTAGCTTCATAGATGTGGGTGAGAAGGAGTCTGTCACATCTACTGTTAAGTTCAAAAGCTATTATCAACCCATTAAATGGTTGTTTTCATATCCAACGATGTGACAGGTGCCATTTTGTTAGGTTTCACTTTCATTTTCCTTAGGTTAAAGCGCAAAAATTACATGGTTAGGTTCAGGAATTGATCACATGCTACATCAGTTAAAACAGCTATCTCTGATTAAAATAAGTCAGAGTCAACGTTGCCTTTTGGTTTCACACAGGACATGAAGCTAGCTCTCCTGGTGAAAGTCCTATGTTTGTATGACCCATCCACCAGCCCTCAGACTTTCTTGCCTCAATTCCTCTTTCGCTCCTATCATAATTATTACGGTCATGAGACGCTGCTACCTAACAATAAAATTAAACAGCCATATCACGGCATGATAATGAACCTAAAAGTAGTTGTGGCAGGCCCCTTCTAACCCGTATCTATAGCAGTCATATTGGTCTGAAAATATCCGAACCAGTTGGCATCTGCTATTACTATACTATACTGTCACATCTGGCCGTGATGTTAAGGTGAACACATACTTTTGGTCATGCTCTGCAAATGGCTAAAGCATTATACTGCACTCAAGTACTCAGACATAGAAAATAACACACTTTGATTCACAGCGTGGCATTATTCCTCTTCACCTTTCCATGTATTTTGTACAGCAGGGCACCTTGCTGTGTATTATATCTTATATAATACCCATTCTTATAGAGGAGCTCCAAACATTCTGTCCTCCATTATGAAGCCTTGAATGTGACTCATATTCTTCTGGTGTTGGTAATAGCCTCAGGTAGCACTGACTGCAGCAGTGGCACTGACTCAGCCTGGGGTCAGCTCAGTTCTAACTCAAAACTGAATGCACTCACGGTACCGAAAAGCGCTTTAAAACCATTCTACAAATGGCTTGTCACGGCATGCTAAAAGCAGCACAGAGAGTTCTTCTTTCTGTGTTGCTACTTAAACTTTCAGCTCTGTGAAAGTTGCTTTCAGATGGTTATATCTCCTGCTCGGCTTTTTGTGGATAAAAGCATCGGCCAAATATCATCTGTGATGGCGGCCTCTGTGGTGTGACCCTGCACACTTTTCCACTGACAGTTTTAACCCGAGGTCCCTGTTGTCTTGCTTGGAAAGAGCATGACTCGACTCTTTAGAAATAACATACGTGAATTCTTACACTGAGTGTTGTTTTCCTTTGAGTGAAGCAGATGGATATCATCGAGGTGAGTACAGGTTCATAGAAGCCAGTCTGCGTCCTGGTTCTCATTACATTAAGATGCAGCCCCTTAAATCCTTTGCTGCAGGGATGGATGAGATGGGCAGGGTACAGCCGGGACGAGGCAGGAGGCTGAAAAATAATCTGTTTGTGTCTGAGTTGGCGCTTGGAGGGAGGTCACTGTCTGAGGATCAGATTTAGACTCATGCTGCTTTGTAAAGTAAAACATGTATGGGGATTTTATTACTTTGGAGATCGTGTTTGTTGTTGGAAACTTGTTAGAAAGTAGTGGATGCTTTTCTAACTCATTCAGGAAACACTGGAGTACTGTTGCTGAGAAGCAGCCAGTATAAACCCACACATATCTTGCAACTTCTTGATACAACCTGCATCAATATAACCAGTAGTACAACTTTATGAAATCCTTGGTCACTGCAGATTAGTGCAAAAGGGCTCAATGGTAGTGAAAGTCAACTATAAGTTCACTTTCTGACGAAGTTCTGGCTGCTTTAATGTAGCAATGTTTACACTCCATCATGCTTTAATATTTACAATTCATAGCACACTGCAGGAGACGATGCTGATTTGATGCATGGATGCATTTTCTGAATGTATGCAGTAGGGGCATGTGAGCTAAACCTTTTTGTACTCAGAGCATTTTCTTTAGTGTGGTGAATCTACTTAAACTCAAACACTGAGGGCCCTATTTAGATGGTCTGAGTCACCTCTCATTCCCCACCTACGTCGCTTACACTAATAGGACAAGTTTGCTTCAATCTCACACCCTCTTGACTTTAATCAGTTTTTGGTTCCTCACTTGTGTTTTGCAAAAACTAGGTTGCCTGATATTGACCGAATGCCAATTGTTGGCAGAAATATTAAATAAAACCCAAACAATGAGCTAAAAGAGGCTCAAAAAGCTTTACAGAGCTGCAGAGTTGGTGATAATTCTCTGCTGGTTCATCACTGCAAGCAACCCATCACATTACACAGTCACTTGATTCATCATTAATGTTAAAATTATTGATAAACAGGGTTATGGATGTAATTGATAGAGTAATCTAATGTGCTGTGAGAAAGTTGCATCCAATAAATGACATACATGATACAAGTACTGACTGTCAGACTGCCACATCCAATCCAAAGCAGCCTGAGGTGGCTACTTCTGGAAACCCAGAGGGTCAAAGTTAAAATATGCTTCAATTCTATCTAGTCCTGGGGTAACACAACTCCTCTCTCATTTGTGGTGGTCCCGGCTGAAAAACTTGAGGAGTCTGGCTTCCAGGATAAGGCAGTCATTTCCTTATTTTCATATTTTTCTGGGGGGTCCCAAGCTGAAAGAGCGAGCAGAATCTGCTGTAACCTGAGTCAAAGTACGCCGCAGGAGTTTGTGTGTCAGTTAGACAAAATTAAGAGCTTTGCAGCACTGACAGCCCATGCCTCCAAGCCTTGAATGAATTTTTTTTTCATTGCTGTTCAGCTGCTCTCTCTGAACTAAAAACTCAACATGGAGATTTATGATAAAGGCCTGAGAAAACAGCTCTTATCTTGAGCTATTGCTGAAATAACAGTGTGGAAAAACAAGGACATCTATCCAAAAAACACAGAGGCACAACTCTGGGAAAGATCAATGATTATTACAAATGAGCTGCTACATTTCTTAATAGTTTGAATTTTAATTTTTACCATAAATAGGCACTTTTTTTGTTTGTTTCTAAAAACAGCAATTTAATGTGTATTTTACACAGGTGATACAGCTTAGTTTGCCATGGGCTCCACTCCAAACAGGGCAATTTACTAATTAGTCAGTGTAGATGCCCTCCAGATATCTCTTATCAATCCGACCCCTGTAGTAATCACAGAAGTATGCCTTTCACTCATAGGGCAAGATTATACACTATCACTCAAAGAAACAGAGAGCCAGAAATATCTAGCTGAAGTCTGCTAACATTAGCCACCATAAGCTACTGGTCATACCTGACCAAGTAAGGCTCGAGCAGTCAAACCCCTGAGCGCATTAAATTAGCACGGACGTGTTTTATTGCTTATGAATTCAACTTCATTTGCGAGAAGGAAATGTTCAGTACAGTAACCTGCCAGGCCAGAGGCGTCGGACCTGCAAACATGTGCATTAATCAATCACCTAAACCCAATCTGTAAACCTGCGAACACGCAAACCGGAGATATAAACGTGTGCTTTCTGTTTAATAAGTGCAGATGTAGGAAGACAGCAAGTACCCACTCACCCAGCCTTAAAGTGGTTTTATGTTTATTATGATGAGCACACGGCTGATGTCCTACGTGGTTTGTTTACATGAGCACACAGCTAATTGGGTATGTTCACACGTAACAGAAGTGCTTATTCAACTGAATCAGTGTGGACAGAGAGACGTTTGCCTGCTTGCTGTCAGGACATGGTGTTGGTCCTACATATTCTCGGAAATCTGTTTACCCGACATTATGATAAGAGAGATCCGAATATGTTCAGCTACTTCAGCAGATTTTCCTTGAACAGAAACTCTTAGTGCAGCAGCAGTGATGATGATAAACTGCTTGTTGTGTGTTTAAGACAGAAAGAGAGATGGATAGAGAGGAGGAGAGGGTGGAAGGTGGACTATTGCACAGAATGCAGCTTTGTCACTTAATGACCCGTCTGCCCAAAACCTGTGTTATTTTCCAACAAGCTTACCCAAACCTCCTGACCAACTGGACCCTCAGATTGCTGGTGTATCACTAGTATGAAGATTTTGACTATTCGAAGTCAGTCTTGGGCAGTAACGCGTTATTAGTAATGTGTTACAGTAACGCCGTTAGTTTTGGCAGTAACTAAGGTATATGAGCAGTTCTTACCGGAGCATCTTAATGAAACATGTCTCTCACCATCTCTGAAGTCACTGTTGACCTGCTGGCCTCACCACAGTGCTGTAACGTTACATTAAGCGGTAGCACTGTAGATTTTTAGTCCCAGTAACGTGGTATCCATTGTTATCCCGAGGAAGCTTTTGTTGTGGACAGATAAAGTCTGCAGTGGGCGACAGACTGGACATCATCATGTAGCTCTTCAAATGATCTCTTTAGCTCATTTTCCATATTTGTATCCAAGTACCGTAGTTGTAACATGTTTAGCTGCCTGACAGCGAGTGACATGTTTCCTATACCGTTCAGTTGTTTTGTCAAGTCGTAGTCTAACAGGTGATGTAGCTACGAGCCAATACAGTTAGGAAATATTTTAGGCTCCCAAAACATGATCCTTCTTAGCAATGTTGTCTTCTTTGTGGCTTAGAAAAACTACACTGCAAAGAAGAAAAGCACCCAGCGCCCTCTAGCGCCCCCACTCAGTCATCTACAGCCAGGACGTACCCAGAGTATAGATGACACTAGTTACTTTTTAATGAAGTAATTAGTAACGGTAACTAGTTACTATTTTTCTGTAACTAGCACAACACTATTCGTAGTGCTGTGGAGCAATATTTTGATGAGTAGGTTCTTTCTTTTTATCTTTTTATCAGTGGTGACACGATACACCTCCCTGCCTCCAGTTTTATGGTATTCAACTGTCTGATGTTTGGTGGCAGTAATGCAGCAATGCTCAAGAAAAGGCAGGAGCAAAGAGGACTAGCAGCAGGTGAACATTTATGTAAAGAATGCAGGTTCAACAAATATTCAAAAATCAGCTCTCGAGAGGTTGTATGAGGACAGAAATGCATTCAGCATTTTTGTCAGGCTACAAGAATGCACTCGATGAACTGTGGTGAGAAGTATGTAAATAAAACTTTTTGTTCACAAAAAAAACTCCACAGGGTACCTTTAAGTGCCAATACATCATTTAAGAACAGCTGTTCCTTGAGGAGTCTGCATCGTAATCACTTCATCTGTCACTTAAAAAAATAGTCCTTTGTTGGGTTTTAGGATTTGTATCTTTTACAATCTTAGTCTCAAATTCAGACATGCAGTTGACATGGTAACCACTATTAGCTTTGTGGACAGCGAGCTCAGATCACCTAGATTGATATTTAAATACAAGGACTTGTTTGTTTCAGAGCCAGCCTCACTGCTCTGCTTTTTTACCTCTTGTTTTTGTAATTGTGGTATGATGTAATTTTTCAGTCTAGGGTCTTAATTTGTTTTCACAAAGAGTAAATATGCTTTATAGATTTTTGCTTTATTGGTTAATTCTGCTGCCAGACTGAAGGTTACAGTAGAAGATGAATCATTTGTTCTCTTTGTCCTAATAAATTCAAGAGTCCACTTTATGCCACCTGTGCGGCGTCAGTGCACTTTGGCAGCCGTTCAAAGTGTCTGGAATTCATTTGGAGTCCTAAAAAAAATCCAGCAACTAACAGTGAAACACATAATTTCAGATGTGAGCAGACAGTTCACTGCCTGCAGTTGTTGTTGTCTGTGTGATTGTGATGAAAGCAGAAAGGGAGAGCAGGAACGGCAAAGGAGAAGAGAAGAGGTATCAGTGGGTGGATTTTGTGATCCACCGCCAGCAGTGATGTGTGGGCAGGGCGGTCTGCAGTATGACACCAGCTGGCATTTTCTAAAGGAAATGTGGGTTACGGTTAAAGGTTATGTGTTTAGTTAACACTGGTAGAGATACTGACCTTGTTATATTTGTATATAATTAGAAATACACTTGCACTTACTCTTCTCTCCACTTTCCATCATTAGTTTATCTGGACTGTACTGATCTGAGTGGACCTTGTTTACTGTGTGAGGGGGTGTGAGTTGACATAAAATCGGTTGAAGCTGCAGCTCTATTTAATGAAGGTTCTTTAAAAAAAAAAAAAAAAGATCCTATACATACAGTACTATAAAGTCATTAGCTATGTTTCCATCCAAAAGTGATTTGGATCATTGGGAAATGCGCATTTAAAGAAATACGAATCCCGTGTGTCCGAGTTTTCCGCAGAACCGGAAACAAAACAAGTCTCGCATTCTTCTTCTTCTACGTTTTCTGGCGGTTGGCAACCAGCTTGTAAATGCATCACCGCCTTCCCGACCCGGAGTGTGGACTTAATTCCAACATAACTGTTTCCATCCCCCGTTTTGCAAATCAACATTTTTTAGAATCAACCAAAACCCAGCTAAAGTGAGCGGATTTTAGTTTGAGCGAATCAGGAGATTTTAATTCAAATTTTGGCGTTTCCATCATAATTTTCCGATGTGATACTTCTAGACACGCATCTAAACAGGCTGATGGAAGTTGTAAGTAAAGGTTTGCAGTTTATCTGAGGACACACAGTTTATTAATCAATACTGGATTTTTTTTATTTAACATATTTCCAATGCAGCTGTTCACATGAAATTTACGCCAGACATTGATATTAACTAAATAAAACTATACAGATAAAGAAATCATAACATCACACCTTCATGGACTATTTTAACAACTATTATATGAGTGCTAATGCGAAAAAGCGCTAGCTACTGGAATGTTTGCAATAGCGCACAAGCTACAGGTACATTTCAGCTGAAGATTTCTAGCTTCACTCGTGATAACATGATGTGACTTTTAAAGTTAGCAGTCTGTAGCACGTAGGCTACTAGCAAACCTTCCAGTAACATAACCTTGCAAGTGGCCTCTGCAGTGTTAAGTTAACTTATATTATTAACAATTTTTTTTTTTTTTTTTTTTTCTAGGTACTAGGGCAATGTGCAATGCAACACGCACTTTATATTCTCACAAAATTGGGTACTCTCACTATCATAACATTACCATCGTTGGTATTTATTTATCTAATGCAATACGTAATCGAGCAGTGTGCAATTCTCAATTATTAGACACTAGGGCAATATGCAATGCAACATGCACTTTATAACTCTATATAACTAGGTACTCTAGGTATTACAACTTACTATCGTTAGTGTTAGATTATTGTAATATGCAATTGAGTATTAGGCTATCAAATTAGCACTTTATATTTTTTGGGCAATTTGCAATACAATAATGCACTCTACACTTTAGCACTTTGCACTTTAACCAGCCCCTCGACATATAGTGTTTAAGCTGTGTGAAATGTGCATGGTCCCCTGAGCCTTGGCCTGTATATTTCTTATGATTAACTATGTTTGTTCTGTCTTGTTTTGTTTTGTTTTATTTTGCTTGTTTTTATTGTGAACGAATGTTGTACAACACCAACCTGCCAATGGGACTAGAGACGGAAATTAGCCACACGGCTACAATCTCACATGTTTACATTTATATGTGCATTAACATGTACTGTCCCATTTCTTTCTTTAAAAATAAATAAATAAATCTACAAACTAGCTTTAGCATATAGCATACTTACAGTGGGTTTCAGGGGCTGCAGCGATATCTGTAAAAAAAAATTAAAAAATCCCTTTCTATAATTTGACATAATACAGACTGGTTAATGTAACCGAAGCGACTGTCGTTTCTCTTGGACTGAGAAAATTGAGTACAGGAGTGATTCTTTAACACGATAGAGAAGGAAAGATCACCTGCATACTCCCTGGAGGTTTCACTGTTCTAGTGTATGAAAGACATTAATCACTTATAGTATAGATTCTTTGAAATACATTAAAAATGCAACACACTTTACTTGGCACCAACAGTGAAACGTTATGATGAAGCATGTTTTTTTACACATACAATTATAATTTATGATACTGCACAGACTATTATACTATGAGCCCTTACTACAGTTGATTGTTCTAGTGTGTATAGGCGAGTATTGGTTTTCATAATGCATTATAAGCCCCATCAGTCAACCTCTAGTTTATGACTCGTCAAGAACACTTATTATAAGTTACATCTATAATGTTTTATGACCGTTGACATAGTGCATCAATAAGCCTGTGTTATGAGTGTAGTCACAGAGCATTATAAATGCATTATAATTCATTATAAATGCTCTCATAACGCATTATAGACATGGTCTTCATAGAAAGTGTTTCCAAGAATCCTGAATGGAACCAGTTTAGGGACCAGAGCTAAATTGGTGGAAAGGGGATGGTCATAACTTCACTATGAGCCTGTCAATAATGAGAGTGGAAATCAAGCAACAGTCCAGCGAGACAAAGGTCTTTCCACTTTAACCTCTAATTTCTTGCTTGCTCTGTGTCTCTCCCTGCAGTTTTCCTGACATTTTATTGATTGCATGCACCTTTCCACGCTCCCTAACCCTGCTTTAAACCTGTAAGCTTGTCTGTTGCTCTTTATGGATCAGATTCTTTCTCCTTCATAAGCATGTGCAGGGAAACTCTGCGAGGTGCCAACCTCTCTGCACCAGTGCCTCAGAGGCATATTCCTGCACATTTATCATACTTGTCGGATAAAGTGACTCTGATTTAGATCTCCCCACTTTCCTCTTTCTTTCCTCTGAGCTTTTCACATGGAAATGGCTTATTCTCGTCCACCCCACCCCTCCGTTAAAAAAAGAGATGCATTTATCTCTGGGTGGCCAAGCTTTTGCTCCTCTTATTGCTTCTTGTCAGCTGTTTTCTCTTCGCGCACGCCAACTCCATCTGACCTGCTTATCCAGCACAATCCAGAGCCGCTGTAGCCCGGGAGCAAACTGTTCCTGGCCCGGCTGAAATCCATCATGCCACCTGGGCTCCTTATCACGTGGAGAGGAGGATAGAAAAGAAACACGGGTGGTCCTAACACAGGGATGGTTGGGTAAAAGATAGAGAGAGAATAGAGGGGAGAGAGATCATAGAGGAAGCACAAGGTGGAGAGGAAGAGATAAGAGCAAAGGGGTAAGAAGGGAGAAGAGATGTGAAAGGGACAAGAGTAAAAAGTAGGGAGGGTTTTGAGGGAGAGCAGGAGGGAGAGATGTAGTCTGAGAAGCAGCTTAGGAGCTGTGACGGGTCAGATAAGGCAGAGATGCGACAGTCAGGGAATACGTGACGCAGATATAATGGACGATAAGCTACGAGCACCGCGGGGTGAATAAACAGCAGCAGGCCAAGTTGAAAGAGAGCTTGGTAACAACAAAAACAGGTGTGAGATCAGATGGAGAAAAAAAAAAGAGGGGAAGGAAACTAGGAAACCTTTCAAAGTGCCCAAATTAGCAGAAAGGAGGGAGGGACTGTTTTTGGATTTCTACCAACTCTCTGCTCATATTCTCTTGAGGCTTCCTCCAATTTTGTTTTCTTCTGCATTTAGATTTTCCATGCCTCACCCTGTCAACACAGAGACATAGAAATGCGGTTTACCCTCATATGTTTCAAAGAATGCGATTTTACTTTACAAGATGACAGAACTATTAAAATATTTTAGGACTCATACCGCAGATCAGCCAATTAGAGGCAACAGAGCCTGGATCTGTATAATTTGTCCTGAGGCAAAGTCAATTTTATTTATATAGCTCAATATCTTGAATCACAAGTTTGCCTCAAGGGACTTTGTAATCTGTATAGCATGTAACACATTCTGTCCTTAGACCTTTTATTAAGATAAGGAGAGACTTCCCTGAAAAAACAACATGTTATTGGGTTAAAAATGGAGGAAAACCCAAAAAGAGAAACTGAGAATGGATTTCTATCTCAGGACGGACAGACGTGCAGTAGATGTTGTACAGATTAGACCAACATAGTAAAGATTCTTATATTTCGGTGATGTATTATATTATATGTCATTTCTGCCCATATATCCCCCCAAATCTTACACACTGGACCTTTAACGCTTCGTTTCTACTAACGTATGTGTAAGGAGAGCGGAAGTCCATTCATTCCTATGGGAATGTCTGTGATATGCAATGGGCCGCAAAACTCCTCCCTCGTAATATTTCGGTTCAGAATTTGTGTTGTTTAAAAAATTGAACTTTTGTGGTGGATTTCAGAGAGACAGTATGACAGTGTGCTAGCTTAGCTAACAGGCTGCTAACAGGCTATTTTCTTCCATTCAGTTGCCTGTGTTGATTGTCTGGTGAGAAAAAAAACTTGTTTATCTAGTTCCAACACATTTTGAACCTGAGTAATGTTATTCTGCTGAAATTTGGTTAGGTTCTAGGTTCTTTATTTTGTCACAATTTAAAAAATACACATGAAACATAAATGATGACAAGACGGTGCAGGGAGAGGCAAAAAAACATGGTGGGCTTATTAGAAGCCTCCACCTTATAATAATATTACAACAGAAACACAAAACATCAAAACATGAAAAATTAGTAAGAATTAATAGTGACTAACAACAATAATATGAAAATAAAAAACAAAATATACAGTCTGATCTTCATTATGAGTCATTCAGCCGTTCATACGACTTTTGTTTTAAATATTTCACAGAACATGCTGCACCTGGCAGGCCAACATATTCATTTATTTGTCGCCATGCAGTGTTGGTGCTGCTTGTGTCCTGGTAATTTTCCAAGCGCATATTCCAAACTATTGGATGGTGAAAAATGACAAAATGATCCTCTCCCTCATAGCTACATGTAATTTCTATCAGGTTTCTATCCATCTGTAAAGAAATGCGCTGCCTTGTGTTGGACACTAGAGGCAACATCCGTCTATTTATGGATCCATGGATACCGGCCACATACATACGTGGAAATGAGGCGCAACTCTGAGGCCTGCCAGTTTTGACTGTATTGTCCAAAATAAGCATAATTTTTAGATTATCATTGCCAAAAAGGGGGGATGTGGGTTGGGGTACTCTCTCTAGACGGAAAGAGCTTGGGGAACTACACAGCGTTAGTATGTCTCCATTGGCCTGCATGGCCATTAGCTTGCCTGCTATAGTAGTTCAACATCTAGCCCCAAATTTAAAATGAGTGAATAAGAAGTGTGTGTGTGTGTGTGTGTGTGTGTGTGTGTGTGTGTGTGTGTGTGTGTGTGTGTTCACACTCCTGCACTTTAATAACATCCACCGTATACTGTTTGGAGAGAGAGACGATATGAGCTTCAGTTGACTCTCCCCTCCACACCCGCACACTCTCTCTGTTTCTCTTCACTTTTCTTTCTCTCTCTGTCCTGACAGGCACCTTGTTAGTGCTGAGACATCACTGCAACTACAAGCCACAGTGACAACACATACACACGCACGCACACACACACACACACATTGTAAATGCATGAACACACAGGTGTCAAAATAAAAAAGTGTATGTGGCTCTATATCTGGACTGTAAACAAACAGAAACACACAGACACACAAGTGATCCCACATCCTGTAAGGCTGAAATGATAAAGATGTGATCGTGTGTGTGTGTGTGTGTGTGTGTGTGTGTGTGTGTGTGTGTGTGTGTGTGTGTGTGTGTGTGTGTGTGGGCAGCAGGATTCTATTGTGTTCATCTCTTTGCATGGCTCATCTCATAAATCACACACAGCAGGACATGGATGAGCTTGTGCCACCTACACACACACACACACACACACACGCACACATTCCTTGCTCTGAGGAAACAAAAATCTCATTGTGTCAGAAAAACACAACACAAAATTACACAAAATCTCCCATAACTGTAACAAAGTCAAATCTTTAAAGCTGCTGTAGAGAGAAGTTGTATATTGGCAGTATAAGTGTAACGGGCTGCTTGTAATGATAAACCATCAGATAATTTTCTCCTGATTGCAGTTTCCCCATCGTTGTACCACAAATTTACCAGAGGCCATAAACAAGACTTGAATTTCAAAACAAATGCCCCCAGGTCATGACAAAAGGGCACCTGGGCCCTGAACATGGCTGTATTTTCAAAATCAAAGCCCCTAGATGGTTATATGTGTTGACCAGGGGCCCAGACAAACTTACATTTTCAAAATAAAAGGCCCTACAAGGTAATGTAATACAATTTAAAGCGTTCTCTAACTTTAAACCTCAAATCTACACCACTTTAAAATGCAGCTACTCTCCATGCTTTTATGTAGAGACTGTATTAAAGCTTTACAGGTCACATAGTAATTGCACTTCTCCCTTACATTTTTTTTTTTCATCAACTAAGTCCTGCCATTTTGCCCCTCTGTATTGGTTGTTAATGAAACTTAATGTGAACAATCAAGAAGGCAGGATGTCTCTACTGAGTTTTAACAGGATTGCTCCAACACAACTTAAGTTATGGCCTATTTCCTGTGGAGCCCCACCATTGTTAAAGTCTTTTTGATGGACTGTGGGTTTGTTGTGTACTTCCATCATGCAATGCTGTACCAAATATGGTGTTCATACAGTCCAAATTCAAAACGTTGATGTCACAGTCCTTTTATGAAATATTATGAAAAGTAATTTTGGGTGCGAGGGGTCCAGCCGTTCCAAGTTTTCACTTTTTTTGCAATTAAAGCACCACCATCAGGCCAATTTGATGTGAAGCATGAAGAATTTCCATTTACGTTTTATGTGTTTAGCTCGTTGCAGCCATGGGTGTGTTAGGGGAACTGGATACAGCATTAAATGAGGGTCCCCATTTATCCCTGAGAGTTGCTCAGTGGGGTATGAGATCCAAATGGTTCAACTGCTGCATATGAAATTACCCTGATGATCTGGGGATTTTTTTTATGTATTTATTTTTTTTGTAGTTCATGAAGAAAAAAAATGATACTGAAAAATACTGATAAATGTAATGGATCAGTTAAATGTCAGAAGTTCCTTCCTCTGAAATGCAGTCATCTGACATTGTGTTGATATTAAAAATAGACACGTTAACAATAATGGAAGGTAAATGTAGACAGGTATTCTACTTCAGGAAAATTCTAAATTACCTGCACTTGCCCAGCTGACATCAGAAAGTTGTGGACTCTTACAGCAGACAGAGGCTAAATTTTGGTTGGAATGAAATTTGGATTGACAATGTTCAAAATGTCCAATAACATTAGAATTTCACGAAAACAAAACTGAAAAAAGTTTATTTTGTTAGACTGAGACTTTTATTTTTCTTATGTTTTGATGGTGGGATTCAAAAAAATACAGTAAGCACGAAATCTCCAGTCCCACTCCAGTCGTCATAGGATTCATTGTCTTAGCCATAGATTTGTCAGATCATAAAATGATTTTCAAACAGTTTTCATGTCTGTCCTCATGTCCACTCACACACACTTTGTGGCCAAACAGCGAAGAGTCACCATTAATACATTTACCTAACTGCGACCAACATCTATCCAAATATTTTCCTTTTAGATCACGTTGTTCTCTTTTCTCACAGGAAGAGAAGTTAATCCCTGACCCTGCGTACTCCTGCTATTGAGCCTTATTGGAACAAATGTTTCAAAGGCCATTCATGTAAAATCAATGTAAACTGACACAAAGGCAAACACCGGCTACATCTGCATGCATGGAGTCACCCAGTGATTGGACGCACTGTGCTTAAGGTCTTGAGTGTTAATCTGTTTACATGAACCTTTGATTTCTTACCACTGACTGACTGACTCCGCTGTTTCCATCAATAAACCAGCTAACAGAATATTTCTGAATAATAAACTGACATAAAAAAGTATGAAGAGTTTCACTTGCCAGGCTCCCACAGAGCAGTGTGCGACTTGTATTACAAATGTAATGATCTGAGAGAGTTCTCACCAGGAAAAGCACTGCGTTGGGTTTTTTCCTTTCCATTTTACGAACCTTAACCAAGCAGTTTTTGCTGTCTAAGCCTAACCAATCCATAACCAAAGCAGAGGCAAATCATTGCTTTGTTGTTTAGGCTGGAGAACTTTTTGTTGACATGCAAATGGATCAGTAACGTTGCTAGTAATCAAATTTGGAGCCAATCACAATTAAATGCTGCATTGTCAGTTACTGCTTGGAAACACTCGCCAGCAAAAGTGAAAGTAAAGCCAACACCAGATTTACACTCGTTTGGCATTTTGCTTTGTTATAATTGAATTTTTTTCTTTGCTGTGTCTCTTGGACTCCTGCTGCTTACATTCTGGCACCTGGTTTCTACCTTTTCATTAAGTCCCAACCTCACCTGAGTGCTGTGGGGCTACACGCCCATAAACATCCCAAACACAGACAATAAGAAAATCCAGGCAGGGTTCAGAGTCTCTGCAGATAAACACACCTTCACAAACTTCTAGTGGGCCACAAGTGATGATTGAGAGGAATTACCTCTATATGAGTCTTCACACTGTTTTTAGGAAGATCCTGCAAAGTATTACAATAACAACTCAAAAAAAATATATATATATTGTTGTCTGGAAGGTGCAGAGTGGCACAACATGAGCATGATCTACCACAAATTTCCCTTTGAGAAAATGAGGACCAGACAAGACATTGTCCCTCAAACTGTCCTCGTGTTCCAAAACGTCCCACTCTGAAAAATATCCTAAGAGTGTTTTTATGTTTTGGCTGATGTTTTGTTGTTTTTTATACCCTGAGAGAAATTCATTCAGCTGAATTTTTTATGGTTGAAATGACAAATAAATTTGAGGCTAACTCAAAGGCTCTAAAATTCAAAGTCTGTCTTCACAAAGACAGGACAAGACACACACACACACACACACACACACACACACACACACACACACACCGAGCATGGACGAACAATCTGCCGATGCACATGCACTAATAACACATGCAAACAAAAAAATACTGTATGCTTGAATGTGCTACTCTGTCCTTTGCTCTCACTCATTTTTCTGATCCACACACACACACTTTGATGCACACACACACACACACACACACAAACACACACACACACACACACGGATTCCTGCCTCTTCTCTCTCACAGTCATTTAGGGTCCCAGCAGCCCTGATCAGATTTCAGAGTCAGCCGAGTGTGATGATACAGACGAGCTGCAGCACAGCAAAACACTGAGCTCATGCCGCTCTCAGTGTGTGTGTATGTGTGTGTAGTTTAGAAAGAAGCCAACATGGCAGCAAAAGCGTTTTCCACCCGGGATGGGAAGCATTAGCTGTTTAACAGAGCATCAGGGTCAAAGCTCTGCGCTGCTCTCGGACTTTCACCAACTGCTCGGTTTGAGTCCAAGAGGGTTTTTATATATTTATTTTCTTAACAAACGACTTCAGATTAGATCTGACAGCAGATGCGATAACATTTCCTCAGTATCACAATAAATACCTTTAATGCTTTACATGGAACAGAAAGAATGTTCTGGATAAAGAAATTATGCTGGAAACACATTTTGTGTAACTAAAGATTTGATTGCACTTTGCATGGTCGGCCAGATACAGATGAAAGCATTAGATTTGTTCTTTGGAAAGAAATTGTGTCTTTTTGGCGTTTCAGCTGCCAGGAGTGGGATGTCTTCTCAACACTGCAATCTCTCATCACACTGAAGTTTGATTTTAAGTGTGCACAAAAAGATGGAATATGAGGTCTGAGGTAAAGAGCGCGTCACATGCAGTCATTTGATCTCTTGGTTAAGTGGTTTGACATGGGAAGGATTTGTTCCTGGACATTTTTGTAAAGTTCGGACTAGGCTTAGGTATCTATTTTTCTCATACCTTCGTACCCTCCTGACATTTCACCGCTGTATATGGTAAATGAAGGTATTTATGGGATTAAGAAAACTTAGACAAGTCTTGCTGGTTTTACTTATGGCCCATGGAATAATGAAAAGATAGGAAATAAGCTCTCTTCTTGCTGGAGGCCCAGTGACACTTGTTGCTGTGGTGGATACAGACACATCAGTGTGCTGAACAAAAATGATGTGTTGAATAAATTCAGGTGGGATACGGAGCATGTGTGGAGGTAAACATGTCTGCACAAGATGGAGTACTTGCTCTGGATGAGGTGAAGGGTGAAGTCGCGAGGAGAGAGGACGGACCCGCTAGTCTGTGTGGGTTCATGAGAGGAATTAACAGATTTCTCCTCCATGTTTGTTGTTGTTCAGCACTTATATGTAGGATGTGACAGATTGTCTTTGCAGTATTTGTCCCTCCTCCATGATTGAAAGGCCAAAGTGACAATGACAAGCGTGTTTCTATCAAAAGTTGATTTCATGGAGTCTTCATGGGTTAAAAAAAATAAGCCAACCTCAAAAAAAAAAAAAAAAAAAAAAACGCTTTGGTGGCCAATGCGCTTAGCGCTGCATTTCAAAGCACAATACATTGTCATGTAAATGTCTTTTATTTTATTTCATGTTGGCTTTGCTGACAAACAGCTGTCCAGCCACATTGACATGGAAATGTGCCCATTGCCCAACCTCCAGTCTCAAATGGTTTTTCGGTTTCTGCACTGCACACCACTCAACTGGGAGCTAACGTTTGCTAGCTAGAGGCACAACTCATTCCGCGACCAGGTGTTAATGCCATCCCAGAGGCAAAATACGTTGTTTCGTAAACATTATAACCACTCCAGTCTTTCTCAAGGTGGCCTTGGTGACTGTAAAGCCTGGCTCACACTACAGGATTCTCGGGCTGATTTGACCCAGACTCGGCCCTCCCGACAATCGGCGGAGAAATCGGGTCTTGGACCTTAATTGGCCCCGATGTTCGGCCCAGATTATCTTAAAGATGAATCTTAAACTCCACGATCAGCTCACAGACACGTCGAGGCCGACCCGATAATTTTCAAACATGTTTGATTTTTATTGGGATGACGCCGGAATTGGATGCCAACTGCCGTAAAAGAAGCAGACAAAGAAGAAGAGGCCGGACGTAACGTTGCCTCGAGATGGAAATGGCGACCGCGAAGGAGCAACAGAGCAGCACGGTGCGTTGGACAGCGCATAGACATAATAAACTAAATAAAAATAGACTCTTTATTATGTCTATGGGACAGTGGAGATGGCGTTTCTTCCTCTTGCCTTTTTCGCTAATCTTGATGAAATCCTGTAGTGTGTGCTGGTCATTATTTTCAAATCTTGTAATGAGTGAGCAATGAAGATTTTAGATAAGGTAATCTATTAAGATTCTTGTTATGTGTGTGATACAACCTGATTTCAAAATCTAAGATTTTTAAAATCCTGTAGTGTGAGCCAGGCTTAAGCGGCTTCATTTTGACTGCCAAGCTGTTTTAGCATTGTAAACTATGTTAGCACCACTAGCTGTGCTGACGCCGCCAACTGTGGTAACTGAGCTAACACTTATAATATAGTAAATAATGCTAAAGAGGGTTTTTAAGGCTCAAAATTGAACCGCTTACTCTCCAGGGCTAGCCAGGGGAACCAGAGGGTGGGCGCAATGTTCCCACAGCAACACTTTTTTGTCGGGACGGCATAGTTAGTAATCGCCGAAGAGTAGCAACATTAACATACAGGCCCACATGTGTAATCGCTTGGAAATATTCTCAGCATCCCTGACTCTAACATTATCCTCACCACTCACAGTTACCACGTTTCTCGGCTCGGCTGCATGTTCCACCAGTAAAGACTGACATCTGGTAAAGCGTGTTGTGCACAACATCACCTCAATACAGCGTTTCCAGTCATATACTGTATAAAACAATGGATGTAGCTCCCGTGATGTCACACGTGGGTTTGTGGACCCCCGTTTTAAAACCTCAAGTTCATATCAGTCATCGCCATTTTGGTTTTTGCAGCCAGAAGTGACCAATATTTGAACGACAAGTAAAGACGGAGCTGTGGCGAAGCAAGAGGTGGATGTGACTTACAGAATTGGCGATGCCTCGCAGACGGCCTCTCACTCAAGCAGCCCCACCCTTAAATATGCTTAACTTTAAGCGTTAATTAAATGTAAATGGTCTTAATACCCCGCATACCGCTCAAGCCTAGTCTGGACTGTGTTGCTCTCGATGCTCCACCTGTTGAGTTCGTCTCCCAGCTCTTGCCTAACATGTCTTATCTTTCATTAGTGATTTTATGCTCTTCTTTGCTGATATTTATTCTATTGTGTTGCTCCGGAAAAATAAGAAAAGTGGAGTCTGGATATAGGATTATCACCTATTACCATATTTGTCTTTTTTACTACAGCTTGAAATGTCAAATCTGGGGCCCATACATCTTTTTTTAAGCCCTGATATCTTATAATTAAAAAGAATTGAAGCCTTAGAGCCTAAGAAGTAAATTTAGTTATTAATATCCAGTGTTCTTGTGGAAAATAATTTCCATAATAATTTGAGACTTAATTCTCTCTATATGTTGATTTGTGTGCTTGCCTGTAGGAAAAAAACAACATTTTTTTGCATGACAGTGACACACTATTTATATTTTTACTTATAATGAAATAGGGAACATGCCTCAGAAATGATGGACTCATAAAATAAAGCATGACGAATTAATTTAGTCAAAATTTGCTGCTTCATTTGCTTATTTGAATATATCATAAGTCATAAATGCACATAAGAATACTTTGATGGATGCTCCGCTTCTGCCTTAATTTCCTTTGTTAGACACTTTGATTTTCTGTCATTTTATCACATTCCTCCGACACAGCAGACCTCTTCTGTCCATTACTGGAAAAAGTTCCTCAGGGAGAAAGAGGACACTTGTCAATCATCTTCTTGTCTCAGGCTTTTAGAGAAAAAGCCCTGCAGTCGTTTCAGTAGCTAGTGAGTTTTTTTTTCTTTTCTTTTTGGAAAATGCTGACTGTCAAATGTCACTATTATTCTCCCGCAGCGTTCAACTTCACTTGACCTATTTGATTCGAATGGGTGCTCATTGGGCACACAGGGACACAATTGAAGGTCTCGGGGACGAAACAACAGCTGAATCTGCGAAACTAGTAAAGTTTAGAGTTTCAACTGAATTGACAGATGACTCAATTTACTTTCACTCTCTTTGGGAACATATATAGAATAACTGAGATTGTTCACACCCTGTTGCAGGTTGTCCTCTGAGTGGATGCACTCAGAACAAGATTTTCTTTGTTTGTGGCATAGCCATCTCTTTGTGGAGGTGGAAATGATGATACAGCAAATGTCAATACTGAAACCACTACAGCCAAAAGCACACTTGAATGTCTTATGAAAGCGACGAGCCTGTAGTGATTTAATAGTTTGTTAATTCTTGATTCTGACTGGTGGGTTACGGCATTCTACGGTTTGTTGTTTCTAAATATTGACAGTCGACTGCTGCTATGAGTAACAGACCAATGCTGTGAATGCAGTTCTGATCAAGAGCCCTTACTAAGAGAATAAAATCTTCATAAGTAGCCTTGTAAAAAGCATGTAAATGACTTAAGACCCCTGCATCATCAACCCGATCGCCCAGAATGTTGGCATTGTACGTTTATGCAAACCACAGATTTGTTACATTTGCGTGTTTCATTTGCAGCAGATTTGTTGAAATTTTACGTTTTCGATTTTCCATTTTATGCCAGAAACCGGTGGGATGCCCCCTCCAGCTTGGAGGAGACTTACTGCCTCAAGCGAGGGAGGTCAAGTATCCCGGGGTCTTGTTCACAAGAGAGGGTAGATGGATTTGGTTTGGTGCAGCTTCTATAGGGATGCAGAAGCAGCGCTGCACCGGTCCGTTGTGGTGAAGAGGGAGCTGAGCTTCCCCCGAGGGGCAGATCCAGAACACGCTGGAGGGAGTGCATATCTCATCTGGCCTGGGAACGCCTTGGGGTCCCCCAGGAGGAGCTGGAAAGACTGCTGAGGAGAGGGACGTCTGGAGTGCTTTGCTCAACCTTCTGCCCTCATGACCTGGTCCCTTATAAGCGGATGAAAATTAATGGATGGATGAGCGTTTGATGCTGTGGTTAATGTGTGGTTAGGTTTAGGCACAAACACGGCTGGACGTGTCTTGAATTGTCACTCAAAAGTAAAGTTTTTCATGAGTGAAGAGAGTCCCTCCTTACTCAAAACCTAACTTGTCTCATGGTTGGCATTGCATTGTGGTCTAATGAGTATTTTTAGGTATATAAATTGGTCTCTGAGCTTTTCCTACAGTGCATTTGTTCCTGTGCGACTGCTGAAGATTGGTTGGTGCTGTAGAGAGAATCCCTCACCCTTTGATTCATAGGAACTGACACCAAACCTGACATGACATTTTTGTTTTCTCGGTTCCGACGTGGGAATCATGATGTGATGCTTTACATATACACACGAGAAAACTCTCACCTTAGTGCCCCTGCATCCTTTACTCATAGCATAAAGATGAGGCTTATTGCTGTCAGGTAAAATACTGTTTGTTAAAAGAGCAGATTAAAACCTGGATGTTATGTCCCTTGCAACAGGCACCGCTTAAAAACACAAAAGAAAGTCAATGCAAATGTGGGAAAACTTTGCAAACGAAGTGTTAATTTTGTCCCAGACGTTATTAAAAGAAAACCCCTAAACCACAGAAGATTTGTGCAACAATTAGTATTTTTAAATACGACTTACAAGAGTAAGTGCAGCTCTCTGCTCTCCCTGCTCAGGCTGCGAACAACTACCAGCAGCACACTCATCTCAGAGGTCAACTCCCATCATAAACCAAGTATGCACTGAAGCCATTAGTGCAGAACACACACAGATGATTACATTATTACATAACATGTTCTCAAACCCACGTGCTTACTTAATGTCATGCTGTAGTGGTGGTCTCCTGCCACCAGGTGTCATGTTAGAGTCAAACAGTGAGACAATCAGAGAGGAAGAGACAGAAAGAGAACTGGACTTACAGTATTGTCCAGCACACACATACAGTGTACAGCATACTGTAGGTTTTACACAGTGCAGACACGAGGGTAACGTCAGTTTACTGGCAATAATCATACAGCTCATGAATCTGAAATATCTGACAGTGCTCTAGGTGGTAATCTGAATTAGATATATATATATAAACTGCACTCTGTCAGTGTGGAGAATTACAAAAAAATCTTACGTAGCCTTCCAATAATTATCCAGCTGGCAAACCACTAATTATTTTTGTGCCAAGATGGGTATTTTAAGTTACATAGGAAAAATATCAGCATAACAAAAACATTTATTGGGAATTTGAGCATGTTTTAGCATCTTTGTTATCAGAAAAATATTTGAAATTTGTCTTGCGTTCAACTGTTTCACATAAATTCGCATAAATACAAATATACGAAACAACATATGTAACCGAACAACAAAACCATATTACAAATGCTACCTTACTTTTGATTTTACGGCCCGCAACTTTTCTCAACATTTACAGCAGCAGTGGCAGCAGCTGTTGTAGTGGAAAAGTTTTGATAAAATATATAGTCTCTTTTTGCTCTGTTTTTGGTCTCCACCAGCTCCTGAGGGAAATATCTGTCTCTTTAGTTGCTGAATGCTGCACTACGTCTGCCAGCTAGTCTCTAACTGTGTCTGTCTGCTGTTTGCTGCTGAGCAGCTAGTGTACATTGAGGTTTTACTGCTTTTTTTCTGAAAACAATGCTATAAGAGCAGGAAGAGTATCCAGATCAATAAAGTTGTGGGCCAGACAGATAAACAATCAGCTGAAGTCAATAGAAAGCTCCATGCAGAGGGAAGATGCAGATTCAGCTGTAGGTTCATTGCTGCAGACGATCCTTATTAATCTGTCAGGTTCTTCACGTTGTTGTTTCATACATTACTCTAAAAAATACTGAATGTTTCCCTTTCAGATGTAGCTTTTTAAAACGATGAAATGCTCGTAACTTCCTCTACACCAACATATAGAGTTTTATTATAAATTTGACCATGACAGCAGCTCTCACAGAAGAATGAGGTGATGCTTCCCTCCCCCTCTCTCTCCATGCTCCGGCCCCTCATACAGTCGAGTTTTGTTTTTCACAATATTGATTCTTTAATGTTTAGTTGATGGAGTGCTTTGTGTTGGTCAGCATTTTCACCAACTGCTGACGGTGTGCTGCCAGTTATTTCCACCTGCTTCAGGCTGCACACTTGGGTATTTTCTGCAACATTTTTCTCAGCAAAGATTTTACCAAGTTAGAAGACAGAGAGTCCAACAAAACGGTCACAGGAGCCAGAGAGGGACAGTAGCTGCACGCATGAAAAGTTGACGATGAATAACATATAAAGGGGGGAATGGAGTTTTTGTCATCTTGCCTTAAAAGTCACACATTATATAAATTTTCCCTGGAGAATTTCCTTATTTTCTTTCCCCTGAAAGGCCTAATTACCATCACTGCTTAACCCAATCTACATTTTGCGGCACAAATCAAAGCCCTTTTTTGTTCTGAAAGCCACCTACAGACTAAAAACTTCCCCAGAGCCCTTTCTTCTTTAGACCCATAATGATCAAGAGAACATGCATCTGTGTTTGCAAAAAATGAATGAAATCTCCCCTAACAAGCCCTCTGAAGCAGCGATGTATGCCAGTGGATGTTAACTGTAATTAGGCTCAGGAATGTTTACAGTAATTATGCACCACCATCATCCTATATTCTCCCAGAAAGCATAATTAGCTGCTGACACATTTGTGCAATCATCAGAACCCTGCCTGCAAAATGCTCGCATGTAAAGTTTTAAAGGAGCGTTCATAATGAAAACATGTGTCTCATGATATTTACATTTACCTCCAGTTAACCAGAATTTAACTTGAAAGGACATGATTACATACCGAGCTGTAAACAATTGCTCATTACCATGGAATTTATAATGATACCAAGCGTGTACCATGGTTTATACCTATGCTTTTGCTTTTCCTGACATTTCATAATAGTGCATATGACAATATTGTATTTGCAAATAAATGAATAGAAATATTTGGGGCATCGCTACACTCTACAGCCCTTTTTAGACTGATTGGGCTTTCCTGCAAATTTGCACAACTTCTGTCTTTTTTCAGCATTGGCAGTATAAAAACAAAATAAGGGAGTGCAGCAAAATGCCGCCTACCTACTTTTGTTTATACAGAATGTGCCTTTTTCGGGGCAATGGGGGGTGTGAGCAAGTAACAAAACATGTAGCTCAGCGTGTGACGTAAACAGTGACGTGGGAGGGAAGCCGCGGCTGGTCAGTCCTTCGGCGATTCTCTCGTAAGTCGGCCCGTCCTTCACCGTCCCCGTCATCTGACGGTTAATGGCCTCTTCGTTTGCGAGGACAAGGAGGGCGCGCAATTCCTTGTCACCCCAGTTGCTCATCTTTACAGTGTCTGTCAGGTTTGTGTTTCCCTCTTGCTACTAGCTGCTCGCTAATTCCTGCTATCAGCTGTTTCCTCTTTATCCACCGCCAGTGGCTCGCACGTGCGGCGTCATCAACAGCTCCTCCCACAAGTCTTCAACAGCCCCTCCCGTTGCGGAAGGCCGCCTCGTTCTGTTTAAGCTAAAAGGGTGTCGCCAATATGTCTACCCTACGAAGAGGAATACTGGGCACCTCGGATCAACTCGCCAATCTGGCTCTGTGTGTCTAAACACTCGCAGCTTGTCGGCAAAACGGTCCAACATTCACGGAAAATCTGGCAGTGTAAAAGGGGCTTATGAGTCAGATCCACCTTACCTCCAGTCTGAATGTGATCAATTCTGGTTTCAAAAATCCAAGATGGCAACGACCAAAATGCCAAATTCAAGGCTTCAACAGCAAACTAATGGGTGATGACATGGGAACTACTAAATGTCATACAGTCTATGGTTAGCATACTAACAATTGCTAACTAGCACTGAAGACAAATCACAGCTGAGGCTAATGGGGATGTTGTTCATAAACCAGAGTTTTGGGTTATGGTTAGAACAGTTTAAATGGCTCAACAGTGGCTCATAAAGGTTGTTACAGTTCATCCTGTCAGGGAGTTTCATGACATTAATCCAGCAGCTGTTGAGACAAAAGCCAAAAATGTCAACCTGCTAGTAGGGCAAGACAATCACTTCACTATGGTTATGGTTTGGTTAGACAGCAAAAACTACTTGGTTTAGGAAGGGACATGGACTCCGTCAGATCATTACATTTGTAATACAAGTCGCACACTGCTCTGTGGGAACCTTGCAAGTGAAACTCTTCATACTTTTTTATGTCAATTTATTATTCAGAAATATTCTGTTAGCTGGTTTATTGATGGAAACAGCGGAGTCAGTCAGTCAGTGGTAAGAAATCAAAGGTTCATGTAAACAGATTAACACTCAAGACCTTAAGCACAGTGCGTCCAATCACTGGGTGACTCCATGCATGCAGATGTAGCCGGTGTTTGCCTTTGTGTCAGTTTACATTGATTTTACATGAATGGCCTTTGAAACATTTGTTCCAATAAGGCTCAATAGCAGGAGTACGCAGGGTCAGGGATTAATTTCTCTTTCTGTGAGAAAAGAGAACAACGTGATCTAAAAGGAAAATATTTTGGATAGATGTTGGTCGCAGTTAGGTAAATGTATTAATGGTGACTCTGCTCTGTGAGGCCACAAAGTGTGTGTGAGTGGACATGAGGACAGACATGAAAACTGTTTGAAAATCATTTTATGATCTGACAAATCTATGGCTAAGACAATGAATCCTATGACGACTGGACCCAGAGATTTCGTGCTGTCTTGTTGAACTTTACCGTGTCATGCTGTTCCACTTTAAATAAGCAACAATGTGATATTCAGTGACCCAGTTCCACCTTTTCTGTGGGAAAAATGGTGGATATATTTCTTTATGTGCATCCATAGGACCATATACTGGCATACAGATACTGTAAGAAAACTACACACACAAAACTAGGTCTAAGACCACATCTGAGAGCCTTTGTCAGGTTTGTGCTAAAAGCAACCCACTTTTACACACACACACACACACACACACACACACACACACACACACACACACACACTGTAAAGCAGATCTAGGAGCATGGCTTCTTCACTTTGTGCTCTGCAGGGTTTGTCTGCTGCTCTAATCATTTGGTTCCACTGAGTCTCTGTTAGCGCAGCGTTAGCCTACATACAGTATGTCTAATTCTTCAGCCTTTAGCACATTGGCCTCATTTCACTGTGGGTTGAAAATTGATTTCTATGGAGAAATGTTGCTCAACAGTTTGTGCTTTCAAACCCGTTTTTTTAACACATGAAGTAGGACAGCAAACACTGTTGGGTGCTCCAATAAAACATGTTGTAGTTTTTGTGCAGGCTAAACTTTTAACTCCGTGGTTCCAAAGCTAAAGGAAAAGTTTTCCACTTTTATTTGTGTTTTAAGCTGAAACACAATCGATTCCTAACAGTAACCAAGTGATGTTTGTGCCGAAACTTAACCACGTGTTAACCACAGAGCTGTCACAACATGAAATCAAGAATTGAAACATAATGACATATAACACGGTCTCTGTCCGAAGCTGTCAAATACTGGCGCTTGATCAGTGACTTCCAGCGTCAGACACCAACGAAAAAGCTGTCTTTTCATACTGACATGACACGCAGCTGGTCGCCATTATTCTGTTACGCAGGGGGAACACGGCTGGTCGACAACGTCCAGTGTTCGCTTTGTTTGAATGTCCTAAATCCTTTTTTTTTTGCCAAAGAAAAAGGTGCAATGTGAAGATTTACTTTGCCGATTGCGTTGATCCGCCTTGGGTAAATGCAGGTGTTATCCCTCACTAAGACTAGTAGTAGTAGTAGTAGTAGTATAGTATTACACTGTTGCTGACATATTAATGAGTCAGTACTTTGTAACTCTCTGGACAGGGTGGATGTTCCTTCTTATGAGTCATTTTACTTGTGATGAATTTTAAATGCAGAACTTTCACTTGAAGTTAAGTATTTGTTCATTGTTATTACGAAGTACAAGATCTGAATACTTCTCCCACTTAATGTCAACCACTTGCCCTCCTGTCTTTCTCCTTGTCCCCCTTTTCTCTCCTCTCCTCTGGTACTCTCTCTCTCTCTCTGTCTAGTTCTTTCTATTCCCATCTCTCCATCTGTCCGTCTTTGCCACTACAGCCTCACCTGTTCTTCCTGGCTGCTGCTCTCTTATGGCTTCTCGGCTCATACCTTTAATGTCATGATCTTTAGCAGCCAATGATTTTCAATAGCGAAAGGTGGCCTGACCTTTTCGTCAAAGCCCTCTCTCCAAACCCTCCTAGTACAAGGAGGCAGGTTGTTGTGAGAATCGGGCTCCTGGCTTCAGTCTCTAGTGACAGCAGGATGTGAACTGTATACAAAATGTTTGGGAAAATGGCTCATTATATGAAGAAGACTTTAAGAAGGGGAAAAGCCAAGTGAAAGTATGGACCTGTAATCAATTTTTAATCGTGTGAGTCACACGGGGTGATTGAAATTTTGAATTTCTTTCCATAGATACTGCTCCAAGATGCAGACAGCAGCAGTTTTCAAGGGGGGAAGCTCTTACAAACCCACTGCACACAACCTGCCCTGCCAACACCAAACAGCAAGTTTGGAAATTAAATTTTTGGCCACCTGCACAGAGGCTGGTGGATTCCAAAATGTACTAGCCACCCAAAAGATTACCATTGTTTTTTGGCTCGTAAGTGATGCAAATCTAGCAGCTACATACATATATCACCATCATTTGGCTGGTGACTGGTGCTAATTTCCAACCCTGCCAAGCAGTAGACAGACTAAGTAAGGGAGCGATCACACCGAGATGAAACGCTAGAAACGCAATGCCAGTAAAACCATTGTTTTCCTATGATACGGCGCGTCTGACTGACATTCAAGCGTCTTTTTAGACGGGCCTTTCTCCAGCGTCTTTTTAGACGCGCGTAGATGCTGAAAAGTCTCGTGTCGCAGTCCAGGCAGTGGTCAAAACCAGTAATCTCTGTCAAAAACAGTCTGAGGTCCGTAATGCAAAATCAGTTGTCAGTAGGAGAAATAACTTTCAAAAAAACAGGGACGGTAGGCTACACAGAGTAAACACAAGTGACGGCGACAGTAACAGTTACTGAAAAGTGATATTATTTCAGAGGCGTGTGTTTTGATTTGTTTTGTGTTTTTTGCTTGTTTAGCAGTTGTTATTTTGTTAGAAACATGCAAACTGACTTGCATCAGGAGTAAAGGTGTTGATAATTACTGTACACTGGGTAGTAATTCATACCTTAGAATTAATAATTTTGGTATTGGCCCAAATATAAAGTGGTCCTTTGGAGATTAAGAAATTAGTCCCTCCTCCTTTTCCATTTGCTGTTTTTGGAATTAAAACCTTTCAGACCAGTCCTGCTGGGAATGATTCCTGGAGTTATCAGTCCAAAGAGAAGCCTTCTCACTCAGATCTCTCTCAGATTTGTGTAGCTTGTCTATCAATCACTTGCCAGGCTCTCTGATTTTCTCCAGCAATTAGCATTTTTCTGACTGTATTTTTTCCTTTTTAGGGTCCTCATCATCTGTGAGAACTGTAATTTTTGACAGTTTGACAGATTAGTCGGTGAGCGCTGTGTTTCTGCCGTAAAGATGTCTGAAGAGATTTCAGTCTATTTTGACTCGTCAGGAATTTATTTTCTTTAAAATCAGAACCATCAACATTACAAAGCCACAAACAATTCAGACTGCAACACTCTCATCAGGAGCTAATGTCACACCGGTGCTCTCCAGAACTATATCCTATATCTGGCCCAATACAGTGCTGCACACAAATTATTAAAATGATAATGTGGCAAGCTCAGCCAGCAGCTGAAGCTGGCCAACACATAGGAACCAAGTGTTGGGATGTCCAGTGAGCCCTGTCAAACTTCATCATCTAATTTGATGGACATGTGGAGCATCAACTGTCTGAAAAGATAAAGTCAGGGGAACAAAAACAAATTAATGTGATAATTAATCTGAGAGGAAACATGTAGCTCGGCAGTCACCTCTACATGAAAGCACAGCTGCTCCGTGCGCAGTATCACTTGTTTACAACCAGCCGGCGCCACAACAACCTTGAGCCTCAGTTTCTCCTGCTGCAACAACATTTTATGTGAGTGGATGACTCCAATAATTTTGAGGCCATGATTTAGTAATTTGAGGGCATTAATTATTAAATCGAGGTTATGAATAAGTAATTCGTGCACACTAATTATCGGAAAATGTTACCCTTGATACCTGCTGAGCTCCAAATGATTGTGATGTGTTTAAATAGTATTTCTGACCTCCGCAGTGGCGGCTGGTGTAGTTAATAAAATTATGACTGAAATGCAATTCTAGACAGAAAAGAGAACGATGAGGAAAAACAACCCAACTGAGAGAAAAGGACTGGCAACAGGAAGACAGAGAGTGTTTACCGATTACTCACCAGTGTTTATGTCTGCTGCCGTCTGATTACCACTAATGGACCTGTGGTTAGTCATGTCGGCCTACCACAGATTTACTGTACTACAGCGTCACAAATGCTTCTGTCTGCCTCCAGTAAGACAATTAAATAAACCTAATGAAGATGCTCGTAGTTGACTCTGTTCTCTTTCAAAGAAAAGAGCAACACTTCATAAGGTAAGACGCTGGAAGTTAAGTGCCATCACTGTGGTGGCAAAGCTGCACTCAACACATGAGTGAGTTGTTGAAGGTCATTTGTAAATGTGGAAGTTATTCAGTCTCAGACGACTTGTCTTAAATTGATTATGACACAGCCTTTAGGGGAAAATAATATTAACATACCGCTTCTTTTGAATGTTGGCCAGGAAACAATGGATTCACCCAACACATTCTCGCGGGGCGGCTGTGGCTCAGGAGGTAGAGTGTGTCGTCCAATAATTGGAAGATCAGTGGCTCAATCCCCGGCTCCTCTGGTCCGCATGTTAAAGTATCCTCGAGCAAGACACTGAACCTGGTGGCTGTCCCGTCAGTGTGTGAGTGTTAAAAACTGAGTAGCATGTGACATCTCGGCATTGGCCACCAGTGCATGAATGTGTGTGTGAATGGGTGAATGTGACTCGTGCAAAGCGCTTTGAGTGGTCAGAAGACTTTGACACTTTCGGAATGAAACCGGGTTAATTTACCAGATAGCAAGAGAGATGCAGAGTAGAGGCTCACAATGCAACCTGTGTATGCACAAATTTTAACTTTATTCTTCTTTTTCTTTAACTGTCTTTTTATTTCAATCTTGGAGAAGCTGATTACAGCACAGATCATAAACTTTGGCTAGTCATCTGTTAAAACTGAACTAGATTTAATTAAAAAGTTTTGGATTATAACTATTGTTTTGACATCATTTGATATTTTAAACATGTAAAACACACAGTAAAACCTCACTTACAGTATGGTGTTTCACTGCAGTTATGACATCTTGTTTATTTCCACCTCCAGATTCATCTATAGTTGGCTGGTCAGGTAAAAAAAGGAAAAAACCCTTTTATTAAACACACTTCACTGGGCGTCTCTATTAACATCAAATGGCAGACTTTGGCTTTGTGGTATTTCAAAGCCAAATTACACAGTAGTGGTGACAGTTAAAAGCATGAAAATTACCGGTGTCCTTCAGAACTCTCTGGTCTGTCAATCTGCACAGTCAAATTATCATAGGTGTGTAAAAGAGGAATGAAAAAAAAAAACCTGTCACGCTTTTAACCAGAGCAATATGCTGATGAGCATGTCTTCAAATTGTTCATATCTTGGAGGTGCAGTGGAAATAAAAGAGAAGAAGAAGACTGACGAGTTGATGAACAATGGAGTGGTGTTGGTCGATATGAAGAAAATCAAATGTGACAATCATTTTGACCAAATACCTTAATATCGATATTGCGGTGATATTTTGGGGTTTCTTATTGGTGCTTTAACAAACTATTTACCCAGTCACAGTTTTGATAAATAATCAGTGATGTGGATATGACGAATAAGGGAGGCAAATATAACCGCTAGAACAATTTGTTAAGTCCAGAAAATTACATCAATTTACTGCAATGCAACCTTTAAAATGATATTATCCAAAATTTAATTGGCATGAACTGATTTTCTTCTTCTAGTCGTGTACAGGTAGTTTGCGTTTCTTCGCAGCAGGACCGCAGTTGACGGCGAACTGGGAATGAATTTGGACTTTGAAAATGAAATTAATTTAATTAAAAATATCACTCAAAACCTTACTTTTTGGGGGGTTTAATTTTGACTCTTCAGTTAGGCAGGGAATACATATTTTAAAGGTCGTGACTATTAAACCTTGTAATAGGCCAACCTCCCACTCATTGAGTCTTTTTTTCTGACAGAAAAGACAGATCTGGCAGAGATGACGCCTGACAGAATTGACAAAAAGTTCTATATTTATTAGTTTCACAGCAGTCATAACGAGTAGCCATTTTATTTTTCAACGTCTATGTTGTGGAAGTATGACAGATGTGACAAAAATCTTGGACACATCTTTAAGGGCCACCATTTTCATAAAAATACAGTTTAAACATGAATAAAACATGACAGATTTACACCAGTGTTTTCAGTACGTAGTAGAGATGCACCGATACAGATCCCGATGCTGTGGCTGTGAGTATCTGCCAATACCCGACACCGATCCGATACCATGGGTGACCTAAAAAGCTATATACCTTTACATATAGAAGAGAAAAGACTAGAGGCATCGGGCGATGATGACTACACAGTTCCTTCCTAACAAAAAATGAAACAAGATGAAACAGATTAATGCAATGATGAACTATTTATTCTTAACAAAAATAAACAATTGTGCAACAGCAGTTGTGTGAAATACCTCCACACAGCAGATTCTCTCCTTCGCTCCATGATGCATGACGTAGCTCACGTCACAATAGATTTAAAGGGAAAGGATCGCCTCAGGTATAGAGGGAATCGCCTTGTTGTTCTTGAGTTTAGCTATATGTATATATCTCACATTTTTCATGTCACTATGTCACCGTTTAGACTAATCTGATGTTTGTAAAGTTTATAAACGCAGTGATTGAACAAACATCACTATTTCTGTGTGCACGTTTTGTAATTAATAACATGGTTATCATAGATTATCTGGGCCAACCGTTAGCTGTTATGATATATAGCTAAACTCTGCTGGTTTTCTACCCAGAAGTATTTGTAAACAACAAGGCGATTCCCTCTATAGGTTGCATTTTCTGATACCAGATCCATCTGTTTTGTTGATATCGGGGTTGATATTTGATCCAGATATCGGATCAGTGCATCCCTAGTATGTAGTGTTAATTTTATATTTTGAAGGCTTTTAACACATTATTTAATTGTCTGAGACAAGAACGTTTTCTGGCACAGGGTAAATTTAAAGTTTACTCAAAGCAAACTAAAATATTTTATAAATCATGTTTTTTTCATACATATAAATCCTTCACAAATAATGTTTCACCCCAGAAAGAAAATAGTATGTTGATAAGTTATAGTTTTAAGTTTTTTGTTTGTTTGTTTGTTTGTTCTTTTGTGGGAGTTGTCCTTATTCTCAAGAATGAGTGTTCTATATACAAATTTAAAGCAAAATTAATATTCTGTTTGCCATATTATCATCATCATCATCATGGCTTGCCTTTTTTTTCTATTGCCATATTTTTTTCTCGACTTATACATTTCAGTATTTGTTAGGAAAATTCTCTCCGTCAGCAGCCTGCCCCAGAGTCTTACTGCAGGTCTCTGTCCAGCTCCATCCTCTTTATAACACCTGAGGGTGTAATATCACCTACTGACAGCTATAATATTCTCTCTTCTAATAACTGTAATGGCCACGTTAATGCTCTAATATTAGAGATGAATGGCTTTGATGTAGAAATACTTTTTTTTTCTTTATGTCAAACCATCCCCTCTTTATTTCTGTCTCAGTACACCCTGCTCTAATGACACCATCAGCAGCTGTACTATTAATATTTCCTAATTGTAGAATTGCAGAAAAACTTCTAAACAACAAAGTGGTCCTTTGATTTGACCACTGACACTGATAATTTGTTATATTTCCATGTTCTAACAGCAGGACTTGAAGCTCAGCAGTGTCACTCTTTCTTTCATTTTGTCAGCAGTGCCATTGTGTGTCTTGTCCTGTGTAAAGAAAATGGGATTGTAAATCAAATTCTTAAATGATGTTTATTTTTCTGGGTTTTATCACGTCCCTTCAAGAGTTTTGAACTTTTCAAAGGTCTGCTATTTGCAAACTGCATTGATCCATTATCAGTGCGCGAGGGTCCATGTTATTAAGTCTGGCATTAAAGGCAAATGTCAGAGGGATTACAGCCCCAAAGCTCAGGTACTGACTCACCGTGGCAATTAAGATAAAAATGAATGTATTTTTACTGTTCCACCGAGCTGCTGTCTGGTTGGCCGGGTCTCATCAGTCTCACTGCGCCTCATTATGTTCACTGAGATTCACAGAGATCGAGTACAGCACAAAGAGACACTTCATGGTACAGTATGTGCTGTGCAGCGTGGATTATATAAGCGTATCGTGTCCTATAGTAAAACAAAAACTTTCACCACTGGAAGGCCTGAAAACTAGCTCGTTTGGGACATACCAAGGAAGGACAGACAAAGGAGAAGTGGATTATGCTGCAGGAGAGTTTTGCTAAGTTTTTGCGGATGTTCACCACTGGAAGCCATACTGTGAATCCAAGCTGACTACAGCTGCCGGCCATCAGTTAAAAGGAAGCTACAAACTGAGAGCCACCTTTCTAGTCAGCTGGAGACGAGCGTTTGATATTCAAAGATAGGATTTTGGTGGAGTATCCCTTTAACAGTCCAATGAACAAGAAAAAAGGAAGGGGAGATAGAAAGAAAGATGCTCACAGAGAGAGAAACTGAAAGAGAAAGAAAGCCGGACGAATTAGACGCAGACAGATAGTGATACTGAGTAAAGAAGAAAGATTGAAAAACAGAGAAAAATAAAACCAGAGGAGAGACTAACGGAGAGAGATGAAAAGAGAGATTGAGAGTGAAAGAGTTATCCACACGCTGAATATCCAGGTCACTTCAAAGTGCTAAGAAAACCCAAAAGCAAAGTCTCGTCCTGGGCAGACGGCCAAGTCTGACCTGCCCCTCCACTCCTTCCATTAACACCCCTCCCCTGACTGAAAAAACTGCAGGAGATTTAGTGCAACTGCAGAAAGTGTATATTAAACATTGGCAGCTTAAATACGGCCCCCCATTAACACCTCAGAAGTGGATTATGAATCACCAATAACGAAGCGGCCTAATTTTTTCTTGTTCCCGAGTTATCAGTCATTGTTTCCATCAAAGGTTTATAGGCCCCAGGAGGGGACAGCGCAGAAGAACTTGGCCCCACCAGAGTAATTGGAAGTTGAGAGTTGAATGTGAAGTGGAATTAAGTTTTGGAAACAGAGAAGATAGTGAGAGGAAAGAAAGGAAGGCAGGAGGCACTGTTCCAGAAATATTGGTCTGCGTGTGAGACTTTTATGTTGTCATTTCAATCACAAGAGCAGGAAGATAACTTGTTGCTGCAGCTCGGGAGAAAAAAAATCATTTCATTTGTTAGATCATCCATATTTAATGTGTGGAGCATAAATTAATCTTTTGTTATTTGATATTTTTACAATCAACTTCTGCCTGAGAGTGCTGCAGGAGCAAAAGAATCTGAAGTCGTGTGGATTTTAGCCGTAGAAGTAGGAGATACAGGATGGCAAAACAAAAGAAAGTGCTGATATCGTATCTCAGCCCACAAAGTTAAATGTATAAACGGTAAATCTGAAAACATGAACATGGCCCCAGAAGGGTTAAACCTCAATGGACCTCAATCAGCTGTTTGGAATTTAAAACCAAAACATCTCAGGATTCAAAATGTCCCAAAGAGACTTAGTTCGAGGCAAAGTAAAGGTGTCAGAATTGACGAGAGACTGTCAAAGATCAACGCTCCGTTGTAGTGGAGCGCGGGTCAGCTTGTTAGAAAACATCTCTGGTATGTCTGAAACAGCCTGTAAAGCCAAGAACGAGTTAAAAACTCCTGTGGAAGTTAGCAGTGTCATTGATTACGAGACCCATAAGCCAGTCTGGCTGTTGATTGGCTCTGTAACCCCAGGCTGTAAAGCAGGCCCGCCCCAGGTCCTCATTGGCTATTGAAGCCCATTAGGAGAGTATGTAATCTCCTATTGGCTCATGTGAGGTGTCAATCAAAAGGTCAGATGTCAGCTATAGTGGTGAATCAGCATATTTACCTGCAAACGGGAGTTGCTGCATACAATAAGAGGAGAAATATGAACATTTGAAACAGTGGAATGGTAGTTTGTGAGTAACTGTGGATGTGATCATCTATTGGGACTCAATATTTTTGCTGGATTTAGATCCTCTGGACCTTTTTTTGGAAAATAAGTTATCTATTGATTACCATAAGACATAATAGGTGACTTATAACTGTTTGTTTTTGTTTTGTTTTCAGACGATATGTCATGAGTAAACCACTAAAACGCAACAAATACAGCAATTGTTGAAATATCGTAATCATCAAATAAAATTGTCCAAGGACCCGTGGATGGGACGTCACATTGTTTTTAGTGACAAAGCAGTGTTCTGAGTATATTGTTAAATACTTACAGGAACACTGTGCTATAGTAGACCTACAATTGTAACCGCAAGCAAAGATCTCTCTCCACACTGAATACGTTAAATATGCACTTCTGTTATGTCGTGTAAACAAACCACTGAGCGCTTGAGATCACACTTAAGATGTAACCACTTAAAAGATGGGTGAGGACTGTCTTCTGACCTGTGCGTTACTTATCTACTCTCTTCACTGTCAAGTCTCCAAATTTACCCTTTCAAATTTCCAAGGAGCGTTATCAGCAGTCATAAACCAAAATGCTTCGGGACACAGTTGGATAAATCTACAACCAATCAGAACGACAGGGCATGTGACATAGCGCTGAGTGACACACAAATGTAAACAGACGGCACTGTGCAGAGATGAGCTGTGATGATGAACCATCATAAATGCCTCACTAGCGCTGCTCTTTACTAAGCTAAATTTATGCTCGCCGCAGGGTTCCTGGCGTGAGGGTGTGTCAGCCAAGAATGACGTCATCATGTTTTTTGTGTGAAGGGGAATTAGACTCGATTTCTCAGGCTACACACTTGCCTAAAATACTCACATTTAATCACGTCAGAAATAAAAAATGATACCGTAATCAAGGATATAAAGAATCCACTGACTGTTTACAAAATCAATCTTACATTATCATAGTATATAAGTAAATTAACACCCACAAGAAAACAAATCCATTTACGCCTTTCATTGAAGACTCCTTGGCCCCTGAAGTCCACTGGCTTTTCTAAAGATAAAGAAGAATTGAGTAATTTTGTTTCCGGACAGGGAGTGTTTCTTCAGATACAGGGTGAGTTTTTGCTCAGCAGTTGAAGAAGTATTTGTTTAGTCACTGTTATTGATCCTCAAACCCTATCAACCCTCTGCAGATGGGGATTTTGTGCTGCTGGACAGAAAAAAATCTTACTTATTGTTCCTTTAAAGCAAAGCAGGCTGAGGCTGAATTAATAAAGTCAAAAGGCAGGAAGGCAGGGAGACAGACAGACAGACAGGTAATCAGATGGCTGGTGGTATAGTTCGGACAGGCGAGCAGACAGTCGCATTACTGCAGACACAAACAGTCGGATAGGGTAATAGGCAGACAGACAGGCAATCAAGCAGCCGCTCCGGAAGGGTCAGTTAATCACGGAGGGATTTCCTGAGGACAGAGCGGTCCGAACGGAGTGTCTCTAAAGGGCTGTGTCGTCCTGTGGACCGCAGCGTGCTGGGCGGGGAATTCCTGCAGTCACGCTACTATGACTAAGAGGAGAGGGGTGTGTCACAGGAGGCCTCTGAGAACGTATCCTAAGAAACACAAAGAGTGTTTTGCATTTTCTTGATGTCAAAGTGGTGACACAAAGGTAATCATGGCACCTCCCTCACTGAGGTTCCTCACACAAACAGTGTTCCTAGTACAGTTTCAATGCATATACGCTTAAGTTTTTAAATGTGTTGATACAAACGTGCAACATGGAAGGTCTTTTAACAGGATAGGAAGCTTACAGAAAACTGGAAATTGCACCGAGAACTCCACTCTGTGCACTGAAACACAAATTCAGTGCACTATTTTAAATCCCTTAAAGAAAATAAGGGCCCAGAAAAACTAAACTGGCTGACCGTTGTGTCACCTTGTGTCTTCTGTGTCTCGGCCAAAAAAGCCAACAGCCAACTGTGTATGTTCTGTGCCTGTGTGAGAGGAAATAACTCTCCATACCAGCAAGCAGCTTGCTAGTTAGCAAATTAGCACAGCACAACCCCATGTTGAAAGATCGAAGAATATTTACCGCGCCAGTGAGCAGCACCACAAACTTTAGCCATTTTGTTTACTTTCCTCACTTCTGTTTCACATCTCATGCATTGAGCTTAACTGCCAATCAGAGAGATTTTGCTGCACTTTCAGTTCCGATGCCATGTCAACATACTGAGTCGCCAACAACAGCCATCTAGTGCCAACGGTGTGGCTGCAAAATTAGGACAACAGATCACACACGGCCTGACATTGGCCTACAGTCGGCTTGGTGTGTCAGGGCCCTAACACAGATAACACACATATAATAATGGATGGGCTGAGTCGCAGCATAGAAAAACAAAATACAGGACTTGGAATGAAAATTTAAAGAGGCGCTCATCAATATTTTTTTAATAAATAAATAATAATAACAGAGAGTAATCACTCAGCTCTGCAGTTCTTGAGCAACTTGATCATGGAAGATAGTCTATGGCAGTTTGTTACCTGTGTCCCTGATGCTGTGCCTCTGTGCTTACTCACTCTGTTTCTCAAAATATTTTTAAATTTGATGTTATTCTATCATCACAACTCAAAGGAAACATCCTGTCACCATAAATGGAAATGAGACACCCAGACAGGCTTGTACTGTTAATTTGACAGTAATGTTCTTCTCAGATAATGACTTCCTAGGGAATGAGCGTTGGTATGACACACACTCACAAATACAATACAGGCATACACACAGCTGCATAAAGACAAGACAAACACAGGATCATGCCAACACAGTCAGAACACTTACAAAAGATAAAACAGAAACACACACAACTGCAGACACATTCAATGGAGGGCAAGGAAATCCCAGAGGTCAGCCATTTTGGCTCTGCTCATGTAATCAAGGTGGAGTTTTCCATTCTGTGGAAACACTGTAAATACAGTAACCAGCTGAATGCCAGTAAGTGTTAGCCTGAGGTGTTATGGAAATTTCCATATTATAGCCTGATATAACACACAATCAACTTTCACTGTTAACGCAACATTTTGGGAAGTATGTTTAATTGCTTTTTTCACATTGAAACCTTGTACAGGTGCTAGTTAGTCGGTGCACTTTTGGTCCCGCCGTGTTTTTTCTCCACATCTTACACATCTGTTGTTGTGTTTTTTTGATCTGCCTAAAATACACTTCTTCCGGACTTAGTGAATGTGATGTAGCCCCACTATGTTTCCTGTGTTTGCTGTGAAAATAAGCTCTAAACTAAAAATAGTAGCATTTATGTTTGTTTCTTTCAATAAAACTGAATTAAACTCATGTAAACATAAATTAATTGTATTGTACTGGAAAGCAGAACTTCTTGCAAACTAAAGATTATGTGTAGCCACTCTACAGTCAGAAATCTTTCATCAAGCTCAGTCAAAATGTGAAAAAATATACATATAAGTTGAGATTAATCGTTCTTTGATAAGCTCTTTTTCTGTCTTTGCTTGCTATTTGACCCTTGCCTCCTACCCATGATGATATTTGTTGTTAATCATCCTTCTTTTGTAACTCGCCTGTCCCTCTACAGGCAAGTGTGTGTGTGTGTGTGTGTGTGTGTGTGTGTGTGTGTGTGTGTGTGTGTGTGTGTTTGAACTCCTTTCTCTCAACCATCATTGCCTTCTTAATGAGGCTTCACCTGTCCTCAGTCCTTTCTGGTTGAGAACATTTAGTGCTGCATTGTGGTCAAACAGTAGTCATGGCTGACAGGGGAGATGTGGACACACACACACACACACACACACACACACACACAGACTGACTGATTGAATGTCACCGCCTTGTGTGTTGTTGGCTGTTAGAATAATAGGAATGTCAGTAATGGTATGACTGTGCGGGTGTTACGTGAATGGGTGTTGGCATAAGGAATGTATGAATAACAGAGTGAATGTGTGTCTGTATTTGATTTAAATCCGACCTCTGCATCACTCTACAAATTCAAACCTTTTTCAGATTTTTGTTGGTAATATGGAGGTTTTCAGGAGCACTTGAATCCACATTTCTTCTCCCCTGCTGGGGGCTGATGGCAGGTACTTTGAGAAGATGATGGCACCATTTCCCCCATTTTGTCTCCTGCCAGTTTAGTGCCTTTCCCTCAGCTCTTGAATTTTTCATAGCTTTGTTTTTTGCCAGCACAATGGATCATGCGGGATTGTTACGGTCTGATGAAAACCTGCTCCATTCAGGGGCATTTTGGTGCCATTTGAATGTGACCTTGGAGTCTCACAGTTTCTCTCCATCCTACTGTCACTCAAAATGTCACAAATCCTTCTGGTGGCTCACAGGGTGCCACATGAAACACCTAAAGGATTAAATGAACTCCCAAGACTGGAGCAGGTAGCGATACCTAAACCAGATCAGTGGGTGTTATCTAATCAGTGGCTGGAGCTCAGCCTTTGAAGTGAACCCTTTTGGATGTACATGCCAAGCAGTGGCATTGAAAGTTAGATTTGTTGTTGGACATGGTGTTCCAGCTGAAGGCGTTGATGGACTCTGGGCAGCCTATGTGTTGAAGCTGGTGTTGGTGTAGGATTTCCTGAAGGGAACACTCAGGCCTGTGACAGTGACCGTTGTGACCTTAGGAACAGGACGCAACTTTCACTGCTCTGAACTGAATAACAAATTGCAGGTTATTTATAGTACATCAGTGCACTTTCAAATACACTCAAAAGTTATGTAATATATCTATAATAACCTAAGCAAGTTTATGTCCTTCAGTGTGGATACTGCAGATGGTATAGAGTTCTAGTGAGCAGCACGACTAATTACATTCGTAATGATAGCACAGATGTAACTAATGACATTGACAGCACAATGTGTGTCACTAATAATATCGCTGACAATTAAAGTCTGGATGTAACTAATCATATTAATGGTAGCAAAGGTGTAACTAATAATAAAGTTATTAACGCATCTAGTGGTGAGATTGCAGATTGCAGTCAACTGAAACTAAGCCCATGTGCAAAGCGTGTACGAGAACTACGGTGGGGGCCAGAATTTGGTTTGTTCATTCTGGGCTACTGTAGAACAACATGGCAAACTCTCATAAAGGGGACCCACTTTATATGTAGATAGAAATGGCTCGTGAGACCATTCGGGGATTATAAAGTAATAAAAATGTAGTTATGCATATTTTATTCTATTTCTGCCAATATATCCCCCTAAAGTCTACACACTGGACTGGATTAAATAATGACAGTAAGTGCCCCATTGAGTCCATGTTGAGGTAGGATGTATAATACCAGTGCTCTGGAACTGGAACACATTAATGGGAAGCAGACATTATTGATGACTGGTTAAACCTTTTATTTAAATGTTGCAAATATAATATGAGCAATAAGTTTGTTTCTGACGGAGCATATGGAGGATAAGGCGTAGCAGTGGTATGTAGACCTTTGATTTAAAATAAAATTGTTACTCACTCACCTGGATAAACTGTCAACATTCAGTGAGCGGCGCTATGGCAGGTGTCACAGTACACGACATTTCACAGGAGGCAACTGATGATATTTGGAGACATAACGATCAGATGTCATTGAGAAGTAACCAAAAGGGCCTAAACTACGCATTGGAGGGATATATTCATCATTTTATTGTTGAGAAGGTCGATGAAAAGCTTCAATTACAAGCCAACATTTACAGGTCACAGTGTTACGCTTGTGAAGCGCATCTGGTTGCCGTCACCATCAAAGACAACAAGTTAAAGTGCCACTGAAGTTAAGGTTTTTGGCTCAGAATATGAGAAAAGGATAACGGCCTTTTTACCATCTTTACCAAGAGTGTCTCTCCGTTAGTTTGCTGCTACAGTATTTACACTGAATCATTCAGCATAACGTTTGCCAACCTTTGTTATCTCTGCCATTACAGATAAGTTCATATAACTTTATATTTCTTTCCAGCAAAGTGACAATATGTTGCCTCAAACACAATGTTGACTTACCTTAGAACAGATGTAGACATCATTGTTAATCGTATTCACGTTGAGTTGATGTTGTGGTCTAACGTTACCACACAACTTTATCCAAAGGAGACACTTTTCTCGCTTGAGATGTGGTTTAAAGTGTAAAAAATACGCCTGGTCGCCCAGCCTCTCAGGATACCTTGTGTCAGAGCTGCATGTACCCCATGCTCACCGTTTGACCATTTTTAAACTGCAAATCTCAGAAAAAGCTCATAAAACAGAACAAAACTATCTTTCTGTAATGCATTTCAATGGACGTCCAGGCAGAGAATGTCCCAGTGTGTGGGAATGGCTATACGCACTGTGATTGGCTCATCGTGTTTGAGAGCAGGACTTATCCATAGGTCAATTCATCTCTGGAATACATACAGGATGGACCTGGGAGCCCAGTGTTCATTGCATGTGTGAAACCAAAAGTAAATTGAGTTATTTAAAAACAACACAGTGCACTACTAGTATGTGTATCATACTGTGCTTGTGATGGTGTAAGTGAAGTTATGTTATGTTAGAAACAACCTTTTTTTGTGAGCTTAACCATGTTTTTTTCTCAACATAATCACGTGCTTTGCTGCATAAACCTAAGAAATTAAGCGTTTTATAACCAGTGTTATTTATTTTGAAAAGACACAATGCATGTTACAAGTGTAAATTGACACACCGACCCTGAAGGTCAAAACTGCTGTGCAGAGCCACAGACAAGCGTCAGTATTTGACAAGTTGGGGGTGAGAATGTGTCGTATGATCAGTTTCTCAAAACAGAAATGGACAGAGACAGGTTTAGCTTCTTTCCCTCGCCATTGTCCTCATCTGGACTCAGAGGAGGATGTCAAACATTACACCAGCACAGGCCAACTGTCACACTTGGTGTCCAGAGGAATTTTGGAACAATGATCGCGCTGAAAGCCTGGTAATAACATCTCTGAACATGGTGCCAGGGGCTCTGCTGACCCTTGGCAATGTCCCCGGGTTTCCATCCACTGCCCAGAACAAAACAACAGAGAACGCTTTATTTATAGTGTGTGTCCACGAGTACAGTCGGAGGGGTCAGCTGTGGGGCGTCCCTGTGACTCAGCGGGATAAGGCGCCTGTTGGACTGTGCGTGAGATGCTGTACAGCTGCTTATTTTGCAATCAAACTGTAATAAAGTGCTTTGTTCACCCATTTGTAGGATTCCAAGGTAAAAGCAGCTTAGAAAAATGTAAGAAATCGTCAGTGCTGTAGTGTTGATTTTAACTTTAATGCATGAAGTTATTCTTGCTGAGTGATGCCCCTTACCTTAATTTCCTGTAATCTTAAATGATCTGAGGAAATTTCCTGAGCAGGCAGGGTGCTTTCGGTCTCAGCTTCGCTTACAAACAGGTGCAGACATTCACATCTGCCCAGTCCTAATACACTCCTCTGCAGCTGGCTATTCATCAAAAAGAAAACATGGCTGACAGTATGGTAATGTTCGGATTTTAGCATGGAAATAAGGATGAACTCTAGAAGAAGATAACAAGATGGCAAGAAGAAAGCAATCCATCAAGTAAATCCCCAAACAGCCATTTCTGCTTGTTATATCAACAACATTGGAGATGGAGCTGAATGGGCATTTTGTAACAAACGGCTCTCATCTATCAGTTAAGTGAACCAGTTGTTGCTTCAAACTTCATGCCTTCTTTACTGTGTGTCTTTTGGGGATTTTTTAACAACTTTTTTCTACCAATTTAGAATTCTTAATTTGATATGTAACACAGATATTTGTCTCTGCTATCTGTGCTGTTAGCCTGGACAGTGCTGCAGGCAGACAGGTGCTACGTCCATGACAAAATGTAAGGTTCATACATTCTTCCCTGACATAATTACCAACCAGAGGGACTTGCTGGTTCAGCAACAAAGTTGAGACCAAGCAGCAACCTCCAACGTTGAAAAATGAAGCCAGTGCAGAAGTGCAAAAAAACTGCAGTTCATTGAATGGCCACTTGAGGCTGGCTGCAAGAAAGAGTAAATCCCCAGACTCTTGTGTTAAAATGTCCAACTTTACAGTAGAAATAAACATGTTTACAGCCTGGTACAAAAAATGTTTCGGTCTCTTTAGCTAATTTCCCTATTCGTAACATCTGCAATGGGGAGAATTCTTTGATAACTTAATCATTTACATTTTATCATGGCCCAAATTTACACATATTTATGGCCATGGCTGCTTGAGTGAAAGGCTGTCTGTGAGACACTGCTACAGTCTATGAGTCTGATCCACCTCACACTCATCTAGAGCTCCAAAATATGGTCACTTCTGGCTCTAAAAAAAACAAGATGGCGACGAGTGAAATGCTGAACTCGAGGTTTCACAATGCCAGTCCACAATCCAATGGGTGATGTCACTGTGGCTCCATCCATTATTTATACGGTCGATGGTTGAGATGTGCAACATGTTGCAAAAAAGTTGGGACAGGAGCTTCTTTACCACTGTTTTACATCACTTTTTCTTTAACAACACTCAGTAAGCATTTGGAGACTGACGACACTAGTTGCTGAGCTTGGGAAGTAAAATTATTTCCCAGTCTTGCTTGGTATACGACTGTGTATATTAATCAAGTGACACACATTTTCAGTGAGAAACAGGTCTGGACTGCAGGCAGGCCAGTCTAGCACCTGCACTCTTTCACTATAAAGCCACGCTGTTGTAACACGTGCAGAATATGGCTTGGCATGGTCTTGCTGGAATAAGCAGGGACGTCCCTGATAAAGACATCGTCTGGGTGGCAGCATGCTGCTCCAAAACCTGTGTGTGACTTTCAGCATTCATTCACAAATCCAATATTGTGCATCCCTACCAAAAACAATTTAAAATGTTGACTTGTAAGACCACAACACACTTTTCCACTTTGTGTCAGTCCATCTCAGATGAGCTCCAGCCCAGAGAAGTCGGTGACGTTTCTGGATGTCGATATATGGCTTGCACTTTGCATGATAGAGTCTTAACTTGTATTTCTAGATGCAGTAACGAAGTGTGTTTACCGACAGTGTTTCTGAGCACATGTAGTAATATCCTTTATACAGTTTTGACAGTTTTTAATGCAGAGCAGCTTTAGGGGTCAAATGCCAAGATTCAGTGTTGTTTTTTAGCCTTGTCCTTTACATGCAGAGATATCTCTGGATTCTCTGAATCTTTCGGTGTTGAATGGATTGTAGATGGTGAAATCCTTAATTCCTTGCAATTGTGCTGTTTTTCACAAAGTGGTGAACCTCATGACTTCTGTGGTTGTGAACGATTGAGCCTTTTGAAGATGCCCCTTCCATACCCAGCCATGATATTATCATCTCTAACCAACTGACCTGTTTACCCGTGAAATATTAGTGTTTTTTGAGCATTCCACAACTTTGTCTTTGAAATGTGTTGTAGGCATCAAATTCAGAATGAGAGTTTTTCTACAGAAAGCTTATCACTTTGAACATAAAGTGTATTGTCTTTGTATTTATTTCAGTTGAATATTGATCAAAACAAATTGGCAAGACATTTGCATTCATGTCTTGTACTTGCCAACCTTGAGACCTCAAAAAAAAGGAGTATTTTGAAACCAAAGCTGGAGGGTCTAGAGGTCCTCCCTCCCAAAATTTGACTTTCAGACTACAGACTTTGTTTCCTGCAATATGATGGCTTTTGAAGAATTAAAATGAAATAAGTACGCTGCAACAGAATATTTGTGTTACATATTCAATTTAGCTTTTAACTCTCAAGAAAGAATATAGAATAATTCACACCACCTGAACCTGCACAAATCTCTGGCATAAACTAATAATTATCATTTTTCATTCATTCACACATTTCATCACACCGTGTGACCCCTGTGTTTGATGAAAAAGTTGACGCCGCAGTTTTTATAAAATGTATGCCCCCTTTACCTTTAAACTGTCTGTGAGAAACTGGAATGTTTCTTTCTATGACACCCAAAATTTGGTTATTTCTTTTGCTTAGCACTCTCCGTTTCTTTCTCCATCTTTTACCGAGGAGAAAGAGGCACGGGCAGCTCTGTTCTGTGTCAGGTGCATGCCAGCCAGGAAAGAACATTTAGTGTAGCTGTATTGTTGTGCGGGTGGAAACAATAGACTCTTCGAGATGTAGGGCTTGGCTTAAACATACTGTACCCAGTGACCCCAGGGGGAGATTTGGAGAGGGCAATGAAAAACGAGCATCTGTGGGTTGGCAAGCTCCAGACTTTCCATGAGCAAACGTGTTTGTTGGGACACACGACCGAGCCAAAGATGCTATTGGGAATTAAACATCTAATTATGAGCGTGTGGTATCAGTCAACGGAGTACTACACCAGACATATTTGGATTGCTCAACAAACTAGTGATATGGATTAAGAACAAAGCACCAAGGTCATCCTGCCAAAGTCTTCCTTCTCACTACCTGATGAATACAAGTCCAGTATATCCTGGTGTTTGACACATCGACCTGAAATTAAATCAGATTTTCCTCAGCCACTGGTTTGACACTTAAGTTGTGTGAACCAAAACATAGATGTGAAAGTGGATAAAAGCTGCATTAAGCCCCACACTGCTGCTCGCCTCACAACCTTTTTATAACACAGGCAGTCATTTGATTAGAAGCACATATCAAAAGCATCACTCTGGAAACTTCAAGATGTGCTTGTGAGTGTTTCCAGGGAAGCTTGAAGTGACCCGCAGGCCTTTCATAAAATGTTTTTCAAAGATGATATGATGTTGGTGGTGGGTTTTTTTTGAAGGAAAAAACTAAATGACTTCACTTGCATGACCTGACCTTTGATTCCATTATAAGGTTTACTGACACGAGCAAGAAAATCATTTTGCTCTTCTTTGCTTACTCCTTACAGCAGCTCTGTATCACCTTGACTCATCCTGCTATTAAATTCAAGGCTCATCATCTGATCAGTTTCCACAACAAATCTGTACTCAAGGACTTTTTGCTATTTAGTTTTACAGCTGAAGGGAGTTGTACTTTACTCTTTTGGGCAATTGTGAATTTAAATAAACAAAATGTTGGGTTTTATTGTTGGAGGGCATGCCAGTGTTTTGTAATATTTTCATGAAGATCACTCAAAGATGTCAGAAATCTTTTTCTTGCGATGACAAAAGTCAAAATAAAACAGACGTGTTATTCCCCCAAAACCACAGGCTCCTCTAAATCCAGATACAGATCATTTGACCAAAACAGACAGCAGATGACAGAACCATGCCAAGGGAATGAGGGCCCAAAAAGTGTCCATATGTTTTGGGGATGCGCTTCTCATAACGACACTTTCCAAACGAACTGCGTGGACGACCCATTATGGCTGATTAATGGTTGGGTGCTTGACAGAAATTAGTTGTGCTTGGCGAAAGGTTTTATTGCCAGGCCACAATGTCTGTGTGGGCAGCACATGACAGCTACTTGGCTGAACTTCTGTGGCTTGCACATGTGTGATGTTCACACAGAAAGCATTGCTGCTACATTGCTACTGTATTTTCCCGATTAAAAGCCGATACTCTCCTCATTTATGGAGCCATGCAAGACAGTGCATCACCAGCAACACCGCCATGACAGTATTTCACAATAAAAAGTTTTGCATTAACAAATGAAGAGATTTTGTCCACAGATACATTGTCAGAGGGCTTTTATCTTGAAAGGCGACAGGAAAATATAAAAAATTAAATAAAAAAAAATTAAATAAAAAAAAGAAGGCTTTAGTTTAAAAACTGTTTAAAACTGTGCTTGTCACACAGAGCGTCAGTCGTCTCCATCGTAACCACAGACCCCCTGCGTTTTTTTCACTGTCCGAGTCTATTTCTGCAAGCCGAATCTACACAGACAGCTGTTTAAAATCACACAAATATCCCACTGTGCATGTGTTTAACTTACTAACTGTATATTTATTGATTTATTAGCTCCCAGTTGGCGAGCAGCAAATTCAAATGAATTAATACATATGAACATTTGTGATTTCCGCCCTGGTGCTGACATGAAAAAACATTTTGATTCAGTAAATGTCTGCTCAGTCAGCCTGTTGAAAGCAGTTTGGCTGGTCGCTGTGCTCTCTGCTGTGCAGGAGCTGGTGCTGACAGACAGCTGCTTCTGTGGACAGAGACGCTAAATGCAGGTCGGAGTCGGTGTGGACTGAAAACTTCTACCTCTGTGGTGACAATAGTAACACCGCCAATCTCATTGCAGGACAAAATATGACATTGTCTGCAACATAATATTTTCCAGGTGCTGAACAGGAAAGCGCAACACTTTTTTCTGCCAAATGTACATCATTTCTGTCGAGCGACACTCATCAGAAGTGTTGCATGCACAAATTAGGCTTTACTGCACTACCTCAGATCATCCCTTAGTGCTAATAAAAAGCATCACAATCGGATTCCCAGTAAATTGATTGTGGAGACCAGGGGAGGCTGCTGGAGCCCAAATCTGCTGCACTCATGTTTACTTCCACAAAGCAGGATTTAAGCATTTAATTAAGACATCCATTCCTGTGAGGAAGTCATGGCTGTGATGTTTTGTTTTGTTTGGGGTTTTTTTAGGAGGAATGATGACTGTAGCATTCACGCTGCTACTTGAATTACACATAGAGACAGAAGGAGATTTGCTATGATGGGTAAATTGAGTCATATATCCTTGTTTATGGGAGGAAAATACCATCATTCTGATTCAAAACCATAGTACAGATGTGTGTGACACTGGCAGCCACAGAATTCAGGGAGATTTATATATTACCACCAGCCTGCTTGCCTGAAAGAGCCAGCCTGAGAAACAGAGACGCGCAGTGCTATTTTCACCACATGGTTTTCAAGAAATTTGGTGCTGACTGTCTGGTACTGAAATAGAATGCAGTTTTCACGGATATCCCTTTTATTTATTTTTAATCCACACCCACTGTGTCATCAACAAAGCCGACTGTAGCAGTACAAACTGATTATGCGCTTGTTGACTGTTAAATAGAGATTATCTTCATAGAAATAAAGCCCACTACCTTTAATAAACAGTGTCCTGTGCTCCTGTATGTCCAGAAACTGTTCCTAGCAGTCAGTCAACAGTACGTACGTTAACTTTTTTAGCCCATAGCACTGGTGCTACAGAGGGTGATAATTTTGTAGCACAGGCCAGAAAGTTTGTAGCACAATAACAAATTTTGCTGGGCGATTAATTGCATCAGAAATTATTGTGATAAGCGATAACGTTGCATGATATTGTGCTTTTAAGACCATTTTTATTATTGTTGTAATTTTGCTGTTTTTAGACCATTTTTTAAACTTATATAATGATAACAAAGGTATATTGATGCAAGTACATCCTTTTAAAGAGGAATAAAGATTTATTTAATGACTGCAAAAAAAGAAAATTTAAATATCCGAAATAACACGTAAAAATACCAAAAGAAATAAATAAAGACCTTATGAATACAAAAAAATAGACCGTCAGTCTCTCGCTCTCAGGTGTGCAGTTAAGTTGGTCGTATTCGCTCTTTTTGTTGAGATGGTTTTAGAACAAACCTGTCACACCAGCTCGTCCAAATTACTGGGCTCCCCTCTGTCATTTGGGTTAAATCCAAAACACTCCCACACAGCGGCCGTGGCATTTGGTGTAGGAACAAGTTCCCTGTCTTTCTCTGACACTCAAATCTCTTTTTTTCTCCGCCTTGTCTCCCCCTCATGAAGATCGCACTGTGTGTGTGTGTGTGTGTGTGTGTGTGTGTATGTAGCCTATAGCCCCGCCTCCCCCACAGAGACAAAGATACTCGAGCTTTCCCTCCGTTCATTACGCTAATGAACCGACTCACCTGGCTGCCAGACGATGCACGGCAGTGAACGCTCTTGTCGTGTAGTGAAAAAACAAGAAAAAAATAGACCACACACACACACACACACACACACACACACACATGCAAGCAGCCTGTCGCACGCATGCTACTAGGCAAATAAATTCATCACACAAACATCATATATGTCGCACTGTACAGCCCTGCAATATAATTTTAAAAATGTCATATTACGGTTTAAGGTTAGCATTATTATACCTCAGCATAGGTGAAAAAACCCAGACCTCTTCCTACCATCTACAGTCACCACCCGGCGTGCACACTGAGTCAGCCACATGAAAGACACTCGTAAAACAGCTGCACTCTGGGTCGTGCTGACATACTAAATGCTAAAATACTCATGACAGATCCTCCAGCAGCGACTTTTGCCTTCACTTAGGAACGTAAGTGTGGTGTGTTCGGACCTTCTGCACCAGGATTAGACAGGCTGAGTGGATTGGTTGTGTCATGCTCTGAGACTGAACGAGCAGAGAAGTTAAACCTGGAGCAGACTGAGGAGGACCTGGCCGTACTCGAGGCTCACAGTACGTTGCTCACACACAGTTATTGTGATGCTAGTGTCTTAGCCTGTGGTGATCAGCATTGCTAGGCAAGGCAGCATTGTGTGTGTACGCCTCTGTGTGTGTGTGTGTGTGTGTGTACTACACATTGTGGAAAAACCGTGCTGCTCTCTTTTTGTTTTAATATGTGTTTGTAGCAGCAGCCGCTGTGAAGTTTATATTGTTCATACATCTCTGTGCTGTCTTCTTGCGGTGGTTTATTCTGCTGTTAATTCTATATGAAGTGTCAGGCTATTTAATTCCCGGAGCCTAATAATGCCTGTTGCACCCGGCGTGGTGTCCGTAGCTGTTTTTCTTTATTGCTGATCTCTTTTGTTTAACTGCCTGAGTCTCTTTTCTGGTTAATTCTTGTGAGGTTATAAAAAGAAAGGCTGTACTGATGAACCATCAGTGTGCACAGGCTGCAAAGTGTTATCTACGATAGAAAAGGAATGTATTGGCTCTGTGGTGTGATGTGTGTGTGTTTTTGACACTTTATTTTGTAGTCTAAATACAGCCTTTACTTTATTTGTTGGTGTCTCATAACATCAGTGTAACTGACCTACTTTTTGTTTTTATGCAAGTAATTTTATTTTTTTAAGCAATTTTACTTGAGTGTATGTACTTAATAATGACATTTTATTTAATGACTTATTTATTGATTATTAAATTATTGTTGATTGTTTTTTTACTAGTTTTGATGGTTATATATTGACTGGGAAGACATTTCAGGACCGTGTTGTACTCAACAATAGATTCTCTCTCTCTCTCTCTCTCTCTCTCTCTCTCTCTCTCTCTCTCACGCACACACGCACACACACACACACACACACACATACAAACGAACACAGATGAAGTGATAGGTCTCGCAGAGTATGTGCTGCAGTGTTCAGAGGGACGGACACAGTTCAAGGGAGCAGGCCGCTTCCTGTCCTGCTGCATCGGAAATACCAGCCCTGAAGCCTCTGAGGCTGGATTCAGATTAGACTACACACACACTTACACACACATACACACATCTACACAAAGTAAACTCAAACACGCACACACCCCAGAGCACACACGCAAGCAGCAGTGAATATGCAGCGAGGCTAAGCTTGTCACAGTAAACACAACACAACCTCACGTACTGTAACTGCCTCCCTCAAACACCAACACACACACACACATACGTACACACTCGTATCACACATAAAGACTGCACAAACGCACCCACACACACATACACACATGCAGAAAAACTCCCATCCGCTGGGAGTATTGTTGGATTCTTCCTCCTCTGACGCCCGTGAGGCTCTTGCTTGGGAAAAGGAAATGCAGTCTTGTGTAACCTTTATACACAGCGGAGGGAGCGAGAGAGAGATACACTCGCATACAGTCAGAGTCTTTTGTTAGCAGAGCCAGAGGTCAGGCCCTGAGCTCTGCTTTAATCCTCATTCCTACAGTCAACATCTTGTCAGCTCCAGAGACAGCAGGCCTCTCTTTCCCCTGTGTGACTTTGAGATGAGGGTTTAACTGCTTACAAATGAATAAATACATGAATGACTGGAAGTGCAGTAAAATAGGTTAGAATACAAATGTCATTGGTGAGGAGTCATTTAATGGCTGTAGTAATATTCTTCATGAGATCCGATCACTCAGACCACATTGGGTGGTCTAGGCCGCATATTATGGCCGCATTATTTCAGCAGTGTGTACGCTTACGTGTCCTGGGCCACATTATAGGACCAACTACTCAAGTGTGGTCCTTGCTTATCGACTCTCAGGCCTCATTTAAACCGCAAGCGATGTGTTCGTGTAGCGCTCGCGAACGGTCGCTGTTTACTTGCGCTTTCATTCCGGCGAGCATGTTAACAGGTTAGAGCATTCACACCACATTCTATGCACTGCTCGAGTCGCGCTGCTTTCATGAGCAAGCTCGAAAATAGAAGAGATGCCATTTTTTTTGCACGAGTCGCGAGTGAATGGTGGCGGCATTCAAGAAAAAACAGGAGTTTGCATGTGTCATGGCTTCTCTCGGCCACCATAGACATCTGCCCCTTCACCAAGTGAGACCTGACAGGCATATGTTTCATGTGCTTATCCATTTACCCATTTGTAGAGCTAAATATTAATTCTCCAAGCGTTGGAATAATCACTGGCGTGCGAACGTGTCCACCCTGGGCTTTGGGTCCAAACTCACTTCTTCTTCTTTGGGGTTTAGTGGACACTGAGCACTACTGTTTGGAAGTGGTTTGTATTTTGACACTCGCCAGTAAAAGCAGCCCCACAGGAATGTCGCCCAGCGAATGGCCAGCTCAATGTCGGTGTGCTTAGCATGAGCTAACACAGCAGCGGCAGTTGTTTAACGGTCCAAAGAAACTCAAACCAACAATGAAACAGCTCATTTTTGTTGTTAAACTAGTTTATAACTATTAGCTATGTGATGCAAACAGTTATTCCTGTCACTCTCTGTGCAGGCAAGTGAGCGTATAGCATACTAAACCTCCTGCCGGGTAAAATTAACAATGCATTGTGCCTTTGCAACGTAAATGATGTATGTTTATTTGCATATAGAGCAGAGAGGTGAGATACAATCACAAGTGGTCACTCAAGACGTATTCTGATGCCAGGTGTGAACAGACAGACTGTGAGCTGTCCACTTGTAATCGGATCACTCACGACGCATGTTAATACCAGGTGTATGCAGGCTCTTAGCTTTGGAGGTAATTGTAGGTGGATTTTGTTACATTTGGGCAGAGCCAGGCTAGCTGGTTCCCTCTCTTTCCAACCTTTGTGCTAAGATAAGCTAAAATAAGCTAAGCTAAGGTTGCTGCCTGTAGTTTCATATTAACACAGATATGAGACGCCAGAAAGCAAATAAGCAAATTTCTAAAAAAATCTTTTGCTTTAAGACACTCCCTATAAACTGCTCCCTGCTTTGCTACCAAACATTAACTTTTTTATTCTCAAGCTATTTGAGCAAATAACGGATGTTGTTGTGTTTCTAAGAGTTCTCCTCCTACAGTTTCCTCTGTAAGGCCTCAGAGTGGACTCTGCTGTGGAGGTCTGCATATCAAACGTCCCACACGTTTCCGTAAGTCACAGATGCCGTAAAATATCAGAGTAAATGTAAAGCAGGCGATAGAACTGACTGAGGGTAAATCTGCTGCTCCGTCTGTTCCTAACAGCTGTCAGGATGAAACTAGGTTGTTCACACATATATTCACATATTATAATTAAGCAGTTAGAGTTGGGGCAATTTGATCGGTGACCCTGGCCAACACGGCTGCCTGAGCACAGTTTCAGTAGAATGCTGGGAATATCTGAAACATGTTTAACTCTACTTGTGCTGTATTTTGTACATTTTCCACAGCCAGATGTTTTCACATCTTCTTTAGCCTATAAACCAACTTATCAGGTCTTTGAAATCTTCTCAGAAATGCTGCCAAAATGAAGAAAACAAGTTTCGACCTCTTTTTTTTCCCTCTTCTTCCTCTTGCTCTGCGACTCTTGCCAGACTGTGAAAAAGTCCATTAGTTGTTTACATACTCCCACTTTCTCCCCCTCCACTTGTGAATTAATGTAGCGAATCTTGCAGACCGCTCTTCTCTCTTCTCCTTTCCTCTGAGGGAGTTATTCACATTTAAAATCCCATAATCAAACACCTACGCATTAAATGGAAGGCCATTAACACTAATGGTATACCTTGGACTGAGCCAAGATGAAACCTTGAAGAACTACAGGCTATTAGGGCATGGCGAGGACTTTTTCCTCCTCGTGTTGAGACGTTCCTCGAGTCGGATATCTGTCTTTCATTTCGTCTGAAGTGGCTCGTTCTGAAAGCCCCCCCCCCCCCCCCCAGCAGCTTTTAGCAGGTCACAGATCAAAGCTGGTGGAAAGTATTCAATCTCAAAAAGAGAGAGTTGTGTTAATTTCCTCGCTTATTTCCTCTGTGTAATGTCATCATGTGAGGGCTGTAATGCAAGGCCCAAGTGGAGGAGAATATTGATTTGTATCACAGGTTTCACTACAGACCTCATTTTAGGAAAAGCGGAACTTTTGACTCCCTAAATGGCCTATTTTGAATTATAGCATTATAAGGGGGAGAAAAAATTGCCAGCCACAAAGCGAACTCCTGCCCTGTGGAAATCTGTGGTCACTCTTGTACCAAGTGGGCAGCCAGCTCACTCTGGGATCCTTCATTCCCTTCAGGGAGGGTCAGCAACATTCATCATGTACAGATGCTATCTCCCTAATTTTACTGGCCTATCCATGACTTCTTCCACGTCTCATACTGTCACAGAAACACAAATAATCTCAGTCTCCTCAGCAAGGCGCTCATGTGTCTGAGATGTTTACCTCAAGTTATTTTTAGGACACCCTCCTCCCCCCGGTGCTCTGTTGGTCCAGTCCGGGCCAGAGGAAGGGGAGTGGTAGGGGTAAGGGGAAATCTCCAACAATGACTTCATTAACATGATGCCCAACATGACCAGTACGACTGGATTTTACAGCTCCACTGCTACACTGGATATGACTTTTCCCATTTGGATTTAATTTGTTAAATATCTATGTGTGTGATCCTACGTCTGTTCTCAGGGGCAACATGGAAGTTTGCTGAAGTTTACTTCATCCAAGACTTCAGACTTGAGAAGCATGTTAATCACAAGTGAGTCTGTTTTCAGCTGCAGCTCTTATAATGCGTTTTGTGACAGACAGGGAGGTAATGAGAACCTTAGCCTCTCAGTTCTGTCTGTTTCTTTTTGATGACAACTGATAATTGGTGCTTGATGACATTCATTAAGGAGATGATTGGTTAATTAGCTTAACGAGTGGCATTTAATGAGGACCTGATTGAGCCTCGATTAGACAGACTATGACTCCTGGGTTACTTATAAAAGTCTCTTCTAGTAGTTTCTTTAATTAGCTGAGGAATGAATTCACATTATAAGGTGCATAAGAGGCTGTGATGACGCTTGGCCGCAAGTTTCAACAGATTTTTTTGTGTAAATATGTATCAGCAGTTTTAATTAAAGTGTAATAGAGTTGCTCTTGATTCATGGGGCAGAAAAGGAATTTGAAGCACTCCACTATCAACTGAGAGTCCTTTATTGTTCGAAGGCCGTGGGCCTGAAAACATCACGAGCTCAGTTTTGAACTCTGGTAGAATAAAAGCTTTTTCTCTGGCAGAAAGGGCGTAGGACTCAGTCTGAATGTGTGTGGGTTACTTTTAAAATGTGATCCGTTGTAGAGAACGGATCACCTGCTAAAGAAAAGTGTGCCGATATTCAAAGTTTGGAATGTGAAATTGTGTCTGAAAACTTTTTTAAAAATATGTGTATCTGTATAGTAATGCACTCCTGTATGAAAATCAGATGTAAATTATTCAGAAATGGCTGCTTTTATTCTGAAATCTGTGACCTGATATCTGCGGTTTTTGCTTTCAACAGCTACATTTGTTGAACTCTCATTTGCACTCCCATTACATAACATACAGTGTTACTTTATAACTTCCCCACCGTGTTGTTGTGTGTCTGTGAATGTGTGCAGCTGGTTGTGATACAGAAAGTTGTAATCATGTTTAATTGTGCTAGACTGTTACGACTTTAATTTTCAGATTTATTAATGATTAATCAGGTCTTGTGAAGTGATGGAGTTAATCACGTCAGTTTCAGTGGTCAAAATCTCCCAGTTAAATGTTTTAAGCACACTGTATCAACATTTTTAACTTAACTGGCTAGAATCCAACTGTAGGCTAATAGTTAGCCTCACACTGGCCGAGTTTACTTTGCAGCTGGGCCACCTGCTGAATCACAGACGTGTCCAGTACATCTTCAATCTAAAGTGACTGTTGTCTCTGGCTGGTAACCTTTACAGGTGACTGAGAGCACTGTTGTCAGTTCAGATACACGGAGCTTTTCTTTCTCTTTAACAGCCTTTTCACACCTGAGAGTTCAAACCAAAGTGTTGGTTGTTACGTTGTACACATACAATCTGGTTAGTTTTTGTTTCACATTGCAATTATTAATGTTACACGACTTGCCTTTATTCTGTTGTCATCACCTTTGAGTTTTTTTCCAACTGTCTCTTTATAAAGTCTTTATAAAGTCGTAATGTCAGTTAAACATCTGGTTTTCTCATCTCCCCACGCCTCCCTGGCTCATTTTGTTTTGAATTGTTTTACCTTTTTCCTGTCCTGATAACTGCCTGCCAGAAGTCCAAACTACTGAATCCAATAAAAAGGAAAAGTCTGAAAGTCTGTACCAAATAACTTGATTGGTTGATTGTAGAAAACAAGTGTTGCACACTTGTTGACCTTGAAGACGGCCCAAAGGCCAAAATGTCATCAAAATAAAAGAAATGCATATGGAGCAATCAAGTCTATTGCCAATTATTAGCCCCTCATAATTTTTGATGTGTGTTACTTTGATATTTTAGTTGTTAAAGGGTCCTAAAATTTTAATAAAACACTGCAAAAACCTCAGAAACAATTACAATGTGAAAAACTCTGTTGCAAATAGTTGGCTGCTGCACTGCTAACCTTAAATAAAGAGTGTTTAATTTAATATCGAACTGAGCGTAACAACTTGAGCCAGGAGGCTGTTAGGGTTGGAATCTCTAGGCACCTCACGATTCGATTCAGTTCCGATTCAGAGGGCAACGATTTCAATTATAAAACGATTCTTGATTCTAAAACGAACCAATAAGAAAATTTACACCAGATATTGAAAAACATTACTCTCCTGTCCCTTGTCGACCTCCTTGACATTTCTCCTCCAGTATTTACAAAACTTTAACTGACTACAACTATCTATGAACTATAAAGACACAAACTATTGTAAAAAAAAATAGAGGAACAGTGGCAAAACTACAAACTATGGTGAAAACACGACGAAAACACGGCAAAAAAACACTCAAAAGCTCTCAAAAAACAATTACTATTATTCACACTAAATATTATTTATAAAGAAAACACCACGAAAACTCGCTTCTCAGCTTTCAGAATCTGTTGGAATTACATCAATAGCACAAATGATCGAGGAGTTACGGTAATTTGAAAAATAAATATAAAAATAAAATTAAAATCGATTATGAGTTGTCCACATTGATGCTAGCATTGAATCTCGATGCATCTAAAAATCGATTTTTTCCCCACCTATAGAGGTAATGTTGAGGCTGCACTGAAATACTGAAGCACACTAGAACTTAGACTTACACGTAGCTTTGGAAAAAGTTTCAGCTCAATAAAACGATTCAAACCATGTAGACTCCAATCAGAAGGAGGTAAAGAAGATGTAGAGAGAAACCTGATTCTGCAAAGGCATGGCCTCTATTATCCCTCAGAATAGCTCAGGAGTCATTTTAGCTGGATGACGGAGCGGAAATTTGACATTCTTAGATTCCTTCCTGCATACCTGCCATAGTGGGATGCAAAGGCCAGCCAGAGTCAAGCAAATTGTCCGGTGAGATTTAGGTCTCAGCATTTATATAACTTCACAGTCATCTGCTGTGCGGCCTGACTGAAATGATGGGAAAAGGCTAGCCCAATTGCCTGCAATGCCCAAATTCAACCAAATGACTCATTGAGCCTTCACAGGCCAGTGACTGGAGCAGAATGTGTGTGCTGCCTCCGTTAGGCTATGTAATCCTTTCCTGATGAGTGCAAGCATTTCTCTCACTTATTTTGTACAGGGCACATATTGTACTATTTGCTTTGTGAGACGCCACGTCTCATCTTGAGCGCTGAAGTGATTCTGTGCATGAAGCAGAACTGATTACTGGGAGGGCTGACATCTTCAAAAGAGATATCATTTCATGTGACAAGTAAGAACAACTTTTTGGCAGGTTGAATTCTTAGTAGCAGCTGGCAGGTGAAGTGAAAAGCTAATATTGGACAGAGAACACAACAGGTGAAGTGCTCCAAGATTAGCGAAAAATAACAGAAAATCTCTCCGTGTGGTTTAGTTTGGCCTGGTGACAGCTGCTTTTCTGCCCAGGGACACACTGCCGGCCTGTTTCATATCTGTTTCTACGAAATACCCCTGTAGTTGCTTCAATTTGCTTCACGGTAACCTGAGAGCGTTTATCCGAAGTCGGTAAAGCCATCTTTCCACCGGCTGCCAGTGTTGTTAGCAACGGAGGGCAACAGCATGCAGGAATGATTATACCGTAGGATTATACCTACCTACGTATGAGCTAATGCAGCTGTACCTGCCAGCTGAGGATGAGCCAAGTCAGTGTGTGTGTGTGTCTGTGTGTGACAGAGAGAGTGTGCAGCCTGAAATCATATTACAGTAAGTCAGAATACAAATAATATTACACTGCAATGGTGCTGCATCTAGTCACGAGAAGATGATGGCGTTATTTAATTTGGACATTAATAAAGACAATTAACAAGCGCACAAAAAACATGAATCAGCCATGTTGGGAAAAGTTTACAAAGAATCCATATCAGGTGAAACGTTGTGTTGTTGTTTATTACCCTAATTTGCATGAACCTAACCACAACCTAACTCTTACCACCGTCACAGCTGACAGGAGTCAAAGGGGACGTTGGCCCTTGGGATTATTTAAGTGGGTAGAAATATGTGTAAAAGGTCCCAATTAATAAAGAAGAAAACAATATGTAAAAAAAAGTTGGCTAGATGAAAACTATGTCAATATGAGAGTTAAAGCTATGGTCTACGTTTAGAAAGACGATGAAAAAGTTTTCAAAAAAGTTACATACAGCATACAGTTATCTATGTTACAACATCCACAATAAAAACGAAATATTACCTGTTCAACAGCGTCACTTTTCAGGCCCAGATCTTGCCGGAGCTTTGTCCATCGAAGGAGCTGAGGAGACAGAACATGGCGGCATGCGAGAGTGCAGCGGCTCCTAGCTTTCTCGTATAAGTAGTTTTTTCCGCGTTTTTCTGCTCATGTCGAGCAGATTTTGTGTATAGTCCGCAGGACATTATCGTCATCGGCTGCAAGTGCGAGGTTGACATCACGAGAGACTTTCAAAAAATCGGCAGATCTGCGGAGTCACTGTGGATCTCCTGCCCGAGTAAGCGATGCAGACGTTGGAGGGAACGAAGGCAGAAGCGCAGGCGCCGCTCGGGGATATTGGCTACGCTAGGCATCTTCCTGACAAACGCCAGATCTATTTCGAACAAAATGGACGAACTGGAGCTATTGACTCCCTCTAACTGCTACGTACAGACCTGTGGGATTATGATCATAACGGAAAGCTGGCTTCACCTGCTCATACCTGATGCTGCGGTGCAGCTAGCGGGCCGCACTAGCCACCGGCAGGACAGACACATCGAGTCCGGTAAGAGGAAAGCAGGGGGCTCTGTGTTTATCTCCATAACAACTGGTGTAACAACAGCAGGATCATTGCTCACCATTGTTGTCCAGACCTTGAGGCTCTCTCAATATCCTGCAGACCATTCTGCCTTCCCCGGGAACTGTGTTGTCACCGTCTCAGCTGTCTACATACCACCGGATGCTAACGTTAGCATTGCTCATAGTAGCTTAGCAACCATTGTAAACAAACTGTAGCACGCCGTCCCGAGGGCCTTACAAACCGCTCATACTTTCAAATGCGGAGGAGGGTTAAGACGAGGCGGGACGAGGAGCAGAGGAGTAACGGATGCGGACCGGATGGCTGTGATTGGTCAATTTCTTTGCAACCTGCAGGCGCCAGAGAGAATGGATTTTTTTTGGTTCCTTTTGCTCTTCACATTGTGTATCTTGCACTATTGGGCCATAACCACCATCTCAATGATGTTAATAATAATGATCAATCTTTCTAAATCTTTCTAATATACTTTGGTTTCCAAATTTAAAGGTAATATCACTATCTGATGTGTATAAACTTAAACGATACAGTTAAAATTTTGAATCAACAATCCTGTTTTAACATGCTGTGTGTCTTTACATGTTAGGCGATCCATTGTTCTTCACATGGGCTATAGATGTCCTTTTCCTTAAAGGGACAAATATACAACTTTAATTTGAGGAAGTGCATTGATTGCAAGGAACAAAACATTTATTGGGAACAAAGCTTCTCATGTTCAGAGGAGAGTTGAAGGTTCCCATTTTTATTCAGATATCTTGAGGAGGGAGTTCAAGGGATCCCTTGAGCCCCTTGAGTTGTTCTCCCGCCAAAGTTTAGCCTTGCTTTGGTGCAATATTTATCACTCTTAACAACAAATTTATGCTGTCGTGGTTAGTACCAATGGATGCCTTAGGTCAGTGGGTCATGGTCCAAAAGCGGGTTGTGGGTCCATTCTGAATGGACGAACATATCAAGTTTATAAAAACGTTTCTGTTTTTAAGTGCTGTTTCTTGCTGAGTGACTGAGCTACTTGACGGATACAGCAAACTGGCTTGATGGCACGGCCAAATGCAAGTATGATGCTGAATATATCAAACTGTGGACCTTGAACTAATGACTAAGGAGAAACCTGGACCGTGACGCTGGACCAGTTGGGATCCACTGCCTTAGGTTATCTAGTTACAGAAGGCAGCACAAAATGAGCGCGCCACAGCCAGTGCGGGGAGCAGCAGCAGTTGTATCGGGGGCCAACCTCCCCCAAGTATAGGGTATTGAGTTTAGCTGAAATTAAATGTGCTAGAGATGCCAACTGGACACAGACTCAGACAGTGTTGTAAATGACAGAGCAAACATTGTTCCTATGATATCCTTTTGATTCTGCAACCTAGACGACTCTCTGATGACCCGATATACTTCATGTCTGTCATCAGATGTGACGGACGGAAATTATTTCTTTCAAATGTGTTTTCAATGGCATTCAGAAAGACACGGCTGACAGAGAGAATCCTGCACAGCTTATGGACCTTGAATATGAACTTGACCTCTTGTCACAGAATACCAAAGGAAGTCGGCTTCAACCTATTTCCCTTGTTTTATTCGAATCATTTTTAGAGGTAGAATTATCCAATAATTCTCAGGAAAAAAATTAAATATTCAAGGAAAGTCTGAAAAATGAGAAGAATTTGGTGCAGCAGATATTTGTATTCTTCTGTTCTCTTATCCTGTTAATCAGCCTGTGACCCTTTAGACTTGGCGTGCACGATTGTGATCATCTGTCCATCTACAAACTGAACCTTGGCTAACTTCTCTGCACGACAAGCAGGTGGAAGTGTTGAATCCAATCCATGCTGTTATCACCTAACAGGAATGTAACCTGACTCTGACGCTGATATTTCAAAGCAGCTGTAGCTCTCCGAGTCCTTCACCTGTGCTAAGTGAACTCTTTCCTTACTTTGCAGTGACAATAGACAGGCATCAGAATCTCCGTCATGGATTTTTCCATATTAACTATGGAATGTCTGTCTCTGAATGGCTGCTCCTGGTTTACCCTTGTCTGTCAGGGTCAGTTTGGGTTGTCTGGTACTTTGTGTCCGACTATATGGACACTTTCTGTGCAGTCTTATTCTCTGATGTCAATTTTATGAGACCACTTTTGACCTGAAACTAAATTCGAGAGGTTCTTTTTGTTGGATTAATTGGATTTCTGTTTGTGTTGCTTTTCCCTGACACTCCAGGCATAAGCAAGTCTGAGCACCTCTCTGTTTGTCTTTAAAGATGGAAAAAAACTCTTAAGATCTTGAGAAAACAAAACGTCTAGGCTGCTGGTTAAAAATGTGCCACTGAAAAGCCTCTGGGTAAAGTACTGAAAGCCTGACTGGGCTAATGCCAGTGCTCACGTGCAGACGAGTTACCTGGTAAATTTTAGGGAAAAAAGAAAAGAAGACGGGGCCAACATTGACTTTTTAAAACAGGTGCTAATGGTCAGAGCTAAGATGCTTTGTTATCTTGTTGTACAGGTATAATGAGACATGACAGTGTGTGGGAGTAAATTGTCGTTAGCTGCACAGTAATTGTCAATCAGCATCAACACCTTCAGCTTCTGTAACTCAATAACAGTTTGTTCCATCGTTAGAACATGTATGTGTTGACAAGTGTCACTTTAAAACTTTATTTATTTGTATTAGTATTTACATGTTTATAAGTTTTATTTAGATATGTATGAGCTTGTAGTGTAATTCCATTGATTATCTGAGTACAACTTAACATCTCTTTGTATGCTTTATGTTCTTGGTGTCCTCCCAGTTGTTACAATCATCACAAGGCTGCATGGACAAGAGGCTGCAGTGAAAAAGCCAGAGATTTATAGTCATTGATCGTATCTGGTGCCTTGATGTAAAGGAACAGTGGGTAAGATTTAGGGGGATTTAGTGGCATCTAGTGGTGAGGATTGCATATTGCAACCAGCTGGAACTTCTCCTGGTTAGACGTTTTTTACAGGCAAATTGTCTGTTGAAGTATCTTCCTCTCCAAAACAAACGGACCCGTGATTTAAACGAGTAAAAACACTGATTCAAGTTAGCTCACGTTACTCCTCCACTGTCCAGCACCAGCACATGTGCGCTCATCTTGTGGTCTGTTAACTTCAGATCAAGACGTTAAGGAGGTATTTAGCAGGAGCCGAAATATCCACAGAGGTCTCCATCTCTTTAAACCAGTGAATAAAGCCGCTTTACGTCAAACAATTTGGTGTTTTTACAACACTTTTGTTGCGGAGGGGCTGCGGCCAACGCGAAAGTGCCAAAAACGCAGATGGTCCTATCGAGAGCCAGTGTTTGGTTTGTCCATTCTGGGCTTCTGTAGAAATATGGCAGTGCAACATGGCAGTCACAGCAGGAGGACGACCCAGTCTCTGTATAAACAGCTCATTCTAAGGTAACGAAAACACAACACTTTTCAGGTGATTAAACACTAAAGAAAACATACTCACTGCCAACACAGCCCTTTGAATCCTTCACACTGAACCTTTTAAGGGTTTGAGCTTTTAGTCTCCCACTGCCATCGCTTGCTCGTCCAGGTTTTACTTTGTAAATGTAATCTTTGTTCTGTTGCTGTAATGACTGCAGGTTGCTTTGGATAGCAGGGTCAGCTAGGTGCCTGAAATTAATGCAGCCTATTGTAACGGTTGAGAAACATGAAGCCAGAAGGTTAATCATTTTTTTGTTCCCTTTCGGCAAGTGTGAGGTGTTTTTTTTCTTTGCTGCTTTACACTTAGAATTCATAATATGATTACTTCTCCTCTCTGGTAATTAATAAGGCATTGGGGTCTTCTGTGTGCATGCGGACTGAGTTCAGTAATAGGTCACATCTTGCCTGGTCTGCCCTGGCTTGGTCTGGCTTGTGCGGTATCCAGTTGTCATAAAAGATTCATGTCTTGGACGTGTTACAAGAACTGGACTCTGAGATCATGCCCATTCATATCAAGCAAGTTTTACAAATATCAGATCTTAATAGTTTATACATGAACGATACAAACAGTAATAACTGACCTTGTTTGCAGTCGGAGGCGTCCTGTTAACAGTTTTATAGATGTGTGTTTGTAGTGAAAATGCTGTCTTGGCTGGAGGGGATGTTCTAGTTGCACTGGCCAACGGGCCAAACTGGCAACACGCCTCACTATGATGCATCCATCCAGAGCTGGCTGCTGGTATTTGAGCTATAAGCAAATGCTAGGATACTGTGGGGCCAAATGACAGCCAGGGGAGAGAGACAGAGACGGACAGAGAGGGTGAAAACAGTAAGATATCGTAATGATAGATGCACATTGTGTAAGCAAACGCACTTGTGTTTCCATCTGGTCAGACCACCTATGAAGTAATGTCCATGGCTTGTTGGCTCAGACATACTCTCAGACCTTTTTACTTTGTTAAATACTTGTAGCCATTTGTAGATGTGTGTGTTGTAACTGCAGCCTCAAGTTTTAATGCACAGTGCAGCGTTTTACACACAGCGTTTTAAGTCATTAATTATTTAAATCTTCCTCCCCAGTAGTGATTGACCGTTTGTGCTTTTGCATGAGACTTTTTTCATCTTGTAGCAGAGGATTATTACAGCATATCAGATATCAGATATCAGATTGTCTGGACAGAAGGCAAATTTTTCAATAACTCCTTATACAGCATATGAATTCTTCGCTGATCACAGCCCATATCAGCCGGCCAAACACACAGCAATATTGTGATAAATGGGGTTTGAAATGTATATGTATTTTTTAATATTGAAGACAGTTTTGTTCGCAGCTTGAACATGTAAGGCTGGGGCAGGTTTTTCACAGTCCTGGCTCATCAGAAAAGAGTAGAGTTTTAGTATTCGCCCCTTCAGCCCTTTGTGACCGCAGAGATCTTAAACTTCCCCTTGCGGAGCTGACTGGACTGACAGAGGAATACCATCAGAGAAACAGCGAATAGGAGGAGGGAAACATTGTTCACCGTTTTGACAGCTGACATACCTCTGATCTTCAACCGCACCTCAGTGAGACACTCAAGGGTCTCCCTGAAATGCAAGCAGCGCAGTGGCTGCACTTTATCCCCCCACCAGCTACACTGGGTGTTTAGTGAGGCGTAAAAGTGGCGTGAAAGCCCTCAAACATCAGTTCAATGTTGGACTTTGAAGGAATGGGGCTGCTCAGAAATATGGCTGATTGTGTGAGACGGGGGGAGAAAGCTGAGCTTGTTTGGCATTGGTTTTTTGGAGATTTGGTTGGACACAGACGGTCAGATAGTCATGCAGCTGAATGAAGGGTCAAACTGTTTAGTGTGCGACGAGATGCCTTGACTCTCTTTTGCTTCCATTTTGGGAAAAAATTATTTTGCCTTCTCAGAGGTAAATAATAAGGTTGATTTCATTCTCAGAATTTCTGTGAATCCATGTCACAGCTTTGGTGTCCAGACGAGCATAAACACCCAAACACAAACGGTCCGACGAGCACGTCTCAGCATCCAGGAGCGCGCTGTCCAGCTTCCTGGCGCTAGCAGGGCGGAGCTGCCCTAATCACACATCCAAATCTCTTATCAGAGTCCAGAGGGGCCAAATCACAACTTCCTCAGAGGCAGAGTCATTTGGAAAAGGAAGAGGCCATTGCCTTGTGTGGGCATACAGTAGCGCAGGAGATACCATCTCTTACGTAAATGCTGAGCTGAGGGGCCCCTGAACGAGGCGGGTAAAGTCGGTGACCAAACACACAAGCAGAGTTTGCAGTTTATTGTTGTTTCTGACAGGTTTGGAGTGTTTTGTTTCAGCTGGACTCATAATTCATGTGGTAATTGGGTCAGACATGTATAAGGGACATTCTTAAGCCTGTGGCTTTCTTCTTGTTTCTCTGAGAGCGGAATGTGTTTACGTCACCTTTGTTTGTCCACGTCTCACAGGAATGACTTATTGTCACCAAGACCGAGCGCCATATTCAGACTGTGTAACAGTGTTTCCGTATTGTTAGCTCGTTTCTGTGGAGGGTGGCAGGGGTTGAATTTGCACTCAATCACTAGTGAAGCTTCTGGCTGCTGTAAGTATTTGAAGGCACAGTTCACCCGAAATCAAAAATGCATATTTATTCTCTCACCTGTAGCGCTATTTATCAGTCCAGTTTTGGCGTGAGTTTCCGAGTGTTGGAGATATCAGCCATAGACATGTCGACCTGTCCTCAAATAGAACTAGATGGCAGTTTATACATACCTTACAAAATGAGTTATCCTGATTTTAGGAAGGTTGCTCCAACTAAAAATGGGCAACCACATTTTCTGTTTCCCTGTATCAAAGGGCATTATCACTGAGTTTAATTAACTCAAATGGAGGTGGTGTTTAATTAAGTGAAAACAAATAATTTAGGAAACCATTAAGACTTATTGACCTTGTGTGTGTGTGTGTTATCTTTTAGCAGACAGAGACTAACCGGTGAGGCAAGCTGGCTATTGTTTGCAAGTTAGTCTATTAGATGTGTGAGCTGTGCTCTGACAAGTGAAAAGATGATTTGCTGATTTTTTTCCACAAGCTAGTCAAGAGGCAGCTCATCCCGCTGTTTTCATTTTTTGTCTACTCCTTGCTTTTGACTAAAATGCAAATAACCCTGATAAAGTCTCTGATTAATTGTACTGTATTGTACGGCTGTACAGTTATTAAACAGTAAAATATTATCAAAAAAATATATATATGGAAAGGAGCTGCAATTTTTCCATAACACGTCACAACATAATATTATAAATGAAGCATTGTGGTGCCACAGAGATGCTCCGGCCTACAAATCCTATTTCAGACATAAGGGGACATGTCTGTCAGGTACAGACCTCAGCAAAAATCACTTTTTATGTTTTTTAAATTACCATTCACACTTGAGTCTCGACTCATATCACAATATCTGTCATGCAGCCCGACTTTGGGCTGGCAGCCAAAGACAAGATGGGCAAATCAGACAGTATTCTTCAAAGTCGGTATAAATGGCAAAGCAAAACATGAAAGTAGTGAATCAACATTGGATCGTTTCTTACCTCCTTGGTATAACAGATGATCTTTGGGTGATCACAGACAGCAGTTCACCTGTCTTGGCTTCCTGGATTTCTGTGTTTTGGTGCTGAAATGTTTCATTTTGGAGCGTCCAAGTTGTAAAGATGCCAAGTGCAGCTTTAGCATCCAGACATCTTGCAGCGTGTGAGGAATGAAAGAAATAAACTTTTGTTTTGGGGCTTTCTCTTTTGATCCAGGTTCAACAGACTCATAATTCTGACACATTTATATCTCACTTCTACCTACAATGCAACTCCAATTCATTTCCATCCACCGCTGCCCCTGAGTGATTAAGGTCTGAATGCTTCACTCAAGGACTTCCAAGATAATTCTGGAAATGATAATCATTCACTTTCCCGGCTAAGATTTTCCCCGCAGGCTTTAGGACTGCAACCTCAAACATTTTCAACAGAAGCTCCTTCTCTGAGCTCTGAGCCTCGGTTGCCTTAGAGCGGAATTTTATACCTATTTAAAGTGGAAAACTGGTTTAAACGTCAAGAGCTTTTAACTTGTGACCCTCAAGGTTGCAGAATGACAGGCTGTATTTTTCAGTGTTAGCAACGGATAGAGACAGTGCTCGCAGTGGTGTCAGCATCGAAAAAGTGGTGTGGGTGTCTCGCTAAGTTCAGGGCTCTAACCCTGGTAGATACACATATCCCTGGATTTACAGATCCTCCAGCGGACATGTGAGACCGCCAATCTGCAAGCACACTTGATCCCTTTTCTATCTCAAATGTCACATCTCCATCGTGACGTGGGAAAATGGGCTCTGCACTCAGATGTTTAACAAGCAGGACATTTGAAGGGTCAGGGTAAACATAGTTATGGTAATTCCTCTGCATTTTACCATTCAGTCGTTAATTTCTTTGCCCGTTTCTCACTTAAAGTCAGTTTACTTCTGTCTTTCTTTCTGTCTTTCCCTTCTGTCATTTTGATGATTGCGACATTCGCTGAATTTCCCCCGAGTGTTTACATATCTGGGGCATCTGCTTTGTGTCGTGCCGTTCTCCTGATCCCAGGGTGTCTGGGGAAACAGCGAGACCACTTCATAAGCCAAGTTTTCATCCTACTGTCAAGTGAATTTTCGAAAAAACTTTTGAAAAGTCAGAAAAAAATGAAGCGTGAATTAGGTGCCTTTCCTTCATCTCGGCTGAAGTGAATAAGTAGGCAGTAAAGAACACAAGCACCAGACAAGAAGTGTTTGAAGACGCGATCCGTCACGGGCAAACTGCTGTTGTTGTTCTTTAGTGGAGACTAATGTCGGCCATATTTCATGCTGTCTGAATATGAAAACAAGAAATGCCCTTGGCAGTATTCAAACCGCGACGGGCCTCTTCTGCACGGAGGGAGAGCAGGTTTAACATTTCAGGGAGGGTTGTGGTGGACAAATATTTTGAGACCTCTCCGAAAATCCAAATCCTCTTCTGAGCTGTGCAACCAGACTGAGAAAATCATTTTTCCTATTGTAAACAACCCGGATCAACAAAACGTTTTTATGCTTCATGCCACAATGTTTTCTTTTCCACTCAGCCTTTTCTAATACTTAGCATCAGAGTCTCCACAAAAACGCTTTCTGCAGTGGAGCTGATGTGTTGCTTGTGTGTGTCAGTGTGTGCACAGGTATTCTGGAGTACATCTCTTTAATGTTGTTTGAAGAGACAAAGTTGGCGTGTAATCATGTGTACCTATTTGTGTTTCTTGTCTAAGTGTGTGCTGATGTCAAACATCTTATCAAGTGTAGATGTGTTGCTTCTAATAGGTGATAAAATGGCTGCCACTCTGACCTAAAGAAGCACAGAGAGGCAATAATTTAATCCTGCAACCGTGTTCCTGAAGTTACTTGACAAAGCTGCAAACTTTTTAATAGGCTACCAGAGCAGGCGTCACTGTTACAAATACTTTTCAAACATAAGGACTTAAATATTCATTTGAAAGATTTGAGTAAATACACCAGAGTCACATGACAGTACAATTTATGAGTAGATTTAGATTCATTCAATCACTCATTTTCTGTAACTGCTTATCCTATTCAGGGTGGTGGGGGGCTGGAGCTTATCCCAGCTGACATTGGGCGGGAGGCAGGGTTCACCCTGGACAGGGCTGACCCAGACGATGCTCATGCTCACATTCACACCTCAGGTTTAGATCGCAGGCAATGAAAACATTAACAATAATGAAATGTTAACGCTAAGACTATGTTTGCACCTTTGCCCCTGCCTCCATCTCTGCACGACACTTTCTCCCTGACAACTGCACCAGAGAAGACTGACAAAGGATAGTTTTTTATGGCGCAGTTCAGCCCGGTTAAATCTAAAATGATTTTTCAGCTATTGTACACGACTTTCCATTTCTCAAGGGTGGGTAAACTACTTGAAGCACACAAGTCAGAACAAAAACCAAGGATATGCTGCACTGAATATATAAAATAATATTAATTTCAGTTCCTACTTTTAATGATAATATGATAATAACCTTTATTTATGAAGCGCTCTTCAAAACAAGTTGAGTGACAAAGTGCTCTAAATGTCAGTAATTAAAAGAGACAAGACATGAAAACAACAACTTTCAAAAGAACGGATTAAAAACACTTTGAAATAAAAGACAGTTTAAATGAACTAAAAACTCAAGTAAACTCAGATAAAGTAAGTTTTAAGAAGGGACTGAAGAGAGATCAGTGACTTGGCTGACCTGATTTCTTCAGCCGGACTGTTTCAGAGCTGCGGGGCCCTGACAGCAAACACTCTGCAGCCTTTAGTTTCTTAGCCTGACCTCTGGAGCATACAGAAGACATCCACCCGAGGACCTCAAAGTACGTCTTGGTGTGTACAGCACTAAGAGGTCAGTTGCTTTAAAACAAACTGGGAGCCAGTGGAAAGAGGCTAAATCTCTTGGTTCTGGTTAAAAGCCCGGCAGCCGAATTCTGCACATTCTTGAGTTGATTAAAAGGTTTTTGATTCACGCAAGAAAAGGGGCCGTTGCAGTAATGGAGGTGTGAAGAGATGAAGGCGCGTGAAATTGTGTCTTTAGAAGTTAAAGGCTAAGTTCGGTTTTTTGACACCTGGGCCTTATTTTTAGGAATAAATACGCTCGTAGACTCACCCAGATGATTTTGGTGGAGCTCGGAGCCGTTTTCGAGCAATTTAGATCCATCCGACGGCGTCTTCTCTCATGCCATAGAAGCGGACGGGGCCAAACATCGAAGCCCCTAAATTAGACATTATCTGCTGCGAAACTCGCTCATTTCACCTACATTTTATAAATGAATGGCCAGTGTTATCACCATGTCCGCTCAACTTCCTTGTTATGGTCATCCGGGGCTTTACAAGGATGGGTCACTTTTGGTGACGTCATAGACGTGCGCCGCAGGAGCGCAGCTGAGTTCCGCCGGCGCTAGGCTAGGCTATACAGCTACACAGCTATTCTTGTGCAACATGACGAAATATTTATCCGATGTAGAAGTGTCTGATGACGACTCTGAGTATGATGGATGCCCGTATCGTTTTGAGCCAGAATACACCAACAAGGAGCTATTTGAAAGGAGGATGCAGAGGGAAAGAGCCGAACAGCTGGCCAGAGAAAACGACCACTGCACGTCCACGAACGGGGGCTAACTGGTGGTGTTGTTGTGAACACTGCACGCCACAGACAACAGAAGAGGAGAGCCTTTGCTGCTCAGAGTGGGACTTGAGACCAGAGGAAACACATATTGATGCCCCCCAAAATACGTGTCTCACTACACTGGAAGATTTTTCTGCCATGACAAACTGGGCTGTGGTAGAGACTTTTTTTATGTCCCGAGAGTCAACTGGCAGATGCAGCCGAAGCCAGCAGGACCGAACGGACAACTTTCGATAGAGTAAGTAGCCCATACAAATGCAAAAAGGGTATATTTTCTATGAGTGTTTGCTTTATAAATAAATAACGGTCGAAACTACTGACAATTAGTTTTGGAGAAAGCATATGACTACTTGTAAGTGTGCGCTAACAATGCAGACCCGTGATGATTGCAGCTCGAGTCACAATTTATTGCCTGCAGAGAATAACCATATCATATGCATTGCGAGTTAGTTTTTCAAAAACTAGCATGGACTAGAGTAAATTATATTGCGTTACAGTGCAGTATTCTTTTGCAGGAATGTATTTTTAGAAGGCTACTCCTGCTCAGACATAGGTCGTGAAGATAGCTATTCATTTTATACAAGGAGCTTTATACGCTGGCCGACGTGCACTGGTTATCGACCAATATTATTACATCTTCAAAAGAAATGCATTACCTCCGCTGCGTCTGTTTTGCCCTCTGAAACAATCGGGATGGCATTCCTCCTGAGGTACTGACGCTGAGCTTCCTGGCCTTTTATCTTTGTCGTCTTCGTAATGAAGTCTTCTGGAGCGAAGTGAGCGCTGCAGACCCGGTGACTGACCCTCCTCAGTTCTTCCATAGCAATATTCGGGTCCATTTTCAGGACAACAAGCCAGAGCTTTAGTAACTCCGGGTTTTTCAAAGGAAGCCTGTGGAATGTGAACTTTGTCCAACTAGTCATTTTGTTTGGACAAAGTGGAAAAACGCAATGACAAACCATGTTTGTACCCGTGTAGCTCTTAGCCTAGCGCCGGCTGGACTGCGCTCCTGCGGCGCACGTCTATGACGTCACCAAAAGTGACCCATCCTTGTAAAGCCCCGGATGACCATAACAAGGAAGTTGAGCGGACATGGTGATAACACTGGCCATTCATTTATAAAATGTAGGTGAAATGAGCGAGTTTCGCAGCAGATAATGTCTAATTTAGGGGCTTCGATGTTTGGCCCCGTCCGCTTCTATGGCATGAGAGAAGACGCCGTCGGATGGATCTAAATTGCTCGAAAACGGCTCCGAGCTCCACCAAAATCATCTGGGTGAGTCTACGAGCGTATTTATTCCTAAAAATAAGGCCCAGGTGTCAAAAAACCGAACTTAGCCTTTAATGCAGCTGAGCTGAACTTTTCATTGATTATAGCGCCCCCTTTGGTCGAAGCGGTATGACACTCACAGCCTGGTGTCGTAAAATCTCGACTGCAACCGGCAATTACCGCATGCATTTGTTTTGCAGAGCGAGAGGAAAATCAAAAATGTTCTGGTGTAGCTCTGAATTTATTATAAACTGAGGACAACTGCCTGCTGTATATTTGCGTTCATGGTCACAGTCACAGATCATTTTGTGGCGTTTGTTGTAACGTTACTAGACAAAAGCGGTTCACATCAGCTAACTTTACATTTAAGTTGCATGTCGTCATATATTGAAGTGAAACAACGTCTAACAAGTTGCGGTATATTCTCTAAATAAAAACAAAAGTTATATACCTGTCGATTAGGAAAAGGGCCAACTCAGGATCAGTTTTAAAACCTTTCAAATCTCTCAGCTCTCTCCACTTGGTGAATGCCCGACCGAGGTTTACACGCGTACACTGTTGGGTTCAAATAAATATGCGGATCTTCAAGGGGGGGTGATACGAACTAGGGACAGTTTTATAAATGGTAAAAAGTTCCGCACAGCTGCTTTAAAATGGATTGTATTTTTGAAATATTTCCAAGGTGATGAAAACATAACTACACGAGCTTTGTGACACGCTGCCCGAAACTTAAATTTCTGGCAAACCAGACCAATAGGTGGAATTTGTTGTGCAACAATCTCTGTTTTGTCTGAGTTCAGCTGAAGAAAAATGTTTGACATCCAGCTTTTAACATCAGTCAGGCAGTCATTAAGTGAACACATCATTCCAGGGTCTGTCGATCTAATGGGATAAGAATGATAAGAATGGGAGGAAAAGACACACAGAACTGCAGTCTGTGCAAAAGCAGCACGTAGAGTATTTTCTGTTTCTGAAGTTTGGGTTTATGTCATTCTTTGCCTTTGGTGGCATGTTTGTTTTTTCTTTCTCTTCATTAGCTCAGGTTTGAACAAATCGTAACATAGCCAATAGTCCTTCAAATGTCACAGTTAACACGAGAGAAAGGATCAAATTTGTCCATGTTTGTGTTGTTAAAACTTATTTAACTGATTTGACACATCAGAGGGATGCTGCCTGTGGTGTGTGGGTCTGAAGGTTTCTTACATGATTCCTAAAGCTCAGAATGTTTACGTTATGTCCACGAGAGAAATGTTTTACAGAAAAACACAACACATAATTACTTTTCATGGGCACCACTAGCGAATGAGTGGCATGTGAGAACTGTGGTGTTGATCCGCCTGCTCATGGCAGCAAGCTCAGAGGGTGAAGCGAGACAAAGATGGAAGATAAAGAGAAGGGAAACATGAAAAAATCTCTTTTCGCTCTCTCTCAGAAGCTCCCATCTCCATACTCAGCCAATTAGCAGTAATTAAAATGGCCTCTTCCAAGAGTCACAGATAATTAATAGCCTGTATGTGCTTCCAGTTTTTTCTCTCTCGATGTTTTTTCTTCCACTCAAATGCAAATGTAATTAAACTTCATAAACAGACGACTGATTAAGGGCAAATATTTGCCCTCTTAAAGCGGGTGGAGCATGAAATGATTATAATTGAATCAAATGCTGTTTTCCTTCTCGCTGTTTGCAGAGATTGAAGCCAAGGAGGCCTGTGATTGGCTGCAAGCGGCCGGCTTCCCTCAGTATGTGCAATTATTCAAAGGTAAATATGAGACTGTTAATGTAATCCACACATCCCGCAGAGTCATCTCAGAGACGATGCAAACAATGTCTTATTGTTTCATTTGTCTTGTGTGTGTGTCAGACTGCAGGTTCCCCGTTGACATCGAGTGGGCGAAGCGTGATCATCACTTCCTGGATAAGGACGCCCTCGATTCTCTCTGCAGGTAACACAAGTGCACAGGAGCACCTCTGTTTTCAAATACTATACAGGAGGCTCAGATATAATGTCAACCGCTTTTACAATTCTGTCATTTAATACAACCACACACATACAATCTGTAAGCGTTCAGTGTCTGTGGTTACTGTATGTCTGAGGGTTGAGAATGTACTTTGTACGGCTGTTGTAGTGGGATATATGATGGAGTGAGGTCTTAATGTTCCTTCATATGTGTATATATATGTAGGTACATACAACAGAGTTACAACTTACCAGGGCCGTACCCAACCTTTAGTTATGCCAGTTGAATCAGAGTTATGTGTTTGAATATTCAACCATTCGTTCCATATAGACTTTAGAAGTTTGAATAGTGTTCAGCAGGATGTTTTGTGTGTCTGTGACATTCACCCAGGCCGAATATATTCACGCTAACTGCGCTAACCACAGATCGGAAATGTGCAACAACTTATTTTGCCGACAGTAGACATCAAACAAAAGCCAGAGACTGTCTCATAGTAAGATGCAGTGAGCTGTAAATTCACTTCTCTTCAAAGCAGACGCAGAAAAAAAGTTATTTCAGACCCTTATGGGGGAAGCCTCTCAAAAAAGAAATGTCTGCTCAACTTTAAGCAACCGCAGTCATCTGAGGGGTTTCTGACCGATGATTTGAATCCCCAAATTTCAGGTGGCAGTGGTCGAACATACCTTGAAATTTCACATTTGTACTTCTGAATTTTATTATTAAAGAGTCTGTACAGTTAAGAGCAATATTTGAATGTTGAGCGGCCCTGTGTCCTAGAAATTTTGTTTGTATACAACTAATTCAAAACAGCAAATTTGTTTTCAGGGAAGCCAAAATGCCATATTACATTTTCTATTTTAACATGATGAGGAAATGTTGCTAATTAATGTACCTGGCAAGTTTCAAAAATGTCTCCTGACACATATTTCATTTGTTTTCTGCCAAAATACGCTGTCTTAGAAGACACTATCCGCTCACAGTGACTGCAGAAATATTTGTTATTTTTTACCTTTTTTCTTAACATGAAATGAAATCATGATCTTTCCCTAACTTTGACATAATCAGGCATTGTTATGTTGTGCATAATGGAATTATAAAAGCAATGTAGTTATATACAAATGTAATTTCTCAAAGACAGGCCTGCAGCGAGGGCTTTAGAGGATCATTGTAAACCAAAAAAGTGGTTTTTGATCCTTTAACATTAATTTATTTACACTATATATTGGAAATTCTATCCACAGTGCGATTGTTGTTATTACTGCAGATAAAACTCCAATTATATGGAGTTTGAAGCCTTCTAACTGAACTCTGTTTGAAGATGCCATATAGAGGTGTAGTCAGGGTGTGAGATTATTATGTGGTTACAGGTGCAACAGATCAATCCTTTGATCACAGCCTGCATGATTTTCTGACGAGTGTTACTTAACCATTGTTAAGGAAATGGAAATAAACACTGTTTTGCAGGATCATCCTGCTCCGCGATCACTTACTCTGACCACAGTCTGATCTGTGGCCAATAAGATGCTCCACTAGAGCACTTATAGCTTTAGTGTGCTGCTCAAACACACCACAGTGGTGGTAATGAGAGACGAGCAAGTGCTGCTATTTCTTCAGATTCATGCTGCTGGTCCAGAGATAAAACCAGCTGCCTTCTGGTCACGAGCTTGCCTTTTAAAAAGCTTCATGGTCTTTGAAACACAAGTCCTTGTTTGCATCAGTGTAAGAAACTCATCGCCAAATGTAAAAAAAAAAAAAAAAATCTGTATAACAAGCTACTGTCATTACGTGACACTGCCAGTCTTACCGCCATCCTCTTTCATCTCTCTTTCCTCTTTTCAGGAGATTAAGCACTTTAAACAAATGTGTGGAAATGAGGCTGGAGCCGCGGAGATCAAAACGCAGGGTGAGTGTTGAGAGCAAACACCGAGAAACTCAAACACAGCAGGACTCTCATATCCAAGCAGCCGTAGCCGTGGGGAGCGTCACACCATGAAATCTCCTCGTTAAGCTTTCCCTTGATTTTGACTGATACCAGCTGATAGGTCCTCCTCCTCCTCAGCAGTTTGTCTCTCTAGGAGAAAAGTAAAAACAAAAGCTGAGGTTAAATTGAATTACCGCTGATTTGGGTTTTCCACACCTTGACTGACAATACCTTTGGTGCTGGACCTGATGTAAAGGTGGCTCAGCTTTGCAAAGAAGTTTCTTACTAGACACAAGCAAAACATTTCGTATTCAAATCAGATTTATTATTATTATTTGGAATAATAAGGAATTATTTTCCATCCATTACATTCTTCATTATTCTGTCTTGTTTTAAGAATCTAACACTTATTTTTTTAGAAATTTCTTAAAACGTGTATTTGTATTAAAAAGTAATCTGACTGCACTGATAAAATAAGACTTTCAGGATTTAAAAAAATGACACGTGAGGATGACTGTTTTTTACAGCCTAGATGAGGCTCTCTTCCAGCAAGTTAAAACAACTTATCCAAACAAAGATAAAACTGCTAATTGAGCCAAGGCAAGTAACATTTGCTTAAATTTAAGCTTTACACTAGTGATTTAATATTACACTTCTGCATATCAAAGCAGTACATGGCTAAAGCAAGGTCCACAAATGCTCCACTTCCCACAATCCAACTCAAAAGCCACTTTTTTTTACTCTTCATGCACCTACTGCAACAGTAAACAGATCTTCATGTGTAAATTTGGTGTAGTTCCCTTTTAAGTCTCACAGCTTGTCTCAATCCAGTGTAAACCCTTAAAAAAAAAATCCAGCTACGCTCTAAATTCTAAATATAATGTTACCCCACATACTGTGGATAATGTTTATAGCGTTTGCACTGTATGAATGTTTAATGATATTCATGCTTGTATAAATTATTGAAAACATATTTGTGTGTTTGTGTAAATTTCAAGCCTCTGTGTGCCGAGTGCTTGTATTCTGTTTGCAGATTGTTGTGCATGCCTACGTGTCTCTCCTCTGCATATATTAGTGTCACTGCATATTCTGTTTGAATATTTGCGTGCCATATTCAAACTGTTGGAGCTCTTGTCTGTGTGTCTGAACTCTTGCAGGGAGACGATGGTGACGAAGAAGACTTCTGTGCCATCAGCCCCAGCTGGACCTACGACAGGCGGACACGTCGATGGCGACGCCTCGACTCCACAATGGACATCCTTCGCTTGTCTGACAGCCCCACTGCACCCCATAATGTGTCTCTGGGTGATGTCAGCGACAGCCATGATGTCTGCTCCATCCACAGCTCCAGCAGCACTGAAAGTGAAGGCCACAACAGACACCACAAGGCAGCCACCGTCACAACCACCTCCCCCAGCACCACAGACGACCAGGAGACCAGCAGGCTCCTCCCGCTGCTCCTCCACGAACAAGACGCCTTCTCTGGACCCCTCGTTCAGTGGACCCCCTTCCCCTGGTGGAAGCGGCGGAGGATCATCCACCATGAGCCTGGAGGCCGAAGGCAGCTTCCCAGACAAACCGCCCAGGAAGAAGGGCACCAGTCTGCTGAGGAAGATGGAGAAACTGAGGCTGAGGGGAACGACTGGCTTCCTCCCTTCTGTGCACGGTGGTGGTGACAGCGGGAGTCGGACCCGGCATGTTTCCAGCGGGCCGCTCCGGGTCCAGGAGGAGGAGAGGATGGAGAGGCTGCACGGCCCATCAAGGTGAGCACTGTGGTTGATTAAAGCCAAAGCAAAGACTCTGCTGTCCATCTAAATCTGATCAATCTCTGCTGCATCATGAAAAACATTTTTAATTAGTTCCCTAAGTTTTAGCCAAATTAAAAAAAAAGATTACAGTTGTGATAAATTAATTAATGTCTATAAAAAACGAACATGATGGAAGATAATATCACAGTGATCATAAAAGAAGCAGGGAGATATCTCACTTCTGACTACTTCCTGTATCTCGACAAAGTAACTTCTTCTTCTTGTGGATGGAGTATTTTTTTGTGCAAGGATTCTAACTACAGGTCATTCCCAGTGCTGCGGCTTTGACTGTAAGAGTTCTACCTTCCTAAATGTCTCCAGCCTGCAGGGTCGACCCAACAGCCGTGCATCTTCCTCGCCCTCGTCTCCTCACACCATCAGCAGCAGTAGCAGTAACAGCCACTCAGAGAGCAGCAGCACTGTTAGCACGCCCAGCCCGGTCACCAGGGTCAGGAGTAACTGCAAGCGCTCCAACAGCGGTGTCGGGGTCGGTGGTGGAATGACCCGGAACAACCAAAACCACGCAGGAACAGAGGTCGGTCCAAGACATTAATCCTCTTCAACAAGTGTTATTCTTATATTGTATCACAAGAACTTGACTCTGCAATTTTGTCTATAAAAACATGTGACTCTCTTGTCTTAAAATTGATGATGATCAATTCTTATTTTGGTGTCTAAGCTTTAATAAACAAGAGAGTCTGCAGCCATGCAAGCAGCTCTGTTAGGCTGTACACAGTGAGGAATTGAGCTAAATGCTAACGCTAATGCTCACATGACAATGCACATGTTGATGTTTGCAGGTTTCATGTTTACCATTTTAACCATCTTCGTCTTAGCATGCTAAAATGCTAACATTGGCAAATTAGTGCCAAACACAACTCCAGATGACACTAGTTGAGTGGGCGGAAGTTCGTTGCATAGATCAGCCTCTCATGGGCGGAACGAGCCACCTGCTGAAGTCCCGCCCTACCACCTCCAGTTGTGTAGCAGTTTTCAACCGTTTTCAACACGTCCTTTACTAACTTTTGCGGTGTTTGGTCTTGCGGGATGTAGCCATTTTTCTGCCATGGTTTGTGTTTTGTAGGCAATATTTTTGTGGGCGTGTTACACCAAAACCTGTTTCCCCCTGGCAATATTTTGCAAGTGCAATGTTGTGGCAAAGAGAACAATATACAAGCAGCCGGGGCGTTTTTTTCTCCAATCTTAAAGTGAGAGTCGGCCCAGCCAGATCTTTCTTTTCTTGAGAAAGGTCTGGTGAGCGAGACTAAGATGACGCTGATGGGAATGACAGAATTTTTTACAGGTGTTTAGCCATATTTGGTCATTTTGACCTGATGATAGCAATAAATAAAAAGTCAGTAGTATTTGCTCTTCATAGTTTCGTCCATCTTACTGTCACTGAAATCTAAACAAGCACTTCGACAAACCAAACCTGCGTTTGCCAAACTTTTGGTAAGAGAAAATGAAGGCAAACATCCATCCCAGATTATATTAGCAACTGTCTGGCTAAGCTTTCGACCGTAAAGACCTTAGTGTGCACTCACAGTTTTCCTGCGCAATAAGGGATCAGTAAAAACATTTCATGTGTGCCCACTTTCAGTTTTACTTTCAGATAAAGTGTCTGACTGTCTAAACTCAATGGTCAGGTTATTCTCAGACTTGTCAGATGTATCCCCACACTGTGTGAATCATGGTTAGAGCCAAACCAATGAGCTGTTCTTTGATCCCACCAAATTTCAACAGGTTTGCTTGTCAGCTAAACACATAAACCAAGGTTTTCAAAAGGCCAGGACAAAATGCACCGATAACAGAAAAGACTTTCTTAAGCAAGGTTGTAAACAAAGACGTCCAGGGTTTCTTTTTGCAAGGCTACTGTACCTGCAGACCTTTCATTTATGCACAAGGACATGTTTTGCATTGAATAGAAACAGTTTTTATTTGAACCCATTCAGAGTGAATACATTTGACACTCAGCAGCCCTTACAGTGTTGGGTAATAATTGAAATTCTGAGTATTTTAATGTTCATAAATAGACATTTTGAATAATGTTGAATAAAAACAGCTTGTAATTTTCCCTCTCTTTATTCACTGATTGCTTTATACCATTCTTACCTGTTCCTTTCCTTTAATTCTTCCCTCATTGGTCTATTCACCCCCTCAGGACTACAGGAACCAGATCAACAACAACAACAGCAGCCACGAGAGTCTGGTCTTCCAGATCCCCGACGGACACAAACCAGGGACCTTCCCCACCTCTCTCGCACACAAACACCCCATCCTGTCCCCCATCATCGACAACACCTCAGTCAACTGGAGGACCGGGAGCTTCCACGGTTACCGAGGGCGACTCAGTTGCCGCCATGGCACGTCATCACTGGCCACTGGTGACCAGGATCCCTCATCTTCTTCTTCTTCCCGCGATGGGGGAGTCCGCAGTCCGCTTGCTGTGCTGGATCATCGACTGAGCATCTACGACAACGTGCCCGACGACCAGCAGCTGTCTGAAAGCGAAGGTGGCAGCGGTGGAAGTGGCAGCGATGCAGAACGGATGGCTGAGGAGTCAGAGGTGGGTCAATAGACCGATACTCCACTGTTATATGTGTTTTGTTCAGGTTAAGAAAAAGGTTGCATGCAAACATTCTTCAGGCCTTAGCACGCTTCACGAAAGTGTAAACTTTCTAACAGTGTGCGAAAATCTCTTTACAAATTTTTGAAACAGTTCAACAGTCCTGTCCACTTTGCACAGGTGTGAAAGAAGGCAGGTTTTGAAGTCCTCTTTTTTTATTCTTCACACTACTACTTCAACTACTTCAAGCAGTTCTCGTAGGCTGGGGGTATAACACAACCAGCAACCTGCAGGGCTGAAAAACAAAGCCAAATGCAGCTCCTCTAGACTTTTCAAAGGTAATCGGACCCAGTGGATTAAATCCCAATAGTGAAAGGAGCCATTTTGCGGTGATTATGATGCTCAAAAAAATGTATCCACTAATTTACAGATGTCTCTTTTGCCATGTAAGTCAATGGGAAGATTCATTTTTGGGCTGCAGGGCATCATGTGATTACACTGTTTGGCCACTAAGAAAACTGGCTTCAAAGCCTGGTGCACTTCCTGAGAGCCTGCTAACAGTCCAATCAACCCCTTGCTCCTCCACAGCTCCACTTTCTCGTCCAAATTTGATCACTTCTGGTTCCAAAAAAAAGGCCAAACGAAAGTATGTGCCATCCCCATTTAAATGTTTTTTGCTGCAATAAATGAAACGGTCATGCCAAAGACACAGAATTATTTTCATTGTTTTTTAAAAAGTCTCTCTTACTTTTTATTTCTAATTGTAACAAATGCATTGCAATATTAACAAGTGTTTTCACCCGTTGACAATATTCATAAAGACACATTTTTTTATAAGTAAAGACAGCTAATAAAAGCTGCAAAAGAAATGTCTTGCTCAGTAGTTCAGTCCTCCATGGTGTGACTCAAAAAAGATCTAAGTAGATGACAACAATGAGGAAAGTCATCCCAGTGTAAATGTGTGATATTACATTTACGGGGGAAACACATTGTTTAAATGCTGCGATCAGAGAACTGTGCTACGGCAGAGTGGAGCTGTCCAGGTGCTGAACAGGTGACCTCTGTTGAAGGGTGTCTCTCCGTGGTGTTGAACTTCTGACTGTCACTATAGTGGATAAATGGGTTCAAGAGCCCAGATACACCGTAGTTTCATTTTCTGTTCCACCTGGCTGTGACTTTGTGGATGGAGAGGTTTGTTTCAAAATGACAGGACAGGTCAGAGAGTGATGGACAGAGAATGATTACCTGGTGTGGTAATTGATGAGTCACTGTTAGGGATCAGTATTGTTGTGGTTATTTTGTGCATCAAGGCTGTGAAATCCTGCCATCTGTCCCCTTCAGTGAAGGTTTTCCAGAGAGAATTAAATGCATATCAAATGTAAAGTAGTTAACAGAAGGAGGAGACTCCCACTTCTCCACTAGGATAAAATCTCCGGAAATAATAACACAAATGAAAGTCTATGAAAACAGGTCATTCAGTGAGGATATTGATTCTGCAAAGTTAAGTTCCATGTGAAGTTTTCCCCATAAAGCCAGAAATCATTTCGGGAGTGCTCGTATCAAATTCCATTTCAGATTAAAACTATACAACAGTCAGTTAAAATTAATCATCTTGCTTCAGACGTGTTTCTTTCTAAAGTAGAGGAGGAGCCATTCTGAGTAAAGTTGGAACCCTCTTTGACAAAACTATGGCAGCCGTGGAGGCAAAAGTTGACGTATATTTTATATGAAAGTCATTAGGTAATGGCTTTTAAGAAACCTGTAATTTTTTACTTCTGATCCTTGAAGAAATGAGTAATACTTTTTCTCCGAAACTGATGTATGGCAATGAAACGCTTAATTTGCAAAATCTGCTGAATCAGTCAACTGAGGAGAAAGTTAAAAAGTACTGTAGGAAACTTCCCTTACTGGCATGGTATTTAATTTTAATGATGCTGTATTGTTTTTTCTTGATTCTGAAAAGGTCACAGCCAAAAGTTCAAAGAAACATTTTGAAAAAAATTGTTGCCACTATTTGTAATATCTTTAGTTGTAGTGAAGTATTTATTTTTTCTGAATTCTCTCAGGTGAGTCGCTTGTTGGCAGGTGAGGATGTTTTTTCAGCTCTGGACAGTGTTTTGGAGAGGATCAGCGACCTCCAACAGCTTGTCACCACCTGGTCTGAAACTCTGTCCGAGGACGACTGTCGGACAGGTTCCTCCTCCTCTTCTTCGTCGTCCACCTCCACGTCTTCCTCTACTTCCTCCCAGGACTCACCTGCCCACGGCTCCTCAGCTGCCTCCCCCTGCCCGTCTTCCCCCAGTCACATTCACCTGGAGGTGCAGCATCCAGAGGAGGAGGAGGAAGAAGAGGAGGTGGAGGTAAAGAGCCAAGAGGAGATACCTGTAAACGGAGAGGAGCCAAAGACTCCACAACCAAGGAGCAGGTGAGAAAGTTTGGAGTGTGATACAAGAAAAGAAAACTGCAATTTAAGTTTTATTTATAGAGCATATTAATATTTCACAAGCAGCACAACTCAGAGTGTTTCACAGGTGTCGGTGTAAACAGATCAGGCTCATTAAAAAGAAAGTAGGAACAGTAGGAGTGACATTTAGTACATTGCCAAATATTGATCAGCATCAAAATTCAGGTCTAAGAAATACAAGCAAATTATTGGACACTTAAAGTTGCCCTGGACCTTTTGTAAATGTCCATGTAAGCTTATATATCCAGCAGAGCTCTAATAATGACAGTTATGAGGATTTATTCTCTCGGGCATCAACCAAAGTAAGAGCAGAGAGACTGTGGGGCACTTAACGTGAAAGCAGTAACCACATGGTGAATAGTTTTGATCGCCTCTTTATAGTGCTGCTTTTATATCTCTTTTTTGTTGCGTATTTGTTCACAGATATAGAGCCATAAAAAGCTATGGGGCCTCTCCTGTAATGTAAAGTCAGATGCATCATCAGTGTATGCTGATGGATGCTTTTCTCACTTTCTGCTGAGTGTGTGTTTTACTGGCTTAGATTTGATGTAGGTGCCCAGTTATGTGTGTATTCAGCTGTAGTGTGCTCAGAGATCAGTGCTAGCATAGCATGCTTACATGCTAAGGTTAGCAAGCTGCACTTTCAGGTTATCATTAGCATAGTAACAGTCTCACAAGCTAAAATAAATGTTAATGCTAACTGTTATGTTCTAAACATCAGCATGTTGATATTCAGTAACGTGCGTGATTACTTGCTAACTGATATTTATAGATTTTAGCTGAGTTTTAACAATAAATGCTACTTACAGAAATATGAGTGTTTAGTGATCATGTTATGCTGACGTGTTAAATGTTATATGCTAAATCTTAGAATATTAGCATCCAGTCGTTGTTAAAGGAGCATCATGTAAGATGTGGGGGATTTAGTGGCATCTAGTGGTGAGGACCGAATATTGCATCCAGCTAAAAACTAGGTGAATGTGTGACTGGTTGTGTTGTACTGTTCTTACGGAAAATTGGAGTTAATGTGACACTGTTTGGCATATTGCAAACCGGCCACGAGCACTCGCATTTTTTCTCTGGTAACTTAAGATCCAGACAATATGATGTAGATGTTTTAATGTTAGATATAAATGACTCATTCTAATGTAACGGAAACACAAGCACTCTTATTTTCAGGTGATTATACACTAAAGAAAACATTAAATTATATTTCTTTTCTGCCACTATATCCCCCTAAATCCTCCACACTGGACCTTTAATATGGAGGTAAATATGCTGTCTGTGAGCATGACAGCATTAAGGCAGCACTCTACATTTAGCTGTGCTTTAGGTAATAATGTGACTTACTTTTGGTTTGTCCAGTTTGTCTGTCCCAACAAACACGAGGACTCTGCTGTCAGAACTGATGAGATAATAAATAAATAATTTTCATGATTTCAAAGCTTAATATTTTCTGTAATAAGATCTCAGTAAAAACACTTTTTCAAAAATGTGTCAACTGTAGGAGATAATTGGTTCCTATTTCTCTTGATTGTGATATGTTTAAAACTGGTATTTACGTGTGTGTGTCTGTGCATGTTTGTGTCTATGTGGATGTACTTATCTGCTCTCACTGCTGTGTGTCCAGCAGAGTGAGCCAGCAGCTGCAGTGGTCCAGCGAGCAGAGTCTGCCCTCACTGCCCTCCAGTGCAGGAGTGGAGAACCAGTCTGTGTCCCAGTTCCTCCTGCTGCAGAAACTCTCCCTGCTCAAACTCACCGCTCTGATGGACAAATACTCTCCGTCCAGTAAGCAGGGCTGGAACTGGTAAGAAGTGTAAAAGGACCTTTTTTGGGTGGGGGGTTGATTTCATGCTTGAAAATAAATGTGCAGGTTGAGCAGAGGTTGAGGACGGAGCCAGCAGAGGTGCGGGAAGGTGAGAAACAAAACTCTGTACTCTGTACTGGATTCTTTGCACCTGCACACCTGCGTGGAGAAACTTCTTCAAGGAAACTGTGGAAAGGCGGGCAGGTGGGCGGGCGGAGGGTAAATATTTTAGGCAGTCGATTTAGAAAATTCATTCATTATTCATGGCTTGGGTGCAACCTTGCCTCAGCTTTACAAAAAACAATAGCAACATGCTTCAAGAGGAATAAACTTCTTTCCCCCAAAACCCCGTAGGACTGCAGGTGCTTCACCTTGTGTCTGTGTTCTGGGGAAATCACAGCAAGGTTTGGTTCTGTCATCCTTTCCTGCTTGCTGGTTAACTGCTCAGGCGTTGTGGGTTATTTTGGATGGCGTTCTTTTTCCTCAGTGGGTCACACTGTGTCTCTGTCCTCTTGTCTTTCTCTGGCTTTATCTCTGTATTTACATTTATGTCTCACTCCCTGAGCAAATACCTCATAGATCACAATGTGTAGAAGGTGGTTCAGGTCAAGGAAAATAAAACACAGCGATGTCCCAGCACAGAAAAACATTCAAAATTCATTTGAAAATAGGTTGTTTTGCACAAGTTTTGCAAGACTTAGGACAGAAATTGAGGCCTGTGCCTTTTAATAAGGAGTTTGCAGACTGTTGAGCTCGAACGTTTGTCTCGTTAAAAACGTAGGATGTTTTCGCTGCACTTTTTATTGACATACATGGATTTAATGAGATCAGCCTCCTACACTATTTTTTTGGAATAAGCCCTCGTGCAAAATCGAGACAAATTCATTTTTAAGAAAAATAAAACATTCAGATATTCTGCTTGTTTACTCAGTTGAACATTTGTATTTTCTAATGTGTTCTGAGTAAAAACATGACCTGCTTGTTTAATGCTTTGGTAGAAAACCAATTAGATTTTTGCCGGGGCTGTTATGCTCAATGAGATAAGGCTGGATGTGGGAACTGAGCGCCGAACAAAAAAAACCTCCTGAAATTACTCCTCACAGATATTCGTCTTTAATTTTCAGGATCAAACATGTGTTCAGGGGGGAGATTCAGGAAAAAACAGCTGCTCTGTGGCAGCAGGTTGAAAAGCATCAGCGAGGCTTCCTGTAGTTCAGGTGTGCTGTGTTTTAGCATTTCAAACTTCTCCGTTTTACGGAGAATAAACTTTAATAAATCACATGAATAGGAGGGAAGCTGAAGAGAAATCATGTCAGAGCTGACCTCCACAGGAAAAAGGAAGAAAACATCAAGTTAACATTTTGTTCAGCATTAGCAGGAGTTTTTAATGAGCACAGACTCTGATATGCAAATGACTTCTTACACAAATGATGTGAAAATCATGTTTCTCCACCTCAAACTGGATTATGTGACAATAATACATCTTAAACACAGCATCATTTTATTAGTCTCACAAACTATAGTTGAGTTCAGGCAAGTCGTAGAGGCTCTAACTTTGTTCAGAGTTCTGGTAGTTTTAAGGCTGGTTTGGCAAAGTCATTAGTTGTGGTTTAATGTCATTGATTATACTTTTAAAGATCATCGACAAACAAGGTCAAAGTTGAAACTAACGTCTCCCTAAGGAAACTGACAGAGTCTGACGAGGAGACTAATACCACTTTCATAAATGTCCATTAAATATAAGGCAATTTAGTAACCTGCTTGAGTGTCACCCTGTGTACTGTTAACATCATGCAAATCTGGAGGATCTATCTCACACAGACTCCTGGGTAATAGTCTCCTCTGATCACAAGCATGCATTCGCCCCCTGAAATTTGCAGAAAACATAGCGGGCAAACCTGCCCAGAACCTGCCTACCCCTGTACATGCAGCACCCACAGTATATGAGGAGGCATGTGACAGTGTTCGCCATCCTACATCCTCTTTAGTAAACAGCGATAGAGCGACCAGGCCCCTACGTATAATCAAGGAAACTTTAAAGCAAGCATTATGTCAGTAGCATTCAAATGGAGTCAGACTTTGGTGCCACTTGTGTTGGAGTCAACGGGGCGTTCACGGCTAATCACACTGTACTACTTTGTTGTTTCACCTTTGACTGAAAAAATCTCCACCAGATTAAAAACACACATTACATAATGTTGACTGATGTTTTTAACTAATTGTGTGTTTCCTTGTTATTGGTCTCCAGACAGATCATGGGTCTGTCCGTCAGCTGCATATAACTTATATCAAGTCTCCATTTGCTCCAAGAAAGCTAACGCTACCTGCTGTTAGCAGGTAGTATTGTAGGCTTCATGTATTTAATTATCAAAAACTAACAAACCTTCAAATAATCATGATGTTTAATGATATTCTGGAGGGCTTACTATTAGATAATGTTCTCTATTCTCTATTCTCAACAAAGTTTTTGCATCAGCACTGTTACTGATGTCATGTCCTTTTCTGCTTTTGTAATTTCATTGGGTTTGCTCTGCATTTGGGAATTGAACTAGGGTTACAATATGTAACCTTCATTGTATACAGTCTGTGGTGTGCCCTCCAGTGGATTTCTCCAGTGACATGTGTAGTGCTTTGGCAAGTATGTGAACAATTCCATTCATGTCACAGCTGGTTGTCCAAGCAAACGTCTAAAGCATATCTCCAAAACGTGAGCTATTGAAACATGGTTAACCAAGATTTGTGCTGCAACACCTGATGTCTGCCCCTGTAGGAATGGAGCCAGTTTTGAATCAGTTAAATAAAGACGGAATCAAACTCACACACACATGCACACACAGTGAGTAAAACCTGTATACTCTGTTACCACAGCACCATTAGGCCAAATGCTCCAACTGAAAAAAAAAAATCTCTTCAGCCTTCAACGATTAGTTCAAGTCTTGTCATTTCAGTGATTTAATCACTGATGCCAAAACGAGTGCTAGATGATTAAAAAATACAGCAATTAACTGCTGATTTGGACGGCCGATACTCTGAGGCACTTTCCTCGAAATAGTTTGTCTCAGAGAGCTGCTGTTAGATGTGGGGAAAAACAGAGCGATGGAAAGAAAGCTGAGGAGCATTCAGAGTGCATATGTGATACCATTTTCTTTTTGTGACAGCATGTGTTTTTATACCAAGTAGAGAAGAGGTTTCATTAATGATTGTTTGAGTGCTTTGGATGTGTCCTTTTTAAACATTACTATTACAAGAGCACAGTTCTTTCCCGAGTGCACTCAGGGCCACAATTTTCAGAGGGAATTGCAGCTTTCTATGAGGTTTTCAATGAAATAAAAAAGAAAGTTCAGTCCAGATTTTGGGTCTCCTGCATCTGGAACAACAACATTGCCCAATCAAAAACAAAAGACAAAATCAGTTGCGGGTATAAAAGGTTAAAACGTCACTAAAATCAGTTCAGATACATGAATAAACTTCAACACAGTTCAATCTCTTTGATCAGTGTCCATGGTTTCTCAATGTCTGCATGGGTTTTTTTTTCTGCAGAGCTGATTTGAATGGCACGCACATTTTAGAGATCACTAGGGACTTATGTAATCAAAAACTGTTTATTTGGCTCTTCCTTCAAAAGGAAATGCTTCCAACAGCAGCCAAGTTGAGCTTTTTTTCACACTTGAATGGTTGAGATTACATATTCCCAGAACATTTGCAAAACAATTTTTGATAACTTTTCAACACTTTTCCCTCGGCACTAGTCCATGCTGTTTGATTGCTTCCGAAAAAAAGGCAGACCGCAGGATCTAATGGACATCTCCATCTCCTGCAGGACGGTTCCTAAACCTCTGAGGAAGACCAAGGTGACGGAGATGAAAGGCCGGCGGGTATTTGGAGTTCCTCTGCTCCTTAGCGTCCAGCAGACAGGAGAGCCACTTCCGCCCAGCATCCTCAGAGCACTGGTCTACCTGAGGACGGAGTGTTTGGACCAGGTAATGTAGCTAAAGAACGCAAGAGGCCTGTGGTGATTTTAGGGCGGTGTTGGACATGACAAGATACAGAGTAACTTCAATCCAATGAATTCATTTTTAGACGGTGACATCCAGTCCAAAAAGTTAGAGAATGCGAAGATCATTTTTATGATAATGGGTTTTTGTTTCATTTTGTGTTGTGTTCTTTCGCAGGTGGGTCTCTTCCGGAAATCAGGGGTGAAGTCTCGCATCCAGTACCTCCGTGAGATGGTGGAGTCTGACCCAGATGGCGTTTCGTATGACAGTCAGTCTGCGTACGACGTGGCCGACATGGTGAAGCAGTACTTCAGAGACCTGCCGGAACCCATCTTCACCAGCAAACTCTGCGAGTCCTTCCTCCACATTTACCAATGTGAGCACTTACTTTTGTTATCATGTGACTAGCATTGAGAAGTTAGAATTTCTACTTGAATTTAAATTCTCATTTTCACGACTAATCGATTAAACATATAGTTTATTAAGTATCCAAAAAATGTTGTAAAAAATGAAATCACAAGTTCCAATAATCCAAAATGACGTCTTCTGCTTATTCTGTCCAACCAACAGTTTATTCTGACAGACATTTTAATTTACTATCATGAATGATAAAGAATAGCATCAAGTTCTCACATTTAAGAAGCTGAAACCAACAAATATTTGACACTTTTGCTTGAAAAATGACTGAAATGCTTTGTTGACTATCAAAGTAGTTGAGTAGTAGTAGACTAATCATTGCAGCTCTAATGCTAACATGCTAAGATGTAGCTATTATTTGCTAAATACTAGCATGTAGTCTGTTAACATGTTAGTATATTGACATGTATAACCAGCTAAAATACTAAACATTTCTGTACATAGTAAACAATAGCATGTCCAAGGTGCATTCAGACAGTATGTGAGGCAAATAATCACCATTAACATGAATGTGACTGTTGTGAATCTAACCAGCAGTGTACACACTCAATTTCTTTGGCCCCACTTACTTCTGTATGTTTGTTTCTGTGTGTAAATTGAAGTCATAAAATCCCCATTTTTCCCTCACGTTGAACAACACAAATCTTTGTCTTTATATGCAGACATCTAAAATTATCTTTGCATTCAATCTGAACACCAAGTCAATGAATTTGCTTTATTTTCTTGTCCAAATTCAAAACCAAGCAAACTACATAACTCAGATAGTAACAGTTCAGCTCTCTGCTTGCAGATTTTCCCAAGGATCAGCAGCTGGTTGCAGCTCAGGCGGCCATCTTGTTGCTTCCTGACGAGAACAGGATGGCGCTGCAAACACTGCTGTTCTTCCTGCGGGACGTGGTGGCCTGCGTGGACGAGAACCAAATGACTCCAACCAACATCGCAGTCTGCCTGGCGCCGTCGCTTTTCCACCTCAACACCCTGAAGAGAGACGCCAACGCAACCAGGTGAGCTGAGACCACAGATGCTTACTGAAATACTGTGAGGGAAGCATCAGCTATTTATTCAGACTTTAAGTTTTCCTTCTTTTATCCGAGAAAACTGAGGTGATATCTTTCAATCGAAGGATATTTTTTCTTTCGGCACACACCATCTCAGTAAGAGCGCATGTGGCGTCTGACGCACATTGTCACAGTTACATAAGTCTCAACAGCAGCACCATTACATAAGGTCTCTGATGTTAGGTGTGGAGTCCACCCGGCGTCTCTCGTTAATTAGATTTTGTACCATAAAAGAACATGTAGATCATAACAGTTTAAATATTTCCCAAATAGCTGGCTCATTAACTGCAGGTTGGTAACATGATATTTCATCTGGAGTTTATTTTCTGACAACATGCTGTGCTTTTCATTTCATTTTTGGATGTTGTCTTCGAGCACATCACTAAGGACAGTTTGGACAAACAATAAAACTGACACAGTGCAGTCTAGGAGTTCATTTTACAACATACTGAGGTGAATTCAGACCAACAACATGCCTGCAGGATGAGAAACCAGTCTAAAAACGTAAAGTAAAATAAAGATGACAGATTGTTTACTGTAGTTGTCAAGCTGTAGTTATAATGCTTTGACGGAAAATTAATTTTGTTACAACTGGGTCTAGTTTCTTCAGTTTTAGTAGTTTAGTAGTTCTGGTAGCCATTATTCCTATCAGTTATTATAATAGTTTACTTACTGAGTTAATGAGACAGAGTCCAGCAGATGATTGAACAGCATATCATTGAATTCTGTGCAAGATAAAGCTGAAAGAAATACCGAACACTGTCTCATTTTGTCACAGCTGCTTTATACTTAGCTTTGGCTCCAGGCTGCGACTCCATCATGGTTCACTTTTAAACCTCAGCCTCTGATTTAGCTCCAGATCCTGACTTTACCTTTGATTTACGCGTGCATGTGTGTCTGAATGTGTGTGTTAGCTGTAACCCGAGGCAGGCTGCCATTTAGGTGCCATAGAAACATGTGTTTCTTCCTCCTTTTGTTGCTTCAATAGACGTCATGTTTCCAGAGTTCTCAGTTCTCACACAGATGACATCGCCTCTGGATCAGATCCAGCTGTTACACTCACACTTTCTCTGTGTAATGAAAAGCTGTCAGCACAGTTTACACAGGGAGCACATTACATAACCTCCATCAATTTTCATCTGGCCTCGACTTCACTTCCTGATATGAAAGATATTTTGTGTCTGCTTCTTTAGCCGAGGATCCTGCTGGGCTGGGAGTTAGAAACGGGAAGGAAAACAGAGAGGGGTGGCACAGAGAGAGGAGTGATAGGGGTGATAGCACGAGGGGACAGAGTGAGACAGTTGAGAGCGATAATGGCTATACAGTTGATGATGTATTATTAGGGTGTGAACTTATTAGGAGACACTCGGTCCCATCAGTGTCTGCAGACCATTTATCTGAGCTCATACTGCAGATGCACATTCACTGTGTGTTTTGCATGAGTCGGGGGGGACGGGGGGGGGTTCTCATATCACGGCGGTGGTTATGGTTGTGATGGCATGAGGGTTTCATGGTTCAATAATTGTCGCAGAGAATTTCACAGTTCAGAAGCAGAAGATGTATTTTATTAATCCCCAAGAGGAAATTCTTTTTTTTTTTCACTCTGTTGTCATGTACACACAGGGGTTAAACACACACATGCACAAACAGGACCTGTACATGCAGAGGTGTCAGAGCACGGGGCTGCCTCGGACAGGCGCCCTGTGCAGTTGGGGATTTGGCGCCTTGCTCAAGGGCACTTTTGTGGTACCCAGGCTCCATATTTGGTCTGGATGGGGACTTGACCCGGCATCCCCTGGTTCTCAACCCAGGTCTCTATTTTCAATTGAACAAACAGTTAATTTTAATTGAATGGTGCATTTCTTTGGGACTATTTTCAGTGGTGGAATAATCCACATTTTGCTTTCTTGTGAGTATTTGGTACAGCAGGATGGTGTATGTGGGTTTGAGTCTAAATAAACTACAGTGTGCATGTTTGTTATAATGGAGAAACACATCCAGTGTGGCTCATTGATGTGCTCTTTGTAGTTTCTGGAGAGCGATAGAGTTCTATGGCACAGAATAATACGATATATCAGGCAGTGTTTGTGAAGAGATACCAAGCAGCAGCGTCCTCAAGGCTGAAAAATGAAGCCAGCACAGAAATGCCAAGAATGAAGTTCCTTGAATGGCCACTTGAGTCTGGCTTCAGTGAGTCCCCACAGACCTCCATGTTCAAATGCCTCACTTTACAGCAGAAATAAACATGTTTACAGCCTGGATGGTGGCGGCCAGAATGCTAAACATGAGGCTTAAAAACAGGAGTCCACAGACTAATGGGTGACATCATGCTGACTACGTCTGTTGTCTTTGTACAGTCCGTAGATACAATGAGCGTTGGTTCAATCTCTCCTTCTTCCTCTCCTCTCTTTTGTTTCTTCTCTCGCTACATACAAGTCATTCATCTATTTCTTTCAACCCTCATCTTCTGCTGTTTTATCTGTGATCCTTCTTTTCTCCCTCCACCCTCACATCGTCTCTGTCGTCCACATTTCTCTTTCATTCTGCTCATCTTCCTCCCCTGATATCCCCCTCATATCTCCTCATCCTCTTTGTTTTCTCTTCTCAGTCTTGTAATCATTCTCCTTTCACTATCTCCTCTTCCTCCCGTATTTTCCTCCCTTCCTTTCATCTCCACCTCTTCCTTTTTCCATTTTGGCTCTTTTCCTCCCTCCAGGCTGACTGGACAGTAGATGGAAATGACATAACGACACAATCAGCACTTTGTGCCTCCCGTCTCCTGGAAGCCAAAGTCCCGGCCTGTCAGAAATCATGTCACACTTTGTGGTGGGAACAATAACTTGGAAAATTGACTGCTGCTCGCAGCTGTTCTCCCACAGATCTATAAAATCTCATCTCGGCGTCTTTGTGCTCATGTGTCTGCCTGACAGAACTCACCACTCCCACTGAGATATATATACTTTTTTATGCTCTGGTCCAACCAGCTTGGTTTGTTTTAAGTGTCGGTATCTAATTTCCCCATTTTGCAGCGCTGAAAAGAGTCTGTGTTTGGTGCGACAAAACGCTCGTCTTTCTAACTTTTCCTTAGTCATCAGGAACTAAAAAAAACATAAAGGCAAACTTTGTGCCAAATAAAATCGAGGACAACAACTTCCTGTAGTGAAAGCTTTCCAAAATAACCTGGATCTGTCAGCTGCTGTAATGGTGACGCAGTACTGCTGATTCCTGTCTGCTGCCTGTGAAAACTAATCAGCTGACTGGCACATACTCTGCCTGCAGTGTGAAGCTGCCATCACTGCTGTGACTCTGACATGTCACATGTTTCACACCTTCTTCCCATTTCCTGTCAATGAACCCAAAACTGTAAAAGGAAAAAAAAGCTACAGCCGTCGTTCCTCCTTATGTGATGTTCTCACTGACATGTCAATACATGCTCCATTACTGGTGATGCTTCAGTGTCAAGTGACCGTGACCTTGTTCCTGTTGTTGCTGCAGGTCCAGTCATAGGAAGTACAGCCTGGGTCGCCCAGACCAGCGGGACCTGAGTGAGAACCTGGCTGCCACCCAGGGCCTGGCCAACATGATCACCGAGGCCCAGAGACTCTTCCAGGTACAGACCCTGACAGCCAATCACTTTTAAAGCTTAAGAGGCAGGATTAACAAAATAATGTCACAAATGACAAACTCCTCTTTGTAGCTTCCAGAGTTTTGGCCCGGTCAGCATTTGAGTGCAGCAGGCCCCACTGAAGACTCCCTGTCTGAGGAGGGAGGAGGCCCAGCATCCTCCAGTCAGAGTGGAGGTGAGGAGGAGTTGGAGGAGAGAAGGAGGAAGCTGCAGCTGAGCACCCAGCATCTTCTGAAGGAGGCCAGAGAAAAGAGCCGAGGATGGGAGACCCACCCAGCTCCAGAGCATGTGGAGCTGACCTACAAGAAGGTAAACATGACTTTTTTTCATGGTTTTGGACGACACGCTATATTGTGACTTTTTTATGACATTTTGAACGACATGCTATACTATGACTTTTTTATGACATTTTGAACGACATGATATACTATGACTTTTTAATGACATTTTGGACGACATGCTATACTATGACATTTTTCATGATTTTGGACGACATGCTATACTATGACTTTTTAATGACATTTTGGACGACATGCTATACTATGACTTTTTAATGACATTTTGGACGACATACTATACTATGACTTTTTTTCATGATTTTGAACGACATACTATACTATGACTTTTTAATGACATTTTGGACGACATACTATACTCTGACTTTTTTTATGACATTTTGGACGACATGCTATACTATGACTTTTTAATGACATTTTGGACGACATACTATACTATGACTTTTTTATGACATTTTGGACGACATACTATACTCTGACTTTTTTATGACATTTTGGACGACATGCTATACTATGACTTTTTAATGACATTTTGGACGACATGCTATACTATGACTTTTTTATGACATTTTGGACGACATACTATACTATGACTTTTTTTATGACATTTTGGACGACATGCTATACTATGACTTTTTAATGACATTTTGGACGACATGCTATACTATGACTTTTTAATGACATTTTGAACGACATGCTGTACTATGACTTTTTTATGACATTTTGAACGACATGCTGTACTATGACTTTTTTATGACATTTTGGACGACATGCTATACTATGACTTTTGTATGACATTTTGGACGACATGCTATAATATGACTTTTTAATGACATTTTGGATGACGTGCTATACTATGACTTTTTTATGACATTTTGAACGACATGCTATACTATGACTTTTTTATGACATTTTGGACGACATGCTATACTATGACTTTTTTATGACATTTTGAACGACATGCTATACTATGACTTTTTTATGACATTTTGGACGACATGCTATACTATGACTTTTTTATGACATTTTGAACGACATGCTATAATATGACTTTTTTATGACATTTTGAACGACATGCTATACTATGACATTTTGAACGACATGCTATACTATGACTTTTTAATGACATTTTGGACGACATGCTATACTATGACTTTTTAATGACATTTTGGACGACATGCTATACTATGACTTTTTTATGACATTTGGACGACATGCTATACTATGACTTTTTTATGACATTTTGAACGACATGCTATATACTATGACATTTTGAACGACATGCTATACTATGACTTTTTAATGACATTTTGGACGACATGCTATACTATGACTTTTTAATGACATTTTGGACGACATACTATACTATGACTTTTTTTCATGATTTTGAACATGCTATACTATGACTTTTTAATGACATTTTGGACGACATGCCATACTATGACTTTTTTATGACATTTTGGACGACATGCTATACTATGACTTTTTAATGACATTTTGGACGACATGCTATACTATGACTTTTTAATGACATTTTGGACGACATGCTATACTATGACTTTTTTTCATGATTTTGGACGACATGCTATACTATGACTTTTTAATGACATTTTGGACGACATACTATACTATGACTTTTTTATGACATTTTGGACGACATGCTATACTATGACTTTTTTTCATGATTTTGGACGACATGCTATACTATGACTTTTTAATGACATTTTGGACGACATACTATACTATGACTTTTTTATGACATTTGGACGACATGCTATACTATGACTTTTTTTCATGATTTTGAACGACATGCTATACTATGACTTTTTAATGACATTTTGGACGACATGCTATACTATGACTTTTTTTCATGATTTTGGACGACATGCTATACTATGACTTTTTAATGACATTTTGGACGACATACTATACTATGACTTTTTTATGACATTTTGGACGACATGCTATACTATGACCTTTTTTCATGGTTTCGGACGACATGCTATACTATGACTTTTTTTTCATGGTTTCGGACGACATGCTATACTATGACTTTTTTTCATGATTTTGGACGACATGCTATACTATGACTTTTTAATGACATTTTGGACGACATACTATACTATGACTTTTTTCATGATTTTGGACGACATGCTATACTATGACTTTTTTATGACATTTTGGACGACATACTATACTATGACTTTTTTTCATGATTTTGAACGACATGCTATACTATGACTTTTTTCATGATTTTGGACGACATACTATACTATGACTTTTTTCATGATTTTGGACGACATGCTATACTATGACTTTTTTATGACATTTTGGACGACATACTATACTATGACTTTTTTCATGATTTTGGACGACATGCTATACTATGACTTTTTAATGACATTTTGGACGACATACTATACTATGACTTTTTTATGACATTTTGGACGACATGCTATACTATGACTTTTTTTCATGATTTTGAACGACATGCTATACTATGACTTTTTAATGACATTTTGGACGACATGCTATACTATGACTTTTTTTCATGATTTTGGACGACATGCTATACTATGACTTTTTAATGACATTTTGGACGACATACTATACTATGACTTTTTTATGACATTTTGGACGACATGCTATACTATGACCTTTTTTCATGGTTTCGGACGACATGCTATACTATGACTTTTTTTCATGGTTTCGGACGACATGCTATACTATGACTTTTTTTTCATGGTTTCGGACGACATGCTATACTATGACTTTTTCATGGTTTCGGACGACATGCTATACTATGACTTTTTTTCATGGTTTCGGACGACATGCTATACTATGACTTTTTTTTCATGGTTTCGGACGACATGCTATACTATGACTTTTTTTCATGATTTTGGACGACATGCTATACTATGACTTTTTAATGACATTTTGGACGACATGCTATACTATGACTTTTTTATGACATTTTGGACGACATGCTATACTATGACTTTTTAATGACATTTTGGACGACATACTATACTATGACTTTTTTATGACATTTTGGACGACATGCTATACTATGACCTTTTTTCATGGTTTCGGACGACATGCTATACTATGACTTTTTTTTCATGGTTTCGGGCGACATGCTATACTATGACTTTTTTTCATGATTTTGGACGACATGCTATACTATGACTTTTTAATGACATTTTGGACGACATACTATACTATGACTTTTTTATGACATTTTGGACGACATGCTATACTATGACTTTTTAATGACATTTTGGACGACATACTATACTATGACTTTTTTTCATGATTTTGAACGACATACTATACTATGAATTTTTTATGACATTTTGGACGACATGCTATACTATGACTTTTTAATGACATTTTGGACGACATACTATACTATGACTTTTTTTCATGATTTTGAACGACATACTATACTATGACTTTTTTATGACATTTTGGACGACATGCTATACTATGACTTTTTTATGACATTTTGGACGACATGCTATACTATGACTTTTTAATGACATTTTGGACGACATGCTATACTATGACTTTTTTTCATGATTTTGGACGACATGCTATACTATGACTTTTTTTCATGATTTTGGACGACATACTATACTATGACTTTTTTATGACATTTTGGATGACATGCTATACTATGACTTTTTTATGACATTTTGAACGACATGCTATACTATGACTTTTTTTCATGATTTTGGACGACATGCTATACTTTGACTTTTTTATGACATTTTGGACGACATGCTATACTATGACTTTTTTTCATGATTTTGGACGACATGCTATACTATGACTTTTGTATGACATTTTGGACGACATGCTATAATATGACTTTTTAATGACATTTTGGACGACATGCTATACTATGACTTTTTTTCATGATTTTGAACGACATACTATACTATGACTTTTTTATGACATTTTGGACGACATACTATACTATGACTTTTTTATGACATTTTGGACGACATACTATACTATGACTTTTTTTTCATGATTTTGAACGACATGCTATACTATGACTTTTTTTCATGATTTTGAACGACATACTATACTATGACTTTTTTATGACATTTTGGACGACATACTATACTATGACTTTTTTTATGACATATTGGACGACATACTATACTATGACTTTTTTTAATGGTTTTGGACGACATGCTATACTTTGACTTTTTTATGACATTTTGGACGACATGCTATACTATGACTTTTTTTCATGATTTTGGACGACATGCTATACTATGACTTTTGTATGACATTTTGGACGACATGCTATAATATGACTTTTTAATGACATTTTGGACGACATGCTATACTATGACTTTTTTATGACATTTTGGACGACATACTATACTATGACCTTTTTTCATGGTTTCGGACGTCATGCTATACTATGACTTTTTTTTCATGATTTTGGACGACATGCTATACTATGACTTTTTTTTCATGGTTTCGGACGACATGCTATACTATGACTTTTTTTCATGATTTTGGACGACATGCTATACTATGACTTTTGTATGACATTTTGGACGACATGCTATATTATGACTTTTTTATGACATTTTGGACGACATACTATACTATGACTTTTTTTCATGATTTTGAACGACATACTATACTATGACTTTTTTTCATGATTTTGAACGACATGCTATACTATGACTTTTTTATGACATTTTGGACGACATGCTATACTATGACTTTTTTATGACATTTTGGACGACATGCTATACTATGACTTTTTTATGACATTTTGGACGACATGCTATACTATGACTTTTTTTCATGATTTTGAACGACATACTATACTATGACTTTTTTTCATGATTTTGAACGACATACTATACTATGACTTTTTTATGACATTTTGGACGACATGCTATACTGTGACTTTTTTATGACATTTTGGACGACATGCTATACTATGACTTTTTTTCATGATTTTGGACGACATGCTATACTATGACTTTTTTTCATGATTTTGGACGACATACTATACTATGACTTTTTTATGACATTTTGGATGACATGCTATACTATGACTTTTTTATGACATTTTGAATGACATGCTATACTATGACTTTTTTTCATGATTTTGGACGACATGCTATACTATGACTTTTGTATGACATTTTGGACGACATGCTATAATATGACTTTTTAATGACATTTTGGATGACATGCTATACTATGACTTTTTTATGACATTTTGGACGACATGCTATACTATGACTTTTGTATGACATTTTGGACGACATGCTATAATATGACTTTTTAATGACATTTTGGATGACATGCTATACTATGACTTTTTTATGACATTTTGAACGACATGCTATACTATGACTTTTGTATGACATTTTGGACGACATGCTATACTATGACTTTTTTTCATGATTTTGGACGACATGCTATACTTTGACTTTTTTATGACATTTTGGACGACATGCTATACTATGACTTTTTTTCATGATTTTGGACGACATGCTATACTATGACTTTTTTATGACATTTTGGACGACATGCTATAATATGACTTTTTTTCATGATTTTGGACGACATGCTATACTATGACTTTTGTATGACATTTTGGACGACATGCTATAATATGACTTTTTAATGACATTTTGGACGACATGCTATACTATGACTTTTTTTTCATGATTTTGAACGACATACTATACTATGACTTTTTAATGACATTGTGGACGACATACTATACTATGACTTTTTTATGACATTTTGGACGACATACTATACTATGACTTTTTTTATGACATTTTGGACGACATACTATACTATGACTTTTTTTTCATGATTTTGAACGACATGCTATACTATGACTTTTTTTATGACATATTGGACGACATACTATACTATGACTTTTTTTAATGGTTTTGGACGACATGCTATACTTTGACTTTTTTATGACATTTTGGACGACATGCTATACTATGACTTTTTTTCATGATTTTGGACGACATGCTATACTATGACTTTTGTATGACATTTTGGACGACATGCTATAATATGACTTTTTAATGACATTTTGGACGACATGCTACTATGACTTTTTTATGACATTTTGGACGACATACTATACTATGACCTTTTTTCATGGTTTCGGACGTCATGCTATACTATGACTTTTTTTTCATGATTTTGGACGACATGCTATACTATGACTTTTTTTTCATGGTTTCGGACGACATGCTATACTATGACTTTTTTTCATGATTTTGGACGACATGCTATACTATGACTTTTGTATGACATTTTGGACGACATGCTATACTATGACTTTTTTATGACATTTTGGACGACATACTATACTATGACTTTTTTTCATGATTTTGAACGACATACTATACTATGACTTTTTTTCATGATTTTGAACGACATGCTATACTATGACTTTTTAATGACATTTTGGACGACATGCTATACTATGACTTTTTTTCATGATTTTGAACGACATACTATACTAGACTTTTTATGACATTTTGGACGACATGCTATACTATGACTTTTTAATGACATTTTGGACGACATACTATACTATGACTTTTTTTCATGATTTTGAACGACATACTATACTATGACTTTTTTATGACATTTTGGACGACATGCTATACTATGACTTTTTTATGACATTTTGGACGACATGCTATACTATGACTTTTTAATGACATTTTGGACGACATGCTATACTATGACTTTTTTTTTCATGATTTTGGACGACATGCTATACTATGACTTTTTTTCATGATTTTGGACGACATACTATACTATGACTTTTTTATGACATTTTGGATGACATGCTATACTATGACTTTTTTATGACATTTTGAACGACATGCTATACTATGACTTTTTTTCATGATTTTGGACGACATGCTATACTATGACTTTTGTATGACATTTTGGACGACATGCTATACTATGACTTTTGTATGACATTTTGGACGACATGCTATAATATGACTTTTTAATGACATTTTGGATGACATGCTATACTATGACTTTTTTATGACTTTTTTTCATGATTTTGGACGACATGCTATACTATGACTTTTGTATGACATTTTGGACGACATGCTATAATATGACTTTTTAATGACATTTTGGATGACATGCTATACTATGACTTTTTTATGACATTTTGGACGACATGCTATACTATGACTTTTTTTCATGATTTTGGACGACATGCTATACTTTGACTTTTTTATGACATTTTGGACGACATGCTATACTATGACTTTTTTTCATGATTTTGGACGACATGCTATACTATGACTTTTGTATGACATTTTGGACGACATGCTATAATATGACTTTTTAATGACATTTTGGACGACATGCTATACTATGACTTTTTTTTCATGATTTTGAACGACATACTATACTATGACTTTTTAATGACATTGTGGACGACATACTATACTATGACTTTTTAATGACATTGTGGACGACATACTATACTATGACTTTTTTATGACATTTTGGACGACATACTATACTATGACTTTTTTTATGACATTTTGGACGACATGCTATACTATGACTTTTTTTTCATGATTTTGAACGACATGCTATACTATGACTTTTTTTCATGATTTTGAACGACATACTATACTATGACTTTTTTATGACATTTTGGACGACATACTATACTATGACTTTTTTTATGACATATTGGACGACATACTATGACTTTTTTTAATGGTTTCTATGAAGTTTTTTGTGACTGTTACGTTCTGACCTGTCTAGGAAGTTCAGACGTAACCGTAATAATTAAATAAACAGTACATACCGGAGAGGGAAAACATGAAGCACTGGTAAGGTAAATGTAAGCTCAAATATTTTATTAACAAAACAAAAATGTAAACACGAACACAAAACAATCCTCCAAAAACTGAGGACGATAAGAACTAACTAAGAACTGAAGGCAGTCCACTCAAAAGGAGGGACGCTAATGCACAGTCAAAACACTGGATCTTGGACACTAAACAGAAAATAACTGCACACTAGTATTACACTAACACACTGCGAGGAGGTACACTAAAACACATGGTGGTGAGACGGTTCCCAGGAGCGCAAGCGGTCCACTGACAGCCAGCAGCCTCGGTCCACTCTACTTCATTCTCCACCTGATTGGCACCAGCTGCGAAGCACCATTCAGGGAGCACAACTGTAGTACACACCTGTAACAAACACAGACACACCCACACACACACCACAACACTATGGTAACAGCAACAGTGACATTTTTGACGACATACTATACTGACTTTTTTATGATATTTTGGTCATCACACTGTACTATGATTTCTTTCATGATTTTGGACGACATGCTATACTATGACTTTTTTTCATGATTTTGAACGACATACTATACTATGACTTTTTTTCATGATTTTGAACGACATACTATACTATGACTTTTTTTCATGATTTTGAACGACATGCTATACTATGACTTTTTTTCATGATTTTGGACGACATGCTATACTATGACTTTTTAATGACATTTTGGACGACATGCTATACTATGACTTTTTAATGACATTTTGGACGACATGCTATACTATGACTTTTTTTCATGATTTTGGACGACATGCTATACTATGACTATTTAATGACATTTTGGACGACATACTATACTATGACTTTTTAATGACATTTGGACGACATGCTATACTATGACTTTTTAATGACATTTTGGACGACATACTATACTATGACTTTTTAATGACATTTGGACGACATGCTATACTATGACTTTTTAATGACATTTTGGACGACATGCTATACTATGACTTTTTAATGACATTTTGGACGACATGCTATACTATGACTTTTTAATGACATTTTGGACGACATACTATACTATGACTTTTTTTCATGATTTTGGACGACATGCTATACTATGACTTTTTAATGACATTTTGGACGACATGCTATACTATGACTTTTTAATGACATTTTGGACGACATGCTATACTATGACTTTTTTTCATGATTTTGGACGACATGCTATACTATGACTTTTTAATGACATTTTGGACGACATGCTATACTATGACTTTTTAATGACATTTTGGACGACATGCTATACTATGACTTTTTATGACATTTTGGACGACATGCTATACTATGACTTTTTAATGACATTTTGGACGACATGCTATACTATGACTTTTTTTCATGATTTTGGACGACATGCTATACTATGACTTTTTTTCATGATTTTGGACGACATACTATACTATGACTTTTTTATGACATTTTGGACGACATGCTATACTATGACTTTTGTATGACATTTTGAACGACATGCTATACTATGACTTTTTTTCATGATTTTGGACGACATGCTATACTATGACTTTTTTTCATGATTTTGGACGACATGCTATACTATGACTTTTTTTCATGATTTTGGACGACATGCTATACTATGACTTTTTTATGACATTTTGAACGACATGCTATACTATGACTTTTTTTCATGATTTTGGACGACATGCTATACTATGACTTTTGTATGACATTTTGGACGACATGCTATAAATATGACTTTTAATGACATTTTGGACGACATGCTATACTATGACTTTTTTTATGACATTTTGAACGACATGCTATACTATGACTTTTTTTCATGATTTTGGACGACATGCTATACTATGACTTTTGTATGACATTTTGGACGACATGCTATAATATGACTTTTTAATGACATTTTGGATGACATGCTATACTATGACTTTTTTATGACATTTTGGACGACATGCTATACTATGACTTTTTTTCATGATTTTGGACGACATACTATACTATGACTTTTTCATGACATTTTGGACGACATGCTATACTATGACTTTTTTTCATGATTTTGGACGACATGCTATACTATGACTTTTTTATGACATTTTGGACGACATATACTATGACTTTTTTATGATTTTGGACGACATGCTATACTATGACTTTTTTATGACATTTTGGACGACATGCTATACTATGACTTTTTAATGACATTTTGGACGACATGCTATACTATGACTTTTTAATGACATTTTGGACGACATACTATACTATGACTTTTTCATGACATTTTGGACGACATGCTATACTATGACTTTTTTTCATGATTTTGGACAACATGCTATACTATGACTTTTTTATGACATTTTGGACGACATACTATACTATGACTTTTTTATGATTTTGGACGACATGCTATACTATGACTTTTGTATGACATTTTGGACGACATGCTATACTATGACTTTTTAATGACATTTTGGACGACATGCTATATTATGACTTTTTAATGACATTTTGGACGACATACTATACTATGACCTTTTTATGACATTTTGGATGACATGCTATACTATGACTTTTGTATGACATTTTGGACGACATGCTATACTATGACTTTTTAATGACATTTTGGACGACATGCTATATTATGACTTTTTAATGACATTTTGGACGACATGCTATACTATGACTTTTTAATGACATTTTGGACGACATGCTATATTATGACTTTTTAATGACATTTTGGACGACATACTATACTATGACCTTTTTATGACATTTTGGATGACATGCTATACTATGACTTTTGTATGACATTTTGGACGACATGCTATACTATGACTTTTTAATGACATTTTGGACGACATGCTATATTATGACTTTTTAATGACATTTTGGACGACATACTATACTATGACTTTTGTATGACATTTTGGACGACATGCTATACTATGACTTTTTAATGACATTTTGGACGACATGCTATACTATGACTTTTTAATGACATTTTGGACGACATACTATACTATGACCTTTTTATGACATTTTGGACGACATGCTATACTATGACTTTTTTTCATGGTTTTGGACGACATACTATACTATGACTTTTTTTTATGACATATCGGACGACATACTATACTATGACTTTTTTTCATGGTTTTGGACGACATACTATACTATGACTTTTTTTCATGGTTTAGGACGACATGCTATACTATGACTTTTTTTATGATTTTGGACGACATGCTATACTATGACTTTTTCATGACATTTTGGACGACATGCTATACTATGACTTTTTTTATGATTTTGGACGACATGCTATACTATGACTTTTTCATGACATTTTGGACGACATGCTATACTAAGACATTTTTTCATGGTTTTGGACGACATGCTATACTATGACTTTTTTTTATGGCATATCGGACGACATACTATACTATGACTTTTTTTTCATGGTTTAGGACGACATGCTATACTATGACTTTTTTTATGATTTTGGACGACATGCTATACTATGACTTTTTTTTTATGACATATCGGACGACATACTATACTATGACTTTTTTTCATGGTTTTGGACGACATACTATACTATGACTTTTTTTCATGGTTTAGGACGACATGCTATACTATGACTTTTTTTATGATTTTGGACGACATGCTATACTATGACTTTTTTATGATATTTTGGTCGACATACTATACTATGACTTTTTCATGACATTTTGGACGACATGCTATACTAAGACATTTTTTCATGGTTTTGGACGACATGCTATACTATGACTTTTTTCATGATTTTGGACGACATGCTGTACTATGACTTTTTTATGATTTTGGACGACATACTATACTATGACTTTTTTTCATGATTTTGGACGACATACTATACTATGACTTTTTTATGACATTTTGGACGACATACTATACTATGACTTTTTTATGACATTTTGGACGACATGCTATACTATGACTTTTTCATGACATTTTGGACGACATGCTATACTATGACTTTTTTTCATGATTTTGGACGACATGCTATACTATGACTTTTTCATGACATTTTGGACGACATGCTATACTATGACTTTTTTTCATGATTTTGGACGACATACTATACTATGACTTTTTTATGACATTTTGGACGACATACTATACTATGACTTTTTTATGACATTTTGGACGACATGCTATACTATGACTTTTTCATGACATTTTGGACGACATGCTATACTATGACTTTTTTTCATGATTTTGGACGACATGCTTTTCTATAACGTTTTTATGACATATTGGACGACATACTATACTTTGACTTTTTTTATGACATTTTGGACGACATGCTATACTATGACTTTCTTTCATGATTTTGGACGACATGCTATACTATGACTTTCTTTCATGGTTTTGGACGACATACTACAATATGATTTTTTTAATGAAATTTTGGATGTCATATTATACTATGACGTTTTGTCATGGTTTTGGACGACATACTTAACTATGACTTTTTAATGACATTTTGTATGTGTTTGACCTGATATTTGTTTTGATTTTTTTTAAGAAATAGTCTGCCATATTTTGAAATAACATTTTATTGACACATTATACAATTACTCTATTTGACATTGTTAATGTCTGTCAGTGTGGCACAGAATGAAGGAAATAAAAACTGAAACATGTAATCAATTATCTTTAATGCTCTATATGTAGTGGTGTCTTGGTGGCCTTACTGAGTTTTAATTCTCTTTCTCCACTTGTGTGTAGATGGACGATGGTTGCCCACTGTGGATGTGGCGTGGCTCTGTGGAGGTCGACGCCCCCCATACGGAGCTGCTCCAACGGCTGCTGAGGGAGCAGGAGCTGTGGGAAAGAAATCTGCACAAGGCCGCTGTCATCCAGACCTTGTCCAAGGACACTGAAGTCTACCACTGTCTCCTCCAGGGCCTGGGCTGCTGGCCCCCACAGGAGCATCTGCTGCTCAGGTAATGAGGCAAGGCGAACCCCAGGCTTCAAAGGCCTCTGAGTTTTAACCTGCTGAGCCCTACAGAGCAGGGAGAATGGAGGAGTCTAAGTCAGAAATACTCTAAAAGTGTCAGATTGATTTAAAGTTGGAGACAACTGTGTGGTTTTTGGTGTCTGTATGAGGTTTGAATTGGGTTGATGAAAACTTAATCCAACCCTGAAGTCAGATGAGACATGACAGTATCTGTGTCTGCAGCTGGATCACATCACACTGTGTACTTTTGTCATATTCCACTCGTTATGACAGCATACATGAACTTTGTGTTACCCGAGTAAGACATTTAAATCAGCATGTCTTCATAACACATCGAAACAAGCAAATCACAAACACCACCTTTTAATATTCTGACTTCCTGTCTGTAGCCAGGGTTAGGATTGCATACAGTAAACAGATAAAATACTGTCTGGCTGGAACCAGATTGTTGGCAGCGATCACATTTGTGTGTCACGTTTGGATTCTACGTCCTGATAATCTCTTCTTATCTCCAACCTCTCAGGACCTGGCAGGCAGACCCATCCTCCGGCCCTCTGTACCTGTCCTCTGTATCCACTGAGCATCCTAAAGTGCTGTCGGAGGGGATTAGGGCCCACGTCCACTCCTGTCTCTTCCTGCTGGAGCCCACGGGAGCCAGGAAGACCCGACTGACACACCTCTGTCGAACAGATACCAGGTAATGATCCAAACACTGGGAGAAAAAGTATGAGAAAAAGTGACTTTTTGCAAATTTTCCAAATAAGCGTGTGATGGGTAAATATGAGTTACTGAAGGAAAGAGGAGAGGGTAAAAGACTCATCTACTCATATTGAATACCTGCCAGAATATAGAAATCCATGTTGTTTAATTATCAGGGAGGAAAGTCAAAGAGGAAGAGTAAAAGCAGGATGAGACTGCAGCAAGTGTTGCAGTATGTTTGAAGGATAACTGCAGGACAGAGTTAGAAAATAAATTTTTTTGTGTGTTTTTGCCTTCATAGACAGACAACAGTGGAGGAATGACAGTAAATACTGAGAGAAGGAAAACAGGACATTTTACAAAAACAGATCATTTTCTGTACCTAGTATCTAGTATAGTATGTCATAAAAATGTCACTAAAAATACTACAATATACGTCAAAAGTCATAAAAAATATCACGATATAATGGGAAAATACCAAATGCCACAATTTTTATCTTTTAATGATTTATTACTACTTGATGCCTGTCTACAAACTGTATGATAGTCCTGTCGTTGTGAGGCGAAAGGTAAAAATGCGAAGTGATCTTGCTAATTAACCATTATTGTGTAAAGGGCCACATATGGTATATTTTGAAAGTCAAGCCGAGGGCCGATTAAAATTGGTCTTCGGGCACATGTCACAAAAAGTCACATCATATAATGGCATAAAAATGCCAAAGGATAGTATGTCAAAAAAGTCTTTGTATAGTATGTTGCAAAAAAACATTATATACTAAGTATGTCATAAAGTCAGAAAAATATTTTTGGTATACTTTGCCATTTAAGTCATAAAAATGTAATAAAAAGCCATGGTGTAGTATATTATATATAAACTATAGTATACTTTGCCATAAAGGTAATACATCTGTATAAAAATTGTAAAATATGCCCAAAAAATAGTAATAGTATATTGTGCCACAACAAAGTATCCCATGTCACAAAGTATGTCACAAAAAATAGTATGAATAAAAAATGTTATTGTACACTTAATGCCATAAAAGACATGAAAATCCAATTTAACAGCAGCTCTTTTTAAGTCTGCGCCGCCTACCGAGCTTCTGTCAGGTTAGGGAGAACAACAGTGCAAATTGGTTGCATGGCAAATACTGGCACCTTGAATTACATTCTATCATTTGTGCCGCTAGCTAATGTTAGTGATTTCAGTGGACAACTCAGCAGCTCAATTTGGAAGTGAGATGGAAAAGATATTTTATTTTACGTGTGCACTTTTCCTGCGTGGCCCTCAATCATACACTGGCTCCCTAAAATTGGCACTACTCATGAAAACTTTGAGAACCCCTGCTGTAGGTGTTCAACAGAGACCTCACTGAACAGATGTGACTAGAAATACTTTCAAATAAAGAAATGGTCCCACTGAAAACTGCCCACAGCTCCACTGTATCGGGGTGGAGGCAGAAATTGGACACCAACAACAGTTGCATAACTCGACACTCTCTGTATTAAAAGAGCAATTTTAAAAACTCAATTGCTTTGTGACTTATTGTGGACTTCAGTGTGTTCATAACTGGATTTGCTGTATGCACGTAAAATTGCAGAATGGTCCTTTAAGTAATAAAGACAAGACAGAAGTAAAACCAAGGGCAAAGTAAGCTGCAGGAGCTACAGAGAGGCTGAGAGGATTTAAGGCCGTGAGAAGCCTATTAAAAGAAATATCTGGAGAGAGCACTTAGTCCATCTCATCCGTCTTAATTGAGCCTCTTCTGTGTTTTTGACCTCTGCCAGCATCTAGTCTGCAGCACAATCACAACCTCCCTGTAGGTGAGCACACGAGGAGGAGAAACAGCCCTCCTTCTCATGATTCATGCCCTTTGAAACTAAGTTGCTGCAGATTTTCTGCTGCTTACATGATCAATTTGACTCTCGGTGGAGCCCTGCGGCTCCATTTGTCTCAGTTGATTAAATGAAATGAAGCTCCGTGCGACACAAAACAGGTGGCAGCAGCTCTCTCACAGAGGGCTGGGCTCGTAGCATCTCCGTCATTAAATTGCACCATAGTTGTTGTTATTTCAGCAGCCCAGGCTGCAGGGAAAAGCAACTGCAGATTTGGTCGATTCAGTTATGAGCACGCACAGTATTTCCTCTGCACAGATTCAATATGAGTGAGAACACAGGGAGGCAGAGGGCTGGGAAGAGAGAGGAAGGGCTGATAACAGACTGCTGTGGAGGCTCGTACTGAACACAAAACACACACTGACGGCGCTTTTAACTCACTTTGTTCTGAATTTGTTGTGAGCTAAATACAATAATCCTACATACTGTCATTAAAGGGACAGTATGTCCAAAAAAAAAAAAAAATACATATTCTTATTTTCATCTGTTGTGCTAGATTGTTTTGGTGTGAGTTGCTGAGTGTTGGAGATATCTGCCGCAGAGGTGTCTGCTTCTCTCTCCAATATAATGGAACTAGATGGCACTCGGAAAACTCTGGGAAACTAAACAGCAATGTCTCTTTCCAGAAGTTACTCAAGATAATCCACAGACCTTGTTGTGACCAGTTTGATGTAGGAACTATTTTCTTTCTACCAAACTACACCCACCGAGCGTATCACCGTGCAGAAGGAAGCGTGCAGCTACTAATGGACAAAAATGCTCAGTGGTGCTAGGTGAGCTAGCGGTAGATGCACACTTCCTTCTGCATGGTGATGCATTTGGCGGGTGAAGTTTGGTAGAGAGAAAACAGCTCTGACATCAAACTGCACACAACAAGGTGTTGAGTAACCAGGTCGTGATTTCTGGAAAGAGACATTTCTAGTAAACTTTTTTTTAAATGGATTTTCTTGGCACTTTGAGCACCACAAGTTCAATCAATCAATTTTATTTATAAAGCCCAATATCACAAATTACAATTTGCCTCACAAGGCTTTACAGCATACACATCTACAGCCGAAATCTTCAACACTCTAGACTGATAAACAGCACTGCAAGTAAAAGGTATACATACATATACATATACATACTGTTGTAGCAGGTATATGGTACCTCTGTTCACTGTCTTAATACAGCGTGTTAGCATGCTATGCTTTTGCATAAGGACGCACGATATATGCTGATATATATAACAACTCATTTGTCGTATAACCGACATTAAGTTTAAGTTTGATGATTATCAAGTCTCTTCTGTGGTGGAATTAACATCATATTATACATGCATACTCTTATCGTGATGGCCCGTCAGCAGATGGAGACATGAAATACAATACTTTTCAATGGATGTGATATTCACCCATTGTGCAAAATAAGAAAAAGCTTGTTGGCCGATTCTCATGTTTCATTTTCGTCAATTCCTATAGTTCATTTTAAAGCCAGTATCTGTTGATACTGATGACATGCCGATTCTTTCATGCACCCCAACTTTTGCATTTGCAAAATTTCACAAAACACAAAGTACAGCTGATGCTGATGGGAAGGTTATTGCAGATATTTAATCATAATTAAAGTATTGGTCAAATGCAATTTTTGACCTGATGATGGTGTTGAACAAAGTAAGAGATCACCAAAGTTATTACAGGTCATCCAGACACGAACGTCTGAACAAAACTTCACTGTCGTCATTTAGATATTTCAGTCTGGACTGAAATATAACTAGACTTATAAACTTGACGATTTAAAATAATAAAAATATAGTCTATGATTTTTGTCTCTGGTGTCTTACAAAATCAATTTTAGATACCAAGTCTTAATGTCAAACTGATGAGGTATGAGCTCATACTTGTGCCTTACTGTCTCATAATTCTGCCCTAGAAAGTCACAACTTTGATTAACTCGTAACTGCAAATCAGTATCTCATAATTTCAACCATTTCTCACTTAGCAAGTCAAAATTGCAGCCATAATTTTTATTTACAGACCATAAATCCTCACGATCAGCCATCATTTTGATTTACTAACTTTTTATCAAATATTTTTATTTCGGTGGAGTGAGCCTCCATGAGCAACAGACTGAGCTGAGAGTAAGGACGGTGACTCGTAACATCAACACGAGGGAGGAAAAGGCAGAGACAGATTTGATCTATGGCTGTGTGATTATCTCAGCAGGCTTTTAGTCGGCCCATTACAAGTGAACTGAAAGGATCACGTCAGCACACATTCACAGCCTTGTGTCTCTTTCTAATTTTCTGACGAGTGTGTGCTGAATAAAGAACAGACTGTGTGAAGTGATAGAGAACAGCCGAGAGCTGAACCGCTGCCGCTATCAAGTGTACACACATTCACATTTGAGGCATTTAGCTGAAACTGTTATCCAAAGCAACAAAGAGTACGCACAGAGGTGAAATACGCTTCAGTTTCAAGATCATTTACAAGCAACCAGCAGGCATCTAAGACCCGTCGGCCTGCCAATGCTCCTGTTATGGGAGAGTGATCATCTAAGAAAGAAGTGAAAACACCCAGAGGGATGAATGCCTTCACTCTTTCATTTCTCTGTCACTTCCTCTCGCCTTTAATTTCCTCTCATGACGGCGCTCAAGCTAAACGTCTGCGGTGTGCCAGGCTGTCCTGAGCTTACTTGCTGTGACATTAATTTGAAGTGCTTGTTAACTTTCAAGGCAAGACAACAGATCCACAGCATCAAGGTCAACGGGGCTTTTAACAGCACAGGCCTGTGAAACAGATCCTATCGCCTCCAGAGGAAATGACATACGTTACAGCCTCAGTGAGAGAGAAACATCAAGGATGTTCTCTTTGAGACTGCGGTGGAAACTAAAATGCAGCGGAGCGTAAAAAGTGCAAACAAATATAACTTGGAGTTCGTTTTACAAGTGAATATTACAAGCAATGTGTTACCTCAAACAGGACTGAGACAGAACTAGTAAAGCAGCGCTGGAAGTCAGACAGTAGTAAACTTTTGTTACTGCAGATAAGCTGACTTGTGATTACAGTAGGTAAATACTAACATTAAGGAATAGTTCACCAAAAAGTAGTTCAGTAAACATTGCAAGATGGCTACGGATGAACACCAGCTGTTTGAAACGGCTTTGGCTGCTACAATGAACGAGTTAGACTTGGCTTTTTCTCTAAAGAACAGAAGACGGCGCTCGAGTCTTTACTTTGCAAGAAGGACGTTTTTGCTGTTTTGCCGACCAGATACGGCAAGAGTCTAAAGGCCCAAACATACTCGAGCAGAACGTGCGCGCAAAGCTCAGATTTTACGACTGCGCGGACTCCAGTGTCACACAAAAGACTGCTCAGCATGTATTTTTCATATCGCAGGGATTTTTAAAGAGGTGCTTAATCTACCAGTTAGCTCCGCTGGTAGCTAAGCTCTGGATACATCACCCCGTGTATTGTTGATTGGTCGTAGTGTTATCCAATTGCATGCAGTGATATTTACAAACACATGCTTGGTGCCGCCCCTCGAGTTGGGCCATTTGCATTACTCATAGCTAGACCCTAAATCTTTCTAGATTTAGGTCTGGATTTCCAGGCTACTCCTAAACGACACTTGATAGAAAAGTGTGAGATACAATTTAGGTGAACTATTCCTTTAACGATATCACAGGTGAAGCTAATTATACCTGTGCAGATATTAAGATAGTGCAAGTACGTCTAATAACATCAAAGCTGTAGCTGGTAACTCCTGCAAAGATAAGTTTTCATCATATTTGATGAAGCTGTCACTGTATCCTGACAGCAGTGCATGAGACAGATACATGAAATAAATCACGTTCTTCTAATGGCATTAGCAAGAATCACGGAAACAACCAATCAGAGCCGAGCAGTTTCACAGTTGTCAATCACTGTTCGTGAACTGCAGTCACACTGAGCAGCAATGACCAAATATGAATCAGGATTGTGTAACTGCATTGCCTATTTCTCGACTCAAATGTTTTCAGAAAGATATTTTAGTGTACTGTTTAGCTGTGAAATGAGAACAATTGTGACTCAGCCGCCACGTGGAAAGCAGTCGAGCCAAAGTGAAGCACCGCCCACCAGCCGGAGCAAATATTCTCATTTCACAGCTAAACAGTGCACTAAAATATGTTTCTGAGGTGAGAAATAGGCAATGCAGTGACAGAATCTCGAGCGCAGTTCATGAGCCGTGGTTGACATGATTGACAGCAGCGTTGCAGATGCCATTAGAAGCACTATGAGGATGCAGAGGAACTTGATTTTTTTGTCACGGATTGTCTGTCTCCTGTACTCTGTCAGGATATAGTGACAGTTTCAGCAAGTATGACAAATAAAAGTCAACTCCAGCTCTAATTATCTCTGCGCTCCAGTGAACCATTTCTGTTTCCAGCATGCATACTGCTTGTCCTGGAAAACAGTCCGTATTATTCATATCACTTACAATTCGACTTAAAACTGGCCGGATGAAGCACCTCATTACAATATAAGTAGTGTTAAGAGATATAATCTAAACTAGTGGCAGCAAACACACTGCATGAATGACTTTTTGGCGACTGCTGCAGTGGAGAAAAATGTGACACCTATGTGGCGCTCAAATCAACATGCACTCCGTTCTCCGCAGTGTTTTAAAAATGTATATAGGAAATGTTTATTCATGACTGGATATGAAAATGCATGTACGTTTATCTCCACAAGCCTTTAACCATGTTATTATCTTTAATCTTAACAGCAGTAGGCATATGGATGTCCTCTTAATGGGGGTGAATGTCTACAAGATACATAACGTTACACATTTTCCGAACAAATCTATGTACAGAAAGTATGTGGGTGTTTTTTTTTTTCCATAAGTTTCCAAAGTATTCAGCATCAGCTCCACAAGCCGAGTCTTTAACGAGCATCTATATAAATAAAATGGAGCGCAGCATGCCTCACGGCTCGTTGTGTAATTTACAGGAGTCAAACCTAAAGCTGAAAGTTTGCTGTGGAATTTGAGTTCATTTAAATGTGTTTTTTTTTTCTGACCTTTCTTTGCTGAGAGATTTTTTGTGTGTGTTTTCTTCCAGGGGCCGGTCTCAGGAGTGGCACAGCAAAGTGAGCGGACATCTTCTGGCCTCCAGTCTCCAGGCGATCAGGGAGTCCTTTAAAGAAATACACAAGGAGACCAAAGTATGAGTCAAAGCAGGAATGGAAGCTGAGGATGATTTACATATGTTGCACTACTGTGGATTACTCACCCACGACTTGTAGTCTGGTTAAAGTGCACCCCTATCCGACGTCATGGCAGAAGGCTGGAAAAGAGGAGACTGCAGCATCGTTTTCACAGGACTTTCTCAAAGTTTTAAAAAGTGAAACTCGTGGCCCAGAGCACAGCAAGCAGGGAAGGTGACCTCAGAGGGCTTCCCTGAGCCATTTGTGTCTCTTTGGCTCCTTTTCGAGTTGCTGTATGTGCTCGCCTCTTTTTTTCCGGTGACCTTGCAGATTGCCAGCAGCACCCCTGCACACCCCGCTGCGTCTGTTACGCTTCACACTCAAGTTCACAAAAAATGCAAACCATGGCGAGCTTTGACAAAGGACGTTTTGATGGGAGAGTGGAAAGCTGAGGCCTGATTTGACTTCTAACTGAGGGAAAAGGGCGAGACGGAGCAAGTGGACGGTGATGAGAATTTTTTTCTTTGTCAGGAACTGATTGTTTAATTTACTCAATGTTTTTTTAACCTAAAACGTGTTATCAAGGAAACCAAGTCATCGTCCTCCATCAGATTGTTTCCTGTAGCCAGAGAGAGAGAGGCAGGGGAAACACATGGCAGCTGCCTGGATGAACATCAGGAAATAAGGACAGAAAACATCAGGAAACAGACTTTTAGCCACCAGACATTTGGCTTCAGTGGAAAGGACAGAAGGGAAGAGGAGAGAGTGGATGCCGAGAAGGCAGGAGGATGACAGCATCTGTACTAACCCTATAACCAGGAACAAAGCAACGTCACAAAGACATACAGCTGCCCTGAAAACCTGAAAAACGGTGCAGCTACTCGATGATGAGACGTTGTCTGGAGTCATGACGACAGCTTCTGGCGAGACAATAGCTCACAAACAAAACCTACGCTCTGAGACAGTCGTCTATGCACCAAAGCCAGATGAACTGAACTGAACTTTTGAAGTGAGATGAAATCCTACAGAGACATTTCAGATGTTTCCTTTGAAATAGCAGCTGTGACGAGGAATTAGCACAACGCCACCGACTGTCACCGTCATCGGAGCGAGTCTTTGTCCCATTTGAGTCACTGCTCTTACTTTTTAATTCACCCCTGTGACTTTGAGCCGCTCTGTAACAGGACACACGTGTGTGTGTGACAGTTGAAACACGAGCGATATCTACCTCTCCACAGGACGACGCCACAGTTACGTGACTTTGAAGCATAACAAAGTTGTGCATTGACGGGGGCCTTGCGATGCAGGGAGGGGGGGGGCGAGCCTTTTGTGTTGTGCTTCACGGCACTGTGACGGATATCCAACCAGACAACTCCCTCCCCAAACTTCCTGAATTTTTTAACAAGTGTATTTATTCTTGTCTGTCAAGAGCGTGATGTCCACGTGTCTCTGTGCTTGTACAATCTTATTTCATGTGGCACTCTGGTGTTCACTTTCTAAGTCGATTGTGTCCTACATATTTCAAAGTGTGACTGTTGTGAATTCGGGCAGGCGTGTGCATGGACATGTCTGTAAAGTCATTTTTATTCACACGCCATATTTCAGATTATTTAACTTAATGTATATCTAAAAAACAAATCTTATATCTAAATACAAATCTCTTATTTAATTTAGAGCTTTTGGAAAATGTTATCTTGTTTGTGTGGGTGTGAAATCTAAATTTATCAGTGCCAAACACCTAATTAAAATGTTTATTTCTCTCCGAACTTGTTTCCCGTTGTTGTTTTTTTCCTAGTCTCTTTCTCTCCTCTGTGACTCGTCTAAGTGCCAAACAGATTACTGACTGTAATTTCAGAGGAAGGTGGGGGAAACAGCAGGCAGTGTGAAGATGAGGTACCACACTGCGCCACTGAAGCGCAAGAGATTAATAAGCCTGGCAGTGTGGTCGCGCCGCAGACTACCAAAAAACCCACGACTCTCACCTCTTTCTCATGCTCACAACACCCACTTGCATCCAATTTGCATAAAGCTTATTTACATATCTTATTGATTCATCTCTGAGATCAGATAGTTGAATCACTGATAAACACTCGGTGCAGAGGCACTCAGAGCGAGAGACAGATGCCGAGCAACAAAATGTGATGTAAAAATACTTCTTGTGGCGAGGACATCATGCCCCGGTCTAAACAGGATTTTAAGGAAGAGGGATAATTTATGCAAATTACAAATAACAGAAGCACAGAAGTGCCTGCAGGCGGCTTTAATTTCTGTACAAGTCTGTTCCTTCCATATGGTGCTAAAGTACCATGAAGAGAACTTCGCATGAACTCGAGGTCAAAGGGTAAAGGCAAAAAAAGTGGTCATCTATACAGTCTGTAATCCAGAAATCAGAAGGTTTAAACGACTCTTATGTAAAAGGAGCTGAATCATCGCCACCGACTCTGGAGCTCTGCAGAGCTTTAGATATTTTCTTTTTTACAGCTCATTTTCAGTTTGTTCCAGTCTCTTCTCAACCTCGTTCCCAGCAGCAGCAGCAGCAGCAGCAGCAGGCAGCTGTTTTCAGTAAAAAAAAAAATGCTGCACACTGTACACACCCTGCCCAGCACCACACAGCAGACAAAGTTAGCAACTAGCTGGTGAACAAAGTGAAGCATTTAGCAGTTTTTCTCAGGAGCTGGTGGAGACCTCAACTAAAAGAAGAGAAAATATTGGACTTACATTCATCAGGCGGCACAGACACGACTCCACAGGGACGATCATGATCACTTCATATCTGCTGGATGTGGAACATTAACTGTATCAACAGATACAATGTGGTAGCTGTGAGTCATCTGCTGCCCCCTCGTGGCCAAAAATCCATTCATGCAACTTTAAGTAAAAGAACCAAAATAGGAAACGCACAATTACAAGCACTGTTTTTCTGAAGGTATGTTGTATGTTAAGGCTTTATCTGAAACACTCAGCTTTTAGGGTCAAAGAGGACAGAAATGAGACGATAAAGACCAGCAGAAGAAACAATGAAGAAACTACGAACCACATAGAAGAGGAGGATGAACAGACAGTAAGTATATAAAGGGTTGCTATTGTTTAAGGCAAGTTAGATTTTTCAAACTTTAGGATTTTTTTTTTTTAAATGTAATTCAGAATCAAGTCTATGGCCAATTTAACAATAACCAAAACTGAATAATTTAAAAAATAAAATATAAAAAGACAGATCTTACATCATGTACTTAGGATAAGGGAAGATTTTGAACTTAAAATATAACTGTTTTCGTCCAGTTAGAAGTTAGTTGATCAACTTCAAATGCTGAGAAAATTTAACACCAAACTCTGTGTGTGGAATTTCCCTTAGTGCCGAGTTTGAAAAACGTTTTTGCATAAATACACAGAGCCTTGTTTGCACAGCTAGCTAGCAGACAGTGGATCCTCCTCTCTGAACATCCCGGCCAGAAACAAAATACGAGTGTTGCTTGACTGTAATGCAAGAGGCATTCCATATACATAAATACTTTTGAATATATTTCCATAACTGCTTAGGGGTCAGGGAGGGCTGGAGCCTATCCCAGCTCCCAACCATTCACACTCACATTCACACCTACGGACAATTTAGAGTCACCGGTTAACCTGCATGTCTTTGGACTGTGGGAGGAAGCTGGAGCACCTGGAGGAAACCCACGCTGGCACGGGGAGAACATGTGAACTCTGCACAGAGGGGCTCCCACACCTCGAGGCTTGAACCTGCCATCCCGGGTTTGAAGCAGGTGTGCTGCAATGCAACAACTATTACAACAACATATTTTTAAATAGCTGCAATTATTATTTTTTATTATTATTTATAATAAATAATAAAAAAATATTATTATAAAAAAAAATCAAAGTCCTGCTTTCCATGTTTTCACATATATAAGAGTTGACAGATTGATTTAAGACATTTTAATAACTTTACACATATTGAATTTAAATTTGAATATTCAAAGTATATAAGAAACCACAGCTATCACTGAAAACCAGAGGCGTAAAAGGTAGAAAATCTTTCAAAATACATCACTCAAGTATCAGAGAAATATTGTATCATGTTTTTTTTACTGTATACTTCTACTTAGAGCTGCAATAATCATTTTTTGGCGACTAGGAAGTCGGAAAAACATCAAAACAAGCTGTTAGCACTATATCCTCAGCCTTAAAAGTTGTTATACATTTCTTATTTACACCTTCAGCACACAGAGCAACATTAGCATAAATTTTTGATTTATGTTTGAGTTCATGTTTGTGTCCAACTGGTAAACATAGGTCAAATATTTGTTCTTCTTTTAGCTCTGGTTTGGTCTCCACCAAGTCCTGAGTAAAAATATGTGACTATTCAGCTACTAAATGCTCCACTATGTTCACCGGAGCAATTTCACTGAAAACAGCTGCCTGCTTTTGCTGGAAACAAGGCTGATAAGAGCAGTGACACTCACGCACAAAACACACAACCAAAGCCAGGCGCCACGCTGCATTTACCTCTCACAACCTCTGCTCAGCACGTCCCATCCGCATCACCAGGATGCCCCAAAACATCTCTCCTGCATGTTGATTCAGGGGCGTCTTGCTCAGCAGGGAGGACGCCGCTCCTTCAGTCTCCACAGGTAGCTTCTCCAAACCACTCAGGCCTGCTAAGAGGTGACCCCCCCCCTTCACCACCCGCCTCTCTAATCCACCCCGAGACACGAGAGAAAGGAAATAAATATCAGCTGAGGCCACCAGGTGATGAGATCCGTCTGTCCCATCGAGGCGGGGGAACGTTATTGCTTCCACAGGCGTTATTGAAGCAGCGTGGCAGGCTTTCTCCTCCTGGAGCGACTGTCAAAACACCTTTAACACCGTCCTTCAGCAGCAGCTCGGCAGCAGCTCAAAAAAAGGGGAAAAAAGAGGCTCGACTCTTTGAAAGCTTAATGAATCTTTCATGAAGCTGCTGTGGGAATTATTGCCTGAGAAGGTACTGAGATGAGCCATAAAGTCCTGGGACGTACAGGATGATGAGAGACTACTAGAAAGGAGAGGAGTGTAGATATTTCATAAGTTTCAAAGATGGGTCACAGGCACGCGTCTTCCCCTGGGCACGGCTTAAGAACTCCTCTAACAACTATTGTATGACTTGTGGCGATTCTCCGAGTCATACAACTTTTATATCTATGGAAGTGCACAACTGTCTGGTGGGTACAGGCAGACTTAACAATTACAGGCTTCCAGGCTGCCTCGGAGTGTGTGTGATGTATAATTAACTTCATCAAATGGGTTTGTTTGCCTTGCACTTTGAGTTTCTGCAAACAAAGCCCACTTACTCGCACAAGTCATGGAAGGCAAAGACTGTAATTGTTATCTAAAAAGCAGCTTCAAGTCTAATGCGACTTTCTATATGTCAACGTCTGCGGCGCGGAGGGGCGGACGGAGCGGAAAGCAATTAGAGTTGAAATGCATGCAAAGCTATTCTCTGTCACTGATGCTCCAACGTGTAGAATTTTTATGTGATTAAAGCGTCTCACAAACTCGCTCTGATGACTGGAGTTGTTTGGAGAAATTGAGACGATCCCGGTGAACCCTGGCACAGTGTGTGTTGCTTTCATTCATTCGCAGGCCCAAATGTTTGGACCCGTCAGAACACAAGATGCATAAATCAATTTGTAAAAAACAATCTAAGACAAAGAAACTTCTAACTGGCCAAGTTGGGAGAAACTCCATTCACACAAGCACTGTTTTCAGAGATAACCTCCGTCCCTACTAACACACCTGAAAACACATATCACATGACTACTCACATGCACCACATGTGCTTGCTGGTGTTAACAGAAAGCAAAAATTGTTTACTCTGCAGTTGGCTGCTTAGTTACAGTGCGACCAGACATTTCTTTGCTTGGACTGAAGAAGAGGTGGAGCTGTTACTGAAAGAAACACGAGTTTAAGGTAATCAAGGCGACAAGAACAGATTGAGAGTTGTACAAAGCAAATAGAGCAACATATTTGAGTGTAACTGGGAGCATTATCAATTACCAGAGGAAGCCGTGGCAATAAGAGGGGAGTGATGTAGCAAAGAAAGACTCACACACAGAACAAAAAAAGATTCAAGCTGGATTTCAAAAATCTATATTTTACATATTGCTGTGCTGTGCAGACAGAGCGCAAACCTGTCAGTCACTTCTTTTACAACCCTGCAACCTGTTAAACAGTGATCTCTGAAATCCAGACTGACTCTGAAACTTTTTTGGTTCTGTGTGTCTTCCTTTGTTACGTTGTCATATTTCTCTGCCTTCCACACCAGCAAAGACGACTAACATGGGACAGCTCATTAAGGCGCAGCTCATCCCCTGCCTACTGATGAGAAAGGAATACCCACACGATTAAAATCACAAAATGTATATAAGCCAAGATATAACGATCTGGCTCGACTTGTTGTGACTAAAAAAAACAATTGGGACACAAACTCGGGTGTCACCATCTCAAAAATTGTGGGTGCTAGACATAAATGACGATAATTGCGCTTTTTAAAACAATAACATGTTAGTGTGGATGAAGCCTACATCTGACAGAAGTTAGAGGAAGACTCCTGAGTCCTGAGAGCTGCTGCAGGTGATGCACCTTGCTGAATCAGTGTTTAAGAAACAAACATTAAAATTAATTAACAAATCCAAGCTGTCAATTTACATCAACAAGACTAAAACGATTGCTTGATTAACCAGCTACTTTAATAATTAATTAATTGAGTATTTTTCAAGCAAAATCCTAAACCTTCACAGTTTAGCTTTTATTTGTCTGTTGATAAACTGAATATTTTCAAGTCTTAGACAAAGACAAATGATGGTATCCTCTTTAGGAAATTGTAATGTGAAATTTCAGTATATTCCTACTTTTAATAGACTAAATGATTATTACAGAAAATGATTACTATTGAAAATAAGAGGTAGCTGGAGGCTGTGGACATAAAGAGCAGCAATACATGCACCTCACATTCTCCATCTGTCTTAATACACTAACTTATTTTATTTTTACCTCCGCCAAGGAGATAATGTTTTCGCCGCTGTTTGTCTGCAAAATCACTCAAAAAATTATGAACAAATTTTGATGAAAATTTCAGGAAAGGTGGATAATGGGACCAGGAACACATGATAAAATGCCTCCGCAGCAATTAAGATGGTGAAAATAGCGCCATCTGGTGGCTGGAAAGCACGTCTTGTTCTACTTGCTAAATATTGTTGTAATTCTAAAGTTGAAATTAATGTTCTGTGTTGGAAAAAAGAAACTGAAAAATACAAAAAAACATTATATTCTGTGTTAGTACAAAATAAAAATGAAATAAATACAGCACAGTGTCTCCATGGTGAAGGCATATATAACCCAATAATGATAGTGATGCAAATAACCTAATTGTGATGCAGGCTGCAAAATCTGATGCAGAGGGGGAGGAGATATCACCTACTTGGCGGAGGTCTGCACTCTCTGATTGCTTTTCTAGTTTCCTTATGTTTCCTTTTATCCATTGTATTGCTATATTTTTCTTGTACTTCAGTATTGTCTTTGTAATTTTGCACGAAAGCCACTGTATTAACAACTAAAGTTGAAGTTTTCTCCTGTGATAATGATGATGGCACACCATGGGACACAGATTCCTTAAAAGGAACTCTAGATGGGGTTTTTTGTTGTTGATTTTTTTGCAAAACTTTTACGTTTTTACCGATTCATCCATTCCACACAGCCTCCTGACATCTCGACTCTTGTACCCTCTGAAGGAGAGTGCACAACATTTATAATTCCTAGCCCTCCAGGCAGTGATGATTCTGTCACTCCTGAGAAGAAGAAGAGCAGCCCTCTGACAGGTGAAAACATTTCTGAATAAACCACAAGGTCGTATTATTTTTTGGTGCGACCATTATTGGATCATATGTCAGCAGGGAGAGTTATGTAGTCTCGCTCAGGAGGAAGTGACTTTTTAGTAAAATATGAATCCTGGCTTTAAACTGAGGTCTCCACAACTTAAAAATAACTGACAGCAGACTGCGTAGTATTTTGGTTTCATATCGGTTCTTTAATAAAAAAGATCCTTCACATGAGATATTTATTAATAGACTTTACACCAGTATCTTTCCTCCCAGGATGGATATAATACCTTTGTGGAAATATATTCTTAAAGTCCAGTGAGTTTTGGCTTCGACGTGAGTGAAAGGGACTCACGATTTTTATCTTTACTGTTTATTGTCATGTTGTCACTTCTCCTCCTGTTCCTGGTCTGAACTCTGGTGAACTTGGATGCACACGGGAGAAAAACAAGGCAGAGGCAGAGTGGATCACTGTGATATCACATCTTCCCGACGGGGTTGATGCCCAGGATGTCAAAGCACTTGGCCATGATGGCGGCCGTGGCTTCGCAGAGCAGCATCCTCCACATGTTGACCTTTACCACCTCACCTGGAGAGAGGGACAGAGATTTCACAGGTGAATACTGTGGTGGTTCTCTGACAGATCTACAGAGCTACTACTTACTTTATGGATTAAGATTTTGCATAAAATAAATGTATGAATATAAAACATGTTAAGATTAAATCAGTGGTTTTAACCTCTTGCAACCCATCAGTGTCAAACATGTTTCAACCGTCCATGAGATGTTTCAATATCTGTCTGAGGCTCAGTTATTTCACAAAAAAGCTATGATTGGAGAAAAGGCTGTGAAATTACTATTTTATTAGCAGATTTTTTTCTCTCCTGCTCTGTAACTCATCTCACGACCACTCAGATTTATCTGTCTGTCTTCTGTTATGACACTACAGGGGATAAAACTGACGATCATTTCCATTTGCGACACCTCATGTACGTCAGGAAGATTATGAGAGTGATACTGTAGTCAAATAACATATATAATAGCTAATGGATTCAATCGGCGACTTGAAAAGATGAAGAGATGAGGTGAAGGGGGTAAAAAGAGGATGTGAGAATATTAACGCATGTTGAGAAGACAGGCAGATTGAAGAGGTGAGAGAAACAGTCAGAGGTGAAGCACTGAACGGTAACAACAAACAACAAAAGGTCAGAGGACACGTTTAATGATGCTACCACCAACACGGCTGCGGCCGACACCGCCGCATCGAATGAAAATCAATGACCTGGACATCTGCATCCACACGCAACATTCATGACCGTCCAGCCCATCAGGCCAAATTGCTACACGGAGCAGAAATCCAATAGAAATTAAGTCCGTAATGAGCAGCAGAGGGTGAATTAAACAGACAGGTCGTTAAAGGGGCGCAAACATCGATGATCATTGACAGACAGCAAAATTAGTTTGTAATTTTCACAAACAAGCAGACGCATCAGAGTATGTCGGAGGCGGACAGAGTGCTGCTGATGTTGAAGTGAAGCTGATGGGAAAGAAAAGTTTTGAAAAGATAAAAGAAGACAAACAGACGTTTCTATTAAAAATGTGTTTTGGAAGAAAATATTAGTTTTTAATTGATGTCTCAAAGTCAGAATATTTTATCTTGTTAACATATTAATTCATTTCATCAGGCGCTGTATTCACACACCATCCGAAGGTGTAAAGTAGCTGCTAGTGGCCCAGTTAGTCAGGCAGGACGAAGGTCTTGTCCTAATTCACACAACATTTTGTAACACTAAAACTGGTTCTGGCAGGTTCTCTAGGGGACGTTTATGTCACCAAGAACCACTTAAAGTAAAATAAAAAAATGCGCCTCTCACTTCAATGTTGTGGAAGTAATTAATTTTTTAAAGCACATTTTGATGGTGCGTATTTAATCAGCTCATCAGCCAATCAACACAAACCATTAACTCTGGAGAAATGCAGTTGACAGCACTGATGAATTTAGAATATCTCATCTGAATTATCCATCAAAGAACAAAAATAGATTCAGCTGTTTTCACGACCTCTGCTGGATTACCTGATGAAAGTGTACAAAGTATAACATCACAGATTTGTGAGGTTAACTGGAAAGAAGTATCACTTCATCAACATACTTGTCTATATGCTGTCAAATCATTCTCCACACTGCAGAATGCTAAACTTGCTCTTCTGGCTGTTGAAATATCACTAAGGACGATATGATTTTACTCGTTGTTTACGGCCTCTGTTGGAGAACTACCTGGCCGCAGGCTTGCTGCAAAAGAATTTGATCCAACTAATCTACGAAAACCTGGAAGTCCAAAAAGATTAGATGTCTATCTTCCGCTGGTAGGAAAATTTGACGAGGAATGAGGACAAACTAACACGTTTGGTCATTTGACGAACACAATTACCAAATACAGTTATCAATGGACTTCACATGACAACAACTTTGATAACTTTCTATGAAAAACACTTTTAAATCTTTTAACTGGTGGACGTTTAAGGACTAAAGGAATATAAACAACCAAGGACTGGACACAAATTCAGACTGAAGGACTGCTTTGAAGGTAATGTTAGGGAGTCAACACTGTTTTGTATACTGAAACAAACTAGGACTCCCTAAAATCTAATAATCACCTACTGTGTCCTGCTCAGAAGACACGGCCTCAAGATCAGGAAACGTGACAGGATCCCCCTGAAGGTCTTTATCCCGTTAGCTGATATTGTGCTTCAGCTATGCATATTTAGGGTCCAGCTAAGCTGCCAGCCGGCATAAATGGCAGTAATTAAATATGCATATTTCCAAGTATATTTCATGTGAAATTAGCACAAACCATATGTGGCTGAACATATGTAAAGAGGGGAGTTCTGGCCACAGTGAGAAAGATCAAACTACTGTTGAGCCTCTGGTTTATTTTGCCATGTTGTTAATTGTGTGCCAACGTTGGCCTTTGCCACTCTGTTGGATGTTTTGTTCTTTTCTTACCCTTTAAAAGATAAAAACATAAACAGTATGTCAATCCAACAAATTCAGCTGACTTCAGCGCTGACTGATGATCTTAGTCTCCCTTCACGCAGACACGCTCTCCATCAGACTGAACTGTATATTTTATAACAAAGACAAATGATATAAAATAATAACCTCCAGCTGAGGTTAGTGCCACAGAGCTAACTGAGAATTAGCATAATTAAGCAGCTCTAAGCCTGAAGTGCACTTCAGCACACCGCAGGGATAAAATGCTAACAGGAACAAGTGGAGGGCTAACTGTGTTCAGATGGCTTTTAGTGGAAACCCTCTCCGAATGAAACCTTCTATTAATTGGCCGACTCCCATCGCGAGCCGAACTCTGAGGAATCTCTGCTCCTTTGTTTGCTTTCTGCACTTTTGACCTTGAGTGACTGTGTCATTGTCAGTGACAGCGTAATGTGACTGTTTTTAGCAGTAAGGGATTACATTCTACAAGTAATTAGGGACCTCTGCTGAAGAGGACTGGACCCACGGTTTGGGAATAAAAGGGAGGAGTTCGAGACATTTAAAACCATCTCCATCTGCCTGCAACTTGTCTCTCCCTCTCAGTGGAGGGACCCATTGGTGCACAAAAAAAACAAAATTGGACCCCCTAAACATGCTCAAAAACTCACCAAAATTGGCTCGCATGTCAGGACTGACGACAAGTTAGATAAACACATGAGCTGGAGGCCAAAACGGCCTGAGTCCCAGGTCCCGCCCAACGCTGCTTGCAGCTTTAATTACACTACAGTTATTGCTCCCAGTGAAAAAACAGGCAAGCTACAGTATAACCTGATCAAAGCATTTCTGTCAGCACACATCCACATGCGCTTGTGCAAAAAAGTTGTATAAAGCCTCTTGTTGTGTGAAGCCTGAAAGGTGTCCTCAAGTTATGACACTTGAGTTAAAATCAGCTGGATCAGAAGACCTTGTCGCCCACTCCTCATCTCTGCTGCAGCCTCCAGGCTACAGAAGCCACTTACTAGCATAACGCACTGAATCACAGACCTAACTATTGGCGGTCGACTTGCATTGTGGATACTGTGGATGCCAGGTGTTGACAAGGACGAATAATAAGTGGAATAAAAGGAACAATATCTCTGGTGGTTCTGCTGCATTAAATCTGATCCTTTTTCAACAACCACCAGAAGTCCGACAACGTTACTAGAGTGTGATGCTAAACTGGTGAAGTAATCGAAGTGCCCTTAAACAAAACACTCAATCTCTTCCAGCCCCTCTGAGCTGTGAGAGGCTGACCCTGACCTCTGACCCACCTCGTGTTTCCTAACATATCTTATCTCCACCCCAGCGTACCTGTCTGTCTGTCCTTCTCCACGCAGTAGCAGCTGTCGTAGAACTCTGTGAAGGTGGTGGCGAGCTCGTACAGGTAGTCGCAGAGCGTGTGGAGCAGCAGGTCGTCCTGGATCTTCTGCAGGATCTCGGGGAAGCGGAGGATGCATTTCCCCAGCTTCCACTCCTTCTCGTGGTCCAGGAGGATCTCGGAGGTCTCTGCTGCTTTCCTCAGTGTAGCCTCATCGATGTTGGCCAGACGAGCGATGGACCTGCAGGAAATTAATAACACTGTTAGTAGAGACGTCACATATTACATTCCTGTAAGTTTAAAGGGTTTATAGACTACATTTCAACAAGTGGTCCCACAGGTATGAATCTCTATGGCACTATTATTAATGAAGCAAGAACAGCGGGTTACAGTTTGCTTTCACTTGCAGCAACTGCTCCTCTAATCCATCGATCGGATCCAATCAGCTCTGATCGATCTGACCACAAACTGATCAGAAATGACGTCTTGCATGAGATGATCAAACAATTTGTTCCTTAAGTAAGTAAGTAAATCTGCACTGCGTTCACGGACCCACATCCCCTCCTCCTCCCATCAACTAAGTCACACCTAGAATATATTTCTGAGTACAGATCCTACCGATGCCAGTAGGATCTCTTGTTAGATGACACTGTGGGCACAAGATCACACTTCATAGCACATGCACTCTTTTTTTCTCCTCTGCGCTATAAATACTTTGGTTAATCAACATTAAAAGGAACAATTACAACAAGTGACAGGGAGTTAGCAACAAGACTCTACATATTCACAGAGTCTGGCCGCTGGTCACCAAATGCAGCCAACATGCTTCTCCCCATAAAACCACAAATTGTCTTTTTTACACTTCAGTTTCTGTACAAATTACAGTACAGTTACGCTACCCTAATAGTCTCCTGGCTCCAGCGCCATACTTCACACTAAGACGTTTTCTTAATTGTGTAATTATATTTGAGCATGTGGCTACAAGTGGCTGCCATTCTGTTCTTCATTTTTTCTATTAAGACGCTCCAAGCTGAACAGCCCTGCTGAAGTCCGTCTGTGTTTCTGTCTTCTCTGACACTTGAACGCCCACAGTGGGGGGCAGCTGCCACCAATGAGTGCTCTATTGACTGACTGCAGGAACATCGAATCCTCTCAGGCGAGACTGCCCAGCCTCCCCCCCCACGCTGAAAAAAGAGGAGATCAATCTTAGCCGGGCATTGTGCCACCCCAAGACTAACACCTCCAGGGAAGCTGGGGAGGAAGGGGATCAACACAGCACTCTGCAGCCAGGAGACGGTCACTCGATACAGGGGATAAGGGGCGAGGAGAAATTGGGTCTTGCTGACTGGAAAGACCCCAAAGACTAATCCCTTGCCACAAGCTCCCACAAGGGCCAGAAAGGCTGATCAGATATGGGTAATGAAAGTATACTGGTACTGGTAGGAGGTTCTCTAACAGGGCAAAGTGGAGAGGAGGACACAGGCGAGAGAGAAACGTGTTGGAGGAACTCAATTTAACTTCCTAGGATACTTTCCCAAAGTGAGCAGTCGAGCTCACTTACCAGACACACAGTCATCTTTTCTTCTGCATCACCATATGTGAACTTATCAATGTTTCACAAGTTGAATATTTAACTTCCGCATCAATGCGGAGGCAGAATTCACCCTCCAGTCATAATGTGAACATTAGAGTGAGCCCATACCTGATGCGGGTGAAGGCGTAGAGGAGGTACGCCGCCGTGTTGCCCCGGTCATCCAGCATCTTGTCAAACGAGAAGACGTAGTCGTTGATGCGGTTGTGGGAGAGGTCGGCGTATTTAATGCAGCCAAAAGCGACGGACCTCTGGGCTTTGGTCAGCTCCTCCGGGGTCAGGACCTGCAGAAAGACAATTTCAGCACAATAAAGTTTCATTTAATAAAACAGACATATTAAAGACAGGTTTGGAGTCGACTGTGCCTCCCTCCAACACTCCTTAAGACATTAAATATTCTGATAACTCTGTAGCTTTTATCAGATTGTAATTACTGCAGGCAGTACGTCATCTTATGCTACCGACAGTAAAACCAGTGACTTAAATTTAATCCAAATGATGGATCTAATTTCGTCACCTCAGGCGAAGATTAAGTTGACTTATTAAGTCATCGCCTTCCCTTGAATGTGTGTGTCACGTGTCTGATCCCACAGGGAGTGAGCAGAGTGAGGAGGGGGTTATGCAGAAAGTTTCACTGGGTGATTCGATTGGGAAGCGAAAACTTCCAGTAAAGCAGAGCGCTACAGACTGACACAGGACAGAACATGCTGTTGATGTAGGGGCCGCAGCAGAACATATTTTAGCCACCTCAAAAAAGGCCAACCAAAAAAAAAATAAATAAAAAAAATCAGTAACAGTTTGCCAGTTTAAGTGTGCACTATATTGAGAATATTTCCACCTTTACCTTGCCACAGAATTCATTGGGCAAGCCAATAACAACTTCAGTCCCCCATCTATGCTCTGATCAAAGCCACCAGACTCCATCGAGAAAAAGTGTTAATTTTAGCTAGCTGAACTCAGGAGCTGCTGTTGTGCCGCTGCCTTTATCAGTTTGTTTGTCCATGTTGTTGTGTGACTTTGATGAATCCAAATTAACTTTTTAAAACGCCAAAGTCACACAATAACACAGACAAGACCAACTAACTGAGGCAGTGGTGGAGCAGCAGCTCCCTTCTTCAGTGATGTTAAATTACTGTTTTTCTCAATGGAGTCTGGCTTTAAAGGCAGCGATGTAATGGCTTCAGTTTCCTGTTGGAAATCCCTGTCTGACAGCAACGTTACGCGGTAAAAATATTAAAATATAGCATATTCTGAAACTGACTGAGGGGTGTCTCAGTAATGTTGGTTAACTGGATTGAGTACTGTTAGACTAAGGCCTTACAGCAGGGATGCAGGTTAAAGTCTAGCAAGTGCCCTTTGCTGCACGTCATCTCCTCCCTGTCCACTGCCCTTTTTGTCTCTCTTTCTATCCCCTATCAGGTAAAGCAGAAATGCCAAATAAAAATAAAATCAATTTTTTTAGGTGGCTCGAATACATTTTGTGGCTGACCCCTCCACAGCAGTACATTATTTATTTTCTGTGTCAGTACTTGTGGCTGCTTCTGCAAGGGGGCGTGCCAACCACCATCTTCTAAATGAAATACACTAGTTCAACTCACTGGATATAGACTGTGGCTATGAGCCATATAAAGCTGCCAATGGGCCACTGATTTTGGCCAGGATTCTCCCTTCCTTCCACTTTCTGCACGTACTGCTTCCAAACCCCCTGCACTACAGGAAACACCAACAACAAGCTAACAACTCACACACTGCAAAAGTTTTGATACAGAGTGAGATCGTGCAGTAAGGCACGTCTGCTTTGTTCTTCAGGTGAATTGTTGTAAAGATCTGCAACAAATACAACTTGTGAACGCACCTCAGACAAGACCAAACGCAGTCTCGCAGAACTCTCACGCCCAATCTTGATCTATTTTCTGACACAGCCGGTCAAAGCTGATTTGCAACGTCTTTTAAGTCTGGCAGCAGCGTGCGGTGGTGACACTGACTTCACTTATGTGCCGATCCATTCCACCCTTTTGCAGGGCCATTTTACCGACAGCAGTGGCGTTTCTAGGCCAGTTTCAATGGGGGGCCAAGCTAGGGCCAGTCCTTTTGATACAGGGGCACATACAATAGGGTCAAATATCTAAGTCTGAACAATAAGATATATATATATATATATATATATATATACATAAAATTTTGTAACTATTTGATTTAAAGGCATCAATCTGGTGAATTCTGAGAGCTAAGTTATGATTGCAGAATATGCCTAGATTTCAACATATTTGTTTGAATAATGTTCTATTTTTACTGATAAAAACACTAGTGGTACGTTATGGTGAAGTGTTACACTTAAAATACGGCTAAGGATTAGTGGTTTAACATTTCAGTGATCAAAAGAAAAATGACTAATGTACTAATGGAGGGCTATTTTATTATTTTAAATCGTGTGCAGACAAAATATTCTTTTAAAACTCTCTCACTCACAAACACAGTTACAGATACACTAAACAATACAAAACATGCAAAACGAAAAGAAAACAAAAGGTAAGACTTAAATTAATTTCACACAAACAGACACAAATTACTGCTTTCCTCCCTCACGATTTGCAAGTACGGCACCCTGAATCAGAGCAATTAATTTTACATGGCTTCAAAAAGAAGATTTCAAGCCCTCTGGTAGCTGAATGCCTCTGGGCCCATTTATGGCAACCCACTGGATCCACGGTGTGCGCAATCCGGCCAAGGCGCGGGTGCCGGAGCTAATAGCGGCCATTCAAGTCCATGTAAGCTGTGAGCTCCACCAGCTGCAGCCTAGAAGCGGCTCAGCGCTCCACTCCACTAAAAACATGCGCCGAGTCTATTTCTGATGGACGCCGCGCGACGGCATGTCAAGTTGCACAGACCAGATGAGCCAAACAGGAAAAGACAAGAGTATCCGGTCAATTTTCACAATAAAACACCCATGAAAACTCCGGATCGTGTTTCACATGGCTACATCAACATGGTGTGACATGTAACTCCCATGAGCCAAATGAGACAGAAAAAGTTTTCAGAGCTTACTTCAATGGTGCTGTGTTGACGTGCAGCTTAAGAGTTGTCTTAAATACAGCCACACAATTCTGTTCTGATGTTTTCGGCGGGTGCGCCGCTTCAAGTGATCCGACCGTAACTGGTCTTCGGCAGGAGGGCCACGGCAAGAGAACCACTGCATTATCCTGGGCTTAGTGTCGCCAAAGACGACTGTGATTGGTTTAAAGAAACAAAAACAAGCCTAAGCGTTTTTTCACTGATAACAGAAAGATAATTGGCAATTCCAGACCCTCCTCTAGCACTAAGACTGGAGATAGCTCTTGTTATGCAAGAATAGTAATACACTGACTTTGGATAAGTACCTCATACAACCCGACTTCAAAAGATCCGGACTATCCCTCTAAAGGCCAATCACGAGCCATAGCAGGACAGAGCAGATGAGAACAGACATGCAGGGATAGGACCACAGAGGTCAGGAGCAGTACGCACACACACCAGAACAGGGAATAACAGGACAAAACAGGAAAGAACAGAACATAACAGGATGCAAAAGTATGGGACACAATAAAACAAAAAAAGAGAAAATGGGTCAGGAATAAATAATAGAAGACAGAAGAGCAGATCTGAGTGTAATACAACACAACAGGAGAAAACAAATCTTAGCAGCAGCAGCAGCGTTAGCGGCGCAGGCTGAGGTTCATGGAGGCCAGGGTTGGGGTTTGTTTTAATGAGGCAGGGTTAGCAGATGGTAGACGTGGGCACCGACCCAGACAGACAGCAGAGCACCAGGCCAGAGGGGCCTGCAGGGATACTGTGTTGGCACCGGTTTCCCACAACCTTCTCAGCATTAAAATCATTGCAGTTCAACTGGAAGTCACTGACTGTTTACACTGCACCAAGTACTCCAGATAATACTTAACCAGGTCAGATTCTGTTTTTTTCTCTCATGTTTATCCCCCTGCAAGTTTAATTTCAGATACAAACCCCTCAACACATAACACATACACTCAAATTAACACAAAAGTCGGGCTTTGCTGTGTGAAGCAAAGGGAAAACAACAGCTAACGATAGCCTTGGGATGCAGGGAAAGGCTTGTGAACAGATATTTTCTGGGTTGAATCCAGAGATTAGGTGGGACAACCTAAGGTTAGGAGGTAAAAAACACAATGACCTTGTTAAACTTCTTTTAACAAGGCCCAGTTGAGCTGCTCAGGGGCCAGTGACAAAGAACTGTTGTAGCCGGGGGATCCTAGCGGCTGAGTTTGGGTCATTTGTGAGCGTCAGTCGGGGCACTGCCATAAAAACACAAGTGCACACACACAAGTAGAAAATTCTATTCTACGAAGTGTTCCGAAGATTTTCAGATTCTTCTCTCTCTGAGTTTTTTCAGGTGATGTATTTAAAACACAGCTGTAGTAGCAGTGGGGTTGTACCAACTCAGAATTACGTACATTGAATTGAATTTGGCTGCTCAATGGGAATATTCGACTTGGGACTGGACAATATGGCTTAAATTTCAACATTTTTAGGCTATATCACGATACACGCTATAACACACCTCGTGTGTGTGACGTATCATGTTTGTGAGTCTTTCTTTGTGTGTGTGTGTGTGTCTGCAACAAGGAGAAACCCACTGGAGAGAGAGCGAAAGAACCGAAACGCAGAGGCGAGTCTCATGTTGGTGGCTTAAAAACGATGTTCATGATATAGTCATTGTATCTTATTATATAATGATGAAAACTCTGTTCCACATTTTTCTCCTCACTGACTTGGTCAATCCATGTGAAATTTGGCACAGTGGTAGAGGGTCATGGGAGGATGCCAATGAAGCAATATTACATCAATTGGCCAAAGGGGGGCGCTATAGCAACCCATTGAAATGTCAAACTTTGAATGGGCATATCTCATGCCCCGTATGTCGTAGAGACATGAAACTTTGCACAGAGATGTCTCTCCTCATGAGGAACACATTTGCCTCAAGAACCCATAACTTCCGCTTGTATAGATTTTCCGCCATTTTTAATGTTTTGAAAAACACTTCAAATGGATCTCTTCCTAGGAAGTTTGAGCGATCTGCATGAAACTGGGTGAACATAATCTAGGGACCAATATCTAAAGTTCCCTCTTGGCAGAAGTTGGAAAACTTACTAAAACTGAGCTTCTATAAGGCAATGAATATTGCGGAGGGCGTGGCTCATCACATAAAGGTGTATAACATCTCAAGGGTTTCACCCATCACCACGCAACTTTGTAGGCATATGACCACACATAATCTGAGGGGACCCCTCCATTATTGACCCCATCAAACAAAATGGGGGCGCTAGAGAGCTCATTTCTTATCTAGGCCTAACCGCCATATGGATTTTTACTAAACTTGGTAGATATGTAGAACAGGACGCCTCAAGGTGACTGGAGAAATTTAACTCTAATTGGCAACTGGGTGGCGCTATAACAACAGAAAAATGCTTAACAATGGCTAAAATGCGACCGATGGCTGTGGCTCCCCCTGTGGACCAATGTTGGTGTTTTCTCTAATGTTTGGTATGACTAAGTTATGGTATGGTCTGCTGTACATAATCATGGAAACTGTCAGTCAGTCATTCTGTCTGTCCCACATTTTTCTACTCACTGATGTGGTCAATCTATGTGAAACTGCACATAGGCATTGAGGATTGGCATATGTAGAAGGAGACAAAGCTACCAGTGGGTACGGACTAGTATTATTGAACTATGGATTTTACATTGACTAGGGCTACAGGAATACATTTTTGGGTCACACTGGATTCATCTGTGAAGAGAACCCTTCTTCAATGATCCAAACCTTACTGGAGGTGAGCATTTGCCCGATTAAGTCAGTACAGATGACGTCCTGCAGTAATGTCAAGACCCTGCTGAGGATGATGAGCAGGACTGCATCAGCAGTAGGGCTGTGTGATAGGATGATATATATCGTGTGACGAGAGAAAAATGTCTGTTGTTTCATATTTTGCTCTATCGTTTATATCGTTGTGATGCAAATTACACTTTTTACGGTAATATTTTTCGTCATTTGGAGTCTGTCCATCTTTTGCATGGATCTCTCGACTTTTTATTCACTGGGTTAAAATTACCTATATCGTGATATGAGATTTTGGTCATATCGCCCAGTCCTAATCAGCAGTTGGGTGGCTGGTCTCCGATGACGTTGCAGGTGAAGACACTGGATGTGGAGGTCCTGGGCTGACGTGGTTAAACATGCTCTGTTGGTTGTGAGGCTGGTTGGATGTACCGCCAAATTCACGGAAATTACATCTGAGATGTATTCATGGTAGTAAAATGAACATTCAGTTCACAGGCAACAGCTCTGGTGGACATTCCTGCAGTCACCACGCCAATGTCACACGCTCTCTCAAAACTAGCAACATCTGTGGCATTTTAGTGTGTGTTAAAACCGCAAATTTTAAAGTGGCCTTTTATTGTGACCATGCCAAGGCACACCTGTGTAGTAACGAGGCTGTTTAACCAATATCTTCATATACTACACCTGTAAGGTGGATAGATCATCTTGGAAAAGTAGAAGTGCTAACAAACATGGATTTGAACACATTTGTGACCAAAAATGACAGTTTTAGTTACACTTTTGTGTGCATAGAAAAAGTTTCAGGTCTTTTTTTTAACTCATGAAAAATGGGAGCAAACGCAGAATTGTTGTGTTAATGTTTTGGTTCAAGGCAGTTAATTGTTGTTGTTTTTTTTTAAATTCTGATGACAGGTTACTTTCCTATCGCCATCACAAGGCGACAACCTGGATTATGGTTCTCATATCATTTCCTGGTCGTAAAAATGACAGTCACAATAAGGGGACATAATTTTCGGAGTTTAATGAAGTGATATCATATACATTATAATTCAGTACTATTGGCTAATTAGTTGATGCTCACTCCAACCAGCATTAGTTATTTCCAGACAGTTCCGTCTGCCCGAGTTTCTCTTAAACTTAAACACAAATGTGACAAAGACTGACGTGTTTTCAGCAAACAAGACAGAAAAAGCATCAGCGTGGCTGCAGACACGGCGAGGTTCAAGCTCACACAGGATACAGGGAGAAAAGAGAAGCATGATGAAAAGATGGAGGGGAGGAAGAGAAGTATAAAAGAGAGTGTGTGTGTTCAAGAGAGACCACACACAGTGGGGCCGTCCTCAGGGCTCAGCAGATGAGAGGAAAAATTTCTGTTGGCGTCGTTTCATATTTCAGTCGTGGTCGTCTCTGGATGTGATCAGAAGGATCCAGAGTTTGGCTCAGTTCACGCAGGATGAGAGCGCGAAGAATTAATGGCTACTGTAGAGTGAGACGGTCATTACTGTAAAATAAGCCTCGTCATTCTGGGTGAATCAAAAGCCGAGCGCAAGGCTGAAATAATGAGCTGCTCACTGGATGGTGTTCCTCTCACTAAATGGCTGCTTATCAAAGATTAAATATTTGACAGGACATATTGATATAACATGATTATTATACAAGTTAAAAAATAATATGCAATATTCCGACAGTAACCAAGGTAACCATTTATTCTGAGGAGATATTGGAGGAATAAAGCAAACTTCCTACAGACATTTAAATATGAAACAGCCGGTCAGAAATAAAACTGCTCAGATTTATATTCATAAAAACAACAACACAACTCCTGAGGTGATGCAGCTGTGTTCGTCTTTCTTATTTGTTGTTTTGTCCTCTAACTTTTTCATCTTCTCCAAAAAGATATGATACGTTTTTACAATTTAAATCTTTTTAATGTGCAGTTCAAAAGGTCTGAGGCCAAAATAAAACATAACTCACTCTTTGTTTACTACCATAACAATGATGTGTTTGTGTGCTGAAGAAACTGTGCAGAACTTTTTATTCTTTTCTTTTTGTTCATCGTGTTGGTGGAGCAAAGTCAAGGGATAAACCAAAGGTGGTCTGACTCATCCTCCTGGGAATGTAATTGTCTATACCACATTTCATAGCAATTTGTCCAGTATTTGTTGAAGATATTTTCCATGTTTCCACACTTTCTTTACCCAATAATTTTTCCAAACTTTTCTGCAACTTTTTCATAATATTTCACAACATTTCCATTATTCTATGACAACTACTTTGTAGTTTAAAATGGATAGGCCTATATGACAATACAGCTATACATTATGAAACATAAATTTGCCAGGCATTTACAGATAAGATAATAATTTCAAATTTTACTTGCTCATGAGGCATTCACTTCACAAAATGTCAAGGCTGTGCCCTTTTTTGAGGAGATAAAAAATGTAGGATCCATTAAACAACATGTCTGATAACTGTTTCACAAACTTAGTGTACGCATTACCTTAATAAATCAAGGTTTTTTTATTTTACTCTGGACCAAAGTGTTGGACCAACAGATAAGAGTTCAGGCACGGGGCTGTGGCTCAGGGGGTAGAGCCACTCGTCCACTGATTAGAAGACCGATGGTTTGGCTCTTTCACTCTGCATGTCAAAGTGTCCCTGGGCAAGGTACTGAACACCAAATTGCTTCTGATGGCTGTGCTGTCAGTGTGTGAATGAGCATGAATGTTAAACTGCACCTTGTATGGTAGCCTCTGCCACCAGGGTATGAGTGTGTGTGAGTGCATGAATGAAACATACAGAGTTGAAGCACTTTGAGTGGTTGGATCACTAGAAAGGCACCATACAAGCGCAAGTCCATTTGCTATTTAAAAACTTGGAAATAACTGCTCAAATTAGGAGAGAAAGTGATGCAAAATTGTGAGGTTTGTGTACTAGAGATAGTAACAATTAATAGACAATATGTTTCAATGAATTTTGATACAGGAAAAAAATGTTATTGTTTAGTATAAGCCAAGTATTTTTTTTCCCCACAATTAAATGATTAATTGATCAATACATTTTACCAATGATCGATTAAGCTTACAATTTGCAACCCCTAGTGTGTACCTTTAATTTTTCACAAGTAGTTGCTTCTCATTAAGGGCCGTGTCCACTAAAGCCTTTTTATTTGAGCGTAAGCAAGCGTATTTTTTAATGCTTTGCTTTACTACAAACGCTGGCAGCGCTGTGTGTGAATTCTGCACCGAGCGGAAATGGAGGAGAAATCTGTTAATATATATCGTGTTTCCTCTGAAGAACCCACACTGACAGGCGGGTCCGTCCTCTCTTCCTGCATGCTCTACCCTTCCCCTCATCTAAATCAAGTGGACATGGGGCTTATGCCTACTTAAAACTGAGAGAATACAGAGTACAGAGAAGCCAGGACTGGAGGAGAGAAATGTATGGAACATATCAAAGGTCCCAGCTGGAATCAAACTGGTTTGTTGCACTTACGGGCTATGAAAACTTCATCTGTCTGATTTACAGCTGCTAAATGGTTCAACCAGTCCGGTGTTCTCTGTGCTACTGACAGAACATCTGTCCCTGAGATATCTGCCAGTACAATACACGTTTCACAAGAACATCTGACCTAGTTGTTCCTTTAGCAGCTTTTTCCTGAGCTTTCAGCTGAATCTCACGGCCACATCAACAAACTCTCTGCTCAAAAAGTTGGGGGAACCATGAGTGAGTGATTTGTCAACCAACAGTCTCAAGGTCAAGGATTACATTTTATGCTCAGCTGCGTGTTAATCTAACTGTTTCTATGTCATTAAAAAGCAGTTCAAATATAGATGATCCAGAGATTTGTGAAAATTAATGTTGATTTTATGATGCTGAAATTCTGTTAGCATCACATGAAATTCACTCCTGGTGAAGGCAGAAATGTCCAGGGTTGGATTTGCGTTATTGGACCTACATTTAACCCTTCTTTCATCAGTTCAAGCCAATGCCAGCCAACACAGGTTACCCTGGTCATGACAATTCAGGCCCTGTTTAGACGAAAAAAAAAGTCTGTCCTTTGTGTTTTAAAAAACTTCTGCATTTATATGACAACGCCAGGAGGAACTGTGTTTAGAGAAGACAGAAACATACTGAAAATCTTGCTGGCAGCTTGTAAAAAGGCCATCACAGAGAGATGGTATAAGGCTGCTTGTTTGTGTTTTGTATTTTTTTCCTCTACCTTTTTATAACATTTTTAAAAACAACAAAAATAAAGTGTTCAACAGAAATGGGTGGGAGGTTTATACATGATACTCAGAAAAAGTGTTCTGCACTTGAATCCCTCATTGTATTGTATATTAGTTGGCACATCTATAAACACAATTAACCTACCTGGTTTGGCCTAGACACATGTTATGATTACTTCAACTGTACTGTAATTTGTTTGTGGCCAGTTTCTGTGTCTGGTGTACACCTCTCTTATTTAGCAGCTTCATTATGTTTGCACACACTACGCTGTCCTTCACTGTTCCAATCATCTGCTGCTCAATTTCTTCCTGGACGCTCGGAGCTTCTGCATTTCAAGACTCGCCACATCAGCAGGTAAAAACATTCCTGCTGCCATTGCACCATTGGGCTGTTGCGACCTGTGACAACTGCATCATGGCTGCGTGCCCTATTCACAACTAGTGAGATAATTTGTCTCGCCCTGGCTGTCAGCGATCCTGGTGGTGTGCCATTCATATTAACATCGACCCTTGCCCAACCCACTTCTTAACCTGGTTTGCCAAGCCACACTCACACACAGAGTCAGCGCTGGTTCAGCCTCAGTGTGAAAGGGGTTTGATACTAACAGGACAAATAAAACCAAAACTGTCTGCATGGCTGGACACCACTGAAGCTAAGAGAAGATTAGGTACAGTGTTTCTGCCCTTTATCAATGTCACCTTTCTCTTTCAGTTTATGAGACAGCGAATGTGTCCTACAGCAGAATTCAACTTTTTTATGATGCTCAAAAGTAAAAGCTCATTTGAAGGGTGTGGACTTCATGTCCTCACAAAATGATGCCCAGAAATGCCGCCAAACAACACACTCTCCTCTTGTAAATCAGTGGTGAGGCATGAGACACATTCTGACATCAACGTGATGAAGAGAGAAGAGAGGGATGGTCTCTCTCCTCCCTTAATTTCCTCCATCGGCAGCCTTTGTTGCTGAAGAAATGATAGATGCTCTCACCTTGTCTCTCTCCTTCTCTTTCAGTTTGTCCATGGACCTCTTCAGTCCTTCCTCCAGCAGGTCCATCAGTCTCACCGTGTCTCCTGACCGGGTCTTAAACTTCTTCCTGAACAACAAAGACAAGAAGTTCAGTGAGAAGTTTCTAGTGAACTCTTTTAGTCAAGAAACCAGAGAGAGAGAGAGAGAGAGAGAGAGAGAGAGAGAGAGAGAGAGAGAGAGAGAGAGAGAGAGAGAGAGAATAAAGGGTTATGAGACTTTGCAGTGTATTTTTGTGCTGTGACATCTCAACATCCCCACACAGAACTTTCCAGGTACTCAGGTTTGACTTTCTGCTGCCAATACTTATTGCGACAACAAACTATTAGATTCTGCTTGCCGACACCTCGGGGCACAACATTTTGTACAATCAACCAAATCAGATACAAGCAGAACATGAGCCAAAAATTTAATAACCCCCCTTTTTTCCCTCTGTTTACTTGCAGCCATAACATCTCCCCCAGTGGCTGCTTTAAGCCCTTATTGTCTGGATGAGCGATTATGAAAACAGCATGATAAATTTCTAATGGAGTTTGGAGTAGCGCAGACATTGTGGGGCCAATTTACGCCCCCTCAGGTTACTGTGGGGCGTTTAGCAGCACTTAGTTATGGCCTCTGCGAAGCGTAACATCAACCTCCTGCCTGGGCTTGGCTCTTCTTCTCTGGACGATTGATTGGGAAAAAACAACAGTGTGACAGATAGTGTTCAAATTATAGAGCCTGCTCACCTATCAGCCACACAGTAATCACTGCTTACTATAAAAAGGGAATAAATAATACACGGGGGATATACAGTAGTACGCGGACTGTACGTGCAACTGCTTGGGAAAATAAACTGAGACTGAGAAGTGGAGTAGAAAGAGGAGGAGGAAGAGGATGTGAAGGTGAGCGAGAAGAGGGAGAAGAAAGACAATGACGAAGAGAAGATGAGGAAGAAGATGACAGTGAAGATAAAGGGAGGAGACAAGAAGAGGAAGGTGGTGGAGGTGATGGGGAAGATGAAGACGTGGAAGACACGGCAGGAAATGAAGGAGGGTAACGAGGAGTAAAAGAGGAGGAGAATCAGATGGAGGAAAAGAGCAAGTAGGAGACCAGAGCTGAGAAGGGTAGATGGAAGAAAGAGAGGAATGACAAGGATGAGGAGAAAATAAGGCAAAGGATGAAGGAGAGAGAGAAAAGGATGATGACGCAGACCGAACCAAGGCCGAGGGAGAGTCTGTAGCATGAAAAAGAAAAACTCAAACATGCTCAGCAGGTTTTAAAAGATTCTCACAACTTGTGTCTTACTTTCATGGTTTTGTTCATCATTTCTATCGATTATAAAAATGTTTAATTCATCAAGTTAACTGCTGAAATTTAGGAACACAAATTAAAACAGTAACTGTGTTTTGTTTTATACAACTAAGACAAAGTCCTTTTATTACAGAGGACTAATGATAACATATTTAAAGTGTGTGGCTTCATAACGTCTGCCTTACATATCTGTCATATCCCATGTTAGGTTACAACCAGCAGCTCTATAGCTTGCTGCATCAGTCAGTTAGTTGATTGGTCTTGGTCTTTGGCTGCCTCAGTTTTTGCTCTAGGAGGCTGGAATTTGGCAAGGAGGTCAAGTGTGTGTGTGTGTGTGTGTGTGTGTGTGTGTGTGTGTGTGTGTGTGTGAGAGAGAGAGAGAGAGAGGCTGAATCCAAATGTCTGGACTTCACCTCACTTGCAGACTCGCAGACTTTGCAGGCGTGTTGCCGGGAAGTCTGGGAGTGCTAAGGCCTGTCCAAATTCACCATTCAACCGGTCCACAAAGGGCCTAAAGTGGACTTTCTGCAGACTTCCAGAGAGTCTGCTTGGGGTGCAGACTTCAGCAGACTCCATTGATTTAATAACCCACAATTCATTGCAATACGGATGTATTGTGGTAGGTTTTTTTTTTTAATAGCTGACTAAAAAAACAAAATGTATGAACATGTAAAACAGTTGCTGTAGCCTACTGAAAAAAAATTGAATCATGTAGGCCAGAAATAATACAGTAAAACTAGAGTACGTGAGGGCTCAGAGGGTGCACATTTGGATTCAGCCAGAGTGTGTGTTTGTGTTCATGCCAATTGGCTGACAGGTGGCGTCTCAAGTCTGAGTTTTTAGGAGTTAGGGATAACTTCAGTCGTGGTCCAGTCTGACTCTGACACAAGCCATCGTACGGCACCGTTGGCTTCGACTGGCTCTCATCAGCAGCCATTCAGCCATTTGACTGTTCCCAATTTGTATTTCAAGCACACGCCTCATCAATCAACTGTATATGATTATGAGTGGTTTGGCTAGTTTAGTGTGTTAACGTGTGTTGCGTTCAGACTAAGACTATATGTCAGAAAACAGGAGTTTCTTTGTTGCAGTCTTTGTGGTGTGTTCACATTAAACTTTTACCTTTTGAGAAAAGATAAGAAGCAGCCACCAGTCTTTGTCTGCACTGTTCTGTTTTTTTCAAGTCACCTCGGTGTGTCTGTGTTTATTCTGTGTTCAAACTGAAAGCGTCTCTCCAATTCGATCTCATGTTGTCACTGTCCAACTTTTAATTACTGTTGTCCACCTACAGCACAACTTTCCCATTCCCTCCCGCACCTCCACATGCTGAGTAATAACAGCTCTGCATCCTTGTGTTTGAACCAACAGTCCAAACACTGACTGTACTGTTTGTGGACCAGCAGCTGTATATTTTTCCTTTTTATTTGTGGAGGCAGTCGTGCAGTAAAATTCTTGTTTTTTTATGTATGATAATAAATGCAATAAAAACATGAAGCAGTGGTGATAAAGATACAGTGAAGGACATCTAGATGATTATAGTGTGGTGGAGTTGGAGAAGTCTCCATCTTCAGAGGAGCTGCTCGTCTTTGTTGGTCCGATGACGGCAATTTGGATTTGTGTTAAACTGTTATTAGTCTGTGTGCAGCTACTCAGTCCTTCAGTGCTCTCAGTATCAACACGGTCAGAGTCAAGAGTTTCACTGCCAGAGTCTGAAGTGACTGATTTTTGGATTTATGTAAAAGCCTGGATCCTTTAAAAAGCCATAAAGCTTAGATTTGGGACAAATTGGGAAATATGCATATTTGCTTTCTTGCTGAGAGGCTGCTAAGAAGATCCATACCACTCTTGTATTTGTTCATTTAGTATCATAAAAAGATAGAGAGAACATCTTATAAAGATGTTATAAAGACAGTCACAGAGAGTCGGCTCTGTGTGTTGCACACTCACTTGTCTTCCCCCAGCACCACACCAAAGCCTGCGTGCTCCACCCGGGTCACCTGGGGGTCGTACCAGCCAATCATCTGAGCCGCAGCGAACACCACCTGGAAGTGTGTTCCCTGAAAGAGAAGATACACGCACAAACACAGTGACATATAACATAAATGTCACTTTATACATCCCAGATTAAAAGAAGACATCCTATATGTCACAGCTGCCTGGAACAAAACTGAATCCTGAGCGGCCGCAGAGTTCAAAGACACACACGGACACAGAAACGGACACAAACAATAAAGTACATATAAAATAAGTAAATAACAGAACTCTACATGAGTCAGTTGACCATATCGTTGTACATTTTGAAGACTTTGTATTCTTATGTGGCAACTTCTAAGACACCTTTAATGATTTTAATTTCATTGAAGTCTCAGGGCTGTGTCTTACGCCTGTCAAAGCTACACACAGCGCAGCACAACTGTTATTACGAGTTTCAGACCAAGCAGTTGTCGCTCTCTGAGCCCGCACCCAGCTGTGCTCATGGGCGTGTAGTTTAGGTGCATTGTTGACATATTGCTATTTTGAAACAGCCCAAAGTGACTGCGCCAGTGACCAACAAAAACCTGGTCTGAAGTCAGTGGCGCTGTATTTTGCTGCTATTTTGAACACATTCATCAGACATTTTGTTGTTTGTTTAACTAAATAAAAGGTCCACTGTTCTAAAATCTCAGCCAGCCAATAGGAATTACAGCTTCATTTCTCATCAGGTAAGTGAGGACAAGGAGTGTAACTTCACTGATTTTTTTTTCCAGATACTAAAAGTTAAGTTTTGTTTACTCTGACCGGTTCATGACTGCAGTCTTTACTCTCAACTCAAATTTATTTCCAAAGGACATTTAAGAACAACTCACGTTGACCAAAGTGCTGCACAGATGGAATAAAATGCTAAACAACAACATAACTGTCAGGTACACAGCTCAGAGACTCAGAGACAACACACACAGGCACGCGTCAGGGAAGGCCACATCAGGGGGACGCAAACGCTAATGAACAAAAGTAGGCTTTGAGTAGGCCTTTCCAATTGGGAAAGGGCTGTTGGTCCACAGTTTGGGGGCAGACACAGCAAAGGCTTGATCACCCTTGAGCTGAAGTCTGGAGTGTGGGACAGCCAGGAGCCCCTGCCAGCGGGGAACGGGACTAGAAAAGTCAGGGAGATCACCAAAGCCAGTAGGCCTGATCTCCTCTGCGCACCATCGCTGTTTTTACACATCAATAGAGTAGATGTTAACATACTGTATTGCTCACGCCAAGTGAAAATTTCATCCGTTTCTGTATTTTTCTAACACGTTTAAGATCCCGTCACCACGGCCTTGTATTTACTGGTCACGGTTTATTAAGTTTTAGTTTCACACTGCAGACACTGAGCCCGTCCCTCTCTGCCTTTCTTCCCTTTCGCTTCAGCCGCCGCTGCTGATGTCTGTCTTCATAACCAACATTTCAAAGCCCAATCCGCCGTCTCCGACACAGACGATGACTTTGTGAAGCTCTCAGGCTCTAACTTGTGTATAAAGCACCAAATGATTTTAGATGAACTCTAAGTGGTGGTCTGAATGCTGCGTTTATTCACACCTCACAAGAAAAGGAAGAAAAGACACTGAGAGGGTCTTCATCTGTACTCTTACTAGATCAAAGGTAATGTTTTTCTGGAAAAAAAAAAAAAGTTGTGCCTGTGTTTAAATAAATTCTAGGACATATTTTATTCATAAAAACATAATAATGTGTCTTCCACGCCACAACAGTCAAATAATCCAAACTTAAAGCAGACGTCCTCCTTCGTTACCTCTACAGAACAGTGAGTTTCTGCTTCTTGAAGTCGTGCTGAATAGTAAAACTGCTGTGAGACAAATGGTCCCTGTGCTCCCTATTAGATATTCTAAACTTTAGCTGTTGTTTACTTCCAGCTTTCTTTGTTTTCTTTTTTTGTAGTCTAGCTCCTCTATTTGTGTTTCCCCATCTTCTTTCTCTCTCTGTGCACCCACCTGCCCGCTGTCGACGACATAGATGAGGATGTCGCCTCTCTCATCGAAGAGCCGCTGCCTAATGGCTGCGAGGTCCGACGTGTCGTAGGTGTAGCCGCCGTCCGACTTGACGATGGTGAGGGGGATGGACTGACCCGGGACGAAGACGATCTTACGACCCTCGTCCATCTCCACCAAGCCTGAGGAGAGGGAAGAAACAAAGGCAAAGGAAAGATGGATGAATAGATGAGGAGGGCACACAGGGAAATTAAACGAGAGAAAGGAAAATGATAAAAATGATGGTTAAGAGACAGAGTAATAATGTGGGTAGGATTGGGAGGGGAGAGGAGGAAAAAGGAGATAATGAGTGAAATGGAGAATAAAGAAAGTGCAGGAAAAAAAAAAGACCAAATACAGGCGGAAGACATTAATGCGACAATAGTGCCACCTGGTGGTCACACAAGGGAACAGCAGAATACAATTTAAAAGGCAAAGAAAAATCTGTTTAACATTGAGGATTTTGTATCATGGATTAAATATTATTGGTGCAAAAATGCTCCACAAAGCCTTTAACAACCAAAGTACACAGAGGCACAACTTGAACGTTGTATAGAGGCAACAGGGACTCAAAAGGAGACTATTTCTTATTATCAACATTAATCAAGAACAAACCACACTGGAAGTAAAATGAGCAGTTCCTCCCGAGAAACATCCTTAGTGTGATAACTTTCATTTATCCTCCGGTGACCTTTGACGTGCTGCACACTGACCTTTGTCCTCAAACTCCTTCACCACCTTTGCCATCATTTCCTGGTAGTACGACTCTCCTCTCTCCATGAGCGTGACGTCCAGGCAGTCATAAACCTTCTGGAACTCTGAAACACACACGATCGTCATCTAAGTGTCCGTTTTGAGACCAATTTAAAAAGCTAAATCAAACTAAACAAAGCTGGAATAAGTAAACAAATGAACTTTTCAACAGTCCTTCAAGAATGTGTGAGTCTGGGTTAAAGGGTAACTTCAGAATTTTTTTTTTTGCTTAACCAGAAACAGCCCCGAAATCGCCATCATCAAACCCCTCAGACATCTTTTAAATACACATTAATTGTAGCGTGCATAGAGCCAGTGTACTTTCACATTTACCTGAGTTAACAAACTGTTTATTTTAACCAAACCAGAGAGAACCCAGACAGCTTTTGTCAATTTCCTTTGTTTCTGCAAACTTTGAATAAAGCGTGTTTTAAAATGAAGAAATTACTGTCTATTTAAATGGAGTCTGAGACGTCTGGCTGTTTCTGGTTAAACAAAAAGGACATAATTATCAACAAAAACATCCGTCTTTGTAGGGATCCTTTTCATAATGTTGTCAGACACTTATAATAACAGCCTGAGCCTGTAAGTGGCAAAAATAAGCACCTTTTAGTTGATGTAAATTGGCGGTGCATTATTGCTCCAAACGGCTACAATGCAGCTTGTGTCACGGCTGTCAGCTCGAGCACTCTCTCAATGCAGCATTCATTTCAAAAAGTTTTGCTCCCATTAGTGATTTAGACGCAAGAACATGGAAAAATACCTAAGTTACATAGACTGGGTGACATTTTTGAAGGGACAACCTCGTCAAGATAAAGTGAGAATTTCACACTTTACTAAAAACGTGTCAGAAGAGTTCAGTGGCTGCACTGCATGAGCTTGAGTGGATCACTGTGTGTTCTAGTGAGGATTCTTTCTTTAATATTACAGCCTCATCAACAGATAAATCCATGTGCGTTCTACCTTTCCTGGAAACATCACAGATGAGTTTCCAGGCTTTGATGAAGTCGGGCTCTTTGCTCTGCAGTCTGACGACACACTGGTACGCTCGCTTCTTAAAGTCCTCTTCCTCGTCAAAGCGCTTCTTCGACTCCTGATTGAGAGAGGATGAGGAGATATAAGATAAGGGGGGGAAAGAAAGAAATGAGAGCACATAAGAAAAGAAAAGGGTGGATGATGTAAGAAGTAAATGAGGTGTGGAGAGAAATGAGGGAAGACGACAGCAGAAAGAACAGATAATGTTCTGCTTTTATACATAATGTATTCACACAATATACATATGCAAAGTGTGCTATATAAAGTGCTCCACTGCAGGAGCATAATGCTCTGCAGAATATTTTTGCATCGACTTACTGAAAATATCACTTTTTATAGCTGACATTTACTGTCAAAACTAAAAGTTTAGATTTGGTGTTCATTCACTCCATGAACTTTAGCTGCAGACTGTAAATTAATCTGTTTGAAATATATCCACAAACAATAAAATAAAAACTACGACAGATGAGGGAGAAAACTGCAGACATGCCAAGAGTACATGAAAATAAACCTAACAGTTAAATATGTACATATTCATAGTTAATACATACAGCTAACTAGTAGCAGATCCAATACATGTGACTATATGAGCACTTTAAGTCCTTGGTCATGATTTAATAAGGAGCAGCAGTGGAAAATGGAGAGATAGAGACAGATGGAGATTTAACTGACCTTGTAGAAGGCCTGCAGGTCACCAATGGGCGGTGAGGTGGTCAGGTAGTCTGGGAATTTATCCTGCAGGTGGGCAATCAGCATCCCAAACTGGGTCCCCCAGTCGCCCACATGGTTCAACCTGAGAACGGCACAAGCAGTGTCACACATGACTTTATACCTCTGAGGCCGTTACATGACTAGATCTTAATTTTGAACCTTCTAGATGTAAGACATCTCTATAACTGACCACACTGTCATAATATTTGATAGTGATGATCAGTGTCTCCCTATAATAACCACCTGATGATGAAAACCACTGCCATGCAAAATTTGTGATTCAATATGTTGGTACAAGAGACGTTATCAAGAAAACTGATCAGAGTTTCATGAAAAATATTGTGGACAATCACGACCTCCAGTGTTAGCATGATAAATATATGAACATCACATGCTAAACATGCTACAAGGTCATTAAAACACTAAAGGACACTCAAACTTCACCTGAGCCTCCCTCGGCATATGGGTGAGTAGATAATGGCTGAATTTTCATTTTTGGGTGCACTATCCCTTTAAGTTAACGTGAAACAGGGCTGAATGACCTTTTGTACATTTGAAGCTTCTATTGAGGTTTTTGAATCAGGATTTGAATGTCAGTCGCCGTCAGCGCCCTGGAAAACATTTTAAAATCACTTGACAAAATCCTCCTTTTGAATAAGGTGATTCCATGAGAATAAATGAGTTAGTCTTTTTCATTAAATCAACTTTCTTTGATGAATAAATGTAATTTATGTTGCTATTAATACAGGTGCATACCTCTCTTTGTGTGCGACAAGCAGGAGAGGAAACAGTTATTTGACAGTTATTTGCAAACAAATACGGAGTGAAGGTGAATATTTTGTTAGACAAAAACATGTTGTGGAATTTGCAGGTGATTACATCTATCTTTTTTTAAATAAATGTCGACTTTACAACACTCTGGAGGCAGTGGAAATGTTTGGATCACAAGAGTCTATTAGAGTAGCCTAAACTTTATCTGCAACCGGTTAGAAATACCAAGTTTAAACAGAATGAATAAATATGCAAATACTTAAACTTTGAAGCTCCAAAAAGATTTTCTGTAGCACCCTCACGTCAAATATTCATCAACATACATTTCACTGCCAGTGTGGTTAACATGCTAACACTGGCTGTGCTTTAGGTTGAGCAAGGACAAATTTTGAAGTTTTTTTTTTGCAGAAAAGAAAAGATGTCTCTCCTTTTTTCATTCATGCAAAAGTTTTTTCGGTGTGTAATGAACCTTAGAGCCTCACTGGGATACGAACAGTGCTGGAGACTATTAGTCCTGTTCCTTCTCAGTCAAACAAACACAAAGCTCCGTTTTAATATCTGTGAGTACTGTTGACAAACGTGTCCTAATCAGAGGCAGAGTAGGGCGGGTCAGTCCCTTGATATCCTGGGAAACGCAGCTTTAAAGTAGTGAGGGATGCTGTACTATGATGTGCATAGCAGTGTGTGATTGTGTTTCAGACGCAGCAGGTTTTGTGAGCAGCGACCGAACTGACCTGAGAACATCGTGGCCCAGAAACTCAAACAGCCGACTCATGCTTTCCCCGATGATGGTGGAGCGCAGGTGACCCACATGCATCTCTTTGGCAATGTTGGGAGAGGAGAAATCCAGGATGACCTGAGCAGCACACACACAGATGTGACTAATAATGAGTAAAGAATAATATAAACCTGACAATTAGCTCCATCATCAACCAATGAACATTTTCAGGTTAGATGTCTGACTAATGACAAATCTGTTTTTTGCTGTCGAGGAGGGTTTGATGTACAAGAACTGGTGCAGCTAAAGAACAGCTCACAACACTTTGTATCTACATCTAGCTTCATGCCGCATGAGGGAGTGTGACCGACCCTTTTCCTGGAGGCCAGTGGTGGCGGCTGCACTCCGTTGACCAGCAGGTTGCTCAACATTTTGGACACAAACATCTTCTTGAGGTGGATGTTGATGAACCCTGGAGACACAAAAACATATCAGAGGGGACGATGAGATGGAATCAGAGTACAGACGGATACTAGAGGTGCTTCAGCAAGGATTCTGAACATACATATTGCTATCTTATGCCCTATCTATTCAAAAACAGTTTGTGTACTGAGTATATCTGGAAGTAAAACTGTCAAGTTGTGTATTTCTGCTAGGCTGTAGCGTAATGCAGCATTTTCAATTGTGATAAATGACTATAAATCCAAACAAATCTACTGAATTGTTGCGACACTTTTTAAATATTATTTGCAAAATGTTCCATTAATTCAGAAAAGTTTATCAAAGTTTAAGTTTAAATTACAAAAAAAACCTCCTATGATGAATGATTTTATGTTTAAACTCAGTATTTTTTCTGATTTGTTTTATTAATTTAATCATTTCAGAATTTCTGTTACGGTCTACAATGCCTAAATATTACAATGCTCGATATAAATACAAACTTCTGAAAATTTAAAATATGTATGCGATAATAAAATAAGTGCAGGAAGCAGTGAGGAAAACCCAGGAGGAAATCTCTCCGCGATGCTGCATCCACAAGTTTTCCATCATTAGAATGAATCGCAGAGAGATGTTTTGCACCTGGTCCTGCAATCTCGGTTTTCTGGATGAGTTCATTGTCTGGAAGGTTCTGGATGATCTTCTCTGCAATCTCCCGCGGGTTGATTTTCATTCCCTTCGCCTTCAGCATCTGCAACGCGACACAATACGGTCTGGCTTAAAATGTGCTACATAAACTTATACTATGAAAAAAAACAAAAACTAATTTCCCGGTTTTCATCCCAGAAAGACGTTTGTTTTTCTAAACTGCAAGGCAGCCAATAGTGTGTGTGTGTTTAGTAAGTTTTTTGACAAGTGTAATTTCAAAATTTGATGTATTGGATTTTTACAGATGATGAAACCTGCAGTGGTTGTGCTGATTCTGCAGTTGGCCTCCACAGAACAAATATTAAACGCTGCACTGTTACAATGAAAAGCCTCCAAATATTGTCTGATCACTAAGAAACATCAGTGTTGTTAAAAATGAGTCCTTTCTGAGAAAACACTGAAGATGTTTGTAAAGCCTTGAAACTTGACTTTCATTTTTAAAGACAGTCTTTTAAACAGTGTTCACAGACAATTCAAGGCTGTAATTTGTATAATGTCAGACATTTAAACAAACTCCGGACCTGCAGACTCACAGAAACTTCTATTTAGCCGCAATTAAAGGGTAATTTTCTGTGATCCACAGACAGACTTGGCAGCCTCACCTGGGCCATGGCCATGGCACTGTTGCACTGGTAGTCTCCAAACTTGGCCTGCTGGTTGGGAGCGACAGACAGTGGAGGGTTGTCCAGCTCGGGGCAGGAAGCCTGGATGGCCTCGCCGAAAATCTCCTGGAGCCGTTGGTTAATGTTCAACATTGATTTACCGCAGTGAGTCGTCCTGTCCTCCTGCAGGCTCTGAGCACACACAGCACATCAGCTTCATTAACATAACGATGACACATGAAGAGGAAACAGGAAAATATGCTGAATATGCTCCGACAGACTACATTCATACAAGGCCAAACAATTGTGACTGGTTAAAATCTGACATCTGTATTAACTGACTTGTACAGTTCTGCATATATCATAAATGTTCAGTTACCCATCACCACCTGCTGAACTGCTGAGCCAACTTAACAGCCGCAGCTTTAGATCATTAATTGTCTCAGATCTCTTTTCAGAAGCTTCACCTTTCAAGACAAAGCAGCCAGCAGGAGCTGGATCTCAGCAGGAGGCAGTGCTGTACTCATATTCGAGGCAAAGACTACACCCTATCTCACACCTGCTGTACTACTCACCCTCTTCAGGACGTTGAGGCGGTACTTCAGCTTGGTGTTCTCATCCCGCAGCTCATCCAGACGTGAAGATGGACTCAGGTTCTGTGGGTTTTTCAGACTCTCAATCTCTGCAGAGAGACTCCGGATCTCCCGCTCCTGAAGAACAAAAACACACACAGGTTTATTTTTGTGATTCGTGAGACCAACTCAGTCTGTGAGATGCTACAGTCTGCCTGTGATGCCAGAGCTTGCTCTGGTTCCCAAGAACAGCATCTGCTCAGCTGATGTTCATACAGTGGAGGGTGAAAGCTACTGCAAGCTGAATGCAGCTGGGTTAAAAGTAAAAAACAGATTTTTGGACATCCCAATATGTCATTAATATAAATAATAGGCCTAAATAAAAGAGGGCCACGTACAGAACCTGTGGTACAGCTAAGGGGACATTTTTCAACACTTTGGTTGATTTATTTTGTGTTTAAATTGTTCATATGCTGCTTGTTCCACACAATTTCTGATAATAAAAGTATTTGAAAATAGTAAAATGTTCTTCCTTCAATTTATATCTTTGTAACAAGTGTTTGAACTATATTTAAACCATCAAAAGCAGGTATTTCGGGGGTTTTAAATTGAAAAACATAAAAATTTAAATCGGCTGATATATCAGTTATCAGATTTTTTTATTCCATAATATCGGAATCGGCATCAGCCCCAAAAAATCCATATCGGTCGGGCCCTACTAACATCTACCTTGGCACACATTTAATGGTGCCAATTTACCTAGAGGTAAACAAAGGTGAACAAATGGGGTTGAAACCCACAAATAACTAACTGACTTAATGGCAACATACATGTAACACCTCCTGTTCACATCCTCAAAACCTCCAAATTACAAGAACTGTAGCTCTAAAATTTCGACCATGATTACCCCCCTAATACACGTAAGACAGACAATAATAGCAGGTGTAACAAAGTTTGTTAATATTAATTATTCTATCTTGATTTTGTCTGATTTGGGCCCCACTCTGACCCTGAAGCCCACTGCCTTTAACAAGTCAATAAACAATACTGACAAACACTATCAGAGACTCAACAAAGTAAAGCATCACTTTTACAGCTGAGCAACTATATTTGTATTGTTCCAATAATCATTGCTAACGGTTCCCAGCTAAAACTGTGATAAGACACAAGTTGTCAATGTTTTACTCCGGAAACAGGCCGTAACCTAATGAATCATAAACAGGAGTCATTTTTTAACTGCAATGCTGTCATTATTCAGTGACCAGACACTGACACACACTTCTACTTTTGTTTTGGGAATATACACTATTTCCATGCGACTTTCGTCAATCTGATGTACTTTCTGTGATTTACAACAGTGAATTTAATATAAAAAAAAGTAGCTTAAAAAGCTGGATAACCTGAGTTTAAGTGTGTTACACCAGCACTGCCCTCCTGCCAGGAGGAACAATGATAACAAATTCAGAGCACCTCATAATCAGTAAATCAGAATGAAACCAAAAGCTTCATCAAAGCTTCAGTCTCTCTGAAATGCATGTGAACTTTAACCTCAGCCAGGAAATCCAGATTATGCCACAGTAGATTAATATCTAAAGAATAACACCAACTTTATTTTCTTGCATAGCAGCCACGCAGGATCCTGCTCGGGGCCTCTAGAGGGCCCCAAAGAACACGTTCATAAACACTGACCATACAGTCACCTGAAAACTTGATGTCACTGCATTATAGAGCTTTTAGTTTCTGTTGGCTGGTTAATGAGACACTGAGCTGTGTGTGTGAGCACAAACTGTTCTCTATGTAGAGGATCTAACTTGCACAAGACTTCATGAATCATCTACTAATGTAGTGTTTTCTTTATTCTGCATAGACTCGCGCATAAATATGATATTTTAGGAAATTCGGCGCTGAAATTAGCGAGCAAGCGACGACACCAGCTTTTTGTGTCGATGAAAACACTCCTACAGCAACATCCACAAACTGGTTGATGTGCCACGAATGGCAGTGAATCAAATGCTAAAGTTGATTTTTTAACAAGATAAATGATGTATTGTATACGGAGTGTTAGCCGAATTCAAGAGTAGCGACCAGCTACCCGGTAAACAGTGTTTATTTATAACGTCATCAAGTTATTTTTACTGACAGGCGCAACAACGTGAAATTGAGAGTTTGTTAAATGAAGCTCGGCGCTGCGTTCACCGGTGTGTAGCTAACGTTATCCTACCGTCACCGGTGCTCACACACGCATTTAGCCTGCGAGCTAACATTAGCAACGACTCCAACGAGCCAGCCGCTCACCTGCTGCTGCAGCCGGGCCGTGTACTCGCTCACATGGTCGCCCATCGCTCAGAAACACCGGAGAGAAACTCTTCTGTCAGGCGAAAGTGGAATCTCGTGGCTGATGAAACAAACTGAGGAGCAGGAAGGAGTCCGCGGCTTTCAACAACACTTCCGGTACTGCCAACCGCATCTTCTTCTTCGTGTGTGCGCTGACGGATCACTCACCATTGTGGAAGGCGGACAGCGCCACCTGCTGTATTCTGTGTGTGCAGCAGCCCAGATGGCTGCAGTCATTTCACAGGAAACATTGAGCTTTTTAAAGCATTAAATGCATTTGACAGCTGCAGTTACTTTATAGATAAACATCTCAAAACATATAATAAGCTTATAAAACACATTGTTTAAAATCAAACCAATTGTAGTTTCCAACCTTTTTGCGACACGCTTACAAAGAAGCAGGATGAATTTGACGCTCCTCACGAGCCCTTTGAATTTACATTGTGTCCCTTTGAGGTGCCTGAGCCCGAGGCTGGCAACAACTGGCCAAAGTATATTTCACTAATCATACTACTGTCCTTTAGTTCAGTAGGACGTTTAATCACTAATACAATCTACACGTTGTGTTTCTCAATAAATATTAGCTGCTTGCATTGATAAAGAAAACTAAGCCCTGGTGTCCTCTGCATGCAGCAAAACTCACCTTTATGAACTGTTTTTATATAATAAATCTTAATAAAATGTTAACACGTGTAGAAATTAATGAATTGAAAGACCCTCCCCCTTCCAGAATATCTGAGGTTGGCTGAAACTGTCAGCTCATTTAAATCAGGGCTTAAAACATGACTATTTACTGCAGCTTACCAGTGAACTAGATATGTAACTTATTGTTAGGATAATCTGTGGCGTTTGTTTTTATATTTGTCTGTTGTTGCTTTTGCTTTATGTTTGTTTTTTAAATGCATTTTCCGCACTGTCTTTCTTGCTTTTAGCTTTTGTTTTTAATGATCTATTGTTCCTTTAATGTTTTATCTTAACGTATTTCTCTTGTAAAGCACATTGAATTGCCTTGTGTATGAATGGTGCTATGTAAATAAAATTGCCTTGCCTGGCCTACTCTCTGAAAAACAGTCAGATTAGCTACCCTTCCAAAATATTTGTAAAGTCTAGGCTTGGGCAGTATTAAAGTATTAATTCAGAATCTTACACATTTGATTTTCAATGTGTCAAAATTACAAATGCTCCTCTTTCCATTAAACTGATACACTTTACCGATACGCTCAAACTGACGTGCTGTATTGAGGTAATGTATTGTAGTGCACAGCATGCACCAGCAGAGGGTAGTCTCTACTGCTGGAACAGGCAGCTGAGCTTAGAGAGATGCCGTCTGTGAGTGGTGCGGATAACGTTACAGGACTGGGTTTGCTAATCTTGAGGTGACTGCTTCCAACTACAAAAACAATTTATCAGCCACGATTTTATCAACACATCATGTCCATTTAGGTGAGATTTCAGGAAGATGCGAAGGTGTAAGAATAAAACAGACCCTAATAAAATTAATTTTGTCCAGGTAGAGCTTGATCCTACATGTATATAACCTATTAAAATCTCAACTCCAACTATTTATATACATTTCATCATTTACAAACAGACCTTATCCTGCAAGAAAAAAACTAATGCAGAATGCCATTTTTGAAACCCACAAAACACATCGAAATAGAAGAGAAGAACTTTTTTATTTGTTGTGAAACTACAAAACATATTGTTTGGTTGTTTTTTTGTTTTTTTGTTTTTGTGCTGGTGAAATATTTACAACTCTGGTCGATAGTACAGTGTCTGAGAATAAAATTCACAGCTTTTCGGGACTCTCGCGATAAAAAGAAAACAAAACAAAAAAAAACAGGAAAAGCACACCCAAATCACAAAGTGCAATAAATACATGCTGTATGTTTCTCATAGCCGCCTCCATACACATTACCAGGTTCATCACCAGTCGTAATACAAACAGATTCATTAGAAAAAAAAAAACAATCAAATAAAGAAAAAAATGCACTTAAACTTCAAAAAACAAACAAGAATTATATCACAACCTACATGATGAAAAAAAATAATTATTTGTGACTAACAGCATTTGTTTATTTCTCTGAATGATCGTGATTTCTCGTCGCAAAAACCTACATTCCTTCATTCAGATGTTACATATAAATGAGTCTGATTTAGAGGTTAAACAACATTCGGTCGATCATGACAAAGTTCAATGGACTTTAAAACAGACAGTACTGTTGCTCAGACTACACAGAGTCCTATTCTTTACAACTACTCGCTCTACAGTGGAGGAAAACACAAACAAACAAACTGTTTACATTAGGAAAATTAATGCAAACGTTTTTCTACATTTCCAGCTTCTTCCGGATCAGACGATGGCGGCCAGGTTTGGACATTTAAGACAAAGAATTAAAAAAAAAAAAAAACAGAAATAAAAATAACAGTTTACATGTTGCGCTCCCAAAGGCACACTCTCTCACATAACTCCAAAGGCTTTCATTCATTTCACAGTGTTCCTGCTACAGTAAAACCTTCAGCCCCGTCAGAGTTCAGAGCTGCGTTCACACTGCAGGAGGAAACCTGATCTGAATACGACTGAATACGTATGTTCATCTTTAACAAAACTAAACACGACAACTGTGGCCACGTGACCTCGGTCTGAACAGTCGGATCAGAATTCACTTGTTTCCTCCAGTTTGTCGTCACTGCAATGGGGTGATTTAGTGGAGAGAAAACTGAGACGTTCAGGTGTATTCGGAAAAAAATATTAAAAAAAAAAAAAAGAACAAACAAGGATTCAGACTGGAGGAAAACGACAACAGTTCCTGGTGAATGCTGGGATCAGTCAAGAGAGTGAGCTGTTAATGATGCCAGATACAGCATCAGCAGCAGCTACAAAATCCTTGTGCGTTACATTTGACAGCACCATCAGGATGCATCATTATCCAAAATGTTGCTACAGAGGAAGAAACAGCTCAAGCTGATCTTACTGTGTTTAAAAGCTGCTGGACAGGAGCTCAGACAAAGACGCTCTAATCACACACGTCTCAACAAGCTACAACACATTTATTTTATTCTATTAGACGATTGTCACTGATCAGCTGATGTCATTAAAACCAGAAGTGGGCCAGAGTTAATGAGAAAGTCTTGGTCAGACGTTAAAAAGGCACCATAAATATCGATGGCCACTTTATTAGGTACACCTGTGCAATCCACTGTGTTTCAATACAGCAGCTCAGCTATGAATTCTACGTTTAAAGAATTTATTATATCAGGTTTTGTTAGAAATTCAATTCAGTGCGTTTACTCGCGAGGTCATAGTTTAATGTCGTGTTAAAAGTCGATTAAATTGTATTAAAAGGTGTTTAAAATGATTTTTGTCCTTTTAATTTATAGACAAGAGAAGGTCCGAATATCAGAAACACCACATGTGACTTCACGGCAGATCAGTTATTCAGGTGTACCTAATAAATCGGAAGTACAGTTACTCAAAAACTTCCATTTTATGCTACTCTGCCTGCATTTAAATGAGATATTATGCCTTTTCTTTTATCTTGCATAATAGCAGATTTAAGTTTAATATACTGACTTAAAGGGGACACCACCTAAATTAAGAATTCCAATGTTATTTCTATGGCCTTGGAAAGTTCAATCAATATCTGTGATCATGAGCTGCTCTCTCTCAAAGCCAGAAACCTGAGAAGAAAGTCTAAAACTTGTGATGTCATAGGGTAGAAAGTCGGGAGCTGCCCCATAAATAATGAATGGGAGAAAGATTGTGTGGACTCACTAAAGGTTTTTCCTTTTTTTATACCAAAAGGAGCTTTATTCTGTTGTAATGTTTTCAGTTCTGAAAAAGAAGGTGTACCCAGGACAGTTCCCTGGTGCACCTCGTGTTGTCTATAGTATCTTCCTATTTCATATCAGCAGAGCAGCTCCAGACTTTATACCCTATGGCATCACAAATTTGAGTTCTAGCACTCTAGTGTTTGGATCTGGGAGAGAGTTGATGATGTTTACTGATATTTTTGGACCGTCTTAGACCATAGAAATGGGTGTAGTTCCCCTTTAAGTTCCCAGTATACTGCAAAACAGACATATGGTTCTGTTCATAGTACATGGCATGAGTGCGCAGTCAGCATGGTTGTAGGTGCAAACATGAGCAGATGACGAAATTTACAGCACTCAAACTCTTGGCTAACACTTCAGGATTTATTTGGACTACTGTTTCCATTTCTGTTTGTGAGTATCCGGTGTTAAATCTTTGGTATTGATCTTTTGTACGTTGTTCAGTTGAGACATGTGACTGTTCAGACTGATGTCGGTCAGAATCAAACGTTTAGTTCCTGCAGTGTGAACGCAGCCTCAGTGTGAACGTCCTCACAGCGTTCGATTCAGTTCCCATCAAGTTTTTCGTCTTTGTCTAGGCGACGGGTGAAGAGCTGTAGTGTCGTTTGATTATGTCATTGTGTGATATTCACCATTCTTGTGCAAAACATTCCTATATCTACCTGAACGTGTTGTGACTATCTTTCGTTTTGTGCGGATTCAAAACATTTACAGTATTTGATTATCAGAGAACAAGGCTGACTTTGATTTTTTGGGACTTTTTGGAGATCACCGAAGGATCGTAGGGTGACGTGGGAAAACAAAGGAGCAGGAAGTGGAGACAGCTAGCAAGGAAAATACGCCAAAATCAACTTCCTCTGTTTGTCTTAAACATACTCACACTGAAAGCAACACATGAACTATTAAAAAAAAAAAAAAAGAAAGAAAGAAAAGGTTGGAGGTCGACTCTCCACTGGATCTGATCTACAGTTCAAGCATTTCATGAGCTGCTGTTTATCTACAAACAGTGAGTCAGAGAAACATCTGGAATGACAGCAGCAGAGAGGTTTTCGTCAGCTACATTCGTGTTCACAACAGGAATGGAGACATGATGATATGAAGGGTTTGTTTCATGTGGTGGACACTTTTATCCAAAGCACCTAACGTACCCAAAACACATGTTCAGCATGGTGACCCAGCAAGAAGGAAACTGACGATGACAGTGCAGGCGCCACAGAGACGAGCAGTTCATGACCTCAGCATATCCGTCTGATTTTTTCCAGTGAAGCAGCGTGGAGTTTATAAGGCTGGGCGGGACACGATGTTGAATATGACTCAATGAAATAACAAAATAACACAGGTGTGGGTCCATTTAAGACTGTAAACTTTTCAATTGCATCTCCCCAAAGAGGAAATGTTGGAGAAACATTAGTTTGCCACTTTTATACAAGTAAATATCAATGTTACCTTTCATTTCTTTTTCAGCTGCTCTGTTATGTCCTTTTTGCTACTTTGCCTTGATACCTCAACCAAGGACAGTTTGTTTGTTAGTCTGTTGCCAAAAAACGGCTGGTGTGATTTTAATGAAACTTGGTGGAAGGTTGTAGCACGGGCCAGGGAACAACCCATTAAATTTTTTAGAATGGATCTGAAGCAAGGGGTGGCTGCACTAATTATTTTTTGCTTTTGTTAACATTGTGAAATAGAGCATTTAGCCTTGGCGGAGGTCTGTGCTCTCTGAGTGCCCTTCTAGTTCTTCCTTCATTTTGTTTCCTTGTTGGATGTCAGACTGTTCCTGCTTATTTAGAGCCACAACACTGAAATTGATTCGACTTGTTTCCAATCTGTGATGTCCAAAATGTGTCATTATTTTGTGTCCAGTGGGTGCAATTTAAGTGGGAGTGGGTTTCCCTCTTCCATCTACCTGCCTACTTCCACTTCAATTACGTTAAAAAAACACCAAGCAGTGGCTCACCACAATAATTACATTTTACGACCGGGAGGCGAGTTCATGTGTTTCAGGCAGGAAGAAATATTTTGTAACATGGGTCGACATGTCCCAGGAGTGATATGACTCAGTGCACTGATTGTCTGCAGGTATTCTCTGGCTGCAATTAACTGCTAGAAGTTAAAATATCCCCAACTTTTAATTTTTGCCGCACCTTGCTGCAGACACTGCATGGCAGCTCACCACAGTGCTTCACCACTGCTTGGTAAGTTTTCAGCATTAGCCATTTACTACATCCCAGAGTGCTTTTTAACAACTTGTTGCATTCCTTTTTTGCCGGGTTTAGTTTTATCTATTTATGTTATATATCTCTCTTGTGGTTAGTTAGTTTTGTAAACTCCCTACACAGCACACTCTGCAGTTACATTAGTCTTTGTACTGTTGTCACTACGCTTTGTGTGAAAGAAACATAATAAGAAACTGGTCATAATGATGAGGTAGTAGGCAAAGAAATAAGAAAGCTTGTCCAGTTCTTATTGAAAACTAAACCTGTCTTGTTGCTGCAATGCATTCTGGTCTATTTTCTGCTCCTGCAGGTGTTTAAATTGGCCTCTGTGAATCCCAAAGGATTACAGCGTCTAGAAACAGGAGATACATCCGCTGAGGAGTTTTTGCTGTGACGCAGATTAAACGTTGAGAAAAGCACCAAGGACAAGTTATACAGGAGCTGCTCAACATCCAGGTACAAACACAAAGAGTCAGTAAACAAGAGATGTGCCAGAGTCGAGGTCTGCTACTGATTTATAAGTTGGGTTGCCCTGGAAACAGAGTCAGACGTCACTAAGCCTTCACTGAGCTGAATAGAAATCACGCCGCAGGAGCACAAATGGTTAACGCTGTCGTGTCAGAGGTGTAGAATAAGAGTCACCCTGCACATACAGATAAAGTCGGATCTTTTTCTGCCTTCTGCACTCTGACAAAAATATGAAAACACATTTTCTCCTCTGATTTTAAGCCAGGTTACTAAGCAAGGGCTCACATTTAACAGCATGAGGGGATTTTAATGCCGGGTCATCTCCAATTATCTAAAGATATTGGTAAGAATATATGTTTGATTCCTTTCCTGGAGGGGCAATGATTCTCTAAATCCACTTATTTCAGAACATTTTTTAACCTTTTTGCACCCACAGGACACCCGCGCTTCGTAGAACTCTTAATATGCTAATTGCTAAACATAGCTATGAAGGTTACATGTATATAAACATGCAGTATTGATTGATTAGACTTTAGACTTGTCAGTCACTGTGGTGATTTTGCAGTGTACCAGCACAATACACAACCTTAAAAATAATGCATCTCTCAAACTTCAAAACAGTCTGACAATTAAAGAAATCCTTAAAAACATTACGTTCACCTTATTACAACGGCCTATTGATCAAATATAGCACATGGGTCTTTAGATTTCAGCAGATCACCTGCAAACGACAACATTTTATCTCAGTGAATATATTTCTTTTCACAATTTGTGGCAGGACAGCGTATAAACTGTAATAAATATTGATGTTACACTGTCTCACAGACCTGACCGCACTCGCATACTGGAGAAATAATCACCTCTGTTTTCGTACTGGCACAAATGGTACGCAAATACCCATGTGCTCCACGCACCAGCACAGACAGTGAGCAGCTGTTCAGCTCTGCGTCTCACATCTGGGATGAGAAAGGAAACAAACTCAGCTGCAACAAGGCAGAGATGCTTAAATGTAGTAGTTACAGGTAGTATGGGTATAGGTAGTTATATAGCAGGCTAAACAGACTTGAAATTAGATTATATTAAAGGATGTTTCATTAATTTGTATGAATGAATTTGTGCTCATTTAATGAATGAAGGGTTGAATGACTTTCTTATAATAAGGGTTCCTTTTTTCCCCTGGCAAAAAAGGGGGGATAAATAACAACAAAACAAACATCAGTATTGGTATCGGCATCAGCTATTAGCCTAATTGTAATTTTAAACATGGGTAATGGCCCATATTTTATCATCGGTGCAACCCTACTTTATGGGGCACATGTTGGCAGAGTGTTGACTATTACAGATGCAGCATGCTCATTCATTTGGAGTCTTTAGCTGCTAAATGCTTCACTGTGATCTCCAACTTATCGCTAACTGCAGCCGTCTGCTGAGAAGTTAGTGCACGATTTTTTTGCAGCAAAAACATTCTCATGATAGCCTGAAACAATGGAATGAATCAATACAGTAAAGTTGTGGCCCGTAACACCAAAACAATCAGCTACAAAGCTCAAGCAGAGGAGGACTGAGGAGTCAGGTGATAAATATCTGTGGGATCGTCCGTCAAAACACCTCTTTCACATTATACAGTCATTTCTTATCTATTATTAATAGAAAAATATTGATTAGTGCACCTTTAAAGACTTGATAAGAAGAAACAAAGGTGAGTGTTGCTGGGGCACCACGCTGACATGGATCAATATTATACACATTCAGCTGCAGAACAGATATGTATCCAAAACATCCAGTTACAGAGTGGAAACAGAGGAAGGGAAGTCTGACGTTAAAACTCCTTTTAGTTCACAGTCATCAAAAATACATTTGATCTTCACTTCCTGTGTGTGTGTTACGACAATCTTTGTGTGCTTCAACAATCAACAATCATTCCAGCGCATCCGAGGCAAAGGTTTTTGGATATTTTCTTTTTTTTTAATTTTCCAAAAACCCACATCAAGTTTCTTTTTTTTTTCTCTTTTTTTTTTAAACTTTTACCTCAAGTTTATTTAAAGTGCAGACTATCCGATTAACTACCTGAGTGTTAGTGAGAGTTAGTGCTGTTTCTACACTTTTCTGAATGTGTGTGTCACTGGTGAGAGACAATCATTTTTTCTTACTTTCCGACCTAAAACGAGAAGAATCTTTTCTCTTCGATCATCAGATCCAGTTTCATTCAGTAAATGTTTGTAAAGCGAAGACAAACTCCAGTTTTCCTCTCATGTTGTTGTATCGTGTGCCATGTTAGTGAAGATGCTGATGATGCTTATTTACAACCATCTGTGCTGTAACGTTGTACACATCAGACAAGCTTCAGGTGTGCTCATGTTTGTCTGCGTATAAAGTTTTTAAAATGCTAAAAAAAAAAAAAACACACACCACTTGAAGATCAATATTAAATATCTCTTCAGTTTGATATTTGTTTTATCATCAGTTTAAGTTGCTTACTTTGCTTTAGTACCATTGTTTGATATTATTTTGTGCTATTAATATACATATATATTTATTTGTTTGTCCAAATGTGTCATTTTAGTACAAAATCCTTTGTATGCACATGTGCAGCTGTGTGACTTTGTGCTGGAATGATTTTAAACACCTAAGAGCCTATAAACAGCCGGTTAGTAACAGAAACACAACGCCATAAACAGAGTGGAAAAGAGAGTGAAATAATAATAATAAAAAAAGAAGCAGTGCTATCACTAATTTACAAACAAAGACTATCCACATTAGAAATGCTGAGCTCTTTAAAAATGTGTTTCTTCACGGTTTTGAGTGTTTTTCTCGACTAAACATATTATTACTGTTAAATTCTTCATAACACCGCCAAATGTTTGCTTCATGTGTGTGGGGACAGCAGGTTAAGACTCAAAGGGGAGGAGGGGGAATACTTTGAAATGCTTCTCTACACGTCGTCAGCCGGCAGGTCGGGGATGCTGGTCTTTGCTCGTGTGAAGAATGCCATCTTCTCTCTGAAATCAAACAGGAAACAGTCTGTTAGTCAACCCAGGATAGGTCTGGGTAACCCAGGAAAGGTTGATCTCGCTTCGTGATACAGGCCCCTGGTCGCTACCCTTTTATAAAGCCCCGACCTCATCTGAGTGATGTGGGGGTACACGCCCACAAAAACCTACAGACTGTGTCTGCCTACAAACACACAGGGCAGAGTCTCTGCAGAAAAATACATCGCCACACACTGAAAGCGGGTCATAAGTGATGATTGAGAGGGGTTACATTGTGTTTTAGGAGAATCCTGCATAATATATATTTAATTAAGGGACAATAAGGTCATATTTGTCCTGGTTGTGATTATTGTCAGGACTGTCTCAGGGAGAGCATCATCCAAGCCTGTTATAGGGGGTGTAATTGTCAGTTTTGCTTAACAAATGTTATATAAAAACAAATAAGGCATATTTTACATTAAACCTACGTTGAAGTAGTTTGCAAAGTAAATATGTACATTTTAAAAAGCACAGTGTTTTATGTCTGCGTCTGCTAGCAGGCCATCACAATAAAAGTAGGCATAATAATATGTTAATTCCAGTACAGGAGAGACTCTGTGTTCTCTGCAGTGAGGTGAACAAATATGTGCAGACATCAACATCTGCAATTGGCCAACATGAGCTGACATGTGGGCAAAAAAAACCCCAAAACAATATCATGCATCCCTGCAATGTACATAATAAATATGTGATATAAAAAGGTGTGGGATCCATTTTTGTACCTCTTGATATACTATCATGATTCTTTGCCCACTATAAAGATCTTTATGTTATATGTTGTATGTCACCGTACATATGGGGTTAATGAGGACTTAAAACAAGCCTCTAAAATGACAAAGGAATATTTCAACTATCAGGAATAAGGAGACGCCAACAGACGCACAACACCTACACAGTTAATCATTTCCTTCGTCTGCCTCTTTCTGTCTGAAATAGGACCTTTAAAAAGTCATTATTCATAAGGCAGGCGAGGAAGTGAAGTGTTTTTATTTTGCTGTCTATTGTGTATTGAATATTTTTTTAACAAACACTCTGTGCTGAATACAAACACCTAGACACATCCAACTGAGTCTGGTATTTCAGACTCTGTCCAGCTCTGACTGAGACTGACTGGTCGGTTTTTTCACCCACCTGAAGGTCTGGACCTCAGGGACCTCTTTGCGGCTCTGGCCCCTGATCTTGTGGACATCCTTGGCTGCTGCCCTCATCATCTTCTCCACCCGCTTCTCCTGTAGCTGCTCCTCACGAGTCTGAACAGGACCAGGAGCACAGTTCAGGGGAGAATCACAAATACTACAGAAAAGTGCGCCTCTTCAGGATTAAAGCTCGTGATAAGGACACTTCAGCACACCTGGTTACATTGGTGAACGGATCTGAACTTATTCTTGGATGGTCACGTACCTGTTTCTCGGCCTGCTTGAGGAGAAGGCGGAAGCACTCGTCTTCTTGGACCCAGGTCGGCAGCTCTCTCTGACCCTGCTGCCTCGCCTTCTCCAGCTGTGTCTTCAGCTCCCGTAGCACCCGCAGCTCCTGCGCCAGCCGGGCCTGCCGCGTCCGAGACACCTGCAGGTCCAACTCCAGGTCCAGGGACGTCCGCAGGAGTCCGTCCAATCCTTTAACCTGCACAGGAGGCTGAGGGGAGGACAGAGAGGGGTAAGGTTAATCACTGTCATCATCGGTTAATCTATTAATTGTTTTCTTGGTTCATCATTTGGTCGAAAATGCCCCTTACAACTTCCCAGACTCCAGTGTCACTTTGGTCATTAATCAAAGCTGCAACAGCAGAATAACTTTTAAAATCAATCCCTGCTGCAGCCTGTGAGAGATGAGAAAACACTCCTCCTTCCTAATAGCATTACTTACAACAGATGCCAAATATTGTGCAAGCAATGCAGCTCTATCCATCAGTCCTGTAATATCTGAACACACTAACTTATAAGAGAGCTGTGACTGGAAGCCCAAATCTGGTACCTGAAGCCAGTGATGTATTTAATGTCTGCAAAAGTCTCAAAAGCCACCTGAGTGTATAGTAACACCTCGAATTATTTGCTAATACCATTACCAACATGTGGTGTGTGTTTGTGGATTTCCCTCTGCTGTGCAGCCTCAGGAGGGACACTGAGATTTTTGCTGCCTGCCTATAAATTAATAGAAGCTGGCAAATGTCAGAGCTGCATTAAACATTCAGACGGTTATTAAATATTAAGAGTTACTTCACTGGGAGTAGTCGGGCGGCTTTAAGACACAAAAAATGCAAATGGGCTCTGTGTCTCGGAGGAGGCGGCAGTTAATGTGGTCGGCAAACCTGCAGGTTTGACTTCACTAAAACTGTCAAGAAGTGGAGAGGCAGGGAGATGACAGCCGAGATAGAGCAGATAATAGAAGGAGAAAAGCCAAATCACGGAGACTGTAAGATACACAGACACACTGCTGAGGTCCTGAACTACAGGGCTTCAACTCTAAGACTCTCTTTCGTCTTTGACTCAAAAGCCACAAATCTGGTCATTTAAGTTCAAGTTTCAAGTTCCGGTTTATGTCTGTAATTCTATATAAAAAATACACAACTGAAATAACATTATTTGTCTCAGGTCAAGAGTATATAATAAAAAAAGCATCAGATAAAACATAAAAGCATACAAAGTGTACATGTGCAATAAAAGATGTGCGAGAAAAAAATCCCCTTCAAAGACACACATGGAAGTGCTCACACAAAATGATCACAGGCAGCCACTTATTATTTTACTGTCTAATTTTCTCACAGGTTTTTGTTCTGTGTAAGTGTATTAAAAGAACTACTACACAAGGTTGACATTGTTCCGCTCTAATAACTTAATAAGAACCATTTTCAGTTGAAATTAAACTGCAGACTCATTAAAAACCCTGACTGCAGCTGCTAACATGTTTAAACACTAAATGACTTTATTTTTCTTTTTAATGAATATCTCCGAACAGAAAAGAGGGCGTCAGATACAAAGATGAATTTTAAGGGGCAACAATTACTGATTTTATGCCATGCGGTGTGTCATAGTGATAAATAACCTCAGCTGCATCTGGGACGCCTCACAACAACCAGAGAGAAACACTAGCACGTCCCTGGTGGTTAAGGACACTGAGCTATGATTGGTTGTGATGTAGTGTAGACGTATAGTCTGTCATGTGATGCCAAGAATAAACATGACGCTATCATTGCCTCATCTGTCACAATAACCATCTCAAGAGAAAAATATTCTGTCGTGTGATGCATTAACTGCTCTAAATTGTTTTTGCCCCACAGAGAGAGACAGAGACAGAAGCGAGGAAGTTGTTTGTACCTTCTTCATGCGCATGCTGCGTCTCTCCGAGGCGTTCCTGACAAATGGAGACTTCTTGGAGAGGGTGGAGCTGTCGCTGTCACTGCGGTTAATCTAGGAAGACAGAAGCAGCAGAGAGTGAAATATTAATCCATGAACCGCCCTCTACATTTGTAAAAATTTTAGGAGGGCAGAGTTAAAAGTGTGTTCATCTCCGTCTGGCGTGCTGATGTTTGACTGTATTGTGTACTTCTGCTGCTGAGTTACCCTGCAGATGTACTGGCTCTGAGGTCCAGGGGAGAAGGTCTTGGAGCGGATGATGGTGTTTCCCCTCATGAAGGGGTTCTGCTGGTGGACGTCGTGGCGGCGTTCCTTGGGTCGAACCACCGAGCAGTGGTGGGACGGCAACAAGTTATCCATGCTTGTCTCTTTGTTCACCTGGACAAAGAACATGCAGCGATAACAATAAGAAGACGTGGCTGGATCAGGGGAACAGAGATAAAACATTCTAATAACGGGAGCTTTTTAATGTCTGACAGAATGGAGAATTATATTAACTTTACCCGTTTAAGAAATCTGAAAGTGAAAGTTTCTTCAACTTTTCCAAAGACAGAGCAAAGAATCAAAAAGCAACAGCAGTTTGAAGATTTCCAAAGCTAAATTTAGCCATAAATGCTTCCTTTAACTCAGTCAAAGACCATTTCATGTCTAAATTTCAGCGTGGAATGGATTCGCTGAGTTGACAAAAGACAAGAAGAGAGGAGAAGAAGAAGAAAGCACAACATGACAGCAGGACGAACAATTCTATTATAGCTCATTTCCTGGTCCAGTGAGTGTTGGAATTTGCCTTTGTGCCTCTTTCATGATGGATTATTCTCTGTATGATCGTTAAACGTTGGTGGAAAATGGCTTTTTGATTCTACAGGACCGACATGAACCTGAAATTCACCACACATTTTATTTCAGATAAAACATTTCCTTTCCATTGCTGCACTCTTCCACAATCCTGCACAACAAGTAACATCCCTTCAGGCATGATCAATCATCAGCGGATAATCACAAAAAGTTACCTTTTCCGTGATGGCTGGTGATGGCGGCGGAGGTTTGGTCACCTTCTCCTCCTCTTCCTCCTCCTCCTCCTCTGCTTCCCATTGGCTGCTGTCGGGATAAAACTCGTCCTCTTCCTCCAGAGGCCCCACCCCCTCCACGCCATTTCCTTCTTCATCATCAAACATGTCCAGAGAGTCGCCGTGCCTGACAGTCAACAACATAGATGCAGTTAGAAGACGAAAGAGAGGAGGATACGATAAACTGATGTTACCTACATGCAAACAGAGACATTTCACCCTGAGAATTACAGTGTCCTTCTGTATTATTTGTGCATGTTTAGTAGCCGCAAAAGCTGCAGAATCCTTTTGGAAATTTGCCCACCAGTCACCGTACTACTGCTAATAGGCAAACATTTAAAGGCCAAATGTAAAATAGGTTGAAAATGAAAGCTACATATTTGTCTGTTTTGCCTCTGTCACATGAATAACAACAGTCAAAGAGAGACATTGCAAATGAAAGGGTGATTACAAAGAAATACTGAGTGGTCTAATTCCTCCGTTGCTGTGAAAGACGACAGGTGTTGCATGTGTGTGTTGCGGGCACCATGACCTCAGGACACCTGCTGATTGTCTGATTGTCGTAGGACCCAGGGAGGGAAAAAAGGAGGTGTCATTGAAAGGACGGGGGGAGGTGTATCCGAAATTCAAGCAGCTTTATTTACAGTCTGAACCTGCCGGGTAACATTCTGTCTGTGTGTGTTTGTCGCTCGACAAACACTCAGTGTGGTAACTGGCTACTTTAGTTGTGCTCTGTGAGGGGGGAGATCATCTCAGTGTGAAAATATGAGACGTGAGAACAAAATTATTAACAGCCCCGTCACCAAAATAAATGAAGTTTACCAGAATGTGCAGAAAGTACTCAGATCCTTTAATTGTCTGATAAAACAATGTAAAACCACTCCATACTTCACTTGAAGTATTAAATATGTCATAGATTGTTAATACTTATGTGTTAGCACCCTTTTACAAGAAGTATAAAGCAGCATAAAAAGTAAATACTGAAGTACCTTAAAATTGTATTAGGCACAGTACTTAAGTACCTTCCACTTTCCACCGCTAAGAATGTGCTGTATTTTACGTTATTTGCCCCAAAACAAAGTCCCTCACAGAGGAATACAGTGTCTGAACCAATAGCGCTCAGTCACAGCTGCAGTGAGGCTTCTAAATAAGGGAGGTTGTGGCTTGTTTTATAAAGCAGTTAGACTGTTCACCAAAACGATGATTAACATGCCGTGTGATGGCACCACAAGAGGCACTGATGTGTGATGAAGAAAAAGGAGAAACAGTGGAGAGGACAGTGGATGGTCGAAACATGAGTGAAGAAGAGTATGCATTTAAAAATATTAGATGATGAAAAAGAAGAAACACTCACCACTCATCGTCCTCAGGAGCTCCGACTCTGCTGTCACTGCTGGAAACACGAGTCTGAAACACAGAGCGCACACACACACACACGAGTAAACATTTGTTTTAGTATCACTTTGGTTGCTTTTGTCTGCTGTTTTCTGCATTTTATTAATAAGTACTCTGTTGATTTTTCGCCCTCAAAATCATTCCTGACATATGAGAGTATTTTTCGGAAGCAGTAACATTTTTACACATTTCCTGTTTAATTCAAACCTCTTTCCAACCACTCATATTAGCACAGAGGCAAAATCTAAACGTATCTCTGGATTAATAAGCAGGAGCAGGCTTACTGTGTGATCTAACTATTTTCAAAATATTTATGGATGTCAGTCTGAAAGTCACAGTATCAGCTCGTGTGTGAAGCAACAGTCCACTGGGTGACAGTGTGTCCCCCTTTTCTGTACCCTGTCAGAGCCGCCGGCTGCTCTGCTCTCTTTGTCCTTGTTGTTGATCTCGGGCATGTAGGCGCGACTCAGCAGGTTGTACCACTTGGTGCATCTCTCCTCCGAACAGCTGACATCAGCCAGGCTGATTTGGGCTCCCGCCTAGAAGTGAGGAGGAGGGGAGAGGTAAGATGGAGGGATGAAACGGCACCAGAAGACAGAAACATCTGGAACACCGCAGCTCATCGTACATCTGTTTGGAAAATTCCGCCCTTAACACTTTGGTTTTCTTACAGTGTTTGAAATAAAACCATCCAATGAGTCAGCACTGCCATGATAGTGTTTAACGGTATACTATGCAGGATTTGGGAACAAGCTCGCCAGCAAAAGTTTAAGTAAAAGCCAACCCCAGATTGACTCTCGTTTGGCATTTCACCTCGCTATATTTGCATTTTTATTTGGCACGGCGTCTGTGTTGGATGCCTGCTGCTTTCAGTCTGGCACCTGGTCACCACCTTTTTATAAAGCCCCGAAATCACCTGAATGCTGCGGGGATACATGCCCAGAAATATCCAGAACACAGAGAATAAGATGAAAATTAGAAAATACAGACGGGAGGCAGAGTCTGTGCAGAAAAACACAGCACCGCATACTTGTAGTGGGTCATAAGTGATGACTGAGAGGGATTACTCCAGAATGAATCCATAAATTGTCTTTCAAAAATTCCTGCATAGTGTATCTTTAATTAACCTGTAAGTACTGTCATCATTACATTATCACACAAAGCAACAAACACATCGCAGGCTTGACATATATTTGAACACAACGCATGCGTTTTGTCACAAGTCAAAGCGCAAAGTGTTAAACATCACAGATGTCTTTAAGTATTCATTTCACGTGAAGCACTTTGAAAGTGTCTCTATTTTATGTCAATTTCTCTTTGATACTTTTGTTCCTCTTAAACTTTAAAAATTTAACTGCATTTCAAACACCTTGAAACTGCCTTTGTGCATGAACTGTGCTACTTTCCTTGTCTTTTCTGTTTTGTTTTTTTTCTGTTTAAATCAGTGTGATTTTAAATTTTGAATGAGATGCGATCTTAAAATACTTTTTTCCCAGTCATCCATCTTCTCAATTGTTTTCCTGACTGCTTTCAAGGTACTATAGCTATAAAATATATAGATAATAGATAAAACACAGAACTGGTGCAAAACTTTTATTGTTTGGGATTAATGTTGTTTTTGAGCTAATAAATTCTACTAAACATAATTACATTAACAATCTACTCTACAACAAAACATTTCTGTTCTGTCTTTGCATCTAGAATTGTTTTCATATTTTATTGTTTGGTGTTTACCGTCAGACTATTAAACACAACTAAATTTTAGGTGCAACACAATGAACATTAGAGGAAAAAAAACATTAAATGAAATGGTAACCACGTGTTCCCTGCATCCCCAAATGTAAAACCAGGAAGGACAGTTCTACTAACCAGACACTCTTCATGGCCCGACTTGCTGGTGTTGCAGACGTCGACCCTCAAAGTCTTCTGCCGCAGTGCACTGTGGGATATCTGCATGCTGAACACCTCGTTGACCTCCACAACGTCCTGAGGCAGATGGCCGCGGGTTCGGAAGAGGCAGCGTGTGGCCTCCAAGCAGGGCAGCACCGCCGAGCGCACATATCTGCAGGAGAAACAAGCGCGTGAGTTGCCATGACGCTGTGTGGTCACACTGATGCTTTAACATGTTTCAACATGTCTGCTGATTTACTGTTGGTTTAAATATCTCTTTGCTGTTTCTTTCTGAATGAATGTTGATGCTGTGGATCTTGGCAGAACATGTCGACCCTACGGGTGAAGGTGCAGTCACACTAATTATAATCTTTACTTATGCAATCATTGAGATCAAGATCTCTTTTACATGAGGACTTGAGCAGCAGCCACCGACAATCACACACATTCCTAGAGTATCAGGTTAGTCATCCTGGGATCTCTTCTGATGAAATCTAGTTTTAAATTTGGGAAAATTTCCTGGGGCAGCTTTAGAAGCAGACATGAAGGTCACACAATGTTTTTTTATGTCTTAAAGAGAAAAACATGCTGTATTCACATATTTTTTAGAAACTGTCAGAACCCGATAGGCCCGACCCACCAGGTATGGGCTAGACCGTAATTTTTCAACATTCTCCCAGGCGTGAATTGGGTCGGCTTCTCGCCTATTTCCCAGTGTTAGAGCACTGTGTTTCCAGATGAATTAACAAGCAATTAAGTTTCACTATCACTGTGCTTGGCACCCTGCTGCTCCATCTCCAGAGTACGCTCTGCTGCCCCAAGTGTGTTGTGCTCTAAACTGAGCGATATACCCTATCAGTGCTTCCTGTTTGTGCCAGAGTGACTATTTGCCATTGCACACTGTGTCAAAAATGTCTATTAACCCAAATAAAAAATTTAAGTTTACTTTAGCTTGAATAATAATGTTTAAATTGTATTTAGTCCTAAACTGCTGCCATATGTAGGGCTCTGATCGGGCTTGGACAGAAACTTTGCAGGTTCATGTGGGGTCAGCCTGATTTTATTGGCTCAATCAACACTCTAGAACAAATTTCCCAATATTTATAAGAGTCAACAACTTTTATATCTGTACAAATATGTTTAGGGATATCAGGAAGATGTAAGATTGTGTTAATAGTTTGAGATTTATAGAGAACAACATGACAAGGAGACTGTGATCGAGAGAAAGAGACATATTTGTACAGAAGTGTATCATCTGCGCGGAAACTGATCCTGTGCTGTGTTTGGAAATGGAGGAGTCATTACTTCAGCATGTGCCATCATCCTGTTTTTACAATAGTACAGTTATACTATGAGTGTGCGTCAGTTTGTTAGACTGTAGGCTAATGTGAACGCATCTTACAGGCTGATATAGTTTGTCAAAACTCTTAGTATTCAGATAAAGAATTAGTATGTAGTAGCATTATTAGTTTGCCCAAACACCACTTCTTCTAAAGTAAACATTTGGAGAACCCCCTCAGACACGCATCTGTCTACAGACGCATTACACATGCCAGGCTGCACGCAACAAACAGGACACGCCTGAGGAAAAAGTAAACACAGTAAACTATTTACTCTAACTGTCTCTGTCTCACCCACACATGTATTATTTGTTGTAACTGTGTTTTGTCTTGTGTTTGATCTGAATATATAAACAGCTTACTGATATAAGCTTTCAGTTTCTCCCTCTAAACCAGGAGTCTGTTCTTTCACTCTTGTTTTTGCACATATGAAATATATTTACACCTGAATTACTCACAAAACAAGCGTCATCTAATAAACAGAAGTAAGGACGTACATTTTCTGGTCAGCCGGCAGACACAAGGTGCTGCAGTTGGACAGCTGCATGACGTAGATGGTGAAGCGTTGGTCTCTGGACTCGTAGCGGAAGCCGAGCTGCACCTGAGAGCAGCCCAGCGCCAGCCTCTCCTCGTAGGAGCTCAGGAGGAGGTCTGCAGGGAGGCCCGGCCTGGAGGAAACACAACCACACAGACATTCATACTTCTGAGTAAAATATCATGTAAGCTCAGACTTCAAACTGTAATGTTCAAACGTTGCGTAATAGCGAGTGTAATAGCGAAAGTGTAAAGACATGACACATCTAATGTTTCCTCTGAGCAACTACAACTTTATAGAAAGTGTAGGATCAAAGATTCAAAAGTAGGTAACATCTCTAGTGAAAAGCTTTGTGGTAAGACTTATAAAATATGGATAAGGAGAAAGCGATGTAATGTACAGGGCAAATCAAAGGACACCATCCTGGACGTTCATCTTACAAACTGTACTGTAGATAAAAGGTTTTTGTACCTGCGCTCTGAAGGCTCGTACACGCCGCTGTCACCAGCCACCGACTCGTCAGACACAGCTGAGGTCACGCCTATCTTCTTTGGCCCCGCCCCCGTTCCTCGTAGCTGAGGAGCCGAGTCTGAAGACAGCAGGAGGAGGAAAACAAGATGAAGATATCACGAGCCTGCATGTCTTTGAGACCAGTGTTAAGCAAAATAACACTAATACTCAAACACTCACACAAAAACTGAACAAAACAAATAACTTGGAACAGTAAATATAATCAATCACATGAGACAATCACAAGACCGAGCAAAAAAACAGACAGAGAAATAGAAATCAGATGATATAAACGAAATGAAATAACCTTGTTGAGTGTGTAAGGTGAAGCAGAATCCAAACACTGTGTGTGTGTGTGTGTGTGTGTGTGTGTGTGTGTGTGTGCTGCTTAAAGTCCATGTGTGTGAAAAGAAAAGCAAAAGAGGAGAAAAACATCTCTCTTGTAATAAGTTCAGGAGACCATGAGGTCCTCTTGAAGATGAAAAAACAAAAAACAAAACGCTCTTCAGGCACTCTCAGGCAAAGCAGGAAGAGAGGTGAGGCTGATCCGATAAAACACAGACCTCGACCTAACATGGCCTTCGTTAAGGTGGAAATAATAAAGTGCTTAACTATAATGAACGACTCTGAGCTTGAAAAACTCCCACAAATTATATTCCTGATCTTAAAACAAGGAGCACACGTGTAATCTGACTACAGAGGCAGGTCAACAGACAGCAGAGGACAGTAGAGTAGGTCAACCTCAGCGCTTCGGCGGAGTATTTGTTTAATCACTGACACCGATTAAAACCCTCTGTCAACACCACACACTTATAATGTGCTTGTTTTGTGCTATGACATGCAATTAGGTTATTGTGGCTTTGTTAACGTCTACAGTGTAAACAAGACAACACAGTCTGCCTTTGCAGAGGTGACAGACCATAGCGGAGGATATCCCATTAAAAACCTGTCTTCAAATACACCCAGCAGCATTCTGTGTTCCTACAGGTACTGGTGATGAGAGGAAATACAACCAGTTTGAAGGCTGATTGTAAGAGACTGAACAACAATTAATACTCTTTTGTTCCCACTGTGGGAAGTCATCACAGCAGTCAGTCTTGTAGAATTGGAACAATGCTAAGTGGTACGCTAGAAAGCAATCTACCTGGAATGTTCACATACTTCAATGGGCATAGCAGTGCAATGCTGGATGACATCACAATAGCTGCCAACATACTGGTTTGAATAATATAAAAGTCCCAGCCTCACTGGGCTGCAGTGCCAGCCTGTGTGGAGTTAAGAGCCCGGTAACATGTTCAGCCCTGGCAGCAGCGATGGAGAGTGAAAAGGAAATCAGACACCACGTCCACCTTTCACCCGAAGCTGCAACGAGAACCTGAGTCACGGCGGCGGCAGGCTCAAGGCCCAGTTCAAACTTCAAACTGACCCTGAATACATTCATTCACTCATTCATTTTCCAGCTTTTCCTGTTAGGGGTCATACAATCCAGCTTTAACTCAGCTCAGGGACAACTTAAATTTCCTAGAGATATCATTTCAGATGTCCAACACGACGTGTAAGCATCTATAAATCAAATTAGAAATCACAGAAAAAAGACGCTAGAACTAAGGATAACTTAAGGATCCTTCAGTATCAAAAAACTTCACCACTATTAATTCAGCATACTTTTAATGTGTTGCTTTGTCCAACCAAAAGGCAAAAAGCTAGAGTTTACCATGATTTAAAACAGACAAAATCTTCACGCTTTTTTGCTTAATATAATATATATATAATATATCTGTCGATCTACTTATTTAATTCATTTTAATTCACACCAAAATCAGTTCCATTACTCTATTTTTTACTCTGTTTAACTCACTATATATTAACAAGTAATTATAAATGTTAAAACCACCTGAAATGCATTTCAAACATGAGTTCAAACACCACACACACACACTGGTGACCGGGCAGCTGTAATCCAACACCCTCCCAACCTTCACCTCCTCTCTCTTCATTGCTCCCACCAGCAATCAGGTTTCACACACAGTATTACATTTCTCATCACACACACACACACAGCGAACAGGAGGAAGATTCCTGGTATCCTGCTTTCCAATAAAGCTGGAGTGTTTTTTATGACGTCTAGTGTAACAGAGATAAAGGTGTTACATCACCAGCATCTCTGCCATCTCTCCTCTCTCTCTCCCTCTTATTGCTGCTCATCTAATTGCAGATAATTCATCACGACAATCGTCCTCGTGTCATTAACTGGGATTATCATTTGGGTTGTTACCCTGCAGCCCTGCTGAGTGATTATTGCCAGCATGGTTTTATTGCTGTCAATATGTGACGTTATTGCTTTGAAGACTCTGAGTCACTCACAAGTTAAATGACGAATCACACTAAATCACACAACATGACAATGTGTCTGTGCACAAGCTCCTTACAGAGATGGTTTTTCCCCAGTTTGGTGTGAAAGAATCGAACTGGTCTGCGCAGAGCTCTAACCTCAACATCATCCAACACCTCTGGGATGAACTGAAACTTGGAGTGTGAGAACATTTTGGATGGAAAAGACAGAATAAAGGGGCAAAAGCTTCCTGTTTACCTTTGACCTCCTCGCCCAGCGTGGTGTTGTGGTTTTGCTTCTCCTCGAGCCCCCCGGGACCCCCGAGCTCCTCCTGCCTCTGCTCCTGAGAGTCCAGGCTGAGCTCCAGTTCTGCTAGCCTGCTGTGGAGCTCCAGATCCAGGCTCAACCCACCAGGCCCCGTTTGGCCTGCGAATGTCTCTCCAGACAGGAAACTAGTGTCTGTGACCATCGGCGAGCACGGCGGAGACAGCGAGGAAAGAGACGACCGCGGGGATAAAGAGCTCATGGAGCGAGGGGTTTCTGACAGTCTGAGCGCCTGTATCCTGGACGACCCCGATTCCACTCCGACACCACCGCCTCCTCCTGCGCCTCCTCCAGCAGAGCACCCCACATCTCCTCCCACCCCAACTGCTTTGCTCCCAGGCCTCTCAGCGTCCCTTCCTCCGGAGCCTGTCACCACTTCATGTTCGTGTATGGTGGTGATGGAGCTGGAGGGGCGGTAGCCTCCCTGGCCGCCCTCCTGCAGGAGGCTGTCCAGCTTGTTCTGAAAGTCCGGGTCGGCCAGTTCGGGCTGCTCTAGGTAAATGTCAGTGAAGCTGAGGGAGGAGGTGGAGCCCATGCTGGAGGTGGTGGCCAGTGAGCCGCGGCTGGACGTTAGAGAGCCCCGACTGCTGCCGGACGAACAGGACAGCGTGCTTGCCGACAGGCTGGAAGAGACAGAAACAGTTATGATCTGAGATGAAACAGCTGCGATTTAACACAAGATTTCTCCTGTTCCTCAACTGTTGTATTGTTAATCATAACAGTCAGTAATGTTCCCAGCTGTTAGTCAAGTTGTCAGTCAGTGGCACAGAAAACAGCTGTGATTTTGAGTTTGTGTTTGTGAAATGCAGCCTGATAAACACATTTGGCTGATGAATGCAACATGGACTAGAATCTTTCAGACCGAGTCTCAGCTTAATGGCATTGCTAAAATATAATAACTTCCCCTACACCGTAAAATCCTTATATAGGGTTTCTGCAGGGTTCCCATGTTAAATTTAAGACAAATTCAAAATACAGTATAGAACAAAACTTTACTCTCCTTATATGATACCCAGCCTCCAAACCACTGTAGCTAGCAGTAGGTACAATCTAATCTAATATAATGTCTCCTGACAGCCAACAACAGATACAAAAACATTTAAAAACTAACATTACAACCCACAGCAGGCAGGAGACAGTATTATTATTACTTATGGAAATTAATTTCAATGCTTTTCAAGACTCTTTAAGCCCTGCAGATACACCGACACAGCCGAAATTCTGTTTAAAACCAAACCCTAAGGTACTGTAACTACCTCATTAAATGTCTCTGAAGAATCCCTGATGATCTGAGGGGTTTTCAGATGTAATTTGTAACCGGTTTATGTCTGCTGTTGTACTTGTACGTTGCTTTGGACGAGAGCTAATGATCTTAACTTAAAATTAAAAAAAAAAATCATTTCATAGTTTGAAAAAACAACTGTATATTTCAATAATTCACAAAATGACACGAAGAAGAGAGGGCTCGGAGGAAGTTTGGGGGATGACAGCTGAGGCAGAGAGGCAACAGTGACACAGAGTCTTCGGGCAAGAAGAGGGAAGAAAATTTCAGATGAAAAAGAAAAGAAGCTGCATGGTGTGTAGAGCTGGAAGCAACACTGCAGGCAGACCTCTGTGATTCACACAGACTCTGTTTGCCACTTTCCTCTCGTCTCATATTCCTTTCCCTTTCTGGTCTCGTCCATCCTTCCCTGCCTGCACACTCTTCTCTACTGTCCCTAAATATGTTTGAGAATACGTGACTGAAGATGTCTTGCCTCCTGTCTCTACGTGTTTGTCACTATCCATCAGCTAGAGAGCAGAACTACACGCATTAGAAGCATTAAAGTGCTGCGTGACCTGCTGTCAGCCACCAAAAAGAAAGATTTTGCTGGTCCTGGTGATGCAAGATGACAAACGTGTCATTGTGAGCATCTTGGCATGCTAACATTAGCAGTACAGCCTCACAGGGCCACTAGCATGGCTGCGGAGTCTTGTTCCACATGACACATACGGTTGTCAAAATTTAACAGTGCAAAGCTTTTACTAGGTCTCAGAGTGCAGCTGAAAATCACTGTATGAACCTTGTTATAAACAAATCACAATTTTCTAATTCCCTATGTTTTATGTCTTTAATAAAGGACATTATATAACTTTTATTAAAGTGTTATATAAATGAACTTGTCTTGCCACAACTTGTTTTTTGTTTCGTTTCATATCACTGAGCCCAGCAGGCAAATGTTCAGCACCGCTTAAAAGCTTCAAACCAAATTGAGGACCTAAAATACACCTTCAGTATTGGACTTAAGGGACTACTTTCAGGAGGAAAGTGGAGTCATTTTCTTCCTCCCCTCTGTCTGTCCTCTACTCTCATCTCATTTCCTTTGACTCCCCACTCCTCATCACCTCAGCCCTCCTGTAGCTCTGTAAGAACAGCTCTCTAATTAAAGCAGGGAGGCTCGTTAGCGCAGACAGAGAAAAGTTCCCAACCCAGCCCGGGGAGACTTTTGATGTCCATCAGACCAGCGAGACAGACGGGATGAGCGAGCCGTGAGATGAGAACAGAAACAGAGAGAGGGCGAGCAACTAGCCCGAGGAGGACACAGAGACGACCGACAACCTCTCAGATTATCAATGTTCGACTCAAAATGCGAGACTGTTAAATATTAAACGATTCCGAAACAAGCGCGGCTCTTACAGCTGCCTTGCGTCATCTCATAAAATATAATTCCTGGGGATGTTTCTGGGTTGGGCTGGAAAATTTGATTTGTGGCAAGATCATGACTGAAATCAAAAAGACGAGGAGAACAAAATGGCTTTCATCTTCGGCTAATGTTTGGTCATTAAATGTTAAATACTTCCATCACGCCACATTTCTCAACTTCCCCTTCACTTCAAAGCGCTGCTCTCTTGACTGCCTGCTTTGAATCTGATAACTAAATAATCCCTCTTCAGTGAATCATCTGATGGCCGACAACCTTGTATGAAACATGTTGAGCTAAAGATGCCTGATGGAAATGTGTTGAATCTGGAGCATCCCTGAGCTTTTAGTCTGCGCCTTTAATCCCACATTTTCCTTCGTAAACTGTCTCTATTTTACTGAAGATGAAAGTTCAGCCTGACCTCCTAAAACTACCTGAACTTTAATCTTATTCTACTCTTAATTTTTTACGAGGATGGTTCAAGCTCAGAGAAATAACTTGGTGAGCACAATGGTAATATTACTGATACCTTTTGAGCTGAGTATGTAGTGATGAGGCCAGTCGAACCATCTCCTCCAGCTCTCTGACCAGCTTGTTCCTCTTACAGTGAAGTCGCAATCTGAAATGACAAAAAAAAAAGACTTAAAAACAAAGAAACATAAATGATATGGTTGTTTTTCAGTCAGCTACAGGCCTGCGGGTGGAAAGTCACATCGTAATCTAATCAATTAAATCTTCTTAAAAGAGGCTGAACATGAGTCATCTTCACATTTTAGGGAAATGAAAAAAATAACTGAACTCTCTCGCAGCGTTGAAGCTGTGAGCACTTGAAAAAAGCGAACAAATATGACATGACGGCAGCGATGCGTTCGGGTATTGTGAGCAGCTGCTTTGTGTTCAGGTGACAGCGGTGTCAATTGTGTGAATGAGCTTTGTTTGGAGAAAACCAGTCCATTAACAGCTGTTACGATGATTCATGCTTTGAGTGGAAACAGGCCAAAGAGAGGAGAAGCCTTTGATCGGGTTACAGATTGCTGCTGGTGTTGGTGTGTGTAGTGAACTATGGCTGTTTATCAAACCTTAAAGGGATAGTGCACCCAAAAATGAAAATTCAGCCATTATCTATTCACCCAATGAGGTTAAAAACAGAGCTCCAGTAACGTTTTTCCAAACAACTTTTTATGTCGGGGCTGCAGGACACTTGGAGCAGTATGGAGATATTTTGTGGTTTCAATTATGTGTTTTTGGACATTATAATCTGGGGCGCCGTCAGCCTCCATTAGGTGGAGTTGTGTTGCTACCTCCTCTACCCTTGGATCTCTGCAAGTGATGTGAGGACTCTAAAATGTCACCTGAGCCTCCCTCAGCATATGGGTGAGTAGATAATGGCTGGATTTTCATTTTTGGGTGCACTATCCCTTTAAGCGATCAAAATGTGTCTAACACAAAGTATCTTAAAATGTCAAGTACTAAAAGCTGGCGTCAGATGTCTTGTCAGATTCAGGATTTTGTGTACTTATGCTCTGATCTGACACTTCCTCTTTTAAATGAATATTTCATGAAGTTTGGCTTCCTTTGTTAAATGAAAGAAAATAACAAACAAAAATTTCAATTAATAACCAGGTCCACTGTGTCCATAGTAACTGAGACTGACCTGGCGTCCAATCTGTGCCAGACCCCAAATTATATTCAGTCTAACTGGGTTAGTTAGTGTCGCACTGTCACAGGTTTCAGCTCTGTGTGTGAATTGGGCCGCATGTTTCTGTCCGAACAGAATATGAACCTGAACCCGAGAGAGTAGTGACAGAGCCCGACCTGAACCCAGCATGCATTCTGTTTTTTATGTCCAAACCCGATCTGAGCCTGGAGCCGTTAATGCAAGGAAAACACCCTGCTTCTCTGTTGCTGCTGAAACATGCAGGTGACCCTCTTCACACTGCCTTCTATTTGCTTGAGTCACTTTGACGGGGAAGTGGAAAGACAACATAGCAAGGAAGCGGATATTAACTGGGAAGAAAGCATGAAGCAGTGAGAGCCATGTCATGTAGGCCAAACCTGACCCTAACCATAACCTCATTTGTAAATATTAACCTAAACCCGACCTGGCCTGTCAGTTTGGTCAGGCGAGGGTCTAGTGTAAATATATCTGATTAACAAGTGGCTCCAAGCAGACTTTGTAACTGCATTGAACCTGTGGAGCATCATTATCATCACAACATAAAAACAAGTTGAGGCAGAAGGACATTTATCACTCCACCGCAGTTTGGATCAGGTCTAGTTATCCTCTCATCTATTCAGACCAGAATCTGACCCTCTCAGGTCTCTTTCAGATTATGTCTCAAACAATGACACTTGTCGGTTGTGTCACAAAATGTTCATGTCAATGTGTCTGGAAGTTTCACACTGCATTTAAAACTTTTTCAATCACACTATAAGCAACTTTTCTGAAAAAGTTCGGGGTTTAATTTTACATACACCGCGAAAACACACCCACGCAGGAGTTTTCATTTATTTTACCTGACCGGAGCTCTTTACAGGAGTGTGTGGGTGTTTTCAGACTGACATCTGCATCCCTCTTCCGCTAGCATTGCAACATTGTTTTAGAGAAGGGCAACATTTGACATTCTCATTATGACCTACCACACAATGCTTTAGCAGAGCTGTGCCAAACTTCAAGCTGAGCGGAGGTCTAATTGGCCAGAATACCTGATAATACCTGCGCAGCTGTGTGAAGTATCCAAAACAAATTAAAGACTCAAAGAACCTGATTCAGTGAATTTGACATCTTCACAACCTGCAGACATTTAATTCGTGAGTGTGCACATATTTCTTGTGTCAGTGTGTGTGTGTGTGTGTGTGTGTGTGTGTGTGTGTTTGTGCGATGCGTAGGTGGACTACAAGAGGTTTCTTTTGTGGCCAGGCTCTGCAGCCTCTCGGGTTACAGGAACAGGAGACGAGACACAAAGAGAGACTGAGCTCAGGTAGAGTCTGACCTGAACACCGAACAACAAGAGTCCTGTTAGAGCAGGAGAGAGGAAGGGAGAGGGAGAGAGGAGGAGGAGGAGGAGGAGGAGGAGGAGGCGGGCAGGATCTTGGTGGTTCTGGTTTGCTGCCTGCTGCCATTTAAGAAAAGAGAAAGTGGTACACAAGGAGGAGAGCAGGAACAGAAAGGATGTGGAGGTATAGAAGATTTTTGAAACTAATAATGAAGGGGGTGAATAAGAGGAGAGGAGAGGAGGAGAGAGGAGAGGCATTTTATAGACCAACAACTAACCAAATAATCCAAAATATAATCGACACATTAATCGACAATGAAAACCATCTTCAGATGTAGCCCTACAGGACAGGAGAGGCGAGGGGAGGAGAGAAGAGGAGGAGAGAAGACGACTGCCAGGCTCATCTCTAACTCTTAATAATCATCAGTGAGGTTTGATGTCTCCAAAGGCCACAGGAGTCAAACAGTAATAGAAGGTCAGTGGTTTCATCGGGAGACGAGACATTAATGGCCACAGTTACAGACATCACACTGCTGTCATCACCTGCTCTAACCTTCCCCATGACACTGTTCTCACCAGCTTTACACATGCAGTAAAACGCAGATGGACTCGTCCAGCTGTTCTTCACTGTCAGTGTCAGCTAATGTCAGACAGAAACCTTTTTGCTGTCCTCCCATTTTGGTATGTTATTATTATTTGTATGTTTACATGTATGTGCAGATTTTGATTAATAAACTTAATCAATATTCTCCAGAGACTCTCCCCACACACACACACACACACACCTCTCAGTCAAAGCCTTGCTCTGGTTGTCTCTGGCAGCCTGCAGGTCTCTCTCCAGCCGCTTCTTCTCAGACTCCAGCTTCTCTGCGTCGTTGGGCTGCAGGCGTTGGCGGGGGCTGACGTACTGCAGCTCCTTCAGCAGCTCCTCCTTCTCGTTTATTAGGATGAGGCGATCTCGTTCCGGGTCCAGCAGCCCCGGCCAGGCCTCGCTGTCCAGTTTGGCAATCTGGACCTCGATGGTGGCGATCCTGAGAGAGGGAGAGGTTGAGAATGAGGGTCAGCTTAATTAACAGCTTGTACTACACAGATCAACCTGATAAACTTCTGATATTCAAGCCATTAATTCACTCTGGCAAAGAAAAGTATATCAAAGTTAAATCTTCACTGGTTAATAATTAAAATTTTGCGCACATACGTTTTTCTTACATGCTACATGCTCAGTGACATTTGTCTATTATTCCTTCTATTTCCAGATGTTTTCATTTCATGTGTGTCAGTACTTTAGTGGAAGAATAGCAGCTGATATGAAGAACTTCTGCAGCTCCTCAAATGACACAACAAATTCATGCAAGACTAAAAAACAGTGAACATAAAAGTTGCATTATATAAGGCACACTCGCACACACAGACAAGTCATGTCTACCTTCTCTTGGCCTCCTCGTACTTCAGACTCAGACGAACCTTCTCTGCCAGTTTGTTGGTGCTGGTCATGAACTGAATACAAACAGAATATTGACACATGATGGACGCTGACACACATCAACATATTAACTCACGGTCAGATCCTTTACTTCACTAAAAGTGCATGCACAACATTGTAAAAATTTACAACTTTACAAGTCGTCCTGCATCTTAAATCACATGCGAGTACACATGTGAATCACACCAGACAATAACTGATAAAACAAGCCAACGACACTGAAAATCTTTCTGTCCTAATATCTTTGCTTTGCACTTGGAAAAACACTGATACCAAGCCCAGCTTTTGAAAGGTCGACTGGGTGTCCATCTCTGTCAGCTCTCAGGAAAAACTGTCACAAGGTTAAACATATGCTAGTCTGTTCCATGCTGTCGCCATCTTTGACCTGTGTGACAATATTCAATTTCGTGCTGACTTCTGCAGCCCAGACCAAGACCCAGACTGCGTGGCATCTAATGCTGTAACTGGCAAAAAGGTGAAGCTGAGATCCTGGCTGCGGACTCACCTCAGCGGGGATGTCAGTCTGCGAGCCGGCGTCCGAGTAGAGCCGAGGGATGGACAGCTCCGAGTTGGCGAGTGAGGGACTGCTGCCCCACAGCTCCTGCTGGGAGCCCGAGTCCAGCTGGAAACCGTCCTTCAACGCTGCGAGTTTCTGGATGAAAAGAAGAGACAAAAATAAAAAGGTCTGTTGGAGATTACATGAATCAAAACATGAATGATCAGTGGGGAGAGACTGAGACACTGCAGCAGGAAACTACTCATGGAATAAAAATAGGATGTGATGAAGGACATGGAGGAAGAATATCACATAAAGTGACATTAAAACACTTTAAACAGGGAGCAAATCAAGACGTGATACCATCACAACAAGACTGAATACAATGGGACAACATCCATTTTGTATTATTTGCACCTTAAACGGTCAATTGTTTCTGAATCAAACATTTTGTCCTTTGCACTCCAATCATTTATCTGATCATTGAGGAACTGAAACTTCCAGGAATCAACTATAAAGCGAAGTTTATTCGACTCACTGTAAGAAGGCATTCAGTGAGAGCTGCTCAGGGCAAAGAGCATCTGCAAAATGGCAAAACTGTAAAGTGTAACAGACTGCCTTCTCTGTGTTTGCTGCATGTTCCCTATTGGTTACAGTGATGCAGCAGCAGCGGTGGTGAAGGCTGCCGCAGTCATTCTTTCATCTTTACAGCCATGATGAATATCTTATATGACTCTGCGGCAGGTTTTGAAGCCTGCTTAGGAATGCACCTTATCTTTGCTTCTCAGATGGGGCAAAAAAATAACATATCACCTCTGTGATAAGTGGCGTTTACGCGCTTTAATGATGCAGCTTCTCAACTGACTGACAGTTTCAGACTTTTCTTTGTCTCTTCCTGGGTCTTGATTTAGCAACATTTCAGCATTCAGGCTACACATGGCTGTTATACAGAATGGCAGCCCCCGAGTGGCAGTCAGAGAAAAGTGTTTTGATTTATATTTGAAAGATTTCATTACCCAAAAATCATATACTGAGTGCTTCATCAGACTTGGGGCTTATCGACCAAACAGGTTCAGCTGATGCAGTTTTCTCTGAGTGAAGCATCTGCTAAACGACTCGGAGATCATTTTCACACTTTTCATACTAACTCAATTTATCAATCCACATACTTTAAATTTAAAGGTATACTATAAAGGAATGTTGCTCTCTGTTTGTAATGTTCACCAGTGACAGTAAAAGTAATGTAAAAGTAAAATCAAACCCCAGATTCTCTCTCATCTGTCACTCTGCCTCGCTATATTTTTTTTTTGGTGCTGTGTCTCTTGGATGCCTGCTGCTTACCGTCTGGCACCCAGTCGCTACCTTTTTATAAAGTCCCGACCTCAGCTGGGCGCTGTGGGGGTTACACACCCATGAATACAGAAAAATACAAGTAGAGAGCAGAGTCTCTGCAGAAAAATACACCACCACACACTTCTTGTGAGTCAGAAGTAGGGCTGCAACTAACGATTATTTTCATTGTCGATTATTTCTTCAATTAGACAACTAATAATTTTATCAAAACGTGTTAAAATGTTGAAAAATGTTGGTCTGTCTCTCCCAAACCCCAAAACTATGTCATCTAATGTCTTGTTTTGTGCTCACGCCAAAAGGTTTTAGTTCACCGTCATGGGAGAGCGTGAAGCTGCCAATATCTGAACATACGAAGCTGCAATAGGAGTATTTTAGGATACTTTTATAGTACTTTTCTATGAAAAATGATCCAAACCGATTAGTCGACCACTAAAATAGTCACAGATTATTGTGGTATTCGATTAGTCATCGATTAGTCGACTAATCGTGGCAGCCCTAGTCAGAAGTGATGACTGAGATATACATTGTTTTATAGAAAAATCCTGCATCGTATATCTTACCATATGTGTCATAATATGTCCAAAACCCAAGGATATTCAGATTATTATCACATAAAATGAATAAAAGCTGCGAAATTAAGATTATAGAAGTAGAAAATGTTTGGCATTTTATACTTGAAAATTGACTGAGACTATTAATCTCGATTATAAGATTTTCTGTTGACCGACTAATAAATTGTCAGTTTCAGTTCCAAACTGTTGCTGTTAATAAGATCTCTTAATAAGAATACACTTCTCACTATTTCTCTAATTGTCATCTCTCTGAATTAAAGCATTTCAGCATTAATTGTGTAAGAAACATACTCACAGCCATGCAAACATACACAGATGCACAGCAAAGGGACACACACACATATGTGAAGAGAATCTCACAGACACAAACTGAGCTGTCAGTTGCAGATGGTAAGAGGGAGGGAGTGGGAGAGATGGGAGAAAGAGGGAGTTGGTGGAGCAGATTATGTATTATTGAACACACTCTCCTCCCTCTACCTCCAAACCAATATCAGCGCAACAAATCTGCAGCCAGACCTGCCTCATTATACCTCATGTTTTTAATTTATATGTATGTATGGGGGTGTGCGTTGGAGTATTGTCCACACTGAGGCAGACTCTAAAATGCTCAATTTTTTAACAGAAGACTTGCAGACATTAGTTGCTCTGCATTTTCCACTGTTTAATATGCTGTGCAGACGTGTGTGTGCCTGGAGCATCAAAGAACATCTGCACAGTTAAGAGGCATAAAATCCAAAATCAAACACAGAAGCATTATAATGATGATTTATGGTTTATTAACAAACTAGAAACAATTAATTGTTGTTTGCCTGTTGTTGCACGAGAGCCAAAAAACATACATCAAACAGATTTCACGTTCGGCTCTATTCCCTCATACCCTCAGCCTGTGAACTCCAAGTCCCATCATGCAACTTTAATACACACTGCAGCCATGGTAGAAATATGGAGTGAAGGCTGCACTGCGATGCTGTCACATGCAATGAAGGAAGGTGGCAAAGCAGAGGAGGGTTGGGAGATAAGACGCTGGGTGGAAAGAGTTTTTGTATGTGGCAGACAGGAGTACAGAGGAGGAGAGAATAAGATTGTCATTCATGCAAGTGAAGTATATTGGAATTTGAGGTCCCCATGCAATCTGACAGAAGTTTAGTAGTTTACAAAATTATTTGAAATCGAATTTCTTTAGGTGTTAGACTGTTGGTCAGACAAAACTAGACATTATAAGATGTTATTTTGGCTCTCTTTAAAGGCAAAATAATTCACCAAGAAACAAAAGACAAAGTTGCAAATCAAAATAATACCAAGCTGCACCCTATATTCTTCTTTTCCAAACTCAGGCTAGGGGCTGTCTGAGATACAATGTCACCTGAAATATCAGCACTGACAGAAATAAAGACTGACAGCCCACGGATGCAGCTCCTAACTTTCCCACTCGGAGGTACTCCAGAGTTTATTCCACAAGAGCTACAAAGGAAATGAAACCTCATAGTTGATAAATGTCGCCGCCATCAGCAAAATTGTTTTCACTTTCCAGAAAAACTCATCTCAAACTGAGCCTCGCAAACACAGCCCTCATCCTCTGCTGAGCGAACTCGACAGGCTGTCATCACAACGACTGAGGCGCGACACTAAAACACCACCTGCCTCCCTGCAGCTTCGGCTACACTGAGTCACTAAATCTGCTTTAGTGCATCTGGCCCCTTTTCTCACAGCAATATAATGTAAAGTGTTTTAAAACACGTAAAGACTCTCCTGGGAGTCATCTTATGGTCTCATCTCCTCGCCACACAGCCCTGCCTTATACTCCATGTTCATGTGCTATTCTAACTCTTCATTACAAATCACTTCCTGCCGCAGCTTTGCAAGAAGTATTATACTGTGCTTCACTGCAAAGTCCAGCCAGAGTCTTTCTCTTCTGGGTCTTGTCATATTTAAGTCTATCTATTTAGGGGATTCAGGGACTATCTCATAGCTACGACGAGAGATAAATTCAGTTAAATACCCGTTAAAAGGAAAAATACAAACATCGCTTTTGCTAGAAACAGGACAACACAATAAACTTTCCTCCGGGGTCAACTGATGTGAGGTGTCCGAGTTGGTTGCAAGCACAAAGTGCCCTGCTGAAGTGCTCTTGGACGGAGCACTGACTGCCTGAAAACTCACACACTGCTGCTCTGTAGCTGACTGCACCTTGTGCTTTGGTTAGAGAATAAACCATGTCACTACATTTCAAACTGTCCCCACTACAGCCATATTAAATCCTTTCATTTGTGGGAAAAGATGCACATCATGACGCACCCTTGATGTGATTTCTGACACGATCCACGTGGCTCTTGGTGTCACATGTCAGTATTTGGATTATCTGTCTCCTCTTTCCTTTTTCTTTTGTTCGTCAGAGTGTTGATACTGGAGCTGATCAACTCAACATCCTGCCTTCAGCAGCCTTTAAACAATGCTGAGCTTTTCCATACATAATAGACTTTCTCCTCAAGTTTACTCCTCTCGTGTTTGAATTGTTGGAGGGCTGAATTTCGGTTTTCGTAAATGAGACGAGAGAGACCAAAGCTATCTGTACAGCACTTTGGTCTCAGCTCTGTTGTTTTAAATGTGCTATATAAATAAAAGTGGTATGGTATGGTATGGTATGGTATGGTATTAAAAGAATAAAACAAAATAAAGGTGCGTCTTCAATAAGGTCAAACTGCACTGGATCTGATTCTTGATCTGACACCTTATTCAAAACAACAATGCAGTTGGTACTACATTTCATTGACCTTAACTCCATCCATCCATCCATCCATCCATCCATCCATTTTCATCTGTTATCCGGGGTCGGGTCGCGAGGGCAGCAGGCCAAGCAAAGCACCCCAGACGTCCCTCTCCCCAGCAACGCTTTCCAGCTCCTCCTGAGGGACCCCAAGACGTTCCCAGGCCACATGAGAGATATAATCCCTCCAGCGTGTTCTGGGTCTGCCCCGGGGCCTCCTACCGGTGGGACATGCCCGAAACACCTCCAGTGGGATGCGCCCAGGAGGATCCTGATCACACCTCAACTGACCCCTTTCGACGCTTAGGAGCAGCAGCTCTACTCCGAGCTCCCTCCGGATGTCCGAGCTCCTCACCCTCTCTCTAAGGCTGAGCTTAACTCCATCAATTACTATAATCAGTTGCTGAAGGCTCTTCATTTACAAATTAGAGTTTAACCAAACATATGCTTAGTATTCAGCCTGACGAGTCTATGTTATAGCGAGCGTCCTGACTTTTGGTGTTTATTCCCTCTATTACAAATGTGTTTTTACCTGCATGAGCTCCTGTTTCTCCTTCTCCCCAGAGCTGATGGCATCTCTGATGGAGCGGACCTCAGTGAGGATAGCCTGCGCCTCCTGCAGCTTGTAGCCATACGGGCTGTTGGACACCTTCTGGTCAATCCTGGGGGTCAGGATGAAAGAGCAGAGCCGGAGAGAGGAGGGGTGAGGTGGAGAGGGGGAGGCAGGGACAGAAACAGGAGATGAAGGTCAGTTTGATGATGATTTAGACCACTGTAAGTAGCAGTAGGGTTTCAGATAATGTCCCCAGGTCACCTCATTCACTGCCAGCTGCTCTGGACAGATAATCACTTTCAAAAGACCTAATGGCTTTCAATTAGCTGCTTTTTAAATGTTGACACAAGGACCTGGGGCCGCTGAGCAAACACTATTACACACATTATAGCAACACTGACTCTGACTCATTTTCATACAGTTGCACTAAGTGTCAAGAGAAAGCTGCCCAGTGTAACCACAACCAACCTAGCAGTCAGACGGCAGGCTTCAACGTAGGAGGGTAGAACATCTCGCTTTAGGGCACTACGACAGCAGGTGGTGGGGCAGCATTACTCATTCACTTTCCTCACACATATTTTTTAGGCTGCTCTTCTGAGCTTTTGCTTACTTACTCTTTGAGGAAATAGTATCTGATTTATCTAAATTATGTTTTTACCGCTATGATGAGTTAACAACACTCCACAAAGTACTGACAAAAAGCATAATTTATATATTGTATTGACTGTACTGAAACATTTTCACAGTCAGCCCTGCCTGTGAAATTCATCTTTGTTTCTTAAATGCTGAAGCTGAAACGTGTGCCATTGCGGCCAGTAAATATGCACAGTCTTTGTTTTCCACAAATCAATTGCTGCACTGACCGATTTCTCTAATTTGTACACCTCCTCCAGAGGAAATAAAAACCCTGACTCGCAATACCTTGATGGGCCAAAGACTGGAAACCTGCATCCTAAGCATTAAAACCTGAATTTTCATTAGCTGGTGACAGCATTACATGCAGCTGGCTTTTAGACCACTTCCAGACGAAGATGGCTTATATTAGGGTCAGGTGCTTTTCACATTTTTTGGTACTTGACTTATCCTGTAATCACAAAAGGTAATTTCTGAACAAGCTGCAGGGGTGACATAGTAGACTAAAAAGCCATTCTGCACCTCTGCTCTTTTTAAATCACACGTAGAGCTAATATGTCTCTGTCTCTGTGCTTGCTTGTGTGCTTACTTGTGTGTGTGTGTGTGTGTGTGTGTGTGTGTGTGTGTGTGTGTGTGTGTGTGTGTGTGTGTGTGCTAATTTGTGATATTAGGCTATTACAAAAAAATATAGAAGAAAATTATATAGAGAAGAAAATAGACAAAATATTTAAACTATAGCAGAGGATTAGTGCTGGTCTAGGCTACAGCCGATGGTGCGAAGCTCCGTTGCTGGCCTCAGAGCTCCATGGCTGACTTCCAATCTTTGGGGCACTTTGTGGCACGTTTACTAATACTACTACATGGCGTACTCCTCCAGATGCTCTCTCTGGTAGTGATATTTGGCACAGATGAACTAAACATGAATCTTGGTCGGTACCCTTAAAAGTACCAGGTTCTGTACCTAACCCTATCTACGATTAACTTCAAAACAGAGCTTAAGGACTTGTTGCCAGCCTGTAATCACTTTTATTCAGGGTTTCTGCAAGCTTCTACTTAAATTTCAGCTTTTGAGATCTTTTCAAAACCACAAGGAGTGTAATTTAATGTATTTCATGATTATATAAAAGTACAATGAAAAATCAAAGCGAACAATGTGGCCTTGAATTATTTAATATCATATCCCTTTTTTTTCAGTACTTCCTTTAAGTATATAACAATAGTTCCTGATGATATCATAGTTGAGCAGCAGTAAACAGATGAATTAACCAATTAAAAATGATTTATTTATGTTCATAATAATCCTTTGCCTGACATTCACCCATTATAAGTTGATGAGTAGTGACAGTGTTTGCTGCAGGTCTGATGGCGTTGACTTACACTTCACAAAAAAGGACTGCACAGCCTCCTGCAGCACAATCTGACATCAAAACAATCCCACATTTTGGTGTAATGTCTCCTAATAGCCTGCAACTCAGCAGAGTAAATGGAGTTGTCTGTTCCACTTCTGTCTACATCAGATGATGGCCACGATGAACTTCTTTTTGCCAAATAAGAGAAAGAAGAGGTTACGCTATTTTACTGTTCCAAAGGTACAGACTGAGAACTTTTTCCAAAAACAACTTGAAAATGTTGACATAATCGAAGATATTTTTTACGAGTAAAATGCATTTACATATACAGCTGACTCTTGATCAGTCTGAGTACAAGATTAAATATTTGCTTCATTAGATTTTGTTGGCTGTAGGCAGACTGGGAAGACCCGGCTGCAGGGAGAACAGGCAGAAGAGTCGCTGCAGGAAACAGCCATCAGAGGCAGCAGCAGCTATGTAAACCTTGTCATCAGCAAGTCATGCATGCATCTGAATAACAGGTCCTTCCACATTCTTCAGAGAGGGAAGAGGGGGAGGGACGCTCGTACAGAGAGGGAGAGAGAGAGAGAGAGGGAGAGGGAGAAAACAAGGTACAGAGAGAATGAGGAAGTGAGGGAGGGAGAGAGGCACTTGTCTGTAACAGGCAGAGAGAACAAGTAATCCTCTCTGAGTCCTTCTCAAACAGGGACTTATGCTGAGTGAAAATGCTGTTATGAACCATTTCATAATTAAAATCACAACGACCTCTTCACAATAACAAGGAGAAAAAGAGGGACATTAACAGATACTTACCAAGATAAAACATTTATCTAACTACAGTCACACTTTTTAAGTGATACTGGAATTCCACACTAAAGTGGACATTTTGAAATGAGTAAAATCGTGTGTTTCTTGGGCTTCAAGGCACAATTGTGGCCAGCTCCTGCACCAGTTTTAGTAAACATCTGCCTTTCTGAAGTGCCTTTATTCAAAATGTTGAATCCCTTGCTGTGTGAGTGCTGTGTGACCTCTGACTTCAAATGGCACACTGATATATTTTCATTTTAAAACAATGTTTTTTAAAGTAAAACGATCTCCATACGCACAAGTACTTTTGATCAGTTTCGGAAATTATCTCCGTCTTTACTAACACCCCTGGAAATGCATATCATCTGACTATTAAAGGCACACTGGGCATGTATGAGTCGATGTAAACAGGAAGCAGAATGTGAACTCTGCCATTGATTGCTGAAAAAAGTAAGATCAGAGATTTGTTGGGGCGATGAAGAGGTGAAACTGTTACTGAAAGTAGCATGAGTATAAGGCAAATAAGGTGGCGGAAAACACAGACTGGGAGTCCTTGCGGAGCAAATATGGCAACATACTAGTAAGATACCAGGAGTATTATGGGTGTCTGTGTCATCATTTTAAGTCTCTCTTTTCGCCTATGCAGGCTATAACACAACCCCAGAGTTTTCAAACTAAAATGGGGTCAGCAGCGTTTTCAAAGGTGTCTATTTAAGGGGTTTTAAAAGCCCAGAGTAGTATGGACGTTAGGCATAAACACAGTAATAGTAGCATTTTACAACAAAAACATATTATTGTGGATGCAGCTTCAGTCTCTAGTATGGGTCAAGCTCCAAAAACAAACAACCCCACTCCTGCACCTTCCAAACTCTTGTAAGAGAGGCTTTCTGTTATAATCTTCAAGTCACATCTTATATTAAAACCCTGAAACCATCATTGGGTTTAGTGTCTCGGGTTTTAAAGGTCCAACACTGATGTTGGGTGTAAGGTCTGTCTTGCATTCAACACTCCATTTCATCCCAGAGGTGATGGATGGGGTTGAGGTCAGAGCTCTGTGCAGGCCAGTCAAGTTCTTCCACACCAAACTGAGAAAACCATTTCTTAAAGGAGCTGTCTTTGTGCACGGGGGTCATTGTGATGTAGAAACAGGAAAGGGACAAACACAAACTGTTGCCACAAAGCTCCCTATTGTCACACACAATATAGTTCCCAACCTCTAAAACAAAGTAATGTCTACTTGACAAACAAAAACTATCCACTAAATCACGAGCAAAAAGGCAAAGATGAAAGGAAAATCTGAAAAATTAGCCTCACAATGAGGAGTACAAGCGTTGCTTACGTTTCCTATACTGACAGTCATCTTGTGAGCCCTTGTGTCTATCATACAGCCAGGTTTGAAACCACTGGTCTAAAATATTCTTCTGCTTCAGTGGAACTAAGGGCCATAACCCAAACCAAGAAAAACAGACCCCAACAAAAGCACACTTAGGTCGGCCCACATATTTTTGCCCATAAAGTGTATAATACTTTCACTTTTCTGTTCTACCTATCAGGCAACATCATAAAACTTCCTCTCACACATGAGTATTTTGTGAAATCTTATCAGGAGCTGAGTGTTCGGCTGCATTCCAGTCTAAGCCTATTCGTATTTCTGCAAACAGTGATTGGTTGTTGAATGCCGTCTGATGACTGTAACAGGAGAGGAAAGTCACGGAGGAATGCCGTCCAACCACTCTGCCTCAGCTACTCTTTAATCCTCCTGACACTCTCACTGTGCTGCGTGAGGCAAGACAAACAGACCGGACATTCCTGTTCAATTCAACATCGGCCGACAGCGGATCTGCATGTCGGCCCTCGAATGCGGTGCATTTCGAAAACAAATCACAGACAGCCTCAGTCTGACATAAAGAACAAATGGAAGAATGAATCCCTTTCAAATCAACATTCCCGACTGATGGCTTCACTGGTCTGGTACACCTTGCACTTTCTGACAAACTTACTTCATACCCTAAGGTGTCAAAGTAGGTCAGATAGAAGGGGTGTTTCCTTTCTAAATCCACATTCTTCAGCTGTTGTTCCATTGGAGCATTTATAGAGGTGTTAGTGTTTAATGATCGGATGGAATGTGTGATAATGCTGAGGCAATAACTGAGGCGATAAGCGAGTCTGCTGTGCTAAGTTTCTGACTTGCATCTGTTCAACTCCACATAATCACATTTATGCTGTTTAACAGGGCAAATTCCAACAAGTGCAACACTACAGGAAGACTCAACTCCTTCATCTCTACTGTACAACACTATCCCTGTGATGCATAAGCGATCATGCCATAGATAAGGATAAGACAAATGAAAGATAAGAGCTAAGTTAAGACATGACAAAGATCTTCTATGAAAGGCCGCATTAGATGGGAGAGAGAAGACACAGGGAAGAGGAACGATTCAAGGTGCTGTTAAGATCTCTGTTCAGGAGAAGGGAAAATGGACAGAAAAAGTCTGCCATCTTCATCTCAATATCAACCCCCATGACCCCTCCTAACAGGATGAGCATGAATATCTTATGTTATTTGGAGATAGTTGGGGGTTTTACTGCCACACAGCCCCCAACCACATTCATCATGGTTTTACAAAAGCCTATTTTCACTGTCCACACTTAAACATGCCAATGATTTCAGAATTATCCACTACAAAGCCTCTTTCTGAGAGGATGTTGTGTTTTTTCTATCACCTTCTATCACCTTTAAGAGATACCTTCTGATCTAGCAGCTGAGGACCTATCCCGATCGTTTCTAGGTCTATTCCAGGATGTCAGTGATCCAGTTTGATAAGGAGTCACACACTGAAAGGACGGCCACCAATTTTTCTCCAATCAAACTGATCCTGAACCGCAGCTGGTAGTAAGTTTAAGGTAGGGACACGCACATACACACACACAGTCAGATGCAAAAAACGCAGAAAAACAAACTTTGTTTCTAAAATTTTAATGATGTACGAAAGTTGCTGTGTGAACATGATTGGCACAACGTGAGATCATATTGTTTTCAAATGTGTGACAATTTCAGACGAAAAATAAGGACTTGATGCGCAAAGGTCTTTCGTCTGAACAGATGGCCAAAGACATATTTTGAGTTTGGATGTATTTTCTGAGGGGGAAAGGTGGTATAAAACATTAGTTGTTTTTTTATGTATTAATCATTAGACACCTAAGACCAAAGACATTTAAAGCCAACTCTTTAGGACTCTGGAAAGTTGCAATGGCCATTTTTTTACTTTTTCTTCAAAGGTCTCAGACTGAACTTTCAATTAGTTGAAATAAATTAACAGACTGAAAATTTAAATATTCATTACTTGAAGCCTTAGTTGTGAATTTGAGTTGCATGTTTTACTCAGACCTTTAAAGGGCTAATGTCTCATAAAGAAACATAAAATTATACTAATTAACCTTTAGGAAAAGGCTGACGATTGCCTTGACACACTAGAATTGCTCTGCCTGAGAATTCTCTCCACTACACAGTAAACGTGAGATGAAGGTGTTTTGCAGGCAGAAGGTGAATGTGAAAGACAGAGGGAAGGTCACGCGTTTACTTACTATTCAAGTCATATTCTGACTGTCTTGCTTCGCTTCTCAAATTAAATTAGGAGGACTGGTGGTAGCATAAAGTGTGAGGATCAAATCCCAGAGTCGGCTGTCAACAAATATACCTGTCAAAGTGCCCTTCACCAAGGATTCAAGGTGGGGGACACTAGACTGGAAAGCTCCCAGAAGTCAATATGAGAGCACATACGTGAACAACAAATACCTCCAGGTAAAAAGAGGTAAGAGAGTGGTGTCTGCGTGAGGACGTGGGGATGCACCAACTTACTCTTTGAGGGTCTCAAAGCCTTGTTCTTTGTACTGCAGCTCCTGCTTCATACAGGCCAGGTCCCGCTTCAGCTTGTTAACCTGAGACACAGAAATGTCAAGAACTATTAGAAATACTTTTTTCCCCAAGATTTTTTGGGGGCATTTGGCCTTAATTGGACAGGATGGGTTTTTTAAAATGAAATGAAAAGAGAGAGGGCAAGGACATAGCCTTTGTACATGGGGCATCAATTGTACCAGGTGAGCTAGTGAAAAATATTTTAAAGAAAAAGGCTCATTACATTTCATATTATTATTACTGCCAACAGTCCATATGAAAATTAATGTGTTAGTATGTCTCTCACTACTTTCTGAGTTCTCTACCACGTCTGTGGCTCTCAGCCTTAAGCCCATTGGATCCTACTGAACGTGGAGAAAAAGACTCACAAATGTAGTTTAATTTTTAAAAAGGATAAATAAGTAAATAAGAACAACTGGGCACTGTAATTTTAAGTATGTGTTACTCAGACAGGAGTCTATCTGGGGACTATTTTCAGCAACGGATTAATCCACATTTGGTGCTCTAGTGAGTATTTGGGGCAGCAGGATGATGAATATGGGACTGAATCAAAAGTGCTTCATACAATACTTGTTAGTATTCATTCATTGTTGGTTTTCGTCTTTTCATGACATTTATATAGACAATAATAACTAGAAGGACTATCTTGCGGCTGTTTGCCTCCACGCACGAGTCAAGTTGCACTTACAGTTAACATCCATGTCTGTGAAAACACGGATGCTTTTTTTTTGCAGAACATTGTGATAATGATGTCACAATGAGCTTGACCTCTAAACTTTGGGATATAAAATATCACTTCATCATTTTATCCGATAACACACTTCTGTGAAATTCTGTCATAATAAGCGTATGAATTCTTGAGTTTTGGCCAAAACATGTTTTGTGAGGTCACATTGACCTTGACCTTCAACCACCAAATTCTAATCAGTTCACGATTGAGTCCAAGTGGACGTTTGTGCCAAATTTGAAACACATCCCTCAAGGGGTTCTTGAGATGTCGCTGAAAACTCCACCACCGGTTGTAGTATTAAAGAAAATACAATGAACAGCCACCAATGTGGAATTGAGTTTATCATAGTCACATGTGGCAAGAATGACTTTATGTGGTCATGTGGCTTCAGACTAGTCAAACTGCTGAACTTGGGGGGACACGACTGGTGTTTAGTGCGAGGGACTCCACAACATCCACAGCCAGGAGGAGTGAATGCATGGAGTGGTAACCTCTTTGAAATGTAATTCTCCTCTGAGTAAACGGGCAGTCCCTTCTATTAAATCCAGAAATATCCTCTCGTTCACTGCTAATATAATTTCGCCACAACATTCGCCTTTTGTTCCTTTCAAGATGAACAACAGGAGCATAAATCTGTAACCCGAGACATGAGTATATTCATTATTCAGTAATTTAAAAATGGGATTGAAAATTTATGACACAGTGTCCTGTTTTGTCCAACCAACAATCTAAAATCTAAAAGTATTCAGGCACAGAGACAGTTGAGAAGCTGGACCCAGAAAATGGCATTTACTTAAAAAATTACTAAAACAATACATTGACTAATCAATATATCAACTCATCATTGTTTTATAAGACATAGTGTTGTTGTTTTTTTTATTTTATATTGATAAATTAACAACAAATATCAGATGAATCAGTGATGACATAGAGGTTAGTTGGAGCCCTGTTAAGAAACATTATGTTTAGTAGATCAGGTATCGACCAGAAGCTGTTGAAACCTACCCGACTTTTGGCTGTGGCTATTTCTGCTTTAAGGATGTCTGGGTCATACTTGCTCGACGAGGACGATCTGGAATTCACTGCAGGAGAAGACATACGAGAAGAGAAAAGAGAGGTATTAAAGAATGGTCCCTTCTCAGCCTTCTCTGACTTGGTTTTCTCACAGCTGTTTTTGTGTTTCACCAGGGAGAGATGACCGAGGAAACCTCTGAGCAAGACAGAGACAGAACTATCAACTAAAGTCACTGAGAGGAAAATGTGTTTCTGTCTGTTAAATTGAAGATATCTCAAGAGAAACGTTAACTTGTTTTTTCTGTCAAGACTTGAAAGAAAAAGTACAGCATTACAAATAAGAAGCTATCAACCTCTCTGATGTCAAGGACTCGTTTACCATCTTCTGACAGAGGAGAAAGCTACACTGATGGCAAACCTATACACGTATAAAGCATTTCTTCTCTCCCATCCTCTTAAAATTTCTCTTTGATTTTATTCATTTTCTCTCTCTTTCTCTGTTCATTTTGCTTTTTAGCTTCTTATTCTTGAAATCAGCATGTACAGAGCCTACAATATGTATTCCTATCATCATGTGTCACAACATCAAATCACAGTAGATTAGACAGAAATTACTTTTGAAATTCACATGACTGATAAATTAATAAATTAAATTATAAATTATTAGATGGTGATATCAAAGCAACACTCAGGGGATTGATATAAAAATCACTGAATATCCCTTGGAGTTCAGAGAAATCGATTATAAGGAAATGGAAGGTTTGGCACAGTTGTCAATCTGCCGAGAGCCAGCCGTCCACAGAAAGTGAGTCACCGTGCAAGACAGATGCCAGTGAGGGAGGCTACCAAAAGACCAGTCACTACTCTGAGACAGTTACAAGCTTGCGTGTCTGAGACAGAAGAGACTGTGCACGCGACACCTGTAGCCCCGCTGCTTCACCAGTCACAGCTCAGTGGGAGACTGGCGAAGAGAAAGCCACTGTAAAAAACAACTTACATAAAAGCTCACTTAGAGTTTGCCAGAAGGCTCATGGGAGAGAGAGCTGGAGGAAGATGTTATGGTCTGATGGGATGATAACTGAACTTATTGGCTAACAAACAAAACACTATGTTTTGCCAAATCCTGCACATTTTCAGAAACACTCCACACTCACAGTGCAACATGATGGTGGCAGCATCATGCTGTGGGGATGCGTCTCTGCTGCAGGCCCTCAAAGGCTTGTTATGGTTGATGGATGAATGAATGCAGCAAAATAGGGGGAAGTCATGGGAGAAAATCTGTAGCAGTCAGCAGCATCACATCTGCCACTTCCAGGGGGGTGAATACATTTTATAGGCACTGTATGTAAAATATTTTCATTGACACAGTGCTTATTTATTGAGTGATTACAGGTGTAATGAGGGAGCCAAATGTGGCATGTCACATTGCGTCTTGCTAGGCATGTGGCCACAATAGGAAAGGTTTTTTTTAATCAAGCAGTGTGCCATGATTTTTTTATGGGGGGAATCCCTCCCTTCTGTTGTGGACAGCATTTTCTTAGCCATGCATAAAGAGCACCTGTTTTGTGTTACATCACTGTCAGATCCAAGTAGCGCTTCCTCCTGTTTCTTCTTCCATTTCCTGACTCTCCTTCCAATTCTCACAACCAAAAATGACCCAACATGTAAAATAAATCAAGCCACACCATGTCCGTGGCTCCTCCTCCCTCAGACCCTCCACGGTACTCACAGCTGGTCTGTGACGTTGACTTGTCCCTCCACGCATCATTGAGCTGCCGGTACTCCTGCTGCGCCAGGCGGAGCCTCTGCTCCTTCACCTGGTAAATCTCCTTCTGGGCGCTGAGCGCGTCGCGGGCCACGGCCAGGTAGTCCCGGAGCATGGACTCCTGCTCTCGCTGCCACTGGGCCCGCGGGTCCTCCAGCTGGGTGCTCTCTGGAGGAAGAGAGTAAGAAGGAAAACAATGAGGTCAAGCTTGTTGGTTTGCACATTTATATTGAAATAGTGATGGTCAGCTTTACTGTGTTGTTTGAGTGTATTAAAGCAACAGATGACGGTGGCCAAATTCCAGTTGTCATTACTCAGTCAACAGGAAATTAGTTATCACATAGTCTCATCACACTACCTGTATTTATTCTGATTAACATTAACAATGAATAACAATTTCAAGATTTGGCATTACCATGCTGATAAAACACTTCCTGATTATAAGAACCGCTGTATCAAAATGAACAATACAAAAACAATTTAATTACAATTACACCAGTGGACTGGCTGACTTTTGCAACTAGTGGACTACAGCCAAATTATTTCTTCATCATTATTTTATAGAGGGTTTTTTTAAGAGATAAAAGTGGACAAGAAACAAGAATGATTGGGGTAAAAATGGAGAAAGAAGAAGTAGAGATGTGCAGAGAGAATAAAAAATAAAAGCAGCACATAAAAGTCAACTCACTGGTGTTGTGGTCGACATAGTACGCTCCGACTGTGGGGTCATACGCCTCCTCCCAACCGACCGGCAGCTCATCCCCGATGCAGTCAGCAAACGTCAGAGGCTTCGTCTGCCTGAAGAAAACAGAATCAGAAAACAGACTGAGAAACAGAATCGTCTCCACTGTGATCAACAAACCTCACAGACCTTGTCAGTCTGAGACCAAAACATGTCTCATTTATAACCACAATATTTAGCTACACATACATTCATGTACTATGTCCACGGTATGTGCCATGTACAATATTTATCAATGAAATGAAATGTGTGTGTGTGTGTCTGTGTGTCTGTTTGCCTGTGAGCGAGAGACAACAGACACCACTTTTCAACCTACATTCATAAAAAGCTACAGAGATAAAATAGGTGTAACAGGTAAAATAAAATAGGTCAAGTATGGATTGCAAAGTGTGTGACACATGCTAATTGATGCACGTGACACCAGCTTTTTACAATTCATACCAGAGTGCTGACAGTTGCCGTTCACACACACAGTTCTCAAACAACAGCCAATCAGTGGCAATTTGGATGATTAAGTCATTATGAAGGAAATAGTAGAAGCTCAATTAAACTAGATCACAGCATCATGAGAAAGAATAAGCATATTCGGCTGCTCTGTGTACCGAATCCTCAAAAACATTACCTCAAACATCAGTAGGACAGCAGACCAACTAAATTATTTATTAATGCACTGACATTTTGGGCAGACACCCCACCTCAGTGTGCAAGCCACATAAATATACCAAACCCTGTGTGAATCTTAATGAGTTTTTTCATTAAAGTGTGATTAATGGATTGTTTTATTGAGATTATACATAATGAAGTGTTGTTTCTTTGATTTTTTTCTGAAATTGTTCCACAGCTGAAACAATTAAATTAGTCAATGAACAGAAAATTAATTGGCAAGAAATTGGCTAATTGAATAATCATATCAGTCATTTTTTTAATTAAGCAAAAATGCCAAAAATGTGGGGATTTGCTGGTTTGTCCTCTGTGATAATAAACTGGATACCTCTGAGTTTTGGACAGCTGGTCGGATAAACAATAATTTGGAGTATGTCAACTTGAGCCTTAGGGAAGCTGTGATGGCATTTTTCGATTGATTTATTGTGAAAATAATTGTTAGTTGCAGCTGTACACTGTTTAAAAGCCGCCTCCAATTTATAATATGCTCTGCAGTAACCCTAACATGATGCTACAGTTATTACAGAGTCAGAGTAAGTATTAAAAATGACCAGCGTAAAACATGGATTCATCCCAGCTCACTGAAAGCAGTTCCAGGAGGCAGTTTGAGGAGGAGGAGGAGGTAGGGTAAGTGTGTGTGAGAGTGAGTGGAGAGGATGGGGGTGGGTAGTCTGGAGTTTCACTGAGTCCTCTATTCACCTCTGAGGGGGGAAAAGGAGAAAGGGTGGGGGGTGGAGGGGGGGTCCCTGTAGCCGGTCACAATAGGAGGAAACCAGCCCGTGGCATTCCACAAGTAGCGCTGACGCATCGCCTGGAGGTTTCTGGGGCAACCCTCGGCCTTACAGCGGCCTTACACTGAGTTCGCTGCAGCCGGGATGGTGAATTCAACCACTTTTACATTTTGCTTTGACATAAGTGAGTCGCAGTGAGCCAGAGATTTTACTTCTACCTGTTGCTGCTTTGTTTATACTGCAACAGCATTTAAAATCAACATGTAATGAAGAGAATGTGTAACACAACTTTGGGAAGTTGTAACTGTGTACAGTTTAACATCCTTTAACTTCCATAATTTTCCATAAAAACTTTGTCGGATTGCCTGAAGTCATATTTTTACATCTACTGGTACTATAATTAATATTAAACAGTATTTTGCATATAACGGATATGATCCAGATCGCATCCTTTGTTCTTGTCATCCCGTACAAGGATAGGACTCAAATATAGAACCACTAATGCTGCATTCACATGGAATCAGGCAAACGGCAGACGGCAAACCGGATGTCATGTTAGTGGACGAGAGAAGGACGGTAAAACTTGGGCAAGGCCGGCAGAGAATACTGTCCACGGCAACGGTAGACAACAACGGCGTCCAAAGTTAAAATATTTTAACTTTTACCGTTCACCGGTCACAGAATACTCAACCAGATGTGACGTAGTTCCAAAACAGAAAAGAAAACATGGCTGAACTCAACAACGAAAAGCTAGTGCTTTTGGTGCAGCAGCACCCAGAATTATACGACCAAACTTTAAAAGCCTACCGTGATGCTTCCAAGAAGGCATACATATGGAACGCGATTAGGACAGAGCTGGGTGGAAAACCAGGTACGTAATATGAAACGTAACGTTATGAATTGCTTTATTAGCTTAGCGAGTTATCTGGGTAAAGTTGGCTCTCTGTAGCCCAAAAACATCGCCATAGCAACAATCACGTGTCTCGAGTCACATGTGTCTCATTTTGCCATTGTGCCAACAACTGAGGGATTCTAGCTTTAGCTAAAGTCAGCTTTCTAGCTTTTTCGTTTTAAATATTGAAACAGTACAGCATAGCATTTCTCCCTAACAAACAATCTTGGCCAAGTGTATAGACACTGGTTTGAAATGTACGTTTACAACATGATAGCCAGTATTTTGTAGTTTACCTAGATCTTTTAAGACAAAATAAAGCTAAACAATCTAAAAATGAGAATCCTGCTAACAGCAGTGATCATGGGCTTTGTGCTGGAAGCATTGTCGCAATGGTTCAAACCCTGAAAATGAATTAAAAAGTAAAAAAGCTATCACCAGAAAATGGCAAAAGACAGAGGCACCAACAACTGAGGACTGGGTGGATGTAATACATGATATATATGTGATAGAGAAGTTGACTTTTTCTTCCAGATTGGAGCTGGATAAATTTCATAGAATTTGGGAAAACTGGTTTGAGATCAGACTTCGTATGAGTGGATATGTAGTTTGTAGAATGCCTTGGTTCATTGCTACGGATGTTTGTAATGTTCTACAACTTGTGCACATGAGTGGGAGGGTGAAAAGGACAGAGATTACATTTATTTGGCAGTTTTATAACTTTATTTTCATTTATTTTAAGTGTTTTTGTTGTCTTTTTTCTTTTGTTTTCTTTTCTTAGGGATGTGTAAGTGTGGATAGATATGGATCTGTAAGAACACAGATGAACAAATAAGCAAGGATATGTTCATGCGGAAGTAAGAGATTTTTTCTCTGGTTTTTTTGTTTTGTTTTTTGTTTTGTTAACAAATGTCAATGAGACAACAAAAGTGTCCGATGCCCCAATAAAAAGAGAATTTAAAAAAAAAAAATGAATTAAAATGAATACGGCTTGGTTGTGGGCATTTAAACTCAAATATGATATCGGCACTGGTCTCAAAAATTTTGCAGCAATGCCTTTCCTCACTGACAACAATCAGTAACCATTAATCATTAACAAACAAGTTATCTTGTAAATGTCATTTAGACAATTGAACTCATCCTCACCACAGCATCTGAAATATCACATGGGATAAACAACCAGACAAACAAATGCAAGGAAACCACATCTCAATAATTTCATGATGAGAGATAACAACCAGCAGAGTAAAAAGCTCTTCTCTTTGGCTTTTCTCCTCTGCTGCCTCTTGTGTTTTGTGACTGCAGATCCAAACAAACAGAGCAGCGGCTCGCTGCTGAAGAGAGAAACTGAACTGGGTCCTTTTTCAGCTGATGAATAATGAAAGGGGCCCAGAGAAGACCCCCTCAGCTTCGCTCTAAATTTAGCTCAGGAAGACAGGGAGGCTTCTGCCAACCGCTGATCCCAGAAAAAAGCCGGCTGGTTGGCTGGCTGGGTATCCACATCCCATTATTTGATTCCTCTCTCCTCTCACCCACTAAATCCTATCCTCTAATCGCCGAGCCGAGGGGAGTCGCTGACCTAAACTCGTCGCTCTCTGTCACTGCTGTCCCTCGGAGCGAAGAACCGTCTGGCAGCGGCCGCCCAGCCTCCATTTCACTGTCAGTCATTCAATAGCCACTTGTAGTGCTTCTCACATGCTTCACTGCTCCAGTGGTCTAACTGCCTGTGATGACTGTGGGAGCCCCCGCATACTGGGAACAGGCAATATGGACCAAAACTAATATTTTATTATTAAATACCTTGATAATAATGCAACAGTTAGCCTGAAACAAGTTTGCCTGGCTTAAGTGTAGTCATGGATATTTTTCTTATTTTTTTCAATTCCAATATTTCCTTGTCTTTTGATACCTCTAGCACAGATCAGGACAATCATCAAACATAATAAGAATTTAAGGTAAATTTGTTTGCTGACCAGGATTCAGGGGTCTTGTGTTTTTCCAGTTGATTCCTAACCTAAAGAGCAGCTCTGTTCACCAGAAAATGTTATATTATCTTCATTATCCATGTATTTTTATACCTCAACACTGACTTCTTGTTGTCCAATGCGACAGCCACTAAAGACAAAGAATATAAGCCAACACACAGCTACCACCAGAATGCACCAATACAGTAAATGTAATCCACATCTTTTTTGACAAGTCAGACAAGAAAAATCAGTCTAACCCTGAAGCCAAACACATCTCACCAACCATCAAATTCCACTTCTAGTTTCCATCTTCCTACCCAGACCCACACATGGAGAAACAAACTACATGGACTGGTAAACAGGCTGCATTTATATAGCACTTTCCTCTGCTCATATGAAGCCAGGATAAATCACACACACGACTCAAAATGCTATTTTAGTGGAGGCTTTACTGTCTTCACAATTTATTGTTTCTTATCTGTGAAATACAGTAAATACAAGCTCCGTTTCCACTGAGGGAAATGGTGTTGGTCCACAGAAACTCACAAGAGGTCTGCGTCACTGCGACACTGAGCGTCAGGGTGGGCGAGTTCAACTTTCTGTCATTTTCACAGGTAACGTAGCCTGTCCCCCCGCTGCAGGAAATAATGGATTAATCCTGGAAAGCTATTGATGTAGCACTTTTCTCCTTATGAAAGTAACACCGTGATTATTCAACCAATGAGAATTTGGTCGGATGAGAGCATAACAACCAAATAATCAACTAGTCGACCAGGAGACTACAGCCCTAAAAGCAACTTACACTGTGCTTCTCAATTACTCAGACAATCACATTCTTTGTCAAGAATGAAACCACTCCAGCTCCTGAGTCACAGCTGCACTCAGACTACTGTCCACACTACATCCAGATCATTTTAAGCAAATGTGTACTTTGTTAAGTGAGAACCAATCTATAAAAATAAATATTCTCGCACTGTCTGCTCACAGTGTTTGGTGTTTACTCTTAGTTTTATTTGCATGACTTATAAGTATCATCATTTCCCATAATGCATGACTCATCTCTTCTACAGCTACTTTGATAAAACCACTGGTGGCATGTACCATGGCTGTCCATGAGTGAGCAATCAGGGATCTAAGAATGGGGTAAAGACCTTTGAGGCCAATTCGAAATTTGGGGTTATATCAAATACATTCAAACATTTTGTCAGTGCCCCTGGTGTGTCTGCACAAGCTTCAACAACTTGTTCCAGAGATGGAAGCAACAGATGGCAACTGTTTTTTTTCTCAGTTTCTCACAGATTGATCTCAACTCCATGTAAATGTTGAATATCAAAATATCTCAGATGGGTTAGTTCGATTGCTTTCACAGCCATTACAGACTGCTTTGAGGCTGGTATCTGTGACATCAGATTGGTACCAGATTGCTCAGATGAACAGCTTTTTGTCACATGGATGACTTGCAGTGTTGCCATTTATCCATGTGGACTGACAGCATGCTGCTCATCGACCAGTCTGAGCTTTACAATGTTGCTCATACCAGGTCTAATGGCAGGTTAGGCAAGTCTTACTGATGGAAAAATTTCACACACACAAAAGCGTGCGCATGGCACTCAAAAGCATATTGTCGTGAGCTGAGGGCTCATCCCGACTACACTCGGGATTGATACAAAAAGAAAAGACCTGCAGTTTTGTTTCACCTGTCGTTTTTCTACCACAAATTAGCCACATTTCGAGGCAATTACAGACTTTAAACTGACGTAATGTGGACCTTTATCCTCCCACTTATGCCAAGAGTGGGTAACTCTGCCTTATATAACTGCTAAACCTACCAATTAATAAGTACGGGCTTCAGTGGAGAGTGTCACATGATGGTCTGCATGTTTTTTAAGAAGCTTATCTGGGACTAAAACTCTGGGAGGAAAACACTGAATTCCTGCGACGTTTTGCCATCAAAGCGGTCAAAAATTAATTTGTATGATATCAATACCATATTGGCCTTTAAAGCCCAATATCAGCAAAAGCCGAGTACACACACCCCCAGGTTTCACATACCAAGGTAAACAGCCAGGCTGGGCCCCGGCGCTCTAATGCAAACTGACAAAGCGTGCGGCAGAGTGCAAACACACAGGGAGGCGGGCTGCATATCTGAACGGTGAGTCAGACGGCGATGCAGAGAAACGTTCATTCAGAGCGCCGTATAAATACCTTAAGTCAAGTTATAAGGCTTCCAACAACATTTCACAGTCGCTCAAAGTCCAACAGTAACAATTACAAACACACACACACACACACACACACATACACAAAACTCCTTCCACCCTCATAGTATAATCCATTTTGCTAAACTGACAAAGCTCCCCAATAAAATAAGAAATCATCATTAAAAAAGACAAATGACAGCAGATATTTGCCTCAGTCTTTCTGCACATTACCCTCATAAAAGTGACGGCGTGTTAACCAGATAACATTCCTTTCACCTGACGACATGCGTTCAGTGCGTCACTGCAAGGGTGGATGGATGATATTGCACTCTGAGGAATTTAAAAGGGCTATATACTCAACTTTGGCTGATTCCTTTTTTTAAAACAACATCCTGATATTTTCTTTTCCTTCTTTTGTCACCCTTTAGGTTTTAGTTTCCCCCTCATTTCAGTCCTCCTGAAGTTTGGCGGAAGCCTTATATGCTGGATAAGTTTTAAGAGCCTGTGCCCACCTTTTAAATGCGACTGCCTTGTTTTCTTTGTGATTGTACTTTAGGAAAGTTTTGTTGAGAATAATTTGAAAAATGGCAAAAAAAAAAACAAAGAAAGGGAGAAGAAATGATGTTAAAATAACATGGATGTAATAGAATATCCCAAATGTTATCAGCGCTACAATCTGGCAGTCCTGTAGACCTGCAGGTACATTAGATATTCAAATAAAAAACATCAGATATCTGTGATTCTTCCTCTGGAGGGCCCCAGGCAGGATGAGTTTAAAAACACACACACAAATATGTCAATGTCAAAATAAGTCTTGCTGTCTTTCTTCATTCCTAAACCCTGGACTATAATGGGAAAGTTTTCACATGGCTGCTGCAATAAATTCAAAACTGACTGGTCCCTTGAATTTCTTTCATATTTCTGTGTCCTCAGCTTCTGGTTTTCTCAGAGAACTTCTCTCACCTCTCATCAAGGATCATCTAGTGCTCTGAGCCTCCTTGTAACCCATGTGATGTAGGAATCAAATCTTATTTCACTTACTGCACTTACGCAACATCTCTGTGGGTAATCACATTATGTAAAATGTAAATGTTTCTGTTGCTGAACAGGTAGAAACGATTTTACTGACATTATAATCAAAGCAAACAGCAGATACTGATAATGCCAAAAGTGAGGTAAAACAAGCGTGAAACTGAACACTACTGAACCGCAAAGGGAAAAATTCACTGGAAAACAAGTGACATACTTACATTTCTACTGTGTAGTGAGGTGGATTTTTCTTTGGTGTTTCTTTGGTATTTAACCGGTCAAACATGTTGGCTAACCCAAGGTTTTCTAGTAAGTACAACTACGTTTGATAGTGGAAATATTTCAGCAATCTTAACCATCTTTGCTTCCTCTTCCCTGAACAAGCAGTGAAGTGTGGCTTTTGTTATATCACAGCCCAGAATAGAAATGTTTGTATCTGTGACTGAGTGACAGGTCACAAAAACAGATGAGGTGGCAGCTCACAGCTGGATGTACTGTCCTGGGTGCAAATTGGCACCACAACCAATGATAACTTACATTTTTGGAACAACTGTTTATTTTTCTGATGAACTGTTGTGAATGTACAGGCTATACAATTCTAGAAGGACTGATTATGATACTGATTAGTGGTACATTTAATTTCAAAACAAAAAAAGAAAGAGTGGGAAATGGGTGTTTAAAATAACGGGGGCAATGCTAGTAAAAAGATTTAAATTTACTGACTTGTGATGAAGTCTGTGCATCTGCAGAGTAGATATTATTTTGCACACAAAAACATAAACACTGTGAAAATGTTCTGTTATAGTGGTGAGAAGCACCACCGATGTCCGCTGTCTGCTACACATTTGAGCGGTGCATATATACTGTGTCAGCTTGGGAAAACACTTCAGCTCTGTAGTAATGCTGCTGTTGTGAGCTGCCACAGATGAATAAGTTATAAGACAGTTGGTTATGTATTAAAGAGAACTACTCTGCAGCGGTGTGCGAGCAAGCCTCTGCTCAGATCCTAGTTAACAGTTTGCAGGGCTGCACTTTGACCCCGTGCACCTTGGCAAGCAGTGAAAGGGATTTCAGATGAATCAGGCCTTTGGCTGACGAGTCTGCGCGCTGCTCGGTCCTTCACGTCGTGTGTTTCAGGAATGTGTGAGTGAGTGTGTGTTTTAAAGGACTTTGTTTGGGAAGGTTTCTACTCTTTCTCACTGCCTCCAAGTGTTGAAGTGTAAAGCAACCAGAGGAATTTCACGAAAAGGAGAAAGTCGTTTTTCCACCTGCAACTACAGTGACGAGTGTCTTTTCTCACTTGGTGTCAAAATGAATTGATGCCGACCGCCAATAAATAATTGGGCACAACAAAATGTTAGAACCAAACCTACTTCCATCTATTATTCATTTCACTTGTTGTTGTCCTGACACATATTCACACTTCAATTCCACGACAGTCTTCTGTGTGTCACTACTGATGGTTTGTGGCACAATGACTGGGGACAGACATGGCCCGAAGTAAAAACCAAACACAAAGTAGCAGCCATCCAAAATCACAAGACCCTGAAGTGGGTGTTACACTGGCAGAAAGGACAGGTGAGTGACATCCGAACATTATATCAGTGGCTTGCAGAATATGGGCCTTTCCCAAACCACTCCCTACCCCCTCTCCCTACCCACTTACATCATGTTTCCACGTTCACACAGAGGGTCTGTGTCCAACATGGAAGCACGCGGACACACGCCTCATAAGTTTCAAGCGGCACAGTGCAGCAGTGAGAGCTCCCCAGTTAAGTTTAACATGGACAATTACCAACTTTCTCCTTCTCTCTTTTGATGTGTGTGCGTGAAGGACTAAGGTGAGAAGCCGCCCATGTTTCGCTTCCTCACATCGCTCAAGCCGTGAGTTGCACAGGTGGGTGTGTGTGCGCTGATGATGTTGCACAATGTCAATCATGTGGCTCACCGGGAATTTGACCGGTGTTTTAAATCGGCATATTTTAGACTGACAGGCCGGTTGCAGGTCATGGCTGATCACATGAAAACCAGCCCGATTCCGAGCACTGCCGATAAATCGGTGCAAGTCTTATTTTATACGCACTTATATATCTATCGAGAACAATTTGGGGTTCAGTATCCTTTCCAAGGATATTTAGACTTACTAACCATGTGCAATGCTGAGTCCAACATGGAAGACGCTCCATACAGATCAAGTTCAGTGCTACTACCGAACTGCCGATCTTCCTATCAGTGGATAACCTGCTCTACCTCTGAGCAACAGTCACCCTTTATAAATCGAGTTATTTCTTTTAATGACAAAAGGATAATCTACAAAAATTCAGGAAAACAACAGCCATATTTTTTTCTCCATGATTACAAAAAGTTACAACAGCCTTTTACAACGCCAAGAGGGAAGTTTGTCCCAAAGCTTGCCGTTGTATTTAAACCCTGTACCTTAATAAAGGTTGCTTCATTCAGCTGTGACTACAAACAGAGTTACACTCTGTGACAGAGTGGGAGTGGGTAGGGTCTGGTTTGGCAAAGGCCCTTTAAGTGGGCTATATGGATCCTGAACATTACTCAGCATTATCTTCAAAAGCCTAATGCAGCAGCCAAAGATTTTAGGCATATGACCAGAAAATGTATCAAGCTGATACTCAAATATCCCTTAAACAACAAAAGTCAGGTGCCTCACATGAACAATGAAACAGGTTTCCAAATGTTTGGTGGTTTCAGCTACAGATTAATCAAAATCATTATTGACAGATTAACCTGTAGACAAATATCTTCTAAATCCCAGCGCACACAGTGACAAGATTGATCTAAGACAGTCGTGCACATAGTAGCAGGGTGTGACAAATAATAAACATAGTAAAAATCAAACTTTGGTATCACGACATCTGTGCTGTTTTTATATATTTAAGTATGCAACAACAAAAAAGATTAAACCAGTAAAATGGCAAAATTGTTGTTTCAACCCTGCAAATTTATAGTACTGCCAATGAATATGTCAGATCACTTTTATAGGACATGAAAATTGTTAATTTTGTCGACTGCTCTGTGAAGACTTACATGACAACACAACTATGGCCTGTTGTTTGAGGATAACAGCTATGACTCTTGCATTCCCATCTACTGACTGTTTGCTTGTAGTTCTGCTGACTGAGGAACTGAAACATGTTGTACAGTTGATTCATTGCCCTCTGGATAACAGCATCAACTACATACATAAAACGTGTGAAATACAGGGACAAAGTCAACCTAATGCAATAAGTAAAGACTTCATGTGTTCTCTCACACCAAACGGCCACACAGAAAAGAAAAAACAACCCCTAAGCCTCCCGAATTCCAGACATAAGCCATTAAAGGGATTTGGTGTCAAAGTCCGAGGGGTCTTAAGTAACTGGTAAAGATGAAAAACGAGTCCCCCTTAAAAAAATCTGCCCTCCCCTCTACGCTGCGTTTTCGTACAAGCAGGACTCTGTCATGTAGTGCTGCATGCTTAGTACTCTAAGCCTATTACACTGATGGATTTCTATATGAGGGGGGGGGGGTAACTCACACCTCAAGACCTGATTTGTAATTACAGGAATGTAAATGAAGCAGGATGCACCCTGGGAGAAATACAGAGAAGGGGGAAATAACTCTGTTAATTTGGTACCTGAATTGAGAAAATGGACAAATCAGTTTTTCTGGTTTGAGACCAACATGCATTTGAGCACTTTGACAAACCAAATGAAGTATGCTGTATTTTTAAATATCTTAAACATGTTATCTTTACCTCAAGTCCACCATCATATATCTATTTTCTGCCAATGAAAAACATAAATTTTGATGACTTGAGCATGAAATAAATATCTAATAGGTGTTTTCTAAACTGTGCACTCAATGTAAAAACTATTATAATCACCGTCTTACTAACTGATACACTGTTTTTTTTTTTTTACACGATGCTGTGTCCAACCAATTATCCCAGGACTTTTTTATAAAGTATTAAAAGGACGACAGGGATTTTGCCTAAGCTCCTCAAGCAGGTTGTGATTAAGCTGAAGAGCCCAGACAGCAAAATTAAAAAATACCCTTAAAAAGCCTTGCAGATCAAAATATTGTAATGTGATTGAGAGCGCCAGACAAGCTACTAATCAGACTTTGTGGTAAAACTGTTATTTTCACCTCCAAACTGTCTGAAATTAGAATGTGTAGAAAACGACCAAAAAATTGAAATCGTACAAAAATAAAGCTGTAAATGATGGTTTTGCATTTTTAGACACAGTGAGTGCGTTGATATGGACAGTATTTATTCCCTTTTCATTCGGAATGAAAGTTCATTCCTATTAAAAGTGATCTTGTAAACACTATCTATCTATCTATCTATCTATCTGTCTCCATTCTTCGATCTTCTACCTCCCTTCTCCTCCTCAACAGACGAAGCATTAGCAGAACGAGGTTGTTGTCGTACTGCTGCTTCAAGAATATAAGCAAAACAAGCCCGAAAAAGACACTAAGAACGGTGTCGACAAGCATCTTGTTATCCGGAATGATACTAGTGTTTTCTTCCGGTAAACGTAAACATGTAACATCCGCCCTGCCCCCTATCCAATCAGAAACCTTCCCTGCCCCAAACCTTGTGCAGACCCGACTAAAGGCAATTAAAAGGCGATTAAACTAATCTCCCGTGTAAACCCTCATTCAGAATGAATATTTCCCATGTAAACTACCTGGAAAATTAATTCCGAATGATTTCATTCAGATTTATTTAATTCCGAATGAGAAGCCATCATGTAACCGCACCCATTGTGCAGACTTCCCATTTTACTGCGTTGTTCCAGGCAGCCATTGACTTTAATCCGTTTTACTATAGCTTTCAATCTGTCAGGCAGCTATTGGCTTCCATTTCTTGTTACTGTGGTGTTCAACCTCTCTTTACTATGAGTTTCGGCTTACCGGGGAACCTTAGCTGACATCTGTTTCGCTATAGCAAGAAAAACAACTTGCAAAGCCTTGAAACTTGTTTGAGATGCTGTAAGTAATCCACCTCAGTGAACATCATGTTCCCTTGGTGTTGACTACATAGCTCAGAAATGTTCCCCTGTGAAGCGTCCTTGAACACGCAAGCAGGACTCGCAGCTGCATTCATGTATGATGGTAATGTAAACTTGCCGAAACAATGACAGCAATGAGATGTTCACCATGACGGATGACTCATTTCAAGTTTTGAGTATCTGTAGGTTCACTCCTTTTTCATGCTGCAGTAAAATGAATGTAAACCCAATGGCTGGCTGGAATGCAGGAAACCAGACACTGATGGCATGCTACTGTATGGTGGTGTAAACATGATTTGTAGTTAACTGGTAGGGACGGGTTATTGGCATGGAGCTCTCATGTGCCAATTTATGCCTCTATAAAGATGTGTTGCTATGAAAACTAATACAAGACATACAACATTAAGTTGGCAGAGAAACACACATCCATCAAGGTGTGAATAATAAATCCAATCATGCAAAGTATGCAATATAACCATACTGAAAATAACCCTTTCGTTCTCAACTGAATGTATTAGCTAGGGTATTTCTGAAGGGTACAAACCTATGGGATTTTTCTCTGACAATTTTAACATGTTCTTTCTCTAACGATTTGAACAGGAGTGAGGAAGTCCTGCCCTCTGTTTATTCCCCGTCTCCCCTTTCAAGGCTAATGAGACATCACTTTATGAACGGAGCCCACTGTGAGACTGAACGCCTTGTTTATCATCTCCAGTATCTTCCAGATGCATTCACTTAAGGACGTCAACCTGGTTCAAGGTTGCATTTCTAATTCAAATAAGAGAAGACTGCGGTTGTGAAAGCAGACATCATTCGTGCAGGAGAGTTTACTGCCTGAGTTCTTATTAAGATTTCCCCTCATTGTCATTCTGCTGTTCCTTACTCTCGCTTAAAGCTGCTTCCAGTCTTGGCTACCGCTGCCACACTCATCCAAATGATACCTACAGCAATACTGTCTCACTCTCTTATTGTCATTTCTCCAGCTGTGTCTCAATTTCTTGTGAGCAAATATGATGCTGGTTCCAGCTTCTTAAATGTGAGGATACGTGATCTTAACTTGAATATCTTTGCTGTTTTGACAGTTAAGACATCTGAATACGTCACCTTGGGGTGTGGGAAATTTTCTCGGCCATTTTTGGAACAATTAGGCCTTAATGAAAAAACAATCTGGTAATGAAAAACATTAGCTGTCCAGTGATCCATGTAAACAACCCACTTGCACATCTGTGTCGATCTTACATGTAATTGCTGGAAGACGTTTGAGTGATTAGCCAGTTGAAAGTACCTGCTGCTTGTCACCACGAGAAACCTCAGTATTTATGTTGTAGTTCTGATTTTACATTAATAACCCATTCAAAAATAAGCTCCTATGCACTGTCAACACTTACAATTAATTTACGACACATTTTGCTAGACGATGGTCACTGTACCAAAACTTTCCTGCCACAAGTCTTGAAATTAAGGCTAAAATATTAAGTAATTACTTGCGTCTTCGAATTCTTGTCTTGTTCTACCAACAGTGCAGTACCCCATGGGACTTAATACACTGTGTTAAGCAACAAATGCTTTCATTTGAGAAGTTGGAACCATCAAATGTTTGGCATTTTTGCTTGAAAACGGACCTAAAGTATTAACTGAGTATTAAAAAAGGTTGTTGACTCATATTCTGTCAATCAACTTATCGTCGCAGCTCGACTTGGCAGCGTGCGGGAGCTTATGTGCGCTCTTTTCTCCACCATCACTTGCCTAACACACGCACACCTATCTGTATACAGGTGTGGAGAGATAACGTTTGCTTGAAAGACTATGAAAAATCACAATAATCCTCCTTAGAATAACTATTACACGTACAATAGGCATAACCTGGAGATAAGCATGTGATGCAGATAAAGACCTTCACTGAAGATAAGACTTTACTGATCCCGAGGAGGGTGTTACAGCAGCACAAAGACAGTTTAATGAAATAAATCAGATAAATAAGAGATATGGCATTTAAAAAATATATATAACATAGGCTACATTACAATATCTTAGACTACGTGCAAATATTTTGGTGACACTGTCTACAGCTTAATGTGTATCAGAGACAGCTTGACACAGGGATGTGACAGGTCATCAGGTTCAGTGACACTCACACCAGTTTCAGAGATGCACAAGCTAAACATGCATCTCTGGCAGTCTGATTCAGATCTTCATCCCACAGTGGTCTCGGGATAGATTGTGTTGAGTGTGGTGCAGGGATAAACCTGTGATTTATTTGTATTTTGAGGTATTTCGCAGAGAAAGGTGCAATAAATGCCTTACAGAAATCATGTCCTGCTTCCTTTGGGTCTCCTGGACATTAAGCAGCATTTATTTCCTCCGTGTTCTCCTGTTCTCCTGTTCTCTCTGCTAATTGGAATTTATGGGCCTGCTGCTAATTGCAATGAAGGACTGCGCACATGTGTAACAGTTCCCTGAGCAGGAGAAACAATCTATCTCTTTTTGGCAGGTTACGGTAATTTAAATTTATTGTGCAGAAATGCAAACTATCTTAAAACTATTTCACAAAACATTTTAATGAGGATATGGGGTGTGGGGTGGATGGAGTTTCAGGCCTAAACAGCACACACATTTGCACTTTGTTGACATTATGACTGGTATTAATAAAAGCAATAAATATATGTGCTATGATGATTAACAGAAGACCAACATGTATGCATCTTTTATCACTGATTTGCTGATTTATAATATGCACGATGCACTGTAATCTGACATGAATATTTATTTTATTTGCAGAGGCAACACACATAGTTAATGCTTATGAATCTCTTGTAGTCTTGTAGTGATATGAAAGTGATATTTATTTTATTTTAACTGATGACTATTTCATGTTGATCATCTGCAGAAGGTCAAAGGTCATCCATCCAATTCATTAGTAATAGTCTCTATCACACACACACACACACACACACACACACACACACTCCTACCTGTCTCTGGGGTCGATCCAGCTGGTGCACTGGTTAATGTGGTCAATGTAATAGACTTTGCCATCAAAGTCTCTGGCTTCCTCCCAACCCTCAGGTAGTGGCAACTCCTTCCTTGGCATGTCAGGCGAGTCTCCATGTAATTATCTCCTCTCTACTCAAAATCATAACGAAGGGAAACCATCGCTTTTCTCTGTCATCATCATCATCATCATCATCACCACTATCATCATCGACAGTATCAGCGGTTATTCCCAAAATTCCCGGTCTGGTGCGGTTTGGATTAGGCCATAATAATAATCCATAATAATCCACAGATTAACAAGGAATCAAACCCCCAGAGTGGAGACTGTTGAGACACTCAGAGGGTGAAACAGCTCCTGCAGGCTGCACTTGTGCACCAACTCATTCCTGTGCGAGTGTCAAGTCATCCGTAATATAAACACAACGGTCATGAAACAAAACCGCGTTGCTATACGACGTGTTTTTCCACTCGTGAGCGCATGTTTCTGCAACTTTCACAGAAACTTTACGCAGGCCTGGTTAACAACTTCTGAAGTAAACTAACTACGATTATCCACGGTCCACAAAACACGGACGCTGCCGCTGCTGCAAGTGTTTCAAGGTAAACAGAAAGGCAGCCTCACGTCCAAGTCCACGAAGCTCCGGATAAAGATGGGCAATGAGGGCAGTGGTGTGTCCACAGCAGCTGTGTGTTACAGAGGGAACCGTCCAAGTGCCTGTTTTATCCTCTAAAATCCCCAAACTGGACTCGTTGCGTCTTGCTGCCGACAGGCCACCATGTTTAGCAGCAGTAACCGATGCTAGCCGCCAGCCGCGGGGTGACGAGCGCTGTGAACACCGCTGAGAGGAAAAAGTAACGACTGAATCCACGGCCGTTAAAAGCCGGTATATCCGTGAACAACTTGAATGTTACTCTCTTGTATTAACCGTTAAAAACCGGACGGGAGGGAAGCGGCGGCGGCGGCGGTAAAGTCTTTCCTCAGTCCCGATGACTTCGGCCGGTCGACCGCTGTCAACGTGCAAACAGCTACTGTGGCTTCCGGTTTTCATTTCAAAATAAAAGCTCGTTGACCAATTCAGCCCATCAGAAAAATATCACTTCCGGTCACATTTTTCAAACTCAAAATAAATGTAAACACAACGTCACCTGAATGAGCTGTTTGCATCACTGGTTTTGTTTAATACACCTATCAAAAGTTAAATGTATTGCAAAGTAAGGGACTGTCCTTTACTTGTCAAAGGAAGGGTAGCTTACTTTTTTATCCTTCCCTAAGCTGCAAATATTTTTCCTGAAGTCTCCCCGAGTGGCCATTATATTAAATGCTTTTTAATCTAATCTTTCCTTCCTCGTTCTTGTTTTTGTTTGTAGTGCCTGGATTCTTTTTCTGTTTGCAGTATTTTGGACTTCCCTCCCTTTTTTCCAAGAGCACCCGACACATTTTTTGGATCTACACTCTGCAACACAGAGCAACCAGTTATGTGTTTTTCTGTCTCCCTGAGTGACTTGGGGGGAAATGCATGACCCTAACTCCACCATATTAACCACCTTTTTTTTAAGTATAAAAAAGAAAGCATCATCTTTGAACAGGAAGAAAAAAAAAGTCCTCATTTGGGGACGATGGGTTTATTTTTAATAGTTGCAAGCGTGTAATAAATTATTGTTTATTGGGTGGAACATATTTAGAGGTCTTGTGATTTGTCGTTTTGTAACTGTATTAAATTTTCCCTGCTTTGTACTTTGTGTCTGGAGGAACAGTCTGTCACATATATTGAAAGTCCCAGTGTCCTCAAACCAGTACTTCCTAATTAACAGCCTTTTACCTCGTTACTGTTACTAAAATTGATCAAATTTATGTGCCATATCAAGCTACAGACATAAAATTAGATCAGCTTTTGTACCTTGTCCACTTTTGTGTCGGGATCAGCTGTGGACTGAGAATAAACGTGTCCATCAACAAAGACAGGTCTAAGATAAGCAGCATGAAGTATAAGGTGCAGGAAACCCAAAATGTAATATGCTCGTGTGAGGACGCAGGGTCTCAGGAGGAGAGATTAGTTGTAAATTAGTTGGCAAAATTTTAAATGAGAAAGGTAGAATAAAGTGATTCTGATGAAATATCACTATCTTTAGATCAGATTTGGTTATAGGTTTGTTTGTTTGTTTGTTTGTTTGTTTTGGACAGAAGTGTTTGTCCCACATAATGGGTTCAAGGACCATCAGAATTTTAAAAACCTAACAATAATCTCTGTATTGCAGTTTCCGGCTATGACAAATGGTGTAACTGGTGATTTTCAATTAATTTTTCTTTAAAAATTGGTGTTAAAGGAAATAAAAAACATCTTTATTTCTCCTATAGTGCAAACAGTGACATATTTAAGTTATCATAGTTTTGTCATTATTGTTTTATCGATATATTTTTCATTTATCGTTGTTTAATTGATTTTATTTAATTTGCATTGACTTTCGATTTTCTTGTGGTTGTGGTCATTTTTGATCATTTCACTCCTTTAACTTTTGTTTGATTCACCTGTTTAATATATGTAGCTACATATTTAATTTCATGAGTATGTTTTATCCTTCACAGGCCTCTGTGTTAACAAACTTTCAAGCCTGCAGCGTCCTCTGGTGGTGAATTGGTTGAACTGCTGAATGGATGCTCAGTGCTGAGAAATCTAAACTGACTTCAGGTTCATTTTACAGGCTGTATCTCAGGTACCTCGACTCTGATTACAATTAAACTTGGGGGAATGAATCCTGACAACCGTGTGCCCCGACATACAAGAAATCACACCATTTGTTTCAAAGGTCACATATTAATTTAAGGGCAAAGAAAGAACCTGGTCTTATTTTTATTACAAGAGGAATTATGTAGTTTGCTTCATTATAGCAATTCAAAAACACATTGATTACATAAATGCTAAAGACAAAAAAAACCATACATTAACTAAATACACAACCGATAAAAATAAAAAAGTGTTTTCACTGTGATGAGTTCCTTGGGTACCTTTGTGTCTATATATCCATTCACTGAAGAAAAAAAAATCAATTGATGGTTATTAAAAGGTGTGTGAAAAGTAAAAACACACCTATCAATAGGTGTCACAGATTGTGATCACAAATGTGTCTGTAGCCTATTTTGTCTTTAATTGATCTGAGGGTTGCCTGCAGTAAAGAGTGTATTCCCATGCCAAGTTGATTTATTCAGTTCAGTTCAATTCAATTTATTTATTCATTTTTCTGTGGTGGCAATTTATGATTTTTTAAAACTTCATTTTGTTAATAAATCTATCAAGTCGCAGTATTTCCCGTTGCAGAAGCATCGACTCAAGTGTTCTGAAGTACTTATAATTTACTTGAGTATATAATTATGACATATTTCTACCCCAATAGCTTACATTTCAAATGGAAATATTATACTGTTACTCCACTACATTTATTTCACACAATTATTTATTAAATTAAGATTTTAAATTTTAAAAAATCAACTTAATTTTAACCTCAAACATAAAACATGGTGCAGAGTTATGTAGACTGAACCACCAGTAAATAAAGTAGTAATAATTTGCTCCACCTCTGCCACATATAAAATGCATCTTACACATAAAACATCAGTTACTTTTGATACTTAAAGTACATTTTGCTGATAGTCTGATACTATTGTACTGTTAGTAGAGTTTAATTTTCAATGCAAGACTTTTATTTGAGGCTTGAACTGTTAATGGTGAAGCGAATGGTGAAGGCGTTTCTCACTGTTTTAACAATGTTCACAAACCCATTAATCAATTAATAGAGAAATAATGCAGATTAATACATAATGAAAAGCTACAACAGTAAACTCCTGCTTGTACATTAATACATGGGTAATAATCATGTAATGATACAGGTAATAACAGTATAACCGACACATGGGACAGATTTCTACATTGTGTACTTTAAGTACATTTTACTGATTTTATTTAGCCTGTACTTTTACTTAACATTTTCAGTGCAGGACTTGCAATGGATCATTTTTACTCTGTGGGATTTGTGCTTCTGTTTAAGTATCAGTGTGGTGTGTCAGTGGGAGAATAAAAGGGCTGTTTTAAGAGGAAAGCAGGCCCATGATGACAGAGCAGCTCATCAACACAACTTTTTATAAAGTTTACTGTCAAGAGTTTTTATGGGCTGACTCAGAAATGTCTGTAAAGCCAATTTAAAAAGACCATAAATAAGACTGAGGCTTGACTCTAGATGGAGCACTTCACCTCAGCCTCCTCATGGATGGAGACAGACCCAGTGAGGCCTCTGTGACGGTGGGAGCATCGATCTGATCTGTGATCAATACTGTTGATCCACCAGCTGATCCGCATGTTGGCTGACAGGCTGTCGGCTGCAGCTCATGTGTTTCCGCTCACATGCAAATTCCAGCTGCTGTGCATTTGACTGCACGCGCTCACCTGCAGGCCGGCGGCGGGCGGGTGCTGATGATGCCTTCAAGTGCTGTCGGAAATGTTACAAATTGGCAATTCAGCGCGTGTGAGCCCAGAAGGTGGTGAAGTAAGATTTTTAAAGGAGGGGTCTGTCACATATGCTTACAATTTGTACATGTTTTGTTGCCAACAAACATATTTCTTCAGTTATGGTGCCAAGAAAAAAATGCACCGGACTGTGAATTTTTTGCAAAGGGGTTCATTCCTTAGGCCCCAAAAAAGCTTTCATGCATGACAAGTCAACTTTTAACTGCAAGACTGTATTACCAAACTCCAAATATGCTGTGAATTGCACAACCAGAACATAATCAAAATGAGCTTGAATTTTAATTAGAGTGGTAAATAGACATTTGACTGGTTCAACCCTCAAGGAAAAGACACTTCCCCTCCCTCATTATAGCAGCCATGATGCCCTTGAGCAACTTCCATCTGCTCCAGTGGCCAACAGATCAATGAAGCTCAAATGACACTTTCCTCTGTGTCTGTGGTTGATATATGTGTGAGCCTTCAGAGTAAATCATCCCTGGAAAAACTGAAATTAATCTGGATTTAGAAAAGAAATAAAAACATTTAAAGATCCCCCCAGGTGTGTTTAAAGCTACATAAACTCTACTGAATAACACATCAATATAATAAAGTCAGTGTCTATAGCAAATACTGCTCACTCCAAAATTTCAACCACTGATGTCTCCTACTTCAGTGAAAACTGCACTATCTGTGCACATGTTTCAAGCCTCCACATTAGTAAGCTGCATACTCGACCATGGAGAATGGAAAACCTTTTTAGGAATACAGGGCTGTAAGGAAGTTACAACGGGCCGTGGTGCACACTGTCGTGCATGTCGTGTCTCGTCACATGATCAAATAGACATATCATATATATACATATCAAAGAAAGTAGGAAATAAATCATTTAATGAAATAGTTTTTATGGTTTTTAATAGATTTTATAATTACCTTGTAGACTGCTACTGACAATTTTACAAAAGAAATCAATATATAAAAATAAAACCATGATGCATTTTTGTGGACATATACAGCACATGGAATCATATTCAATTTACTCATATACTTTTTTAAAAAAATAATTCCTCTTTGAACAGGTGTACTTCAAAGTTGGCCGTTTGAATCACTTGCAAGGGCCCACTGTCTCTACAGCCCCACCCACAGGCCCCACTGCAACCTCACTGCCTGCACTGTTTATATTTACACCCCTGCAGCAGTGGCAAAAAATTAAAATCAATAACAAATCATGCAGGGGGGGAAAGCAGCCGCTGCACTGCTCTCCAAAAGATGAAACCACTTTAATCATCTTACTTTTCTGGTCACAATTTCCCCCTTTATTTCATTTGTTAGAGACGATGCAGTTTAACACAATACCATGTACAGGATGAGACTGATGTGTTGCACAGAGAATTTATAGCTATAGCTTTTGTCAGTGATCATGTTCCCCTCCCGACTGGACTACGGCAATGCATTATATCTGGGCGTCCCTAAATCTTCCTTGTCACGCCTGCAGCTTGTCCAGAACGCTGCTGCAAGACTGATAACTGGCACAAGGAAAAGAGACAGTATAACACCTGTGCTGGCGTCCCTGCACTGGTTACCAGTCAATTACAGGATTGAATTCAAGGTTTTATTGTTTGTTTTTAAAGCTGCTAATGGCCTGGCTCCCCAGTATATTTCTGCTCTCCTATGTCCCCTTTTAAATTCCAGAGCACTCAGATCTTCAAACCAGCAGCTTCTGGCTGTGCCTCGATCAAGGCTAAAGGGCAAAGGGGATCGTGCATTCGCTGTGGCTGCACCCAAACTGTGGAACAGTCTGCCTCTCTCCATTAAGGATTCCCCATCTGTGGACATTTTTAAGGCTACACTTAAGACCCACTTTTACTCCAAAGCTTTTGAGCTTATCCCCCATTTTTAGTCTTTTCCACTCTCCAATTTGTTCCTTTACTTTTGGACTTGTGTACATGGGATTGTATTGCTACGTATTTTGATCTCTGCACTTTGTTATTACCTTTATTGTACAGCACTGTGGTTAACCTAGGTTGTTTTTAAACGTGCTTTATAAATAAATTTGATATGATTTGATGATGTCCTTGGTAAAATCAGGCTTTAGGAAAAAGCACAGTACCATCACAGCTGCCCTGAAGGTAGTAAATGACATCTCGATTGCACTTGATAAGAAACAGCACTGTGCGTCACTTTTTACTGATCTGTCTAAAGCTTTCAATACTGTTGATCACAATATTTTAAAGCTTAGACTTCTTCAGTCATGTCTCTCAGAGCAATCAGTTGCATGGTTTTCTTAATGACAGATCTCAGTGCATTAGACACGATGGTCTATGTTCTGAATTTGTATCTGTCTGCAAAGGTGTACCACAGGGTTCTATTTTAGGTCCTCTTTTATTCACCCTGTATATAAACAACCTGGGTCAAAATGTGTCTGATGCTAAGGTTCATTTCTATGCAGATGACACAGTCATTTACTGTTGTGCATCTACTCTTGCCCTGGTCACTGAGCACCTGCAAGATGCTTTTAATGTTATTCAGGATCCCCTACTTCAGCTAAAGCTTGTTCTTAATGCTGAAAAGACAAAAAATTATGATCTTCAGTAACTCAAAGTCTAGACATCCCTGCTGTGGTCACTCTGGATGAAAGGAGCATAGAGACTGTCAGTTCTTACAAATATTTGGGTATTTTAATTGATGACTCCCTCACTGCCACTTTTTTATCTGTGCTCGACTACGGTGATGTTTTGTACATGCTCAGTGTCTTCATAAAATTGATACAGCTTATCATGCTGCCCTGAGATTTATAACTAATTAAGTCCTGACTCATCATTGTGAGTTATATTCTCGGGTGGGATGGCTCACTCTGGCCACCCGCAGGCTTCATCATTGGTATATTGTCATATACGAGGCAATTTTAGGTTTGCTTCCGTCTTACCTATGTGTCCTTACCATGCCAAGGAGTACCGGACAATACTCCCATGACATTTACCTACTTTCAGTCTCAAACGTCTGTACTGAGCTTGGAAAAAAGGCATTTGCTTATTCTGCCCCTACTGCATGGAACAATCTGCAAAATGTCTTACAACTGGACTGTGTAGTTTCTCTAAATGAGTTTAAATCTAAACTTAAGGACTTAGAGGCAGCTTCTTTAACTTGTCAGTGCTCTTAATTCTGTGCAGTGATGAAGTTTTTAAAATTTGTTACTAATTTACTTTTTTTTACTGTGTGTACTCTTATGATGTTGTCCTTGTTATGTCTGTACCTGTGTTTATTTTGTGTTGCTGCCTGTCTTGGCCAGGTCTCCCTTGAAAAAGAGGTTTTTAATCTCAATGGTTAAATAAAGCTGTTTTTTAAAGCTGGTAATGTTATTTTAAACTAAATATCTTAATATGTGCTGAGGCTATTTAAGGCAATAACTAAATAATTGAATCTTTTAACACATAAGTACATACCTGGCGTTTTCATGTAAATATCTTGGACACTATTACTGTCTGTTGCAAGTTGCTTATGAATGTACAGAAAGCTGCATGTCTAGAAGAAATACGTATTTTACAAGCCGCGCCTGAACGCAGCATTTTTTTCGTCTCTTGCGCGTATCGAAACAAAAACAAGCGGAGAGCGCGCGGTCACATGTAGCGCGTCCAGCGGCAGCACAACAACAAGCAGGAGGAGAAGAAGAAGGAAGCGCCAGTCGGTGTCAGCACTGTCGGTGTCCAGGAAGCAGCGGCTCCCCTCCAGCTCCTCCGGCTCCAGCCGCCGCACGGTGCGCTCCACATATGGTTCTCCTCCGGCACATCTCCATCGCCCTGACCGCCGCCGTGGCTGCCCTGGGCTCCGCTCTCTTTATCGCCTTGAACTTCTTCTACAAGAGGCGAATATGGTCACCACAGGCGGAGTACTGCACGATCAAAGAGGTGACACACTGTGTTTCATGTGTTCTGACATGTTTGTGTTATTTTGTTGTTTATTCAACTGTCAAACTTGGACGTGAAGGTGATTTGACAGACGGACTGAATGAAGAAACACTGCAGAATTCCGATGAATGTAACTGAGATGATGATGATGATGATGATGATAGTAATGAAGAATGTAATGATGGCAGTAATATATGATGAGGATGAAGGTGATTTTGATCATGATAATATTTATTTTAAAAATGTGAGAATGATGATGAAGAAGAACAAGAGGAAGATGCTGCTGCTTATGAATTACTGACGTGTGAATGATGTGATGATGATGATGATGATGATGACACTGTCCTTGATTATGAGATGGTAATGATGATGATAACTGGTCATAAAGACGCACACAGTGAGAATAATGATCATAAAGAAGAAGATGATGATGACTGCTAATAAAATGTTGTAGTGGTGAACATGATGATGAAGATGATGATGCCTCCTTAACTTAAAATACTGGAGATGATATTGATGATGAAGATGATTGATTTTGTAGATAACTGTAAAACCGTTAGATAAAAGGAAGATGTGACGATGATGATGATGATGGTGGAGAACATAATGAGGAGGAAGAGGTTGATGGCATGATGAAGATGAAGTTGGTAGTGGAGTGGTAATATTAATGAGAAGATGATGGTGGTGATGAAGGTGGTGACCTGACATGAAAAATGATATCAACGGTGAAGATGAGAATGACAGAGGTGAATGTCAAGATAAAGATGAAGATCATCAAAAGCCGATGTGGTGGTTGCCTTGGTGATGATGAAGATGATGGTGGTGATGTCTTCACTGATGATGATGAGGACGACAAAGTCAAGGAGACAAGGAGACTGATGACGGACATGAAGAATATGAAGATGATGAATGACGCCGATGGCTCTGACGACACTGATGATGAAGATAGTGGTCATGGTGTTGATGACACTGATGATGAAGACGCTCGTGATGCTTCTGATGATGTGACTGACGATGAGGATGGTGATGTGATGAAGAGAAATATGTTAAAATGTAGAGGTGAATGTACAGATAAAGGTGAAGATCATCAAAAGATGATGTGGTAGTTGCCAGAGTGACGATGATGAAGATGATGGAGGTGATGTTTTCATTGATGAGGATGAGTATGAAGATGATGAAGATGTGACAAAGTGATGCAGAAGTGGCGTCAATGACGGCGATGGTACTGATGACACCGATGATGAAGATGGTGGTGATGGTTTAGAGGACGGTGATGTGATGAAGAGAAGAATTTTAACAGTGACAATGACAAGGTGCCAGAGGTGAATGTAAAGATGAAGATCATCAAAAGATGATGTGGTAGTTGCCATAGTGATGATGATGATGATGATGATGATGGGTGTGATGTCTTCATTGACAGTAATGGTGATGATGATGATGATGATGACGATAAGGGCGGTAAATGTGACAAGGAGACTGATGACGGACGAGCTGAATATAGTAAGTGACGTATCCGTGGTGATAACGATGATGGCGATGGTATTGGTGAAGACTGATGATGATGATGATGATGTGATGAAGGTAAAATGGATGGTGATGGTTAAGATGACAGTCTGATGAAGAAAAAGAAAACAAGGCCATTCTGCAGTACCTTTGAGTACTCTGATTACTTTTACTGGTACTTTAAGTATATTTTCATGTTAATACTTTGGTACTTTTACTTGTGACAAAGTATTTCTGCACTGTGGCTCTTATGTAAAAGACCTGAGTACTTATTATAACACTGGTTAAAGGTGACAGTGACAAAAGTGATGCTAAAAGTGTGGCGGGGCCTTAGTGGTGACGATGATGTCATCGTTTATGATGTGGAAACTATAATGGCTTCCTACAGCTTTAAAATGCCCAGACGTGTTTTTCAGCATCACATCATGTTGTGGAGGCCGATAATGACTGTGTGAGTGTCTCCTGCAGACAGAAACAGGCAGAAAGGAAGCAGCCTGGTGACCGAGGGTCTTAATGAATGACTCTTGAATGGAGCGCTACAGCTGCAGCCTCAATCTCTTAATAAAATCTGTTTGCATGTCTCTAATCTTGTTTCCTAGATTCAATCAGCAGCAGCCTGTAATAAGCTTAGGCTGCTTTATGTGGCTCAGTCTGTCTTTAGAGGATAATGTTGTCAGTGTCTGCCAGCAGCTCGCTGCGGGGTGGGGGGGCGTAAATGTTTTCATCCCGGGAGCCAAATTTCACCAAGATGCATTGTAATCACGTCTACGGCTTGGGAAAGCAGGGGAGTTGACTAACAGCGTGTTTTTGACCTTGGGGAGTTTCGGCAGGTGGGAGGGCGGCACATGCTCATTTACACAGCGACAAACAATCTCTGAAAGAGTAGAAACAGATTGAGGCGCTGGATTAAGTGCCCGAGCAGATTCCATGTCTGAGTTCATTTAGGTTTTTGGAGTAATTTTGCTGCAGAGCAGACACATGCGTGGATGTAGATGATTTGGCATCACGTTGTGACCATGAGAATTTAAGCTCATAATCTTTCATCATTTCAAACCCTGTTTTTGATGTTTCTTAGCGAGAGGCATTTAGGGACTGTTCTCTATTTATCAGAGGACGGGGCTGCCCGGCTGTGACTTGGTTGACCTTTTGACCTTCCCCAAAGCTACAAATACTTTTTTTCTTGACCCTCGCTGAGTGACTGAAATGCATGACCCCCCCCCCCCCCCCATTATATATTAGTTATTAGTTTATTTTTTTGAACTTACCCTTTCGTGATTGAAAGTTAAAAGTTAAATTTGAGGATTTTAAATGAGACGTATAATTAAGTGATTTTGATTAAATATATTTTATATATATTGAGCTTAATATAATATTTTAAGCTCAGATTCTGTGACTATTTTTTATTTTTTTCAAATGGAAACATTCATCGCACATAATGTGACTTTCGTAAATTTGAAAATCCAATGATCATTTCTGTTTTGACCATTCTCAGAAACCATCGGCTGTATTCGGCACGTGACTTTCGGCAGACGGCGATACAGCCTCTGGAGGCAGACCCCCGATTTTTTGGCATCCCGGTTTGATTTGGGCAGAGGAGGCGAATTTCCGTTTCTGACTTCCGTTTATATATAATAAGTAAATATGCTGAACCATTGCAATGAATTCAGAGTTTGCAGTGTCGCCAGTTATGTTCCGTCTCGTTAGTTCACCGCACAGACCGTTTATGGTCATGATAAATTGGGAAATTTTGGATTTTTTTTTTAAAAGCAAACATGCCGTCCAAACCCGCAATCAGAAGGGTGAAAATGATTGATAAGATAAATACAAAATACAACAATTTCAATGTGTATGCCCCTCCCCTAAGCCAAAATAAAAAAAACATAAGCCCCTCCAAAGTGCTTAAAAAAATATTTGACATTCCTCGGTCATTTTGCATCACTCTCTCCCCCCTTATAAATAATGAACAGTCCCTTAATGTATTTAGATCAGCATTTAGGGAAAGAGAGCAGACGTGACGCTTCACACAGCAAAAGCCAGATATTTACTCAGCGGCTGTTGCTTTGGCCTTGATGTACAAACTAAATTGATTATGGGCCCAGTTGCATTGGGATCTGGGGGCTGCTTATAGTGTCAGCTGAACTGTTTCCTGGGGAAAGCAGGATTGTTTAAAGGGTTTATTTCACGTTTCAACTCCTCTGTACAGTTTGGAGGAGTTGCAAAAGACAGATTATTAATAAAATGGTTCAAATTGAAGCAGCAAAGGTCGAGATATCCTGACTGTTAGTCCCTGATATTGGTTAAGCTCCAATAGCAGAGCTCCTACACATCCTGTAATACAACCCAGCAGCGCCTGTCGTCAGGCCTTTGCTGCCTGGTTAACGCTCTTAACCTTTGAAACTTCACACTGCCAGTTTTTAATGCAGGTTTTCTGTTGAGAATTTACGCTTCAAATGGATAGAAACTTTGTGACATTGCTATGACTTTGGAAAGTAACCTCACGAGCAACAAACGTCCATGCTCTGTGCACCTACCACCAAATACCACCAACACCGCTGCAGCTCACGTGTCAGCACATCGCATCTCATCACTTTAATCTGTTCACAAACAGAAATGCAAACATGTCAATTAGTGTCTTGTGTCGGAACTATTTCTTGTTAAACAACAGCTGCGTGCAGAGACTTCAGTCTTGTCTTCGCAGTTAGGCTGCTCGGTTTGCTACCATCGTACCTGTGCAGAGACCAAAACGAAAACCTGTGCTCACCAACCACATCTGGCGTTCTGCACCATATAGAGCCAGAGATGCAGCACAGAAGTGTTGGCCAGATGGATACACTGCTGTTGGGCAGGAAATAGATCATTTTGGTGTTTGTGTTTATGCACGGAGTCACGGAGACAGAGTCAGGCTAGCTGTTTCCTCCTGCCTCCTGCTAAGCTACTCACATCTTGAGACATGAGCTTGATATTTATCATCTGAAATGAGTATTTATTGCCGTTTCAATCACTCAGTCAACACTTGATGGTAACTTAAAAAGACTTCTTGTTGCCATGCCACCATTATCACTCCCGCTGCTTAAAAGTCTAAATGAATGCAGCATGTTCAAGCTCATTATCTGCAGAAAATTGAAAAGTATTCAGGGCAATTAACTAATGAAGAGGAAACAGACAAGATAGAGATAATTTTAGAACAAAAAAAAGAAAATATTTAATCACAGAAGAACTCCTGGAACATTCAACATGAGAGACTGGTTATATGTCTGTGAAAGGATCAAAGTTTCCATCACGTCTCTCTCTGCTCTGTACAGCTCGACGCTTTCTATTCAGTGCTGCAGGCGAGCTGGCTTTAGTGCTTCTGTGTGATGAAGCCAATGTGTTACCAAACGTCCGCTGTGCTGGAGTGTCCTTGAGCAAGACGTTAAATCCCTGTCAGATCCAGCAGTGCTGATGTGAAGCTGAGCTGGGCTTTTTTTTTCCTCCTCCCTGTGGAGCAGAGAAACAATAGAGATCAATACGGTATCACTGCCTTTTTATGAGAAATGTCTGAACCGGCAGAACTGAGGTTAAAATCTAAAAGAAAAAGTCTGTGAAGTATCTGAACTGACAAAGGCAGCTGGAGATAAATGGCCAGTGTGCTTGCTTGATTTGAAAAAATGTGAAATCCATTTATTAACCAAAGAAATGTCTGAGGTTTGTAAAACTGATTTGGTCAAAAGCTTTGGAGAAACATCACTTGTATAAGGTGACAGGAAGGACACAAAGCAAGTATACAAGAATTGATCACTTTGCCCAAAGTCCATTCTGATAATACTGCAAAAAAAGGGTGAAAGCAGTGCAAGCTCTGCAGCCTTCACAGCTGCAGAGCTGCTCGGCGCTGTCACGGTTTGAGGTTTGTCTCCCAGCGGACTGCATAAGCTACAAGTACACGGAGGCAAGCTACAGATCTGTCAAAGCAACCATGTTTATCTGACGCTGTGTTTACCCAGCAACACCAGTCAGGGATTACATCCAGAGACACACAAGCATTTAATTCATCACCACTTAAATTCTTCATCTGACTTCACTCTGACACAATTACAGGGTCGTTGTTAAGTAGATTTGTGTGTCAGGGAATCTAATTAGAGCTGATTCTGAGGGTGTGCTTTTGATAACTCCTCCTCAGGCTCCATCATTCATCAACAAAGTGAATAGTGGTATTTTTAACAAGAAAAACTGATGCATCCCAGCTCTGAAAGGTCTGATATGAATTGCTAATTAACCTCCGCCACAGAACCGCAGCCACACATCAGCACACGGTATGAATAACGACTAACCTTGTGTGACTTTTAAAGAGGAGATGACTGACACGTGCAGGATCTCAGAGGGGTTGTAGCGTCTCAGGTGCAAAGGGAGCGTGGAGGTTTCGAATCCGGCTGCTAACCTTTACTGAGTGTCAGCCACTTGTCTTTCTGCGGATACAGTCGGCTCAGAGACGAGTGCTCTTCTCCGCTGCGTGTTCTCTCAGATCTGACCCGGAGCAATGAAGAGCAGGGTTATCACGGGGCTTTGTGATGTCTTTTATTGAAGGATAATATCATGACTTTTACCCTCAGAGGCTTTCGGGTGCTGATTCATATTCCTGAACATTATGAAGTGTCTTTTGCCCACCCAGGGTCAAATTCCCAGCTGCCTACTGCATTCAATTTGATACGTGATGATTATCTGGTCTGCAGAGGTGCCAATCATGAAGTTGTGATAACTGGTGATTGCTGCCAGAATTTGGTTTTATACAATCAGTGCTGCAAATAATTACTATTTTTACTATCAGACGATCTAACAATTATTTTTTATACTTTAATCTAGAGCTTTGCCATCACAGTGTTCCAGAGGCCAAGGACATGTTCTCAAAATGGCCTGTAATTTTCCATACTTGTGGTCACGTGGTGGATTTCATAAGTTGCAGTGTAGATGTAGTTTGTTATTTTAACTAAACTGGAGGACATGAAGACACATTATGGAAGCCATCTGTTGATTTCACACAACTTGTACTGCATGTGCCAAACCACTGTTTTCAAATTCAGCTGTGGTTTGATATGCCTAATGTGCACCATATCATTTACACTGTTAATGTTATGTGTAAACCTAAGGCAACCCAGCCACTCTTCCGTACCCTCTTTCTCCTTAGCTGAGCAAATAACCACATTCAGTGTTGCATAAATTATGCATGTTTAATTTTTGCCTCCAGTCTCCATTTCTGTACCGTGACCATCTCTGTGCTCTGCCCGCAGGAGGAGGAGGAACGTGGGAAGCGTCAAGTCCTCGTCCTCGGTCTGGATGGGGCCGGGAAGAGCAGCATGTTGCAGGGTTTGACCCCAGGGGAGGCGGCGGCTAAGAGAGGCCGCTGCCGGCCCACCCGCGGCTTCAACTTCATGAGCCTCAACGCCCCCGCCTGTCAGCTCGACTTCCTGGAGAGTAAGACTCCTTTTATCCCTCGAAATCAAGCACTGCAGGCTCTGTGTGGAGTCTTGAAGGCATTTATGTTTTATAAAATAGCATGAAGGAGAGAAGTGAAAAAGTGCTTTTACTGCTCTGTTCAGTACAGTTGGCCATTTGTTTCATTTAACTCGCACTGTATCACACAACTCCACAGAGATGCAGTTTGAAGTGCGGGTGGTGGGGGCTGAGAGTCTGAGTCAGCGACTGAAAATGGCCTCGAAATGTGTCTGTTTTGTTATCAGCTATGATATGAACATGCTCACAATCAGAATATATAGCAGTTAGCTTGCTAATGTTATCTTTATAACCTACCTGCAGTTAAGATAACATGCTAACATTTAGACTTTATTCAGCACGAAACATTTCTGGGTGTTCTGATGTGTGTCAGAGGCTGTCGGTGTGTGGCCACTATTTTTAAAGGTATTCGGTCATCAACTAATTCTGGCATTACTTTAGTCACTGTGTTTTAGCTCAGATTTTGGTCTCCACCAACTCCTGAGGTAAATATCAGTCACTTTAGCTGCTAAATGCTCCTATATGTTCACCAGCTAGTCACTGTATCTGTCTGCTGTTTGGTTGGTTGTGTACAGTGAGTTTTCAGAGCCTTCTCTCTTAAAACCACACAGTGGCAGTGGTGAGAGTGAACCACATTGTGTGCCAGACAGCTTAACAATGACTTAAAATGCACTATAAAGCTTATAAAGTCTAAGTTCATCAGTTCATTGAGTTCATCACTATGAGCGATGCCTTTCAAATTGTCATGTCATAAGCCTCTTTTACACTGCCAGATTTTCAGCGAATGTTGGGCCGGCAAGCTGCGAGCGTTCTCACAAATTATCTGGCTCATATACTGCTGTCAGAGCATAGCGACAGTTTCAGCAAATAGGACAAAAAGTTATTTCTTGTAAAGGTTACCTTCTGTGTATTAAACAAAATATGGATTATAACAGCTTTAAAAGTTTGGAAGTAACTTAGTAACTTGGAGCGAACATGAAGGGAGATTCAGCTCACGGCAGCTCGGCTGATACAGATTTCAGCTCTTCCTCCCATCTCCTCCATGAAAGCTGGCTGCATCCATCACTGGGAACACGGAGGCTATCTCTGACGCTTGCTATATTGTCCTCATTTGTTCAGTGACTGGGGCTTCTGCTTGGCATCAAAGTATTATGGAAGTTAACACTCAAACCTGTTACGGAAATCCTTAGAAGCTGCAACCGTGACCTTGTGTCACAGACTTTGCTGTGTTTTAATAAACCTGGGGGAGATCAAATTATGCGCATCCAAGAAGCAGCGGTAGGTGAGTCCAGTTAGACTGTATTTACATACAAACTCATGAATCCTGCCAATTAGCATTCTACTGAAAGCCACTGCGCTGCACTAAAAATAACATAAATCACTTCGCTCTTCATTCAGACCGTCTGAGTGTGAGACGCTCAGCTGCAGTCGGCCTCAGAATGAGGTTCTGTGGATGTATTCGGAGGAAAGTGTCACGCTCGCAGCTGATTTATTCATGATCTGAACACAGAGATCGGTGGGCGCCAAGAATCCCTTTCTCATCTCTGAAAGTAAGAGGAACACATGTCACCGCCCACTCACTCTGAGTACTTCAGTGGCCCAGTGCAGTTAATGTCGGAGTCTTTGTCTGGCTGACATTGACGCAGAGGCATGTTGACAGCTAGTGCACACTAACACACATCAGGAGCAGTACAGTGCGCAGGGACCGACAAGTTCTCCTTATGAAGTGCTCTGGAGAAATCCAGCTAACAGCCTTTAAACTCTAAATGAAAAGATGCAGATCAGATCAGTTAGAGAAGTACTTTAAAGCATGGAGCAGCTGACGTGTGGGTTTGTGCTAACGGGAAGTGAAAAACAGCATCGGGAAGAAGTTCCTTATATTTTATACAAACTGTGCATTTAGTCAGGGCCCACATTCTCAGCTTTCCTCTTGAATACACAGTCTAGTAGTTTGCTGTTAACATGATTTGAGGAACTCTCTCAACTCAAGCTCACGAACTAACATTAAGGATGCCAGGAAAGGAATGCTTCACCCCTTTTGTTTTTTCATGCCCCTGTTGAACGAAGAATCCAATGATGGAGAAAATTTCTGATGAACTGAAGTTACAGGGGTCCATGTTTAACAACAGCAAAACTGTATTATAACACCTGTTTACAAACTCTCGTGCAGTATAATCCAAGTCTCATTTATTGAGTCGTATGCTCAGTAATTCCCAAACAGACAGACTTTTATGACAGGAAACTGAAAGAAAGTTAAACTTAATGTGTGCTCTCTACAAAACCAGACTCCATTGATGAAAACATTAATTTTACCTCACTTAGAGCTGCTGGTCTACCACCGCCTCGCTGGATAGTTTGTGTTCTTGTGCGACTTTGGTGAATCCAGACTAAGACTTTAAAACACCAAAGTCACACAATAACACAACAACCTGTCATTTGAGGCAGTGGTCGACCAGCAACTCCCGTGTTAAACAAGTTGTGTGAGTTTGTAAACTGATGTATTCAGTAACCTATGACAGGATGTCGAGGCGCAGCCGGGGAAAGAAGGGGTCCAGTTTGGGGACCTCAGAATTGCATCCCTGCTTTTTGCAGATGATGTGGCTCCATCACACCGTGACCTCCAGCATGCACTGGAGCGTTTTGAGTGTGAAGCAGTTGGGATGAGAGTCAGCACCTCCAAGTCTGAGGCCATGGTCCTCTGTCGGAAACCTGTGGTTTGCCCTCACCCGGGTTGGGGGAGAGTTACTGCCTGAACTGAGGGAGTTCAAGTATCTCGGGGTCTTGTTCACGAGTGAGGGTAGAATGGAGTGTGAGATGGATCAGCGGGTCGGTGCGGCTTTCTGCAGTGATGTGGGCAATGCACCGGTGTGTCGTGGTGAAGAGGGAGCTGAGCCAGAAAGCAAAGCTTTTAATTCACTGGTCCATCTACGTCCCAACCCTCACCTATGCTCATGAACTCTGGGTAGTGACCGAAAGAATGAGATTGCGGATACAAGTGGTGGAAATGAGTTTCCTCAGTGGGGTGTCTGGGCTCAGCCTTACAGATGGGGGGAGGAGCTCGGAGTAGAGCCGCTGCTCCTTCGCGTCGAAAGGGGTCAGTTTAGGTGGCTCGGGCATCTGATCAGGATCCTCCTGGGCGCCTCCCGCTGGAGGTGTTGCGGGCACGTCCCACTGGTAGGAGGCCCCGGGGCAGACCCAGAACACAGTGGAGGGATTATATCTCTCGTCTGGCCTGGGAACACCTTGGAGTCCTCCAGGAGGAGCTGGAAAGTGTTGCTGGGGAGAGGGACGTCTCGAGTGCTTTGCTTGGCCTGCTGCCCCCATGACCCGGCCCCGGATACGCAGATGAAAATGGATGGATGGATGGATGACTTCAATTCATCAAGAATTTTCTCCATTTTTTGACTGTGAATTATGAAGAGGTTTTTTCACAAACTCAGTGTAAAACAGGGTGATTGATTGATTGATATACAAATGGTCATTTGCCTGGGGAAGTACCAGTCTATCAATACTACTTTATATGCTGTCAGGTATACAAAATGTTCAGTGTTCGCAGTTTTTTAAAGGAGCAGATCCGTTTCACAGGTGTCAGCTTTTCAGCAACAGCACTACAAACCCGGCTCTTCTCTTGTTCACTTCGCCTGCACACAATCTAAAAAAATGCTGGATTTAAACGCTGGGTTTTCCCCGAGGCAGAAAGCAAACACCTTTGAGATTTGAAGAAGCAGGCTGCTGCCAGATAACAGGTAAAAAACAAAGTGTTTGTATTTCCCCAGTGAGGATTGCGCTGAGATAACGTATGGAGCATTCAGGTTACAGAAACTTAAAATCAATAGGTAGACAGACTTTGACACAACACCAGAATGCATGTCTTGGAATTGAAGACATTTGGGGGTCAAAGTAAATTCTAGTTGAACTTTGGCTGCAAAACTTGGAGTACACTGAACCACAGCCAGTGTGTGGCACTCTGGTTTGTGCAGCTGCTCAGAACGTGCAGCCACAGTGCCCACTGAAAACAATGCGGAGGTAGTTTTGTACTCAGGACCACAACTTAGTACAACATACACACACAGCCACATCATTCACACCCGCATGACTCAGTATCTGTTGTGTGTGTGCATGTGGGTGTTTATCTAATAAGGTGGCCTGTGGAGCAGCAGGACGAGCGTCCCGCTGAGCTCCCTCTGACTATAAAACACAAGCTGAGCGTGCGGTCCACCCTCTGTACTATATCAGGTAAACAGGTATTTATTGCTGCCACATCACATCAGCTAAAGCTACATCACTGCCCAGTTTCCTAGCAACATTCCCCATTAAGTCCAGCACTAATGAATTCTCGCTGAGCTGTGCCGCGCTGAATTCGGAGGCGGTGACGACCTGAAGTTGTACCCGCCGGTATGTGAGCAGTGAATCGTTTGGCCACAGAGCACTGTCGGTCATTATAGCCGCAGGTCACCTCTTCTACACAGCACACAGCAGGATTGTGGGAAGTTAAAGCCTTCACTTATGTTATGAAACTTTCCCCACCACTGACGCCGGTAACTGAATTTTGTTTTTTATCAGACGTGTCCTGTGACTGTGTGGGGTAAAACGCAGTGGGTACTGAAGTGTTGCAGGATGTTTTGATGAGCTTTTTTTTTTTCTGAGTTAGACCTTATGATGCCATTTTATAACAGCACAATCAAGTCAGTCAGAAATCTGTTTTGGTGACTCAGTCAACCATTAGTCCACAGAGCAGGACTGATAATTGTGTAAACAAGTGACACGGTCCTCCAAAACCCACGAGCTCTCAGATCTGACCTCTCTATGTTTTAATCTAGTCACAAAAAATGGAGCAGTATCTCTTTTGTTATGTTTTAAAGGCCCAAATAAAATATGTCCTCAATTATTAGGAGGTGAATCACACACACCTCAATACACATACAAACCCTTTAAAAAAGTAGTGCTGTTGTGTACAGAAATGAAGAGTACAAAGAGGAAAAAACGAGCTGCTGTTATATTTTGCTCAAAGCCTCGTTGACATATGATATCCGCAGGCAACAAGATGGAAAAAAGCGAATCAGACCAATTTCCCCAGCAGGGAAATGTGGATATAAATAATGGCTAAGTGCCGTCTTTGCTTATTTCATCCCTCAGTGAAAACTAGATTAGTGATTTCATTCGGCGCGGTGCACATCTGAAATGAATCTGTGTCCAATTTGGTTAAAGGGGGAGTGCCAGCTTATCTAATTCTGCCCATCGATCTGCCCATTTATTTATTCAACTGTCAAGTCTTCTTTTTTCTAACTGTAACACAGAGGACACTGACAGAAAACATCTGCCACACTGAAATGCCCCTGAGCAAGGCGGTCAGTCAGGGCTGCGTGCCTTTTCTTTGGCGACAGTTTCTTTTATAAGAATCAAAAAAAAAAAAGAACATGAGATCAGATCCTGTTTATCTCTGTTCTGCAAATTTACACTTCAATAACAGATATTTTAGTACACATTAAACTCTTATTTAAGCATGGAAACCACCGCTAAGAACAGCTGCTGAGTCACAATGGACCCTGATTGCTGTTCAGATACACCATAACAGGCTGATAAGACTTGTGATATGATCATCGAAGTCATCCACTTGTTTCCAAACAACATTATTTTGCATAGAAACATGTAACAGCTGTAGAAACCAGATATATGAGCTGCATTGAAATGTACATATCTGTCCACATGGAAAAAACAAAGCCAAAAATGTGAAGATATTTATGGGGACATTTCTGCTTCCCTTCACAAAATGACCAGAGATTTTACCCTACTGGTAACTAACCTACTACAGGACCATGTTGGTGAAACTACAAGCCGAACTCCTCTATGTTTTGGCTTCTTGTCCACACACAAATATATTAGGTCACTGACATGGAGATTTTTGAAAACACCTTCTAAGATAAAGATTTTCAAAGCTCTGGTTACTTGGTATCCATGTGGACATGTAAAGTGTTTGGAAAAGGATGATGTCATGTCCTCAGATAGGGCGCATGGCCATCGTGGCTTTATTGTATGAGCATGCACCTGAAACAACAACAGCAGACACCTGGTTTGTTTGTTTGATTTGGTTATTTAATCACCTTTATTTAATCAGGAAGATTGAAAATCTCATTTAAAAAGAGATGACTACTATACACCTTCGCTCTGTATTGCTGCACCACTTCACATATGAATGGAGGCATGTGCTGCGCTTAGTGTTATTCAGTTCACCTCAGTGTCCGTCGGTTAAAGTCCGCCAGAAACAATCTTTCATGTAACCTTTATTGCTACTTACTGGCCTGGCAATCACTGGGAGACGATTTCTAGTGTGGACTGAAATATTTTGTAAAATGAAGGGGAGGGCAAAAATATCCGTTTTCATAATTATCACAGATGTAATTCAAATGAATGCATATTTTGGAGATGATCAATTTAAGTTATGTTACACAGGCAGTTCTTTGAGGCAGCTTTTAAAGGCTTTCATGTCTCACTTGGACCTGAACACCAGCACCTAAACACATCATGCATTTGAGAGTTGGAAGAGTTTATGAGTCAGAAAAGTCCTCACACGAATGTAACAAAAAAAACAGCATATCAGTTGTACATGTTATTACCATAAATTAATGAACTCCAAGTCGGAAATATACGCTGTATGTGGAGTACTTTAAATTTATTCTAGTTGGGTGGTATTTATATGTGCAGACAGGAAAATGCATTTTGTGATCATCATACCGCCCTGCAATAGTCTGGCAACCTGTCATGAAACACACATTTGTCACAAGTATTTTAAGACTTTTGGCTGAGTTAAACCTCTGTGAGCAGAGCCAAATAAAACTGTTTTTCAGAGCCCGAAAACCTAAAAGAAAATCTATCATTTATGAAACATGAATGTTTTCTGTATCGCAGTCGGTGGCGGCGAGGACCTGCGGCGCTACTGGTCGGACTACCTGAGAAAGACTCACGTTCTGGTGTATGTGGTGGACTCCTCTGACAGAAGCCGCCTCCCATTGGCCAAGGCTGAACTGCACCGCCTGCTGAGGGTGCAGCCCCAGCTGCCCGTGGTCGTCCTGGGAAACAAGCAGGTAAAGTGACTTACCACACGGCTAACCATCCTACAAACCTTGTTGTTGTATTTTAGATTTTTAGATTAACCTTTCCTACCATTCTAGGCAGCCATTGTTTTCCATTAATATCCTAATCAACAAACATACATAACCATTGGTTACATAACCAAATCAAGTTTTCCAAGTTTGGCAGTTGATATTTATACCATATGGAATATATAGAAACCAATGGCAGCCAAGAACAGTGAAAACTATACATCCAAAAATCTAAAATGGTCAGCATTTGTAGCAAAAGTGAACAGTATAGAGAAATGTCTGGTTAAGTTTATAAAACCAACGAAAATACTGGTATGTATGGAAATAACTGGAGCACAATACTGATGAAACCACCAGTAAAAATCTGCAGTCAAAAATGATACAAAAGTCAAAGTACAGATAAACATAATGTCACATGGGGTCAAAAAAATCATGTAGAAGTGCACAAAAAAGGGACAGATGTGTTGGAGCAAACAGGTGCACATTCTGTCTTCATTTATAAAACAGCGATGATTCATCAGACTCGTGAAATAAACATTTCCACATTTCCTCCTGAGCTCATATTTCTTCACCCTGCGCGGTTCCAATTGTGGAATTATACATGACCCTTCGAGGGAAGCAGGAATATTTGTCACATCTACTGTCAGAGCGCCGCAGCTTTCATCCACTCAGTTCTGAGCGCTGCTCGCAATAGTGGCAAAAAAGGACTCTGAGATAAAACTCTTTGCACTCATCATTAAGCTGCAGTCCAGTTGGCTCATGAAGTATATTGTGGTCAAAACATCCAAAGCAAGAGGCCTTTTAAAGCACTACAGGTGTGAAATTAACACCCTCTTTTTCACTACTTTGATCTTCAGAACTAATAAGGAAACTTTGAACATCAAACAGAATACCAAAGAGACCCACATGCCCTTTTAAACCTATCGCCTGTTGATATGAAAAGGCTACAGAAATACAGATTTTCTTTCAGGTTACACTGGTAATCTTTGATGTCATACATCAAACTGTTCCAAGCGATTGCTGTATTTCCCAGCTGATATGTCTCTGATGATTTGCAGGTTAAAATATACACAGGCATCAACTGGGCTAAATTTGGTTAGATAACGAATCACATTAAAACATAGTCATTTAAATAATGTTGAAAAAGGTTATATGTAACCCAAATATGTAACTAGAATTACTGCCCTTGTGAACCAGTCAAGTTGCAGTTACAGTTTACATCCATGTCTGTGAAGTTTCAAGGTGGTCAACCAAGATTTGTTTTGACAATTCAGTATCCGGTCGAAGCCTCCCCTTCTGTTCCTGAGTTATGATGCTGAACAATGGCCAGAAAAGTGAGAACATTATGATGCACAGTGAATTTAACTTTTGGCCTTTGCATATAGAATGTCATCACTTTATCATCATATCTAATCAGACATTTGTGGGAAAATTTGTCGAATAGAATGTGAATTCTTGACTTATGGCCAAAGGTGAGGTTGTGAGGTCACAGTAACCTTGACCTTCGACATTTGTGCCACATTTGAGGAAACTCCCTCAAAGCGTTCTCAAGATATTGTATTCACGAGACTGGGGCGGATGCAAGGTCACAGTGACTTTGACCTTACACACCAAAACCTAATCAGTTTGTTAAGTCCAAGTCCCTTGAGCTGTTTCAGAGATATGGCGTTCACAAGAATGAGACAGACGACGTCACAATGACCTTGACTTTTTTCCCAAAATCGAATCAGTTCCTCCTTGAGTCCACGTGGACATTTGTTCCCAACTTGAAGAACTTTCCACAAGGTGTTCTTGAGATACTGCGTTCATGAGTATGAGACTGACAGACAGAGAGACAGATGGACAACCATGGCTGTCGCCTGTGTGGAGGCAAGAAGAAAAATTCCCTTCTTGACCAAATTTGGGTCTTTAAAAAAAAATGCAATAACCAAGTTAGTGCTCGCTGTTTGGTTTCAACCACTTTTGACAAATCTTGCATTGTTTCCCCTGCAGCTTTGTATTGGCCAACCAGAATTTTCATCATCAAAATGTACCAGCCATGTATCTGTTTGTTATAGCACAGGCAGTTGTTTGTGTAAACAGCTAATCATGTTAAGCTACAAATGAAGGCTGTAGTTTTGCCCAAAATATACTGGGAGTATTGCCCAGTATTGAGTACTGGGAACATGCTTCAGGGTTCTTACACATTTCCATGGACAAAATTTCAGTAATTTTCCATGGCCTTTTAAGAGACCATATTTAATTTTCCATGATCATTCACAATGTGTAATACGAGCATTGCTCCGTTTAAAAAATGCAGTTTAAAAGTATCGGTGTCTACATGGAGGGAGAGACAGAACGAGGGGAGATGGTGGTAAATATGTTGTCGCACATCAGCACTGCTACAGAAAATAAATCTGCCCTTATGTTACATTATTATAACAATTTCATTACACACTTTCAAGGTCTTTTCTAAATCTATGACTTTCACAGGCCTGGAAAACAAGACTGTAAAGTTTCATGACTTTTCTAAGTTTTCCATAAATGTGGGAATCTTGATACTTTTCATACAGCTTAACAGTAGAGAAGTGCATTTTTTGCAGGAGAGGTTTAAGCTTATAATGATCAATCACTGCACACACACACCTGTCATGTGTAGATGGATGCTGAATTCCTATAAGTGAAAAAGGTAGCGGATTGTCTTTAAGCTAACCAAAGTACCTTCAAGCTTTTGTCATTTTTTTTGAGCCTTCAAGAAGAAAAAACAAAAGACTTCTGCCGAAACCTGTGTCACGCTGTGCACATGACGCAGGTGAAATAAAAGGAATATGTCCTCAGTAGGAGGAGCTCTTTTTGACAGTGATACTGGCTCTCACCCACCACACAGCTTTGTTCTCTGCCTCGGCACTCGCTCAGCTTAAACAGTACAAAGGATGTTTCCAGCAGAACCTGTGTGTTGGAAAAGATGTGGCAGTGCAAAGAAACGAGGCGGACATCTATAGACTCCAGCCTGGGTTGAATGGTTTTGTGTAGGAGGGTTGCGTTACATTCACTGTCTTCATATACACACGTTTCATCCTAACTGAGACAGCCAACATTTGAAATATGGCATGTGGTTATTTGTAGTGACACATTGTGAAGTACTATGTTAATGGTTTTTATTCTTTATTGAGAAAACAAGTCAGATTTTTGAAGTGGAATACAATCGCTGGTCTAGTTCACCAAAAACAAGTTTGTTTTGATATTGTAAAGATTTTTTCATTGGGATAAAGTGAAAAGATAAAATCAATGATCACGCTGTTGTTGGAATACAGTATCTAACACTCACCTTGAAAAGCTGTCAAAGTCATAACCTGCTTTTTCACAGAGGACTGTGGGAGGATATAGTGACTAAGTGGGTTAAGGCAGATAACAGAACAGCTAGAACAATCCGGTTAGTTTACAAAATTATATTACCTTACTGTAGCCATGTTTCCATCAGCCTGTTTAGATGCGCATCTAGAAGTAGCGCATCAAAAAATTATGATGGAAACGCCAAAATTCGAATTAAAATCCCCTGATTCGCACAAACTAAAATACACTTGCTTTAGCCGGGTTTTGGTTGATTTGAAAAAAATGTTGATTCACAAAACGGGGGATGGAAACAGTTATGTTGGAATTAAGTCTGACGTAGCGCACCTCTCTCCATGGTGATATCCACACTCCGGGTCGGGAAGGCGGTAATGCATTTACAAGCTGGTTGCCAACCGCCAGAAAACTTGTTTGTTTGTTTGTTTCCGGTTCTGTGGAAAACTTGCACAAGTTCGTAGTTTTCACCAAAGTCTGTACGTTTAATGGAAACACACAGGATTCGTATTTCTTTTAATGCACATTTCCCAATGATTCGAATCACTTTTGGATGGAAACATAGCTTGTAATACAGCCGTTAAAATCACTAAAAGACAACACTTAACATATTACGATATCCAACATCTTATCTCCAACAGCTGGTTTCCAGTGCAAGAATAAATCAATACAAAATATGTTTCCCAACACACAGATAGCGTAAAATAAAAAGTATAATAGCGTATGTGACCTTATGCACCATTTCTCCTCCTCTGTTTCGCTCAAATGAGCAAGGAACAGGCACCTTTGGTGACAGAAGTGATCATAAACAAACATAAACCCCGTATGGTCCGTCATGTTGCTTTGACAGTTTGGCGTGATTTGCCTGGAACGCTATGAAGTCGTGAGTCGTGACTTGAAGTGGTGACTTACGGGCTCAGAAACTTGCCTGGAACGCAGCATTAATGGTTTCCTCCTTGGCTGAGCTGTAAAGTTAACTCGTGAAGTGGTGCTCAGTGAGCTAGCAGTAGATGCACACTTCTCTCTGCATGGTTGGCGGGTGTAGAGAGAAAAAAGTTCCCAACTGCTTACAAAGATTTGTGGAATATTTTGAGTAACCAGGTCATGATTTCTAGAAAAAGACATTACTGTAGAGCTTTCCAATTTTTGGGGCGCTTTCAGCATCACAAGCCAATACCATCTAGCTCCATTATATCGAAGAGAAGGCAGACATCTCTATGGTTGATATCTATAACACTTTGCAGCAAAACAATCTAGACTGATAACTAGCACTACAGGTAGGAGGAAAACTATATATTCTTGATATTAGGGTGAACTGTCTCTCAAATCTGTCGCACTGGAGATGGGCAATATTTAAAACTCTCAACAAAAAGCAAGCCAAGGCAGTTTCATTTATATAGCACATTACAGGGAGACTCAATGTGCTCTACATTTAAGAGCAAACAGCAACAGGTGACGAGATTATAATAAATAGACAAGAACACAGCACAATAACAAATTAGGTCAGTGTGAACAGTTTATGTGTATTCTGTTACTATTAGTCGTTGTCCTTGAAAAAAGAAGACAGCCATTTCTTGTCAAATTTAGTTTAATGGGTTTCCCCTCTTCACAGGATAAGCCCAATGCTGTGAGCGTGTCGGAGCTGCATGAAGCCTTGTCTCTGGGCTCCGTGACTGAGGACAGGAAGCTGTTCCTCTTGGCTGCCCAGCTGGGTTCTGATGGAGCCCTGAGGAACTCCTGCCGGGGCCTGGACACCTTCCAGGACCTCCTTCTCCAGCTCGTCTGATCTCATCCCCCCTCTGAGAGCAGAGGAGGGATGCAAACAAAGGGATGGCTTGAAGCGATCTTCCTCCTCCTCTTCCTCCGCCTTGTTTAAGCTCTGGCTTATTTGAGGCAGAGGAGGAGGAGATGGCGAACGCTGCGGGAACTGATGCAGAGAAATTACTGAAGAAGAGATTGAGACGATGCCAAGACGGAGCGCAGAGCCTTGCGTTACCTCCTCGTTTTCCATCTCACCCCTTTTCAAATCGTGTCAGTTGGTGTTAGAAATACTTAAGCTCATCTCATCAGACAATTTCGTTCCACTCGTCTTACTCACCGGAGAAGAGGAGGTGCAGAGCGAGGAGGACGAGGACAGAAGGTGGGACAGAAGGATGAAGGTTTGTTCATGGAGTCTGTGACTCAGAACCACAAAGATCACCTCCTGCCAATGATTCAGACTCTGGACTCATCTGAATATCAACCTGTTACAGGTTTATTTAAGCACGTAGATTTCACTGTATAGAAACTGAAATATGTCAAGTTTGTAGATGCGTTTACAGATTTCGTTTTCTGAAAACCTTTAGTGCGTGACCAGAGAAGTCGGCAGAGCAGAGCAGGTAATATTCACGGTTGCCAGGTTTGGAGTCTTTGGGGAATATTATTGCACCAGCTCAGTGAATTCATCGACGGGGTGTTTGGAAGATACTCGCCGACTCCTACACTTACTGCTCTTCTCGTTCCTCTACCTTGTGCCTCCTCGTCTCCTTTCTCTTCCGTCCTCCTGCCTGTGACCTGGAAATCAATCTCGGCGCCATCTAGAAGGATATCTTAATTCCTAAAATGCATCTCACTGAGTAGGAAGTATGAGCGAGGATGCACAGGTGTATATTCACCAAAAGTCTTTTAAGCACACGTGATGTAGTAAAGAGGCGTGACACACAGCTGATAATGCAGCTGTGTGTCACGCTTAATATTTAATTAATGTCACTTTAAAATGACATCACTAAAGTACGGATCTCTTATTTTGGTAAATGCACGTTACCTCGACTCCTCTCTCCTCGTGTCTCCTCTTGACTCCTCTGCTCCTGTCTCACGCGGGAGTGACTAAGACACAAGGATTGGAGGAGAGGAAAGGATTGAGGAGAAACACACGGAGAAATGAGTAGGGGGATTAGGCTTCTCAGAGATCTAGGGGAATTTTGTGAGGGAATTTAAAGGGACCCTGGGAAATTTCGAAAGCAGTGTTGTTTTTCTTGTCCAAATTCTCGTGAGGTTGAGAAAGTTTCTTTCCTTTTTGTGACTTTCTTCACAAGAGAGTGTTTTAACTTCATTTGCAAGCAGTTCCTCTTCAGTTTGGTTTTAAGTCCCGACACAAATTACAGCCAACTACCACATATCCCACATATTAGCTAAGTACAGTAAATATGCTGAACATCGAATTTCTTTATCAGATGACACTATGAACAGAACGATGTACAGACAGATACATCAATGTTCATAAGGAAGAAACCTTTCAACAATTGACCTATGGCTAAGCCCCGCCCCCTCCACTCACTCGGACAAAATATCAACAATCAATGGCCGGCGCTATGGCAGGTGTCACAGTACACGGCATTTCGCAGGAGGCAGGATGATTTTTGGAGACGTAACGATCAAGTTTTGGTGCATCAGTGTGCCACAGAAGGTAAGGTTTTTGGCTCAGAATATGAGAAAAGGATAACGGACTTTTTACCATCTTTACCAAAGTGTCTCTCCGTCAGTTTGGTGCTACAGTATTTACACTAGCCATGTTTCCATCAGCCTGTTTAGATGCGCATCTGGACGTATCGCATCAGGAAATTATGATGGAAACACCAAAATTCAAATTAAAATCGCACAAACTAAAATATGGGTTTTGGTTTATTCAAAAAAAAGTTGATTTGCAAAATGGGGGATGGAAACAGTTACGTTCCAATTAAGTCTGACGTAGCGCACCTCTCTCCATGGTGATATCCACACTCCGGGTCGGGAAGGCAGTAATGCATTTACAAGCTGGTTGCCAACCACCAGAAAATGTAGAAGAAGAAGAATGCGAGACTTGTTTTGTTTCCAGTTCTGCGGAAAACTTGCACAAGTTTGTAGCTTTCACCAAAGTCCGTACATTTAATGGAAACACACAGGATTCGTATTTCTTTAAATTTACATTTCCCAATGATTCGAATCACTTTTGGATGGAAACAGCTATTGAATCATTCAGCATAACGTTTGCCAACCTTTGTTATCTCTGCCATTACAGATAAGTTAATGAAGCTAAGCTCCAGAAGTTAACATTAGCTGAACTAGAGCCCTTTGGACCTTTTTTTACTTTCTGTAATGCATTTCAATGGACGTCCAGGCAGAGAATGTTCCAGTGTATGGGAATGGCTATACGCACTGATTGGCTCATCGCGTTTGAGGGCGGGGCTTAGCCATAGGTGAATTCATACCTGAAGCACCTCTAGTACTGTTTTGCTTTGATCACTGACCGTTAGCATGCACTCCAAATCCTGTGCTCCACAGTTAGATCGCCGTGTAGAAGGAGCCTAGACAAGGACTAGTATCAAGCAAAACACATTCTTGAATGTACAAATGCAGATGTGAAGTACAGTATTTAACTCAAATGCTACCTATACAGTTAAACTGGAATTAGCTAGACTCAGACTTTTAATGCTGCATGTGTGCAGCAATGTTTGCTTATGACGCACAATTTTGTAATGAATGTGAAGTTTTATTCCTTTTTGATGTACTGTAACTCTGCGGAAATGTTTTCACAGTGACCAAGAGTTTTGTGGATTGTTGTATGTACACGGTTTTTATAGCCAACGACTCGTCATGCTCGTCATTCTTGTTTTTATGTGTTACGTAAACGGAAACTGTTTGATATGAATTTATGCATGTCTTTATGTTTTGTTAATCTCTTTTAAGATGTCATTAACGTGTCAGCCGCAGATGCCATTGGGCTATTTAGTCTTAAAGGGGAACTCATTTTAGACATCACAGTGTGTTTCCAGGTGTTCACAGTCATATTGCATTGTGGGTAATTTAGGCACCAGGTTTTGACAAGATAGAAGAATGCATGGAATAAAAAAGACGATATCTCTAATTCTCTAGCATCGATTTAATCTTTCTTTTTTGTCTTATACCGGCCATCATGAGTCAATCAAGTCTTTTAATGTGTTTTTCTGCAATGAAATAGCATATCTAAAAATGTGCAGCCACTTACATGGAATTTTTTTAATAATTCACCTTTATTTAATTCTGTAATCTCATTTAGAGCGAGATCTATTTTGCATGGAAGACCGAAACATGTAGACAGAAGGCATGTCAGTAAACATAGTTATACTCCTATGTACACAATATGTGCTCAAACAAGCCCATTTGTCTTACACCATTAAAAGCAACATGGATGGATCCAGAAAATGTTAACAAGCGACCTGATAACAAGCACAGAAGTGGAAACGTTGAGTCTTGCCCTCTCTGCTGACTGAGCATGTCAGTGCAAACACAGATGAAAATCTATAGACCTCAATAAGTGTCCTGACCTTGTTTTTGTAGGGCAAAGTTCCACGACTGGTCTAACAGGAAGCACTGAGACGTCAGTCTGGCACAGTTCCAGTGTTTTCACAGCATGCTGTCAGCGCTGCAGGTGACCGTGACCGCGAGGCAGCGTGACTCAGACAGCATGAAAACTCGCAGCTTGTAAATGAAAGCTCGTCATCTTTTCAAGCCGTTGGACACAATCAGAAATGAAAAAAGTGATTCATAATGTCGTGATGTTAAGTGAAACCCGTTAGTATTTATTATTGCCGTGTTTCGGCTGCTGACATTTAAAAGGTTACGTGCTTCTCTGCGAGGTGAGAAAATAATATCACTCAGTGTGTTGATACAAGGTGTTCATGCCACAATAACAATATTATTCTTACATTATGATGTTTTAAGGGTCATAACTGACACAAGGGTGCCCTGCAGCTTTTATGTACCGTACGTGTTCAGACTGCTGATCTACAAAGCATTTTTCTGATTGAAAGAAGTCCTGCCCACTACAAATACTAGATATCACCACACCAAGTAAGTAAATATGTTGAGACTTTTCTACGGGTGGCAGTGCAGGAAAGCGCAAAGTTGATATAGTGGCCATTTTATGACATTTCCAGTGCCCCAGTGATTACGGCGAGGTTTCTTCTGACATTCCCTCGCAATAAATTTTGTGTTCTCTCACGATACTTTTCAGTTACCTTTCTTCTTCCATTCCCCTCTGAGTGTTTTTCCACTCAGTTGCTCCCAGCACAACGCCCTACTATGTAATCACAGAACTTATGTATATTTGCCAAGCACTAAATGATGCTGCTGTCATGACAGACAATCAAAACAATTATTTAGAATCAAATTTTTAATTCTATGTCACCCAAGTGACAACACGAATCTTGTGCTATGATTAGAGCCAAAAGGAGTCGGACCCCTCTTGTTACCTGCAACCTGTAGACTCTTACAGTATGTTCATTTCTAAACTTTTTATATCTTGAACTGCAAAGTTTGCTACCAACCACTGCCATTTCCACCTTATCCCTTCGGGGAGTTCCATACATTTCGGACTCATCATCTGTTTCATCAATTTTAGCTTTTCTGATTTAGTTCTGACCATGTGTTTTGGGGTAATCCATCCAATAGTTGTTGAGATATTTCAAAATCATCAGCAAACTATTATACAAGTTCTTCCTCCACATTTGCAGATATTGAGGAACACTGTAGCGAATCGAGTTTTAGTACAACACCATATTCAAGAAAACAACCATAGCTGGTGTGAAACGCTGTGCAATCATACCTCACATACCTCCAGTCTACGCCTGTTTTTCAAATACCTGTGCTGATTAAGGTTCCTGCCCTCCCTCCTGAACGTGCTGAGGGCGTGTTTACGATGTTCAAACACGTGACTCTGCAGAAATTTGGAGTTGTTCAGTGGAACAAGGCTGTAAATACTTGACAAGAGCAGACAAAGCAGACGTCAGTGTGTGCAGCAGATAATCTGAAACAACAGAAGATAGTAAAGATAATAAGCTCAAGGTTCGTGACACATGCACTGAGGGAGATTACTGTATGTGTCATCGTGTTACTATGTGACTTGTAGGTTTGTCCAGACTGTTAAAGTGATTAGTCAACTATTGTGTGTTGTCAGACATTTGTAGTCCCTAGAGTGTCAATCCTAATGATTGGTTTGATTGGTTTTAAGCAAAATATCTCAATAACAATTGGATGCATTGCCAAGATATTTGGCGCAAACATTCATGGTTCCCAGTCCTGCTGACTCAGTGATTCAGTGTGTTATTGTAGTGCCACCATGAGGTTGATTTTTTACATTTTGACTGACACTAATGCCGTGCCCGCTCATGCCATGCCCAATTGTTTGGCCTCTTGTATTACTGCTTGCAGCTTTCTTGAGAACCGCTTATCCAAATAACTTTACAGCCGACACTGCTCTCCTTTAGTCCTGAGCAATACACCTGTCATGACATCGTTGCGTCCTCTAGCAGTGATACAGTATACGCGTCATTTACTAACAATTAGACCAGGTTACATGCTTGAAATGTTTGAGTTTGCTTCAGTAAAACAAAAACAAAAACAAAACACCCGCCAAGTGTGGAGTCAATGGATGAAAAGGTTGTCGAGAAAATCAGAAGACAGACATACAAACAGGAAGCTCCTTCTCGTTTAGTTCGATATGTCAACTACTGGATGGGCTGCCATTAAATATGTGCATGACCACTTTCTCTCTGACCTTGTGTGTAAAATTTAATAGCTGTGCCTAGATTTCTCAGCCAAAAAACTGATTTTCAAGTAATTTTTTGGACTATGTCTATATCTTGATTTGTACTGATACTGTTGAAGTCAGACTTATATAACTTGTGATAGATTACAAAGTAGTATTTCATCTTTGCTCATTTCAAACCACCAAGCTGCTGCAGCTAGCTAAACAATAGCTGACAGGGCTGGAGATGGTTGAAACACATTTTTAAAGTATCAGAACCAACCCAAATGACAGCTAAACACATTGTATCTGTCTCACTCCTTTTTTTCAGCAGGCCAGGACAGTTGGTGAGAAGAAATGACAAGGGTGTGCTTGCACACATACTAAAATCTGCATCAGATGAGGTGAGGAAGGGGAAGACAGTAAGGTCTGTCTCCAAAGAATACTCTATCTGCCATGTGACACTGAGCAGATACTGCAAGGACTGCAAAACCTCAGTGAAAGAGGGTGAACACAAATGCTCTGTGTGGGCTAACGCTGCATTCAAAGAGTCTTCGATGTGCAGGAAGAGGATGTCTTGACTTGTCACTTGACTGTGACAGCAGACTTGTATTTTAGACTCACTCTTGTGAGAGGTACTAAGCATCTGACAGGTAGCAGGTTAGCAATCTAGACCTTAGTGGGATCTAGTTATTCGTGTGCTTATCAGGGTTTTTTTGTATTTGTAATTCTTCACTCCTCAGCCCTTTTCCCGCTGAACAGAAAACCCATGAACACCCACAAGCATCTGGCTTTTACCTTGATCGGGAAAGATTACAATCGGCATTCATTCCTGGGACAATGACTGTGCAGCGGTCATGGGTATTGATTGGCTCCAGCTTTGATCAGCTCTGATTAGCAGTGATAGAAACATGACAGTCGGGTGCACATGCTAATTTCAGCCCCTTTTCCAGCACGATGTGATGGCAGGCCGCCACAAAATATAGTCCGTCTCCGTCCAAGCAGCACTCGAACATCGTTCCATATTGGTGGCGCCAAGTTAAACAGACTTAAGTAACAGATACACAAAGAAGTAACTACCGCAACAATTTCACTGGCCTCCATGAGCTTTCTACTGTCTACTAACCCTGTTTCTGGTGCATTCCTGACATTGAACGTGACACGGCAGTTAAAAAACAGAAAGGCTCACTCATCTACTGCAGAGCCATGTAGGGGAGAGTTGTGCCACCCCTTGTTTCTAGAAAACCATACAAGAAATTGGTCATGTGACCTCATATTTTTGAAGAGGCATCTATTTTACTCAGCCTGTGGAGAAAAGAGGCGCATGGCTCAAGAGGTAAGCAGATTTAAGTCCAAAAAACTGTTTTTTTGCCTTTCAAAGTGAATTTTTTATGATCATGGTTCATTGATTGGTATGTCTGAACAATTATAGATAAGTTTGAAAACATTTCATACATGAGTTAATGCTTTAGTAAGCTACAATATGAGGCTATACTGTTAGCATGATGTCAGCTCACACACTCTACTGGCCAGGAGTTGACATTTGTGACCTGGAGCCTTCATTTTTAATTTCATTTTGTTCTTAACATTTTAAATAGGCCATGTTGAAGAATAATGCAGCATTGACAAGTGGCATGTTGTGTTGTAGAATTGGAGTTGATTTTGTTCAGGTTTAACTTAATTTTATTCTGAAAATGATAAATATTATGTAGGCCTACTTCTATCTTTCATGTATTCGACATGTTATCTACTGCTAAAACTGGCCTTTGATGTTATTAAAAAAAGCTTTAATAAGTAATTTGGTATTGAATTTGTCTTGCTTTGATACAGCATTACAGTATGACATGAAAATGTTGTTTTACTTCAGTAATCAATGGCACAATTTACCCGAATGTATTTTCTCCAAAGGCACAACTCACCCCGCATTGGAGGGCAAATTGTGCCACGAGACCACAAGCCATATTTTTTTAAACAGTTTATTTAAGACCCAAAGTGGTTGTTCCCAGGGATGATCCACATCCTGAAATATATGTACGTATTTTAGTTGGACGCATTACTGCGATGCCCTCTCTTTAAAGTCACCTCAAGTAAAAACTGGCAGTTCTGGTTTACTTGCAGTGAGGAAGAAGTCTGTCGCCTATGTTAAGGGTTTTTTCCTACTTTCACAAAACACACATCTACACGCTAATTTTGGTGGGTGAGGGCTATTGCTGTTACAACTTACCGTGGCAGTGGTGCAGGTTGTGACAGTGGAACTCCTTGTATTTCATGTCAGTTAATGAACACTGTAATATAGTTGAAGATGGAAACACTGCTATTTGTAGTAGACAAATGAAGGTACGTTGAGTCAAAATTTTAGAGCCTTAACACAAAAATTCAGCGAGTTATAAGTGCTGAACTAAAACCTGTTATAACCGTACCCTGCTTGGTGTTTTGTGCTCTGTTATTATTTTGCTATAACTCCAAACTAAGATGGTTGAAATGACAAAATGATATCTGCTAAACATCAGCATGTTTGCACTGTCACTGTGAGCATGTCATCACGCGGACATGACCATCAAGCCTTGATGAATTAATAAGATATGGCGACAAAATCGTGGACTGCTGGAAAAGTAACTGTCAGTTTCTGTTCTTGTGTTGTCATTAATCTCAACATCAATACATTTGATTAAGCTATTTTAGGCCACTTGTTAGATATGTTACTGTATGCACACTAGCAGTTACTTCAGTGGACATTTTCTAACGTACTCATTTTCATCTATAATCTACTGTGGTCCAATGCTGCAGCTTAGGCTGTCTCTGTATGTTTGATTTCATAAATCCAAGATTACTTTATTTGTCCCTCGGGAGATTTGTCTTGGACATAAAGGCTGCCATATAAAAATGCATACATAGTGCACAAACAGACATGAAGTGCATAGCACAGACAACTGCAGACATAAAATGCATTCAAATACATGCAGCACTGCCCTCATTTAACACCCTCCTAATGTCCTGGCTTTAGGAGATTCACTGATAGAGGGATGAAAGCGTTTTTATACCTACTCAGGTATCTCCTCCTGTATTTAATTGGAAGCCTATAGCAAATGTCCCTGTTTTGGTCCCAGCTCTGCCTCTAAGCGCAGGTTTCATTGCTAAATGTCATTTAAACTGGATTCTTTACCAAAAGAAACTGTTCTATTAGAATCGAACATCCTTGAGGACAACACGTCACTTTCACTCTGACATTGGTGCTGAAGGTGTTCGAATAAATGCTGAGGGAATACACAGAGAAAGTTATGAAAAGTTTCAAGGTTTCCGTCTGTAAAATGTTATGGGAGTTATTTTAGGTTCAGTTATATCTCCTGGTTTTTGCCTTGTTATTCTACACTGATTCTCTGCAGCCATGGAAACAAACTCAACGGGGTATTCAAGTACAAACTGAAAGAGTCACGTTTAGCTGGGTGTTACGTGACTCAGTGTCCATACATGTTCTACAGATGACAGAAATAAATGTACAGAATGTGCTGGAGAAATAACAGTCACTTCCTGTGCATGGGCAGGGGAACATGCAGAGAGTTTCACTTAAGCTCCTTCCACCAGCCTTATTGCTGACATTTAAATTGGATGCCACACACACACACACACACACACACACACAGAAGTGATGTATGTTTCTATCTACCTGTCAAACTTGCCTCTGTTGTTTGCTTCACGCTGTTTTCTCTCCCCCGAGCCATCAATGCAAGCAGTTTTCCAGTTGATGAGACATTCGTGTTGGCGCGAATGTGGAATTTATTTCTACGTTTGGAGTCTGTTGACAGACGCCAGAGTTGTTTCAACATCTGGGAGATTTTCTGTCAAAAAAAACCCTCAAATTAAGCAGAAGTGTGGATGTTATATTCCTTAACTATTCATAAAACTGCAGCCCCATGAAGCTCTGACAGTGTGTCACAGCCTGGGGATCATGAGATATGCTGTAGTGTGATGGAGCACGAGAAAAAATATTAATTTTTATTTATTTATTAATTAATATTTAATATTAAATGGCAAAAAGATTTGTGGATGTTACATTGTCTACCATATAGTTTAGTGAAATTTAGGTAGAAAGAAGGTGTTGTGTTTTAGACATTTAGCTTTCATGTGTATTTTTAAATTTTATCTTAACGTGGCAGGTTCAAATATATCAAACCAAAAGCAGTGAAATATTTTGCATGCATGACAGGTTTGCTAGTGCGATGCCACCACATTAATAGCTGCTTGTTTACTTCCATCAAATGCTCACAGCAGTGATAGAAGCTGCAAATGGAGGACAACAGGGTTAAATGAGCCAATGCATGTTAAGTACTGTAAAAAATAAATAATGAGAATTTTAAAACATTTATAAATACATTCAGGGTTAGAGAAGTGGGAATACGAGCTCTGGGAGGGAAACTTTTGCACAACTTTTAAAGATAAATCCGGTTCTAAACCTTTAAAAGCACATCAATGGGCAATAAGTAGAGGTCGCAAAATAAATCTGAGGGGTTGAAGGCTAATCAACAGGAGAGAATGTCAGGAAAAATGTTTAGAAATTATTTTTGTATACACTTTCCTCTAATCTTTGCTTTACCTTTTCTGAATTATTTGACCATTTTTACACTTCAGGTCTCTTACATGACACTAATGCCACAAAAACAACACAACCTTCACATTATGCTTAACTGAGACATATGCAACTAGTGCTGAGGGTGTCAAATATAAACATCCCCTCATTTTAATGTGTCATAAGCTGAAGGGGTTTGATACCACTGCAGCAGAACACAAAATGTGTAGTAAAATAGTCCCAAACAAATGTACCATTTCCTCCTGCTTGACAGTTTTTGATTAAATAAATACAGTGGCCAGCTGTTTAAGGAACTTGCTGAGCCTTTTCATAGAAATGAACTGAATATTTTAAAGATATTTTAAAGATTTACATCTTTGGTGGAAATCAATAGGCTTGGAGCTGAGAGCCAGAGAGTACAGAAGTATTGAGAGACAGACAAACACAATTTTGGTTTTGGTTCTTTTGTGGGATTTCTTGAAAATAAGACAAATGCCTAATAACACCAGACTGATCTTTCAAATCCTCATGTATTTTCCAGGAGGTAATCTGTCTCCACATCCTTTCTTCAGTGACTCTAATGCTAACAATGTTTCTTGTTGATTTCAAAAAGCTATTTCTCACTCTCTCCCCAACGTCGTCCTGTGTATCTGCACTTCTGTCTCCACTGATTGAGTGGACAATTCTAACTCTTTCAGACCCTCCAAAAGACACTGAGCATGATTCGTTTTGTATTTGAGTACTATAATCCAATGTCAATCATTCAAGAACATCCAAGCTGAGCACTTTTTTACAGCAACCTGTTTTATGACCATACTCTTTTACTCTGGTTATGGTTACTCAGAACCAAAAACATTCTGAGAACACTATTTTACAAGAGTTACAGCACATCATAAAGTCTACATTGTAAGAAAAACAGTTTTAATAACTAGAAAGGAATGTTTTTCTCCTGCTGGCTCTTTTTCATAGCAACAAAATGTACCCTCAGTGAGTTTAAACCAAAAGTTGAAAATAGTGTTTGCACAATTTTTACAATCCGCAGTGACATATTAAACTGGAAATAAAACAGGCTTTCATACTCTCAGAGTTTGACCTAAACCATCTTATTCTGATCTCACTGTTACAAAATCTTTGACGCAAACTGAGTCAATTGGTTAACCGTGTGATCAATGACGTCTTCTGTGTTCTAATGCAGCTGGAAACATGTTTTCAACAGAATACTGCATGCGTCCCTGGTGCAGTTTCAACCACGAGGCTGCAGAGTTTCCTTTAAGACATCAACATCTGATGCTTTAACTGAAGATCTTAAATGTTGTGTGTGCTGATCAGGAAAACATGAAAAAGCCTGGAAACATCAGAGAACTCCCCAATGTGTATGCCAGGCTACTTTTCATCCCGGAGAAAGAAAAAAAAACACATCTGCAAAATGAGCTTCGAGGTATTTAAATGATAGATTAAAAATACATCTCAGTCAATCACGTTTGATATTCAGAACACAGGACACACAGATGAGATCAACAACAACAACAAACAAAATGGGGAAAAATAAAAACAGGAAATCTTGACAGGAAGGAAAGTAGCAGAGAGTTCCTTAACAAGACGCAGAAGTGGTGCTCGTCCCTCAGCGCTCCAGGACATCTCCACTTCCTGTCACTGTTGGTTATTATGATTACTGGTGGTGGATCTGCTGTCCTCACACTGGACTTCTGTCCTGTTTGCACTGCTGACAGTCTTTCCAGCATGAGATCCTGATACAGAGAATCATATAAAGTCCAGAAACTGGTGGACAATCCCTCTACTGGACCGTCGGCTGTGGAGCAGCTAGTGAGTTGATGAAGGCATTATAGTGCTCCGGGTGGCAGCGCTTATACTCGTTTATTTTCCTCTTGATCTGTTTGGGTGTGTCTTGGTAATAGTTCTTCTCATCCCTGGCCATCGCCTGCAGGGAGGAGAAGGAACAGGACGGTCAGTTTGGTTAAAGCTAGAGAAATATTCCCATGTTTTGGACACAAGAGCGCTTAGAAGTTACTTCCTTGTTGCAAATTTAAATGTGGCAAAAAATAAATTGATACTTATAAACCCCAAGTTATAACAGAAATGAAAATCTTTAACAACATTAGCACTCCAGTGAGGTTGTAATGCTAATTACAGGCCTGAAAACAAAAATATCATTTGTAGATTTTGACTCTTAACGTAACTATTCTTAGACATTTACTTGACTGTATCAGCCCCTCACTTATCACCATATACGCCGACGACACTGTCATACTTCTTTTTAATGACAGTAATCTGTTTAAAGAGGAACACACCACCTAAATTAATAATTTTAATATGTTAGCTACATGGCCAAGGAAAGCTCAATCAATGTTAGTGAACATGAGCTACTTTCTGTCATAGCCAGATCCCAGAGAAGTCTGGAGCTGCTCCATAGATAATAAATAGGAGCCTGGTTTTGTGGACCCACTTTTTTATACCCAAAGGAGCTTTATTACATTTCAGTGTTCTCAGCTCTTCATACAGGATATGAAAGCAAATCCTTTAAACATTCCCCTGGGTGCTTTCTGTGTCACCTATAACAAAGCTTTAGCACTCTAGTTTTGGATTTGGGAGAGATTTGTTCAGGGTTACTAATATTTTTGGACCGGTGTAGACCACAGGAATAACATGTATGAGTCTTGAAAACAGGCGTAGTCCCCCTTTAAGGCTATTAGGACTCCATCTCCCACTGCTTCTGGAGTCTTCCATGTAGTTATGGTGCAGTGTACATCACGTTCATGTACTCGTGTATTCGTATGTGGCAACAAGTTTTCTTGGAAAAAGGCAATAAGGATCTATCTCACCACAAGTGAAGCACAACGTGCAATGTTTGCCTTAAGGGTGGTGCCAGTGGCCATGTCACGCTGTTACCCAAGTCAAAAGGGTTTATTGTCTATATGGTGGCAACTTTAGTTCATGTCAAATTCAGTTTGTCAGGCTCAGCTTTACATTGCCAGGCTTGGCTCACTTTCTCATTTAGCGCTGTGTTCTGGCTTGAACACATCCCCTGCACATACTAAAAAATGCATTCAAATTCAACTGCAGCAGTGTTAATCAATATCGTTGCATAAACTGGCAGCATAACAGTCACACATTCAGTCTCTGGATCACTTATAACATCACAGTTCTGAGAACTCTGGACGATGAGTTGAAAGCAATGTCACAGATTCTCTAGTTTTGGAGTTCTTTTGTATGAACACTATCGACCAGGAATCAACTGATTGTGTAATTAAGAGACTATACATACAATTTTTTTACTCAATTAGTACAATTAGCACTTTTACATGGCTTTAGCTTGAATACAGACATGTAGTCTAACAACAGTGGATGTTGATAATTAGCAGAGAAAATTCCTGGGAAAATCCACACAGGTCTGTCAGTGTGCTTCAGTTACACCTCTCTGAAGACACTAATAATATCACTGTAACTGTGTGTGGCTATTAGCTCTGAGCTTTGTGAAGTGGACTGGTTTTGCAATGAGGCTCATGTGCATAGAAAGGATACTGAACCAAATGTCTGCATATAACCTAATTTAAATATGTGCAAACAGCACAGGAGCACTGAGACACTATTTGCCAGGCAGTGCAGTTAGGGGTGTATTTCATCCTTTGCAGGTGCTTTGAGAATTACACTGTGCCTTTTTTGTCCTATTGGTGCAGGTTTAACAGCTGCAAAATCCTTTTGTGAATTATCCTGTCATTGTTTCAGCATGTCGACATGCTGAATGTTGACTCTGTTCACAGTGAGTCATATTACATAACTTCAGTTTGTAATGTTTTGCACATTAGCTTTCACACCTGCTAAGAGAGACTTGGGGGGAGACTCCGTTTTGAGTGCTGTGTAAGGACGTGTGTCCTTTGTTTTTGGGGATCAAGGGGTAGTAGTGGTCGAGGAATATTGATATTTATAATACAGACAAGCAACATGGCTGTTGCCAGCGCAGAGAAAGAAGCCCATAAATGTGAGTTTATCTTAGCAAATAATTCTGCATTAATGTTAAAATCATCAGGAGTAATTTAGACGCAAAGGACTGTGTAATTTGATTGTTATAACAAGTATTTCAGTGTTAACAGACCACTACTCAGTCAGGGGCAATCTAAAACTAGGTGTGGGGCCAAGGGGGAAAACTGGGATAGGGCCTTATGTATGATAGTATGTAACAGTAGTAGTGGTATCATAATGTTGGAATGGTAGCATGTCATTTTATCATTAATCTCAAATTACAGCTGGACCTTGGTCATTAGTTTTAGAGAGATCCTATGTTAGATAAAAAGTCAGAGGATGGTCAGAGTACTGGGATTCCTCCTTCATAGATCATGAGTGTTAATTTTATGACGACTAGGCAGGAAAAAAAAAATCAAGACCTAGATGCATCGTATTTCTCTTGAAAGATTATGTCTCGATGCAGAACAGTCATACCCTGGAAATCCAGAGTTCTCGCGAGAGCACAATTTGAATTTGCTCAGCGAGTCACTCTGGCGATCAGTAATGATGCTCATTACCCATGCCGTTGGATCCGATGTAGGCGGGCCAAAGGCGAGCTAAACAGATGACGACAGCACTGCGACTACGAAGTCTGGAATCAGTCAGTAAACATTGCAAGATGGCTACGGATGAACACCAGCTGTTTGAAACGCTTTGGCCGCTACAATGAACGAGTTAGACTTGGCTTTTTCTCTAAAAGAGGAACAGAAGACGGCGCTCGAGTCTTTCCTTTGCAAGAAGGACGTTTTTGCTGTTTTGCCGACCGGATACAGCAAGAGTCTAATCTACCAGTTAGCTCCGCTGGTAGCTAAGCTCTGGATACGTCACCCTGTGTATTGTTCTGATTGGTCGTAGTGTTATCCAATTGCGTGCAGTGATATTTACAAATGCATGCTTGGTGCTGCCCCTCGAGTTGGGCCATTTGCATTACTCATAGCCAGACCCTAAATCTTTCTAGATTTGGGTCTGGATTTCCAGGCTAGAACAGTCAATAATCGGAAATTTAAACCCCGATGCTCAACACTGTGATTACCTGGAAGTTCTTTATGACTGAACCAGTTGGATGATAAAACATGATGGACATAAATGTGTGTTGTCTTTACGTTCTTCCATTTTTTACGACTATTGCATTCATAAAAGATGACGGAAATATATTAATCTGTTTATCTCAATTACAGATCATTACAACTACATTATGTTTTCTTAGAGGCAGGCAGTCACAGTGAGAAATAATAAGAAAATTATCATGTGTGGAAATATAAGATTGTGAAGTCATCCTTCTGCGAGCAAATGCCCACATCGGGGTCTGAACTTCAGACCTTAAATCTGCCCAATTCTAGAGCATGACTTTGAGTGTGATGTGTTGATCACAAAAAGAAACACACAGAACACATTTAAAAACTAACTGCAGCAGTCACATGAAGGTGACCGACTCAGCTTTTCACAATTTAAAGTCAAGGATGGAATATTTTCTATTGAAGGATATTTCAATGCAGAAAATAACTACACACACACACACACACACACACACACACACACACACTCTCACAACATCCTCTGTTATTGACTGATTGTGACTTGGCTGTGCTCCCAGTGATGACTCAGTCCCATTTAAGGCAACTGTTGAAAATCCATTTGAATGAGGCACTTTCCTGATAAACACTGAAGTAATTTAAACTTCTGCCACTTGCTGCTCTGAGCAATAAGAAACGAAAAACACACTAAGCTCTCCGTAATGTGCACCAGCGTGTCCCTTCAATCTAAAATTCTGGGGGAAAAAAAAGCAGCAGCTATGACAGAATAGCGTGCGTCTGAAACCGTATTTGTCCTTCAGATGTGCAGCTTCGCTCAAAACTTTTCAAGGAAACCAAACACTGTTATCATCAAGAGAAAAATATTCGACTGACAAATTAAGTTTTCTCCGCAGCAACTGGGCATGTCCAGGATGGTACAAAGAAAACGTCTTAGACCTTGGCAACCAGCCCTCATATCTCAGACGTCAGGATGTCCTTGAATGCACCATTGGGGAAACTGTTTAGTTTCCAGACATGCAGCCTAAATCCAGCCAGTGAATATCTAATCTTAATGCCTCCTGTAAAACTCCCAGCAGGTCACAGTAAGCTACAAAATAACTTCATCATGGTAATGATGCTCTCCTTTATGTGTGGAGTTTATTGCTTTTACCTCAGCTGAATTGATCGCTCACTCATCTACAAAGTGTCTTAGAGAGTCTTAGAGGAATAATTCAACATTTTGGGGAATATGCTGATGTGAGTTCTGACAGAGAGATTGATGAGAAGATCTTAATCACTCTCATATCTATATGATAAATATGAAGGTACCATCAGCAGCCAAACACTTGGGGAAATTTCCAAAGATAAACCAGATAACCAGCTGGGGTAGGTTATCGCTAGTGATTTGATGTTTTAAAAAAGAAAGGGATTTGAGGTCATGACTGACAGCTGTGTGAGCCAATCAGTGTGCTCGCTATCAATGGTGCTGCTTCTGATTGGTCTGACAGGTATACGGGCAGGAAGTCAATACCAGCAGAGGTTTCTATTGTGCAGACTCTAGCTCCAAATTACATCGCCAGCGCAAGATGGCAGCAGCCGTATTCAGGATATTTTGGCTTCATTTCTGTGCAGTGGAGGTGTAGACGCGTCGTCCATCTTTTTTTTTTTTTTTAAGATATTTTGGGGGCATTTTTAGCCTTTATTTGATAGAACCCTCAAGAACCCATAACTTCCGCTTATATAGATTTTCTGCCATTTTGAATGTTTTGAAAAACACTTCAAATGGATCTCTTCCTAGGAAGTTTGAGCGAAACTGCATGAAACTGGGTGAACATAATCTAGGGACCAATATCTAAAGTTCCCTCTTGGCAAAAGTTGGAAAACTTACTAAAACTGGGCTTCTATAAGGCAATGACTTTATCTGCCTTTCAACGTGCTACCTCAACTACTAATGTACAGTTTAGCCCACTAACTATCCCACTATTGGCAAAGGTACTACTGTACTTTCAATAAAGCAATCGTGCTATCAAATTCACAAACACTCTGTCTGAATACATTGCTCTTCTTAATGGGTTCAGTTGACTATTTGATCTGCAACTTCCTATGACCTGTATCCCAAACACACCATGTGACACTGTGCGTGGACAACTGTGCACTCAGTGGGTATGTTTTGGGAATGCACTCCAGTGGCCGGATTCTGGGAAGACCACCTCTCCAGTGGCTCCCTGTGGCTTAGACAAATAATTTACATGGAAATGAATAACGGTTATTCTTGAACATTTTACTTTCCATGCATTACTATATCCAGTTGCACAAATGTGTAGCTGTACACTGTATATTTTTTGTTTTAACATTTTGTCAACTAAAACATGCATCATGCGTCTGTGGCCTACCACCTTTTCCTCTAAATTTTGCAGAACCTCTATAGCAGTGGCTAGTTGTGAGTCTCCCTAGCTCCCGAATCCAAAAAAAAAAAAAAAAAAATCCTCAGAGGAAAATATAGAATTTAATAGTGCATGGACAGATTGGTTGGCTTTCACCACCAAAGCTGCAAAGTTTAATCACCAAATTATCATAACTAACCCACTGCAGCAGGCACCTTGTGGGAAAACATACTAATGGATGCTCATTTAGACTTGTACAGAATTCTGAGGCCAATTTAGATCCAGTGGGCTGTTTTACATTTATTATGAGGCTCGAATATGTTTTGCAGCTCCAGAGAGATGATTCTTAGTCAAAAGTGGCTCTTTTGGTAGTAAAGGTTGCTGCACCCTTTTCTAAAGATCTGTCTGAGCTGGACTTGACACTAATCATAAAGAGAGCATTTTTGGCCAGGCTTATGGGAAGCCGCCCTAATCCCTCTCTTTCTGAGTGTGGGTTTTTATGCACCTGGATATCGTGTTCTCAGAGCTCAATGATAGAGATGTGGAGCACAGTCTCACTGAACCTTAAAAGCCTTTTGGAACGGATATTGTGTCAGGTGTTGGTGGTCTGGATCCCATGGGGGTGGGGGTATGATGGCATTTGTGTTTTGGTTTTTCACATTTGTCTTTTTGAAATTGGCTGTGAGCACTGTTCTTACTCATTTTGAGCATAACTTTTTTCCGTCGCTCCATGCTGTATAATGAACGTCAATAACAGAAAAATTTGATCATGGAAAAGGAGAAAAATCCAGCATTAGTCAGCCTCTATAAAACATGAGGCCGTTGCTGGGTGAAACCTTTTCTCTCAGGTTTTTTATTCCATAAGTGTATTAATCTCGTCTGATATTAGTCATTAATGCACTGAGGTGCTGTGAATAATTTATGTCCAATAGGTTTCAAGTCTCTACAGGCTGACCGTCAGAATATATTGAAAGCAGTGGAAGCCAATGGATGCATAAAAGCAGAGAATCAAGCTGACATGTTAGCTTTGGAAAACTGTAGCCTGTAAACTGTACTCAATATAAATACTTGGCTAAATCATCCAACTCTGTTATCATGGCAACACGGTCCAGGACACATTCAGTCTTTCAGTTGCGGCTCTTACCTTGAAGTTGTCGTTGTGTTCTCGGATCATGTACTGAGCGTACTCGATCAGGTCGGAGGATAGCGTCTTAGAGTCTTTCTCTGGACGGCTGGCCTCCTCCTCCAGCTCTGCTCAAAACCACACAAAGACAAATCAGGACATAAAACACATCTGAGAGAATCACAAGAAGCAGAAAGATTCATATTTTCCCATCTTGTTGGGGTTTAATGATTCATTGGATTCTTTCCCGTTTTCTGTTTAATTTTGCTGTGAAGACAAGGACATTAAAATAAATGGTAAGGCTGAAACAAAATATGCGAGCCATCTCAGTCGCAGTAGAATGAAATATTCAACACAGCGTTAAAAGCACCACCGGTGTTACTGGAGGAATAAAAGTCATTCAGTGCTGAAATCCAGAGCAGCTGCTGCTGAAGGCCGACTCCTCTGAGCTTCTATGCAACTGAGCGTAATAACAAAAGCATGCGGGAGAAGTGAAGCTCTGCTTTTAGTCAAATTGGTCTAATTAGGCTGAAATCACATTGAGTGTCCAGCTGAATGAAAAGAAAAGATCCTTGGAGGTGGTGTGAAACAGCCTTTATGTTAAGACGCCAACTAACTAGAGTGCTGACGTTCACTGAAGGAAAAAAATTCCGGTGCAGAGCTGCAGTGAAGGTTCTCACTGAAAGCAAATAATTTCGACAGAATCACTGCTTTTAGGGGATTTGCTCACGAAGGCAAGGCACGTTTACACACACTAAAACTTTGATAAACTTCTTTTAAATTGTTGCTCCCATTAATCACTTAGACACAAAAACAGAATCCAGACTGAAAAACACCAACATTATCCTTCAAATGGAAGAAGCTAGACAGTGGAGATTGGCACAGAAGCGCTAAATTAATGGATAAATATCGAATACAAAATGAACAAAGAAAGTGCAAAGTACTTGATAAAATGAAGGAATGACTTACGATTAAGAACGTAGGGCTTGGTCACAGTGCCGACAGATGCTCTGGTCTCCCTCTCTTCACCGAGGAGCTACACGTGTGAACAAAAACACAATATGAAGGCCACAATGGTCATCGGTCTGTGTGTTTGGACTCTGGGCTAACTGAGGGTGATGAACATTTTGCTTTACCGTAGATCAGCCATCTTCTTCCCTAACGGGGCATGACAGGTATGAAATTTTTCATCAGTGATGCCATTTTAAGAAACAACAGAGATACTGTCCTTGCTCCTGGGCCCAGGGGAGGCAGAAAAATTAATCATTTACGGGTCGCTCACTGTCATAATTTAACTAAATGAAATCCTGTCTCAGGCTGGTGAAAACACGCTGCAGCCCTGAGGACAATTTTAACTTTAATTAACCGCGGGGTGAAACCGTCAATGCAGCAGAGAGTGTCTGTGACAACAGGAGGACAATGAAACTGAATTCATAAACCACCAAAACCCGAACAGCATCCATATTTCCACAGACTCAGAAACAAGTTGTATCCATACATGTAATGACTCTCACTGAGGTGGTTTCCTGTGTGTTTAATCATCATAAGCAACACTCTGTTGCTCCCTTCTGGCGCAAATGAAAACTACATGAACACACATGTTTTAAATCTTTACCCGCTGGATACATTTATTCATTTCTATTCCAATACTAAACGCCTTGCTTTATCAACTCACCAAATCTAAATCTAAGTCTAGCGGCTGCAGAGAGACTCTTGAGCAACACAGTCACCCAGCTACTCATTCAGTGTTCTGGTCAGTTGGCCTCGGACAAAGACTGACTTTGATCCTAATCGCATGTGGCACAAAAACACAACCCGTATGATCTTGTTACAAACAGACGTCCAGTGTTTCTCACAAATAAAAGTCGTTTGGCCAAACCTTAAATTCCTCCAGTTATTAATGTGTCGGTCGCTGGTCAATGTCGGGTCGTCAGTGAGCATCTGTCGCCCCAGCTTTTGCGAGTGTGCCCTGCACCGTTGGCCCTCGTCAGCCCTTGTCAGGCTTTTTCGGCCGATTCAGCATGTTGAATCGGGGTCAGAGGCAGCAGAGCCCGTCGGTGAACGAAGTTACTCTGATTGGCAGATCAACTCGGTGCACAAGAGGAAAAATGGGAGTGATGGAAGCAAACAAACGACTGAAGTCAAGAGAGAGTGACATTAAAACAAACTTGTTGTATTTGGTGATGCTCCTTTTTAGGCACTGAGCTCTTTAACATCTCTTCATCATCGGGTTGTGCTGTTAATGTGATAACTGGCTACTTAGCGTCTTGAATCCATCCTGTCGGTCTTCTGGTTTGCCTTTCTGAATGATAAATACAGACTACTGCCGCCTGCTGGTATGAAGAATTATTTCCTCTCACACAGGCGCAGAGCGTACATGCTGGTTGGCCGTCGGCTGTAGTGATTTGGTGTGTCTGGGCCTTAACGTGTGCTGTGCTGCTCATCAGGCTTTGGCGGCCACAAATCTAGCCCCTCCTCCGTTCTCTTGAGCCACTGGCTGGTGGATTCTGGGAACCTGCAGCCAGTCAGTCCATCTGGGGTATATAAAGGTCGAGGAGCTGCTCCTCTAAAACCTCTTTGTTCCCATTTGAGCTGCCTGTCATGTCTGTGCATTGGTGAGATACAATCTAAGATTTTGGTCTTTAGTTCTTTCATGTAACCTTGTCATATTGATAAATGCTGTTGTTGTTAGAGTTACAAACTTCAAGGTACAGTTTCCTGTTGTTTGATCTTTTTGAACTCTTTTCCTTAGCGTCATGCCAGGAAGCCCCATCGGGGCGAGCTGCCATTTTTTCACACCCTTTTTTCATGTTTTTCCTGTGTTGTTAGAAGTTTTAGAAGGTTTAGATTTTACCCTTTCGTTTTTGAGGAGCTCAATCGGCCTTGTTGTTTCATTTGAACTCAGTCAGTTTGCTTGTTGTTTTGGCTGGGGCTCTCCCTACTGATTTCTTCATGCCTCTATGTCTGGTAATAAAAGATGACGCTTCATTTTCATCATCTGGCTTTATGTTACTCCCCTCTCCACGAGGCAAACTGAGGGTCAAACACAGCTGAACGTGATCAAAATCATTTCATCTGTTGCAGATGGAGAAATGCATGTCAAAATGATTGACAGTTTATCTGCTGCATTCATAAATTAAATTCTTTATCGTCATATTAGTAATATGACATGAAAACACCATTTCAGAGCTGCTGTTGAAATCAGTGTTACTGACTCAAGTGTCACATTTCAGAGGAAAAAATTATCACTGCGACAACTGAAAAACAAAAAGGCATCACTGCACCCAAACTGCACATAGTTAAAATAGTTAAAGATGCTACAGAAGAGTGTCGTGTCTGCTGTGTGGTCACACTTTGGCATCAATGACACAACATGACACAGAACAAAATAAAACCAAGCCAATTGTCGACAGTTTCCTGATTGCAGTGTAAAGGCTGAATCAGATTGTTTCAGGCAGAGCACTTGTTAAAATAATATAAGTACAACTGCAAAAAACTGTCAACACAGACCCTAAAACACCCAGCAAATGGGATTGAGATAAAAGGAGCCCTGAAAGTGCTGCTCAAATCTGTAATAAGAGGTAAAATACGTTTGAGTTTCCTGTTGTAGGAAACAAATGTGTCATAGTCTGAGTTTCTTATGGTTGTTTAAAGAATTACCTGGTGGTTCACTGTGAGGACGGAGAGTCTTGAGCACAAGTGATCTTTTCATTTTTTGTTACCCAGATAAATGGGACAGTTAGTAATGATCTATGAATCATATGAAAAGTGGTCGGACTGTGTACTAGTGCTGCTTAGAGGCGGCATGTGTGCTCTGACACAGCAGTAACTTACCCGCCCTTTCTTTATTGGCAGCGTGCGATTTGGATCGAAAGCCAGACCCATCTCCTGCAGGTTCCTGGCCGTGGACTTCTTGTCGTCCCACGCATTTCGGATCTGTGAACTGAGCGAGAGGACAAGTTAGACACACGGTAGCATCAACCTAACACACAACAGTGAAGTTCAAGCGAGACAGGAATGCTTTCAAGTGTGGTTCTGTTAAATGAACGATTATATAACGTGTGTCTTATGTAACGTATGTATGTCAGAGCAGACTTGGGGGTTTCAGCAACATTCAGGGCTTTGGTCTGGTTTGTGGAAACATTTTAAATTCACTCAATATACAGGAAATAATGAAATTATCTGATGTCTTTTAGCAAATGTGAAGACTTGTTGTGTTTGGTCTCATCTGATTATGTTTGGCTTTTGACATGCTCATCAGATAAACCAAAGGAAGTAACGGTGACACCTGTGTCTCTGAAGAATCATCATGCTTGGGCATATTTTACTATAATTTCACTTTTTATAGACTGAGCAATAACTGCAATTAACTGAGAAAGTAATCTCCTGATTAATTTATTGTGACACTGACAACAACAATGTTTAACATTATAGCTGCTGCGCAGCGATGGGTCGGGTCATTTTTAGGCAATTCTGAGCAACAAGCAGAAGAACTGGAAGACATTTAGGAATTTAGCAACACAATCTGCCTTTTGCATCAGCTGAGGCTTGAACCCACAACCTCTCACACTAAGAATCAATTTCTATCTCACTGAGCTAATTAGTCAGTGACAATTCATGTGTAGCTTCACAAATTGCCAAAGTCAGACGTGCAGGTTTAGCAGCCATCCATGCATGGAAAAGCAGATTTCAAACCACTGTAAAAAATACAGTTATCGAAACAAAAGTCTGAAAATACACATATTGCATCTAGACAGCATGGAGATGTTGGTAATTTGTTTTTAACAATGATTGATTTGCTCCATAAGTGAAAAACTGATGTTTAAAGTTGCCATTTTTACATTGACTCCAATTGTTCACATTAGGGCAAAATTCAAAATGCTGTCAAAAATTCAGTTTTTGAGCTAAACATCTGAACTTTGCCAAACATCATCTACCATGACTCCAGAATTTTGTCATTTTTTTCATGAACATTGAAGATTTATTTAGTAAGAATTTGCATGTATATGTTTACAGTACCGTTTACAGTCAAACATTTTGATGCACTGTAGGCTCAATTTTTGATAAATCAAAAATCTGAGAAACGTAGTTTGTGTAGGACAGTCTGAAGATGCTCTGTAGCAAGTTTGGTGTCAAGTGAGCAAAAATTGTGGGAGGAGATAGGTTTAAGAAGTTTTACAGAGTGATGAACTTTATAATTTTTAATAGGTTTAAATGTAAAAAGTTTCTTCAGTATTGGGGCTACAGTTTGGTGAAAGTTGTGAAGTTGTAGCACGTATGGTTTATTTGTTATGAATTTTCAAAGTTTTGAACTTTAGACACTTGCTGTAGCGCCACCAGTTTACAGCTGAGGATATCTGGCATGAGTCTGGACCTTTGTGCAAAGTTTGGTGAGTTTTCACCCATGGGAAGTATGATTTCCTTGAAAGAAGAAAGAAAAAGAATATCTACAGCAGGATTACAATAGCGTCCGACACTAACTAGCAGCCTATGTTACCTCACCCTCCTGTGAGGAAACTATATAGTGTCTACTTGTGTAAATAAAAACAGCAGAGGAAAGCAGCTGAGCACATTTTCTCACATCCTGTACAGGAGAACAATTCAGACATGCTTGTACTTTTAATGTTGTTGCTGTTTAGTCTTTTACTTCACTGTTTATTTAGAGGAAACCATTGTAATCTTTTCTCCACTATCTACTGACATACATTTTCTTTTAACATAAAATACATACTACATCCTTATATAATGTCATGTGGCAGCACTGTACAACTAGTCTACCCAGAAGCTTGCACAATATTTAAGAACAGAAACAACAACATATCTTTACCCTGTTAAAAGAGCTACTCTGCGTGATGAGTACTTACAGTAACGTTACATCCTACTGATAATACCTCTGTGATGTTACTTGTAATTGAGTATTCTTCAGAATTCCTCCTACTTTTACTGAAGTGAAAGACCTGAATCCCTGAACTTAAACTACTAACAAGCAGCTGGTAAAACTCTCAGTTAAACTCCTCTCACATGTTGTCACTGTTAGCTAACATTAGCTTAGATGCTAACATGCAGCTCAGTTACTCGCTTACTTTTCTATCCTCGGGTTGTATTTCTTCATGAACTGTTTCTTCATCTTCTTCCGGTCTTGGGTGTAATCAAACTTCTTTCTTTTCGATGACTTTTTGGCTTTCGGCATGATGATAATTATTTAGTTTTTACAGCTCAGCAGAAGCTTGTTGGTGGTGAGGAAGAGGCAACGTGCAGAAACCGGAAGTACGAGTTTGTTTTATTCCGGTCACGTTACTAGAAGCCACGCCTCGTTTTCACCTTTGACCCTTTAGTTTCGACTTTTAAAAAAAAAACATCTCATTTTTAATTTCATAAAAGTAGAAACAACTAAACTATCAACTCAAAATATTAGTAGTCAATTTAAAAAATATATAAATCAAATATGTAGTAATAAACCTGTATAAGTAAAGCAATTACTGAAAATTACAAAAAGTAAGAAACTAACTTTGATTTTCTCCAAGTTATTGTTTTATTGCAATACCTGACACAATGCTCACAAATTAATACAAATATGCACAAAGAAGAAAACACATTAAATGCATTTAAATTTACATATTTCAATACAAAAGACTGACTGTAGTATGATTATTGTTCAAGCTTAACATCAACAGTAATCAATCATGACTGAATAACCTGCAACAAATTACAACATTATTTGTTTTAACATTTATTTGGTCAAACCATAGATAAGATGCAAAATGCTAAAGCAAAGAATGCTAAACACGAAGGTATTAAAAACAACAACAAAGAAAACAACATACACAAAACTTTAAAAGCACAAGCACACCTAAGAACTTCTTTACCATCACCTTGACTCTTCAGATGTCACCTGAGGAAACACCTGCAGCTGCTGCTGTCATCCTCTAGATGTCAGTCCGGGTCAAAAAAATATCTCACAAGCTGTAGACTCATGTTGTTCAACTCAGTATTGATTTTATTCAGGTAGACAGCAAAAGGGTCAAATAACACCAAGGCCTGCATCCTTAAAACTGAAAGATAAAAGTACAGATTCTTCACTTTTACTCCTGCTCACAAACTCAGAATAAAAGCTATCCATTGAGTGTGTTCTGACTTACACTGTTCTTGAATTTAAGAAGTCTCTGAAGCCTGTTTCGGTCTTTCTTTATCATTGCCATGTCTGCACGATGAATGTGTGAATTGTCTTATTATATATTTTCTTTAATGTTGCGTATATTAACTGGCAAACTTTTCTCTTTCGAGTTTTTGTTTCTATATCAACCAGTTTCCCACAATTTCATCCCTATTTGTTCTCCTAATCCACAGTAATATGCGCCTATCTAACATATAGTAATATAAAGGCCTGTTGACGCATAATTACATATCACTGAGAACATGTTGGAAGATCATCTGTTCTCACAAAATGCAAATGGTGATACTGTTATCCCTCCATTAAAAAAAAAATAGAAATGTATAAAAACATAGTTATATTTTGTCCTATTTTTGCTTAACAAATGAGAAAACCAGATGGTCACTACCCTCAACACTGAGTGATCCCAATTTAGACCTTAAAATGAATAATTTATTTTAGGTTTGGGTGTTAAAAGGACTATGTGAATATATGATACTGATCCTTTTGAAGCCATTCTGCTCAAATATACTTTTCTGACTTACTCAAATGTGACTGCAGATAAACCAACAAACTAAAAAAGGGATTTGCAATATCCTCAATCAGAATTGCATTCCTTCCCTTGTAGAGAAGGTAATAAACATTTAGCAAAACTTTTAACTGATAGTCAAACAAACAGAGTATATAAACTAAAATCCCCAACTCCCCGCTGGATGCTGTCTCGTGTGTGAAGGTTAAACTTACCTAACTTCATGCATGAGTTACAATCTGATCTTCATGAACATAATTTATCTTGTGTACAACTTTTTTCCGTATCACTGTCCAGCCTACAAGCTTTATATCGTCTTGTGATCCATATCTATCACTTTTGTTTTGGTCCATTTAGCCTTTGGATTTAAATCAATCTTAAGTACGTTTAGTAACTTTAACAATAAATCAATACATTTATTTGTCTTTAAAATATCACACACCGTTTCCCAAGACTGTTCAGGTCAGGACGTTGTGTTAAGTGCTCTGTGCTTGTGTTATGATCTCATTCCTTATAGACACTGTTTGTTGTCTTTCCTGGTTCGAGCAAGAGGCCTTTAAACCCTCTGAGCTCTTCAGGCCCTGCTGTCCTCCTCATCAATGAGCAGTTGAAGACACAAGTGGAAGTTTGGACCAGAGAGTGAGTTTTGAAAGCCATGCCCAGAAGAAGCAATCAGAGCGACAGGTTCTGATCAATACCTCTATCAACCTCTCTGCCTGATATGAGCTGCTGTCGTCATGCTGCACAACAAAACAGTGAGAGTCTCCCTTAATGCACCTTTAATGCACCGTGGTGCTTTCATTGATCCGTGCAGGGAAATCCACTTTCTGCAGAGTGAGATGAGCCACAAAGAGCAGCAGCTCCCGAGTCATGTAAAGTATTGATTTCTGGATTTGTAACAGTGCATCAACCCTGACTGATACATCCCAGGGCACCACAGCCTTTTTGGAGGAATTGGATTTCATGCGTGTATTGATTGGAATATTGTGACGTATGTCATTGTGAAGCACGATTGATGTGGTTGGGAATGTTTGTATTGGCTGGATAATTAGCAATTGATCGATCAGGTATGCAGAAGGAGCCGAATAAATCAAACATGGATTTAACCTTGCATGGTATTTACTGCCAGTCTCATACTATAACTCTGCAAACTCTTGAGCAGACTTCAAATACTGAGGACATAAAACATGTAAAATAATCCTACATTAATAAACTTAAGTTATCATCATTGATAAACAAAAACGTATTTGTTTTCTGGATACATCCGAATGATCACATCCATGACAGAAATAATAGATCCACAACATTTTAGTAATTTTTAAGAATGAAATGAAATAAATAAATGAAATAAATTAATACCTTACAAATCAAAACAGTAGCATCCTGCATACTATTACATCCACATTTATATATTTGTATACTATTTTTTTTTTTTTTTTAGGAATTACTAAATTATCATTTATTTATCATTTATCAATATATTATAATGTAATAAAAATATTGCTACTACTACTACTACTAACAGTAATGATAATAATAATAATAATAATAATAATAATAATAATATATGATAACAATAATATATTTCTAAAGAATTATCATCATTATCATTAATAATAATAAGAATAATATGTTAATAATAACTTTAAAAAATATATTATTATTATTATTAAGATTATTATTGATAATACTCTTAATAATAATAATTATAATGATAATATGTTTGTGATATATTTTTTAAATATTATTATCATCATCAAAATATTATTATTATTTAGAGTATTATTGATAATAACAGTCTTAATAATAATAATGATTATAATGATAATATGTTGCTATAATGTTTTTTAAATATTATTATTATCATTGATACTAATAATAATATTCTTAATAATAATAGTTATAATAATAATATATTTCTAAATAATAATAATAATTATTATTACTGTCATTATCATTAATAATGATAATAATGATATGTTAATAATATATGTTTTGAATATTATTTTATTATCATTCAAAATTGTAATAATATTCTTAATAATAATAATAATAATAATAATAATAATAATAATAATAATGATGATGATGATGATGATGATGATGATGAAAATAAAAATATCACAGCAAAAAAAATTACAGGTAGGGCCATATTGCCCTATAAGACACCAATTTAACTTATTATGTTTTAGCTTCTCTAAAATGATACTAAATAAATGAACGATGGGTAAGTGTGAGCAGAGTGAGAGGTCTGTCTGTTATATCTGTGTCAATTTGTGTCTTTTTATTAAACAACAATTTTATAACAGAGTGAGAAGTCTGTGTTTCTCCCTCGTCTCTGGCAGCAGCACAGCATGTCTCTGGGCGGAGAGACGGAGGGAGGAGGAGGAGAAAGAGGAGGAGAAAGAGGAGAGGAGGGTGCGGACTGTCTGTCACCGGACAGGACTGTGCGAAAGCAGAAACGGAGGCTTGAATTTTTCCTCCTCGGCTGGGCGGTGGGAGGAGGTGGACGGTGTGTAGGGAGGATCAACTGTGACTGAAGCCGCCGGAGGGACCAGGAGCTCCGTCTGCTGCCGCTGCTGCTGCCGCTGTGCGCCCACACAGCATCAACATGGAGCTGGAGAATATCGTGGCCAACACGGTGCTGCTCAAAGCACGAGAAGGTAAGGATGGAGACGGCTCCTCTCCCGGTGCCTTACGCACACACAGGCGGCCAGCAGCAGCAGGGATGCCCGGGACATGGATGATAGAAACGGTCGCTGCACCTCCATCAAATTTCATCATGATGCGATTCAGTCCGCACAGGATATTACCTAAAGACGAGCCGCTCTCTCGACACGCCGAACTCCATTCTAAACTTTCGCAATTTAAAGTTTTCTGGCTTATTAGTGAACTTACATAGGTGCTTTCACCTGTTTAAAGACTTCAGCTCACTATTTAGCAAACAGCGGACAATTCGGCGTGAAAATTGTTTTTTAGTAAATGTCTTTTTTGCGGTAAAATGTCTGCCTTCCTTGTTGAAGGTGCTCACCGTCAACTGTCAATAACACTGTTGTAACACGCTAACAGCAAGGCTCGGTTAAAGAGGACAGAGCTGATGTCAAGCCAGCCAGATAGAGTTTAACACTTATTTAAATGAAGCACCGTTTATTAGTGTATGCCGAATTAAAGACTGGGTTCTGGACACTTGTAAAACGCTGTCAGTGTTGTTGTGCACAGGCACAGACACCGTTGTAATCAAAGGGCGCGTAAAATTGCCGGATTTGTTGAAGGAGTTTGGCGTGGCTCTGGTTAAGTACATGAAACGCGAAGTCTGAAGGTCCGGAAGGGATTGCAACTGTGAAATGTGACTGCAGCGACACATCGGGTTTCCCTTGCTGATGTTGCAGCATCGTCCTGTCGTTTGCGAAACAGGATGTTGAGGCAGAGCAGCTGCTGTACAGGGTCTGGAGGCTGCTCTGTGCACACAATTGCAATTTATCACGATAGGATGGCCTTCATCCGCTTTGTAGCTTAGATCCTGGGTTCATATTTTAATACCTGAAGGCTGCAGATCCTGTTAAGTCACTCCAGGTTTAAAGGTCAACTAAATGTCTAAAATGCAAATGTCAAGAGCAAATGTTAAATCTCCCAAACACTGATACAGTGCCTGGCTCTTGTGTGTGTGATGACACTCCTGAGCAGGCCCATGTGCACCTTATGGTAACAATGGAGACATCATCAGAGCCCTTTGTCATTGTCACTCTAAACAGGAGACAAAGGTTGTGGTGACTCGCTGCCAACGTAATCCTAATGCCATCTGCAGAGGGACATGAGAAGATGAGTGTCATGATCTCTCGCTCCGAGCTTATCTGCACAGTTCAGCTTATCTGTTGTGCTTGTAGAGAACCAGGAGTCAGACGCCCGTCTGCCCAGCTGAAGAGCCAGTGAGCAAGGCACCGTATCTCCCCGCAATCAGTCCTTGACCTCTGCCTCCTGAGGACAAGATGTTCTTTTTTATTACTGGGGAATAAAAAGTTTAATGTGATCACCATTATTGCTTTAACCAGCTGCTTGATTCAGGTATAAGAAGACACTTTTGCAAGGATGCAAAGATATTTAACTTTCAAGGAAATTAAACATCATTCAGGGTTATACAGAGAATAAGTAGCCTGATGATGTCGGCACTTCATGACTTAAATGCACCCAGCAGGAGTCTGCAGACGATGGGCTGACTCCATTCAATTTAAAACACTATACTCTATTTTTAGGCTTATACTTTATATTGTGTATTTAAGCCAATTAAAGCGGCACTCCACAGATTCACATCTTCGATCACTGTAGGTCATCAGGTTCATCTAGGCTAAGGCTGGAGGTTTGAAAGATTTGTGAGGCAGTGTGTGTTGAATGAAAGACATTATTGTTATCTACTGTCGGAAGAATTATTAAAAGTAAAAGAAGTAATACCACAATGTAAAAATACTCCGTTACAGGTCAAAGTCTAAAGCTTACTGAAGTAAAAGTACAAAAGTATTAGCATCGAACTCAACGTAAAGCACCTAAAGTTTAAGTGCTCATTATGCAGCATGGTCCATTTCAGAATTATATGCACAATTATATGCCAATTTAGTTACTTTACTTACTGCTGGGCATCATAATTTATTAGTTGATTTATATTTAGTATAAAAATCCAAATCTGCAAAGTAACTTAAATTGTAAAACAAATGTAAGTAGCATGAATTCAAAATATTCATGTACAAGTACAAGTGTATCAAAAGTGGAAAAAGTAAAGTTGCATTTCACCACTGGCAGGAATCAAGTGTTTTTGGAGCTTGATCCATAGTAGAGATTAAAACAGTGGTTTTTATACGCGCGGTCATGTCTCTAAGTCTAATGTATGTCCGTCGTTGACGTGCCAACACGTGTTTTCATGCAGGTTAATGTATCCTCATCTTAGGTAGTAATTTATTTATCACACTTTTCAGAAAGACTCTTGGTGGTGAAACAGTGTGTTGCAAAGAGTAGGCGGAGGTATTAAACCTCAAAACTATTTGGCACTACAATACATGTACTGAAAATCACCCACTATTGAAGGTCAAATTCATGTTCTTGTTTGGTAATACTTTGAGTAGGTAGTTCCTGATTGACTTCAATTAAAGGTTTAGTCTGTGCTTTAGTTGCTCTTTTAAATCTGTCTCCTGTGAGTCCCTCAACTGTTTTTGAGAGTGCAGTACTAAATTGCTGGAGTGCTCCTTTAACTACAGTTGGCTTGTACTTCATATTACCCCTCACCATTTGCCAAAGCCAGTTAATTTGTGCCTTGGAAATTGAATTTCAGTGGTGCAAAAGTAGCTTGAAACCCATCTTTTTAACTCTACTACTGACTACACCTCAGCACAAGAGAATGGACTCTCTGTCTCTTCTTTGACTGATTTCTTGTTTTTAAAAAGAGGCCTTTACTTTTTGGATTTTAAGACGTGGCACCCACAACACATACAGTCAACTCTCACAATGTACAGTTAGTTGTAGAAGGATGAAAAGGAAGTCGGCAAAAAGAAAAGTGGGCCTTTAGAAGTTGGACAAAGGTGGTGTTAAAGTTTTAGGGTGGAGTTTTCCTTTAAAACAAGCAACATTGGGCAACTCCCCATGTTCGTGGCTCCAAATAGCAGGAAGTGAGGAAACAGTCTGAGCGTCAGTGGCCACGCAGCGAGTAGTGTGACTCCAGTTTTGCACGCTAAAGTGAAGGAGAGCAAAGGAAGCAAAGATGCAGGTGGAGAACCCATCTTTCTCTGGATGGAGTTCTCACACTGAGTCTGTATGTCAGTCTTGAGCTTTTTGTGCCACTTCCTGTGTACAGAGACATGGATGTCCAGTTTGTGATTTAGTCCAATGTGAAGCCTGAATGTTTGCAAGGGCGTAATGTCCACTGGGTCTAGGCATCTCGTCCATGACTTGATGCACAATTCTTTCTGCGTGGTGATCTGGTTGGCAGGTGTAGAAAGAAAATATTTCTTGCATGAAAGGTCTGTGGAGTATCTTGAGTGACAAAATCATGATTTCTGAAAGGAGAATTCGCTGTTGAGTTTTTCAAATGTATTTTTTTGTCGCTTTGAGCACAACTCGGCAACTCACACCAAAACAGTCTAGACTGATTAAAGCCCTACAGGTAACAGGGAAAATATGCATTTTTTATTTTGGGGTGAGCTGCCCCTTTAAGCTGTATGAGCCACTGCATGCAAATTGTAAGATGCTCAAATTGACCCTCAAGTGGCAGCAAAGGACAGTGCTTAGTAAAGATGTCAATAGAGTATTTAAAGAGTTTAAAGTCTTCATAAATGAAAACTAAATGTGATGTCAAGGGCTATTAGTGTGTTGTGTATAACACCGTTTACAAGACATCTGTTTCTTTTATTAGACCATTAATTTGGAAGCCGTATAACCTATAATCACCACCCACCTCTGAAACCAAGTTCATACAGCAAGTCAGATACATTTGACGGAAATGTGGCAGATGTCATGATGAGCAAAAAAGTACAAAACAGTTTAGTGACCTATAAATATTAACCGTCTTTAATTTTCTCTTCACACATTCCTTCTCTCCGTTTGTGTCAGTCATGTGGGACGCAACAAGGCAGCTGTCAAATCCAAGTTGAACTCAGTTAAACTGCGCCTTTAGTTTTATCTTTCCATCTTGACTAATTCTGTTTGTGTGAGCAAATGTGTAACTGCTGACTTGATGGGATTAATGCAGTCGTGCAGACGTGGTGATTGTTCGTCTGGGGTCAACTGCCCTTTGTAGATTCAGAAAATGTTTAGGAACGTTTTCACGAGTGGGCAAACAGCATTTTGAACTAGCTGATCACAGACGATGATAGGGCTGAGTATCATCTGACGTTTTTCTACAAAATACTGACGAGTGTGTGATTGCATTGAACTGAATGAAACTTTCTTATGAATTAATCCTTTAATCTGTGAGAGGAAGAATGTGTTATGTCTTCTTTCAACAGTTACACGGTCTCTCTTTAAATGCAGTTGAAACACTTGCAACTGTACAACAGCCTGGCCTGAGCAAAACACAGTGTAACGTCAGAGAACCGATTTTAATCAGGAGGCATCTGATCAAGTGATCAAGATGGCACATCTGATCAGACACTCAATGCCTACTTTCTTTGCTCAATAGTTTTTGATCCTCTGTGCTCGACACATTTCTCTTTGTACCTAAAACAATGGACGTTCTCTCTTGATCCTTTTGAAGACGTCACCACGGGCTGTAAGAACATGCGATGGTCAAATAATTGTTAACGACCTAATATTTGAGCGTGTCAATTCAACAATTGAAAACATCATAAGTTGCAGCCTGACTGTGTTTCATTCTCAGCTGATGTGTCTCATTATGCTTCAGGAAAGAAAAAACTATTCATAGAACATTTAATTTTCTGCTCACGGAAGACTTTAAAGTGCAGACAGAGAGAGGGACATGTGATAGATGTCTCAGACTGGGTTTAACACATCAAATGGGGCATTTACATGGTTCAGGGTTTAGACCACAGAGTCCTTAGGGCCAGTGTCTCAATGCAAAATAGTTAGACCCTGCTTTTTAAATTGCTAGATGTTGCTAGATTACATCACACGCTAATTAGACATCGTAGCATAACTATTTAATCCCCCTCCTGAGACTTGAAGCGACATCTCTTTTCTTGTGCTGTTTTCAGAAGCCTTTCATAAGTATTTAAACCTCTGAACCAAGAGCAAAATGGTGTGATTTCTGGTAAGAAATGTCCCACAAATTGCAAAAAAAAGGAAGAAAAAAGCTAGGGAAGATATATTTATAATAATATTACTTATTATTACATTTGGAAATTATGTTACAGAATTATTGTAATTTTTTAAGCACTCTTTCCAGGTCATTTTCTTGTTTGTTTGTTTTTAACTTTAACTCTTTTTTATTTTTATTTATTTATTTTTACTAATTTTCTTGTTTTTAATTTTCTTTTTTTTAGTAATTTCCTGCTAATTTTTGGGGTCATTTTTTCTTCCGTTGCTCAATGCCCTCTTCCCGTGTTTTTTAAAATAAATCGAGCCATTTTGCTCAGGTTTCAAAGGGTTAAATAAGCAAGATTTAAGAGTTATTATTTCTGTAAGTTGACTTGAAACAACAAGTAAGCTCTGAGTGGTCAATTGTTTCTCTAAGTGGGGGACGCAGCTGTCAATCTGAGATGTGGGCACCGTTTCAGGGGTTTATGGCGCGTTCGTTTTGTACTCGGAGGCTGGAAATTCCCAGTTCTCAGTTGGAAGTTTAAACTCGAACGCACCCTGAGATCGGATTTCCAACACAGAAACTCCGCATCAACCTTGACTTACGAATTCAAGATGGCTGCCGGTCACATACATAGTGAGTAAACACTCTGCTAAAGCCCTGTTTATAGCAATTTTATCTTATTTGTTTTACATTAGGTCAGCCTCATCTGCGGCTTTCATCAGTTGGAGTGCATGACGGTTTTGAAGCTGTCTATACTCCGAAAGTGCAACGGCAACAAAGGCTTTCTTGCTGGCGTCCATGTTTTTTTCTAACTTGTCCACCATTGTCAAAACAAACGCACCATTAGAACCTCACTGTATGTAACTGTGAGGCAAAACCCCCCAAAAAAACATTTATTCAAGCACTATCTGCTTTAATGCTGATAACTTCGGTGGCGCAGTAACATCTGGAGTCGACCCAAAGAGTGTGTCAACATTGTTATCAGCTCAGAGCTCCTCTCATCTGGATTTCAGCAGCTGGACAGTCAGAGGCTGCTGCTAAGAGAGGTTTTAGTGGAAATATAGAAGTGTAAAGCAAAAGCAGGATTTTAAAAAGTGAAGGGGACACGTCCTCCGCAGTCCAGTGTAAATGACGCCCTTCCTCTCTGTAAACACCTTGCAGAGCGTCCCTCAGACCTCATCCAGAGGTTCTCAAAGACTAAAGATGGCGATGCTATGAAATCACTGATTGCTCTTAATAATGCTCCATGATCAAACAAATAGTCAGAGTATACACTGATAACAGGGACTAGCTCTGACTATAGCAGCAGCCTCACTGTGTGTTCAGACAAGGAGAAAGTCAATACCACGCTTCAGGATTTGCTATTCAAATACTGCCAGGCAGCTGCTACTCAGACATGCCCGAGGAAAAACGAATTATTGTCATAGATACAATGCAAACAAGATGTTTTGTTTGTGTCCGGGCAACAGATGATAACATCCCCACAGAATTACCGATAAGCTCATTGATAACAGAGAGAGCGAGATGGCTGATGTCCGTCGTGTGCATTTAGTGGAGACGTACATTAAGACAAAGAGCATGTCGGCGAGAGAGGTAATGATAAACATTCATAATTATACTGAAAGCAGCCCAGTTAGCTTTTAGTCATTGAGAAGGAAATCATCACACTGGCACAGGGAAAGAAGGAGCTTTGTGACAATGGAGGTCAAAGGTGACGTTTGTCAACGCTGTTGTTTTAAACTGCAGCACGACCATTTAGACGACATGATACAGTTCAAGTTCAGCCTGACAGGAGGTGACAGTACTGCCATACCAGCTTAATAAAACCATGTCACACCAATTAAAAAACACATCTATTGCTTTTTAAAATGTTCTTGTTCCCACCAGCGTGTGAGTTTTCCTGTAAACAAATAAGTCATGTTTATATCTAGTGTTACAGTAAAGCACTTGGTGTTTGTCCTTGAAGCCTCACAAACTTGTCGAATGTTCTTTGGTCTGTAAAACATAAATTATTAACAAAAGAACATTTTAATTACCCTGAACCCAAAGTGAAGTTTTTTTTGTTGCCTGACCGACACACCACCAGGTTTACTGTAATGTAAGTTTACATTGAAGAAGCTAGAACATCACTTGTTTGGGATTTGTTTGAAAATTAACTTGATTAAATGATCGTTTAAATAGTTGCCGATTACTTTTCTGGCAATTAAGTAATTAACTAACAGCAAAGCAGCTTTTTTTAAAAAAGTATTTTAAACTGGGCAGCAATTCGGCCATATTTGCTTGTTAGCATTCTTGTTTTTGTTGCTTGTATCGGTGCATTGCTACGTTTGTTGTCACATTACCGACACCAACTGTCAGCAGAGTAGCGTGAAACCAGTCACGCAGTCCACATGCTGATTCATGTCCAAAAACGGGGCTCCATAGCACTGCAGGTGGCCCAAAACTTTGCCACGTGGAGCATTTAAAGGTAGGCCGCTCTGCAGTCATGAATGTTAACTAGTCATATCGTCATATTTCTGTGGCAAGTGTGGAAAACATTAATGAAAACTTAGTGTAAAAGCTACTGGAGCTTACTGTCACGTTCCCTGCGTGTTTTGCAAGTTAAAAAAGACATTTCATCGATACAGCCTGGTGTCGTAAAAAATTCCGACTGCAGCCGGCATTCGGCTTCATTCGTAAAATCTCGACTGCAACCAGAAATTACCGCATGCATTTGTTTTGGAGAGCGAGAGGATTAACGTTACTGACGTTACACTTCGGTTACACACTTCAACCAACTGAATTTCTGAGGACAGCTGCCTGCTGTATATTTGTGCTCATGGTCACAGTCACAGATCATTTTGTGGCGTTTGTTTTGACGTTACATCACATCAGCTAACGTTACATTTAGCTTACTTATAACTTCCATGTTGTCACATATTGAAGTGAAACAGCGTCTAAAAAGTTGCAGTACATTCTCTAAATAAAAACAAAAAGACATACCTGTTGATTAGGAAAGGGGTCAACTCTGGATCAGTTTTAAAACCTTTCAAATCTCTCAGCTCTCTCCACTTGGTGAATGCCCGACCGAGGTTTACACGCGTTTGGGCTCGAGCCCTATCACCGTCGTGTTTAGCCTTCTTCTGTTCTTCTGTTCTTTTTCTTTTAGATGGTGCTCCTTCTTTATCCGCCTTGACATCGAAAGTACAACCAAGTCCTTATAGATACATCTGGTAAAACTCTTATGTGTTCAGCAATGCCCGTTGCGTACCGCTTACTACCGAACACTCTCTGTAAACACGGCTCTTCTTCTTCTGTGGTTTAATGGCTGCGGGCCGCTGCAGGCGTGTTTCTGGTTTGCTGACTTCTGCTGTGTCCGACCTGACCGAGGCTACACTAAATAGCCATATAGAGAAAGGCTTTTTTCCCTGTTGGGTTCAAATAAATATGCGGATCTTCAAGGGGAGGTGATACGAACTAGGGACAGTTTTATAAATGGTAAAAAGTTCCGCACAGCTGCTTTAACATCGAAGTCATTTATTCACTCAGCCTGTCTAATGCGAGGATTTGTTTCTTTTCTCTGTTTAATATGATTTATAACTAAATATCTTTGGCTATCGAACTGTTGGCCTGACAAAACAACGTCATCTTTGACTTTGAATTGATACTAAAAAATATTGTTTTCAGGGTTTTAAACAATTAATTGCAATTTTCTGACTAAGTTTACTGCGTCTGTCCCAACTTCTGAAACCAAATACACCTCTGACAGACTGATATGCAGCAGGATGAATACAGGATGAATTACGCTGTTGATTAACTTTTTGTTGTATAGCTCACTATGTCGGTTGGTTGCTCCACAAACATTTCCCCACCCTTTTGTCAGAAAACACACCAAGCCGCCGGTGAAGTGCAGCTAGCCACAATACGTATATATTTCTGCGGTCAGGCGGGAAGAAATTCTTCGTAACATCGGTCAACGTATCACAGGAGTCACAGGATTTTGTTTACTGATTGGCTGTTGATGATCTCTGGCCACAGTATATAGCCAAAAGTTCAACTATCTCCAACTGTTTTTGGCAACTACAGGCTGAATTTGGCATGAGGTTGCAGCTATTTCAAATTCACACCTGTTGATTAATAGATCCATGACTTAGTCTGGAAAATGCCAGAAAATGGTAAAAGACGTCACACAAGTTCAAAGCAGCGTTCTCAAACCTCTTGTGTTGTCAGACCAAGCGTCAGAAAATATTCAGTTCATAATGACGTTTCAGTCAGACAACTCAGCGTTTGAAAGGTTCATTTCAGCAGCAGAACATACAGTAGTTAGGATTTGGTGTCTAGACTGACATGAGATATTGGGTAGTGATGAGCCTGCAGGTGGATGCTGGGGTGGAGGTGGGGCTGAAAGGGCACTGACGAGGCAGAGGGAGAGCTGGGAAATGTTTGCAGCTAAAATAGACCATCAGTTTGGGCGTGTGAGTTTCATAGATGACATATGGAGAGGGACATATGACATGTGTATGAATCAGTGCAGCTTGAGTTGACTGCCAGAGGAGGAAGCCTCAGATCCTCACATTAAACCAAAGAATGTTTGGCATCTTTGCGAGATAGACGAGAGAAGTGATGACTCAAAAACGTTGTGTGATTTATTTATTTCTGTAGTTTTGAGCCAACCTACGGTTTCAGTTTATTTCACACGAATAAAATGTACTTGCAGAGACTTGAACCTGTTTGAGATCACAGTGTAATACAGTGAACATCATGTTGGCTCTTGCTCTCGCAGTGTGGTGAATGAACCTGCACTTGAAACTGCATCACTGCGGAGTGTATCTCTGACTGTTCGAGTTTTTGAAAGCAGCCTGAGCACTAATGCAGAGAGGACAGGAACTTCCTCTGGCTTTTCTTTGTGCTTTGTTCTGATTGCTCGGTGACGTTCGCTCTTTGTGTTTGCTCTCCTGCAGTCTCTCAAGAAACTGTGTATGGCTCTGTGCAAACACACAACCATGTTTTACCATACTTGCGAGGATATTTTGTTGACTTAACATTTAAGCGTAATTCTAAACCTAATATCAAGTCTTTACCCTAAAGCAAATGATTAACCCTGTGGGGACCTTTTTGTCCCCAGATTGGACGTGAGTCCTCACAATGTGACTATGTGAACAGGTTGCTGTCCTCATAATGCTATTATACATACAATAGTTAAGAACCGAGTGGCAAGATGCGTTGATGGGTTTTTTTAACACACAAAATAACACTAACTTCTGATTTATCAGTGGTGTGTTGATTGATTTTGCAAGTGCAGCTGAAGGTAGACACCAGGGTACAAACATTTAGCGAACGATGAATATGTTTGACGCTATCGTGAAGATTCGCTACCGTCACTGATGAATATCCAGTCACATCTGCCGATTTTATGTCTCGGTCTGTCCATTCATTCGTCTGTCTGTCCGTCCCATTCTGGTGAACGTGATATCTCAAGAACACCTTGAGGGAGTTTCTTCAAATTTGGCACAAATTTCCACTTGGACTCAACAATGATTAGAGTTTGGTGGTCAGAGGTCAAGGTCACTGAGACCTTTTCTGTCTCTTTCTTGTGAACACAATATCTCGGGAGCACCTTGGTCAAGGTCACTGTGACCATGTGTGTGTCCCATTCTGGTGAACGTGATATCTCAAGAACACCTTGAGGAAATTTCTTCAAATTTAGCCCAAATCTCCACTTGGACTCAACAAGGATGAACTGATTAAAATTTAGTGGTCATAGGTCAAGGTCACTGTGACCTTGTGTCTGTCCCACTCTGGTGAATGTGATATCTCAAGAACACCTTGAGGAAATTTCTTCAATTTTGGCACACATGTTCACTTGGACTCAACAAAGAGATTGGTGGTCATAGGTCAAAGTCACTGTGACCTTGTGTCCGTCTCATTCTGGTGAATACTACATCTCAAGAGCACCTTGAGGGAGTTTCCTCAAATTTGGCACAGACGCCCACTTGGACTTGATTAGAGTTTGGTGGTCAAAGGTCACTGTGACCTCACAAAACATGTTTTAGCCATAACTCAAGAATTCATACGCTAATTATGACAACATTTCACACAAATGTCTAAGCAGTATAATAATGAAGTACTGAAATTTTATATCCAAAATGTCAAAGGTCAGCCTCACTGTGACATCATAATGGTCTGCAAAAATACTTTTTGGGCCATTATTTAACTCAAATCTCAGGATCAGAAAGCGAGACATTTGGTCAGATACTGAATTGGTGACTCTAATCTTGGGTGTCCACAAGGGCTGCCACGATTAGTCGACTAATCGATGACTAATCGACTATTAAAATAATCGGTGACTATTTTAGTAGTCAACTAATTGGTTTGAGTCATTTTTCATAGAAAAGTACTGTAAAAGTACCGAAAATACTCTTATTGCAGCTTCTTACGTTCAGATATAGGCAGCTTTACCGTGACAGTGAACTAAAACCCTTTGGCGTGAGCACGAAACAAGACATTAGATGACATAATTTTGGGGTTTGGGCGAGACAGACCGACATTTTTCAACATTTTAACACACAAAAGGAAAGTCGACAACCTAGGAACTAAAGCATGTGCCATGAGTCAACACATGGAAATCAAACCTGAGTCTTTTATAGGACCAACCATCAGACCTCTGTTCTACATCTGCATCTTTTAAGAGTGCATTCTTGGACTTCAGGTTTAAAGTGAACTTGTTTTTTTGTTTTCTTACAGGAGGTGGTGGGAACAGAAAAGGCAAAAGCAAGAAATGGAAGCAGCTGCTGCAGTTCCCCCACATAAGTTTGTGCGAAGAGCTGCGACAAACCATTGGTAAGATAAAGTTATGATGTTCTTATCTCGTTGGACGTGAAAGTCTTTGTGGTCTTTTATTTGTTGAGAGCGTCTGAGGCCTTTGAAATGGACTCAAAACCTGTTGTATCCATGACGACTTGGTTGTCGCTTTGTCCTCTAACCTCATCAGCTTAACATGTGAGCTGGCTCCTTGAGCTGGAAATGAGAATGTTGTAAAGATAAATTATGGTGTCACCAGCTAGCACTTATTGTATAATATTCATAATAAACTAGTGTGATGGTAGATTTATACTTGTGGGCAAAATAAAATGAAATAATGGAAATCAAGATTCATTTGTATTAAAAGAAGACTTAAGCTCTGTGAGTCACAGCGTTTCTTTGAGCTAAATGCTAACATCATGTTGACACTGGCAGTGCCAACATGCTGAAGGTGAGCAGGTGTCAGGGTTTGCCATGTTCACGTCTTAGTAACATTTGCTAATTAGCAGTAAACAGGACGTACAGCTGAGGCTGATGAGAATGTCATTAGTTCTGTAGGTATTTGGACATCAATGTAAGTACTGGACAAATTTCAATTTAGAGCTGATGATGGTGCAAGATGTGAAGTCTGAAGGATTCAATCTGAGGAGAATATGAATGAATGAATTTGACAGCAATCTATCTAATAGTTTTTGACATATTTCAGCCAGACCAAGGTGACCGACATTGCTGTCCATCACAGTGATGTATATGTATCACTGTTGCCTGTAACACATCGTGAATTAACAATTTTACCTATATCAATACATCACTCAGCCCCACGAGACCCCTTGCACTTTCTTTTATTGAATTAAAACGAAAAGCTCACTCGAACTCATGTTAGTGTTTTGCCTCTTTATGAAACCAGTGTTCACAAGTGAAAACGGAGCTGCACAATATTACAGTGATGACATATGAATTATATTTTAAGGTTGATTTTCCAAGACTCGGCCTCTTTCTTTGTCGAGGGAAAGTCCCAACAAGGCCTCCAGACTGGAATATTAATGTATAATTTGCTGCAGAGGACAGATCTGTGTCATAAGTTACGTTATAATGCTCTGCATTATTTCACCACATCTTCTAGAAAATGCTGTGTTCACTGGTGTCTCTGCACGCACAGCAGCATCTGTAATCTAAAGAGCAAATCAGCAGTAAAGATCATGATTTGATCTTTGGTATGGTGGCCCTGAGGTTCAAAACAAGAATGCAGCACGCAGTATACTTAATTACAACCAGCAACAGCTTTATTGGCTAAGTATGTGTGCACATACAAGGAGTTTGACTCTGGTTTTTTTTTTTGTTGCTCTCAATGTACAAACAAAGACGTAAACATAAAGCTATACACAAGGACACAAAGGCTGAATAAATGTAAAACATAAACATTGAAGGACTATACATAAGGCAGGTGGATATGACAGTATACACAGTTTTCTTAGACTGATATTGACAGTGATGATATCTACATGTTAAAAAATAGTGTGTATTTAAACTGTAAAAGGCATAATTTACAGGTTGAGTGGATGTTTAGTGTTACAGGGTGATTGCACAGGGATTGTGACTGATGTTAACTGTCAACACTTAGGTCAGATTAGTTATTTCTGGATGCACAGATGTGCATGTACAGAAACACGATCCAATCATACGGTAATGTTTCAGTATTTATTGTTGTATTACCTTTCGCCGCGTTTATATGATCAGTGTTGATTTTTCATTTCCTCTGCATAGCAGTGGTGGCCTAATAATACCGTACAAAAATAGACATCCATTCATCCATATGTTAGATTTCCATGTTCCCAGCAGCAGATCTCAGGTTACTTATATAAACAGGGTAAAACGGGTGGTGAACTCTTTGGCCCTGAGATAAAAATGACTTTATTAGTGGCTGGAAAGAGCTCACCGACCATATCTGGCAATCTGCGCTTTAGCTAAAGACAGTGCACACAAGTACTTGGATAAAATGTCTGTAAAGAAATAATTTTAACTTCCTATAAAACCACAGATTGTTGCTTTGACGTTTCTTTTCATGTACAAACAAGACATAACCTGTTAGTTTTGAGCCTTAGAGGTGCTGATAGGTGTATTTTTAGAGCCAGGCTAGCTGTTTCCCTCAGGTTCTAGTCTTAATGCTAAGCTAACTAGCTTCATATTCAGCATACAGATAGAAGAGTGGTAGTCTTCCTTTATACAGATTACATACAGAGGTGAAGCCATGGGAGTGGATTGAACAACTTCTTAGTCAAGTTAAAGGATAACTTCGATATTTTTCAACCTGGGCTCTATTTCCCCATGTGTATGTGTGCGTATGATTCATAGGTACAACTCGTTCTAAAATTGGTTCAGTATTGAGGGAGGCGGATGCAGCCGGGAGCCGCGAAACGAGCTAAAACGGTAACAGGGGCAAATGCTCCACTGTGTCTGTAGCTCTCTCTACTCGTGGGGCAGCCGTTTTCTTGAGGAAGAGGTGTTTCGGGATTGGATGTCTTCTCTTCTTCGGCTGGCAGGAGTCATCTTGGGAGAAGTGAGCACTGCAGACCTGATGGTCTGCAAGGTGCAGTGTCTGGACAGGAGTGTTAGTATCCATTTGTAGCACAACTAGCCACAACTTCAGCATCTCGCCATCTGACAAAGGCAGCCGATGAAAGCTGTACGGGATGTCGCGCGACATCCTGTTCTTGCAATTCGGATAAGCATAAACACGAATCATTGTTTTCAATCGATGCAGTAAAACTCTCACCTGTACTCCGGGACAACCAGCGCCACTTGGAGCGGCGCAACAAGCAAAGCTCTCGCAAGATGATGTCACAGCCCAGAGCAAGTGAAGGGTCAGGGAAACGCTTTGTATGCTATTTACAGAGATAACACTGGCGATCTGAACCAGTCAGTGGCGAAAAAAAAAAACACTTTTAATGCGCAAACTTATACGGGACACATTTGCCCCCATATCTACCTCGCGGCTGCCGGCTGCATCCGCCTCCCTCAATACTGAACCAATTTTAAAAGGAGTTGTACCTATGAATCATACACACACATACACATGTGGAAATAGAGCCCAGGTTGAAAAATAACAAAGTTATCCTTTAACCGCCACCTGCTGAGTAGCTAATGCTAGCTGGCTTCATATATCAAACATAAATTAATGCATTTAGAATATGTCACAGAGTCACAGCCTTCACGATGGTGCAGGTCATTTGTTATTCTTGCTCAATTGTCTTGCACACAAGTCCTAAAAAATATGTTTACAACGAGCTTTTTGCAGGAAAGAAATCATGACTTGTTCCCATGTAAAAGCAGAATTTAAGCAGGAAACATGGGTGATATGTGCAGAATCTAATCTCAGAATTTACAAGTAAACTTTTCAGTAATGATGTACAACAGATCTCAAACCAAAGCAAAAATTGTACTTACTGTAAGATTTAAGGTGTGTCCATTCATTAACTTTATGATGTATTAGTACTTGGTGGTGGTGCTGGTTGGTGTTATTTTTGATTTCACGTGCAGGATTGACTAATAGTGGGCTTCTTTTGTCACTGAGTCATTGATGTGGCTGTAGGGGTATAACGATACATCAATCCGGATCGATATATCAAGTCGATCGTTGATGCAGTGTGAACAGATTGATACATATCATCATCTTTAAGATGTGCCTTCATTTTAAAATTCCTGTGCCATGTCTGTTTCACTTTTCCTTCCTAAACATTCAGACAGTGCCAGCAGCCTGGCAAAATTGTGTCATGGCAGACTTTATGACATGCCCCTGACCTGTTGTGATGCAACTTGTTATTTACACCCCTAGGTGGATAATAAGTCTTGTCTTTTGTAATCCAGAGGCTTCCTGTCCAACACGTGGACAGAACGGATAGAGCGTTGTTGTAACTTCTGTAATTATTTTTTTATGTAAAGACGTCCCAAGGACACACCGACTCCTGATCAACTCAAAGTCAATGTTAGCTGTCACGATTACATTCTTACATGCTTCACTCGAAGACAAGCAGCTGAAATGTGTCCTAACTTGACTCCGTTCATACCAAGCAGATCGCTGATCCAGTTAAGAAGCGAATGAGAGCTCTGAATGCATGTGGCTGCAGAAGAGAAAAGAAAAAAAAATCTTGTCTGAGTACCACAGAGGAAACTGTGGCCTGCGCAGAAAGAGGAAGCAGACGGGTGTTTTTGCACTTTCAACCAGCAGTATGGTTACTTTCATTTTAATTTTCGGCAGGTTGCAGACAGAGCCCAGAGTTTATGATACCAGACCAGACAGAAGAAGTCAGATATACAGTCAGGAGAGGATGGGAGGGGAAGCACAGGGATGAGACGAAGATAATCGATTTCGAATTTCGACTTTTTCAAGCAAAAATGCTTCCAAAAAAGATTCCAGCGTCTCAGTTGTGAGACTTTGCTAATTTTCTTCGTCTAATGTGACAATAAAGTGAATAATTCAGGGTTTTGGACTGTTGAAGAGCCGAGTAGCCACAGTGTCAAACATAATATTTGACTTGATGAAAAGGAGATCCTAATATTTTAAGTTTTATTGAGTGGTGTGGGGGGACGTCAGGACTTCCAAAATTTCCCTTACTTGGCCCGGAGCATTGGCACAGTTTTGGTGATATAACCCCGTGAACTACACACAACAACTCTTCTGTTGAACATTTTCTTTTAGTATCAGGTTTTTTTCCTGCTGGATGTGTGTTTTGTGTCAGTTTTGAAGAGCAAATCTGATATTTTTTTGACATACAAATGTCGCTGAGATCTCTTGCACTCCACCACCATTTTGTAGCGAAAACGCCTAAAATGACTGTAGCGTCTGAACCGCTGTGACTACATGCATGCATGAGGTCTTGCCAGAAAGAAAACTCTCTGAAGTTTCTTTTGAAAGTGTCAGAAACACTCTAGGTGATACAGACACAGAGTAATGGGCCTCTGAAGTCAGTAAAAAGTTGAAGATTTTGCCTAAAATAAAATAAAAACTGATTTTCAGGATGAATAACTGTCTGTCGCTTCATCTGAGCAGGTAAATGACACTGTGGGGCTGTAGGCACACTATCAATGAACATTTGTTTCAAATTTGAGGAAGACTGCTCAAAGTATGACCATTCTACAGTGTTTTTTCCATGAAAAGATCCAGGCGGAGCTCCAAATGACAAGTCGCTCACTCTATGATAGCTGATGTTGTTTATGACAGAAACACCATAAAATCACCAAATAAAGCCATATTAAACGTGAAAGTTGTGATCCTACTTTCTAGGCGGTATATCTCAGCCAAAAATAGTGGTAGGAGTGAGACTGTTAGCTTTTATGAAACAGCTACGTGTCCACTGACGGCTCCACATAAGATCGCGGGCGATCCTTTAACTTTTCCCGTCGAAAAACGGCATGACATGACTTGTCACCACTCATCGCGATTTTGGACTTCGTGTATTTAGGCTGCTCTGGTGCGAAAACCACGAGGAATAAAAGAAAAACGAATTCACGGAAAACGATTCAGGAAGTCGAAAGCTTCCTGAATCCAGTGATACCAAGCATCACATGGTTTGATGACGTAGTGCGCCTGTGAAATCCCATTTAACAGAGGAGGGAGGGAGGGAGCGTGGACGCCGCCGTCCGAACGGAGTTACAGAGGTTAAAGGATAAGGCTGGTGTTGTCTTGTGTTTCTGTTACTGCCAGCAGATCCCATGAAAAGACACAAACACAATGTTAGTTCATTGACTGCCCTACGATGTCTGTGGTTACTACTGAAGACATGAATCTTTAAAAATAGCTCAAAATGTTTAGTTAATTCCCTAAAACATCTGCTCACTGTGGTTTTTATCAAACAGGACGGAAGTGTGTATGTGTTGATGAATCCACATTTAGTGCAGCAGTGAGAATATGGGGCTGCAGAGAGGGCGCACATGTGATTGAGTTAAAATAAACTAGTGTGTGAGTTTGTAGTAATGAAGGAACATGTCACCCAGTGCAACAGTGTGGTTCGCTGATGTGTTAGTTATGGTTTTCAGACAACAACGGAGCTCTGTGGCACAGAGAAGAACATAAATCAGGTTTTGAGACACACACTTTATAGTGTTGTTGGTTTGGGTCTTGTTTGTGAGATTTGTTGGCAAGAGCACACACTGTAAAAGTTTGCCACATCATATAGATTTTGGAGATTGTCACCTTAAAAATCAGCGGATCAGATTTTCCAAGGTTTGAGCCTGGGAAGCTGAGCAACAAGCAACTGCATTTTATAATCTGACCGTTTTTTCATGTAGAAACAGGATACACAGCGTGCCCAAAAGTAAGACGACACCCTGTCCTCACACTTCAATGTTCTTTTGCTTTGAGCTCATTTATCCTGTGGACCACTAATATAGTTTGATTTAAAAATGATCACGATTCCAATTTCATGATAGCTCAGAGAAATCGGTGTTGGATATTTTCCTTACTTCAGCCCTGTGTGTGTGTGTGTGTGTGTGTGTGTGTTTGTGTTCTGTTGTAAACCGGTGAAGTAGTTTGACCTGCCCTGAAGGTTAACTATAGCAACATGTGATGTCAGTGTGATGTGAAATATTACCGCTCTCAAGATGTTTACAGCAGAGTTCCCAACCAGTGGCTGCGGTGTTTGTGTATGAAGGCTCCGCACGCAGTTTGCTCGTAGTATACATCCATACATGGCACCCGGGCCGTGCAGAGTAAACACACTGGCCACATTGTTAGGAAGACATCCATTAAAGAAGAAGCATTGAGGCCCAGCTGATGGTGACCTATGATAAAGCTTACACTGCCTGAAGGTGCAGTGTGGCGACAGACAGGCGGGTAAGGATCAAAACTAGGAGCCACAAGGATGAATTAATGTAGAGTATGTTTGTTTGGGCTTTTATATCAGTTAGTCCTGTGAAATAAACACAGTACACTTTTCATTTTACGCTGCGAGAACATTTCTAGAAACAGAAGAACCTTTTCAGAAATTGTTCTTTCATTTTGAACCTGGTCGTATTTTTAGTGGTAAGTAACTACACACATTTACTCAAATACTGTACTTAATAATGATTCTGAGGTACTTAAAACGTATTGGATGTGTTAAGATAATATTTAGTTCAAACAGTCATCGTCCCTTTGGTGATCCTCTGACTGAAGATTTCAAACTTGTCCAGTAGTTTAGTTTCTGATCACATGCTGACAATGACAGTGCACTTATCTTGAAGCATTGCTGTGCCCCAGAACATGGCAGTGCTCAGACTTATTTCACTCCGCTAGATTTATTTGAAAGTTGTAGTTTCTGCTTATTTTTCTTGTTTAAAGTTTAATATGTAAAACACCAGATCCATTAACAAGACATTTAATGGATTGTTAGCAATTAATCTTTTACACAACTCAACCCTCAACCAGCAGCATTAAACTGCTGTTGACGTTTTAATGCATCAATAATAATTTTCCAGCAATACCGTGTAGTTATATAACCCCCTGAAAACTCTGTAAACATGTAAACATGTGAGGGGCTTTATATGGGACCCCTGGGGTCAAGGTTTACAATACTGAACTCCTTTGACTTGTCCAGCATGATTCCAGTGTGCCGCCACGTGAACATGATTCAGACTGTGACAGAAGGACTGGTTGTCACTAGAGTCATCATTTTTGCACCACCCTCATCACCACTATAAACCACACTCTTTAGGTATAATTAGGGTCCTTCTTCTTTCTTCTTTCTTCTTCCGAGGAAATCATACTTCCCATGGGTGAAAACTCACCAAACTTTGCACAAAGGTCCAGTCTCATGCCAGATATCCTCAGCTGTAAACTCAAGCCAATAGTCCTGATGGTGGCGCTACAGCAAGCTTTCATCAAACTGTAGCCCCAATACTGAAGAAATTTTTGTACATTTAAACCTTTTAAAAATTATGAAGTTCATCACTCTCTTTTTTTCAAAAACTGTAAAACTTCTTAAACCTATCTCCTCCCACAACTTTTGCTCAATTGACATCAGACTTGCTACAGAGCATCTTCACACTGTCCTACAAAAACTATGTTTCTCAGATTTTTGATTTATCAACAATTGAGCCTACAGTGCATCAAAATGTTTGACTGTAAACAGCACTGTAAACATATACATGCAAATTCTTGCTAAATAAATCTTCAATGTTCATGAAAAAATGACAAAATTCTAGAGTCATGGTAGATGATGTGTGGTAAATTTCAGATTTTGAATTTTGCTCTAATGCGAACAATTGGAGTCAATGTAAAAATGGCAATTTTAAACATCAGTTTTTCACTTATGGAGCAAATCAATCGTTGTTACAAACAAATTACCAACATCTCCATGCTGTCTAGATGCAATATGTGTATTTTCAGATTTTTGTTTCGATAACTGAATTTTTTTATGCTGGTTTGAAATCTGCTTTTCCTGCATGGACGGCTGCTAAACCTGCACGTCTGCTTATGAATTGTCTCTGACTGATTAGCTCAGTGAGATAGAAATTGATTCTTAGTCTCAGAGGTTGTGGGTTCAAGCCTCAGCTGATGCAAAAGGCAGATTGTGTTGCTAAATTCCTAAATGTCTTCCAATTCTGCTTGTTGCTCAGAATTGCCTAAAAACGCCCAGACCTGACCCATCACTGCGCAGCAGCTATAATTTTATTTAAGCTTTTTTATATAAGTTACTGTATATATTGTTTTATTTTATTTTATTCTATCCTAATTTAAATATTTGTATATTGGGGTGGGGGAGAAATAAATACAGCGTAATATTGCAATATTTCGCATAGCTATATGGATACACGTACGTCAAGTATTGATTTTTTTTCATCCATCTATCCATCCATTTTCTTCCGCTTTTCCAGGGTCAGATTGTTGGGACAGCAGGCCTAAAATATGGTTCCCAAACATTATGAGAACGTTTGGGTACTTTTCCGGCCTCCTACCGGTTGGATGTGCCTGGAAAACTGTAGGCGTCCAGGAGGCATCCTTATGAGATGCATGAACCACCTCAACTGACCCCTTGTGATGTGAAGGAGCAGCGGCTCTACTCCGAGCTCCCTCCAGATGTCTGAGCTCCTCACCTTATGTCCGCAATCTCATTCTTTTGGTCACTAATCTCAAATGGTGGATGGGCTGCACTTGTATAGCGCCTTTCAAATCTCATGACCACTCAAAGTGCTTTTACACTACATGTGACATTCACACACACATTCACACACATTTGAGGCTACCATACATGCTCCACCTGCTACTCAGTGACCATTCACACGCTGTCACACACCAATAGAACAGCCACTGGGAGCAATTTAGGATTCAGTTTTTCAGATATTCGGAGTGAAGGAGCCAAGGATCGAACCGCCAATTTTCCGATGAGTGGACGACCCGCTGTACATCACACCTACAGCCGCCCTGACTACCTAAAACTCCGCCTCCCTCTCCAATGCCACAGCCTGGCGCCACGCCCTGCACCAACCTGCCTATCCATCTCATGCTCCATTTCACCCTCACTCATGAACAAGACCCTGAGATGCTTGAACTCCTTTGCTTGGGGCAGTAATTTTTTTGACATTAATTAATAATATTAGAAATACAAATGACTAAAAATGACAAACTAGCTTATTAGATAAACAGATATTCCGACAGTTTTCCTCTGGGGGCTTAATTTGCAGTTGAAAAAAGGTAATGAATCGCAAAAATGTATGTTAATGAAATACTCATATTGCACGCATATTGCAACATTTTTAAAAGCACAATAATGTTGTATGGCTACTGTTTGTTCTGAGTGTTTGTAGTGTAAAGGGGCTACAACTTAATTTATTTAACTTAATGTCATTGTGCAACCTTTTTATGACAAATAAATAAACCTTGTGACCTTGTTAGGACTACTATAAACATTTAAATAAAGTTGCAACTTACAGTTTTTTAAAGAGAAAATGAGGAGCAAAACTATTTGATAAAAGTGTTTAAACACAATTATGCACAAAAGCAAAATCAGCAGTGAACTTCCTAAGACTCTTTGGTCAAACAGGGCAACAACAGTTTCTGCTGCTGCTATAATATCCTGTACAGTAAATGTAGTTTGGCTGAAGTGGTGCGTGCTTAACATGATCAGCAGCAGATGTTGTTTTTCTCCAGGAAACCTTCACAACAGAGCTGCTTCTTTCCTGAAAGGTGCTATGCAAATAGACTTTGATTTAAATGAATTCAGTCAAACATGCTGTCTCACAGACTGTGACACACAGAGACAGGAAGTTCAGCATGTAGCTGCACGAAACCACAAATGTTGTGAAAAGTTAACGTCCCAGTGAGAGGAGGGGATGAAATATACTGATAAATGTCAAGAAAAGCGAAGTAAAACATGCGGAGTAGAAAGTGTGAGGCTGAGAAGTGGAAATAAGACAAATGATCAGTAATGATTCAGCTCTGAAAATCCTTGTGGCAGTTTTTATGAAACCAGAAGAAAGAGGTGAGTGGGAGGGAGTCTCGAGAAAGACGTTCAGGAAACTGCCAACTTCCTTGTTTGTCTGAAACAGGTTGTTCTCTTCTCTTGTCTTTTTCTATTCTCTTCTTCTGTCTCTCATGTATTATTACACACCATGCAGGTGATGTGCAGCATTTCTATCCTGCAGTCATCTCATAGTTCCCTGCATTGTTCAGATGTTTGGCTCTAAAATTGTACATGCAGTGATGCAGTGTTTGTTCAACTCCTCTCTTAACTTTAACATAAAATGCATTGTTTGCAGAACACTCGGCACTAGTGCAAACACAGGGTGCAGGTTTCTGTGAGTGTTCAGCTCAGTCTGTTTCTGCTGTGTTGACTCATTCTCATGCAGAGGTACAAAACTGTCATTTCAAAGGGGCACGCCAGATTGGTCAGCTGGTGCAGACAGAGAAGGAAAAGAAGATGTCATGTGTGAGTGAAACACGGGGGATTCTTTGGAGATACAGCAGCTGGTGTGGAGAGTTAGAACATTTACAAACACAAATCCCATGTCCTGGTCACACTCACTGAGGTCTGTGATTTGGCCTGTGATGACATTACTGCTGTTAGATTTGTGACGCTTGTTGAGACAAGTGGAAGCACAGTTTTGCTGTTTGTATCACGTTTTTCGTTTGTAACAAGACGTCAGGCGTTGAATGTTTTGCTGCTGTTGTTGACTTTGTCCCCTCGTGGCTTTACTGCTGTTGTCCTGCTCTCTGAGAGACACATGCAGGACATTCAGTGCACATGTGCCTGTTCCCTCTACAAATGGCAAATGAAAGCATCTTGAGTCTTGATAGATGCTGGCTCCTCTCCTCCTCCTCCTCCTCCTCCTCCTCCTCCTGGATGCCCTAGGCCCTTCATCGACAGGCCATTAGAGAAACTCGATCTTACGGTAAACATACAGGTCTGGGCTGGCTTTAAAGTCCAGATGCAGAGACCTTTTTGGTCAGCAGCTCTATGCAAGATGGTTTATATCAGGCTTGGGCGATATGATAAGATAATCATTCAAAATAATATTGGTTGGCCATGATAATTGTCATCATGTGTCCATGATAACAGAAAGACATTAAGTTATGCAACGCCTGTTATGGATTTTGTGCTATAGTCATTCTTTCTCTTTTTAGCTTGTTTTCTCACTAGAATAAATAGAAAAGACGTTAAGCCTCATCGCCTTGTTAACTCATCATAAAACAGGTCATTTGAACTCGACAGAAATGAAACTCACCAAAACTGTCTTTATTGCTAGTCCTCTAGTTAGTCAGTCCACTGTCAACTACCAGAGTCAGAATAAACCCTTGATGCGCAGAGTTAGACATGAAAACATGATGATCTGCACACAGGTAACCCCGTTGTGACTGACCCTCAGCTGTGCGCTGAGCAGCGGCTCTCATTCGTTCTTTGGAGGCGTCTTAGTTCCTCATGTTTCAATAAACATGAACTTAATAGAGACATAAGAAAAGCGGAAATAACAGTTATGGTAACATCTTAGAAGTAACATATTTCTTATTGACATACTCGTTACAGCAAAGCCTTACCTCAGTGAGTGCAAACAAGTGTTTATACAAAGACAAAATGTAGGCCTGTATCTGTCTTGTCCTCATTCCATACATCAATGTTGATAAAGGTGTTATTGATTCATTGATCTGTGCAACATGGTGCTTGCTTCCTATACTTTTTGTCCACTTTGTTGCCGCTTCAGGGTATTAGAGTACATGCCTCTCCATAACGTATCTGCTTAAATCTATGTGGTCTGTGTGGCTGTCTCTTCACCTTTTTTTTTTTTTTTTTTTTTTTGTTTTGGGATGATAATATTCTTCATATTGTTCTTTTTCATAAAGAAGGAATTTCAATATTGCTTAGCTCTGCTTGCATCTTCCTAGAAACATGTTTCTGCGTTCAGCAGCAGTGAGCAACTTAGCAACTGGGGAAACTAATCTGCTCACTGATATTTATGTTGCACTTACTGCTGTGGAGCTGAACTGAAGGCTGGATTTTAACTGACTGTAAAAGCACAGATGTGTGGATTGATCATGGTCGGAAGTGCAGAGTAATCCTGGTCTAAGGCCCCGTTTATACGACAACGACTTCAACTGAAAACGGTAAACTTTAGTTGCGTTTTGTCCGATTGTTTACACGACAGTATTTCAATAACGTCGTCATATAAACGCAAAAGTTTTTTAAAACGCAAAGGACAGACTTTTACGTTTTTAGAGAAACCATTGTCGTCTAAACAAGGCCTGATTCTGGTGATCTGCAGGGGAAAAAATTTCTCGGCATATGTTAATCTAAATTTGGAGAAAAAGTTAAAGTGTGCAGTTGGTTGTCTAGGACAGTGGGTCACGGTCCAACCAAGCGTGGGTCATGGGGCCATTCTGTATGGACAGCAAGTGACTCGCAAACATGTCAAGTTCGTAAGGAGTTTCTGGCACAGAACTTTTATTTTGAAGTGCCTTTTCCTGCTGTAGTGACTAACAGAAAGCCACTAAACAGAGAAAGCAAACAAACTAGATGAGACGACCAAATGCATGAATGAGAATGAATTAAACTGTGTGGACTAACGACCTGGGAGAAATCTGGTGCTTGTGACCGGACCAGTTGGGAACCACTCTGCGAGGCTAGACACAGCAGCTCTTTGAGCTAAATGCTAAAGTCATTAGGGTTCATCTATGAGGAACCATTAATGTCAGCACAAAGTTTCATGGTAATCCATCCAATAGTTGTTGAGATATTTTAGTGGACCGAGTGACCGAGCCAGGAGCTACACCGCTGGCGAGCTAAAAGTGAGAATCCACCACATAATGTCAGCTTGTTTACTTCTATAAACTTCCCCCAATTCTTCTATGAAGAGACAGAAGTGCAGAGACCTTAATCCAGTTTCAAACCAGTGGCATCATAAATTCACCGTAGGGACCCTGAGGCCAGCAGGAGGCCTGACAGAGGCCTCTTTGTGTGAACTCTCTGTGTGATGATGTACAGCATGTTCTGTACAGTGCTGGAGCTCCTTTCATGTACATCACACCTCCTGTGATCTATTGAGAAAGTCCACTGATCCACAACCACATAATGAAAAGTTCCCAGAACTGGGGGATGTTAGATTTCGCGCATGAGTAGCCAGTGTGGGATTGGCCAAGTAGCTTCATGAACTGTAATGAAGCTAATTTTTGTGTGTTTTTGAGAGGACAATAATGGCTTTGGATTTAATGTAAACAGCCACTATAGACTGTCAATTAGAAATGTTAATTATTAAGTCTTAAAGCCACAGAACAACCTGATGATTTTTTTGTAGTTGCCTTCCAGATATCCCTCTCTCCAGCTTTGCCTTTGACTTCCGCCCTCACTTTTTTATCTCAGCTGTTTTCTTCATTGTCCTTTTTGCCTCCGGCTCCCATTTACTTCACTTTGCAGCAGGGCAGGAAGTATGTTCGAGCAGAGAAGAGAGAAAAGAGATAATTAGAGTAGGACAGATGACAACAAAGATGTAGCAGAGCAAAAAGAGAGATCAGTCGAGCGGAAAAAAACTAAAGTGAGATATAACAGAGCATCAGTTACCATCAGTCACTATGTCGTCGATGGAAAATGACTCATCAAAGTGACAAGAAAACATAACATTTGAAACAATTAAAGGGACACTCCACCTGAGTCGTGCTTATTTACTGTACCACGCAGGGAGGGTTTGTTGAATAGATGCTATTGGTTGCATTATGGGGAAGCAGGATGTGATGTTTAGGGAGGTTGACCCAACTAGGGACTAAATGTCTCAAATTCTGCTCCTCCAATTATTTAAACCATTTTTTAAAAAATCTGTCTCTTACATGTCCTCTAACTTTATGTAGGAGACGATTCTTATTTTAGTCATTTATAAGGTGACAAAAGGAAAACGTTTGCTCCATAAATCAAGTTCTGTTACTGTATTTCTGTTGGTCAGACTAAAGCCACGACTGCACACAACACTTGTGGTATAGTAGCCTTAGAACAGTACGTAACCTGTGCCGACACGTATATAAACTGTAGATCTGTTTTGCGTTCCCAGCGCATAACATTTTCAGCACCAAACCAGCAGGTTGGAGTGTTTGGAGCGGAGCAGGTGTGTAGAGCTTTCTATGCTCAGCCAATCATCGTCAAAGGGCATGTCATGCAAGATAGTCAATAAAAATAAATGGAATGGTCAGAAATTGTATTGAAATTAAGGTTTTTGATGAATTCACATCGTCAACTTATGCGCTGAGTAACATGCAACCGTAGTCCACCGTAGTTGCGGCGAGTGACGGGTCTCTGTTGACCATTGACTGCAGTGTTTCTAGCTCCACTTTTTAGTATTGGATCAATGTGCCGGCTCCTCAACACAGAGGTGTTAAGCCTCATTTACACTGCAAGCGATGCATTCGTGCGCGGTAGCTGTTTACTCACGTTGTCATTTCAGCGCGTATGTTCAGAGGTTGGAGTAAACACAAAAACATGTGATGGCACAACAGTCTCCTTCAGTACATTATTCTATGCTTTCCTTTGATTTTCACATTGGCTAGTCATCCTGTTTAATTTGTCTTCTGATTAAATCAGAACCGTTGAAACAAGTTGTAGGAAGCCTCTGATAGAATATAATGTCTATAGCCTTACTGTTGTGTACAGCCTTATAGACTGAGCTGAGTAGTGATGCGCAGGTCGACCCGTAACCCGCAGGACCTGAAAATGGACCTGCGGGTCGGGCAGCACTGATCGTCTGTTAAATCGCTCTGTAAATGATATTTTGACATTATTGGCTATTACTGTTATGGCATCCAAAGGTACTGATGCGTTGAGCAGGCGACAGTCCGCGGCCGTTTTCAAAACACACTTGTGTCACGCACTCCAAAAGAAACTTGTTGAAACTTTAAACGATAATTTATTGTACAAAACAGGGGAAACAAACGTTGACAAAAACGGTTCCATAATTCATATTAAATTCAAAAGATAACAAAAAAACAGCTACAAGTTAGAGGGAATAGTGATAAAGTGGTAAAACTTGGCATTGATCCACAGCATCAGACGGATGTGCTCAAGCGTGTCGTGCGCACAAGCTCCGTTGGTAGAATACTGTATTTTCACATTTTTAACAATGCAATTTAAAAGTTTTGATTTTTATTGATAACCTACATTTACCAACAACAAAAAGACTACATTTAGCACCAAAAAATATGTAAAAATAAATAAATAAATAAATAAAGTAAATAAAAAGACTAATATCAAATACCAAATTTTCATAATGAATACCTACCCACAGAAACAAATATTCAAATATCTGAATATTTGGGTACAGCCCTAGTTTGTATTTTGACGGGACAGTAGCAGCGGCTGTGCGACGCGTCTGTTCAGTTTTGGTGTGAATACACGTGTGCAGTGGCTATGCTTGTCGACCGCTTTGCGAGCACTACGCGAACACATCACATGCGGTGTAAATGAGGCCTTAAAAAAACAAAAAAATTCAGGACAGAATGGGACAGTTTTATTGGTACTATCTACAACTATTGACAATGGAAACGCAAGCATAACCGTTTTACTTTTTTTGTTTTTTGCTATGGAGGAATTGTTGGTTACTGTTTGTAAACAGTATTGCCAGGAAAAGTGATATTAAAAGTCAACCCCAGAGTTTTGTCCACTTAGTGTTTGGCCTTGCTACATTTGTGTTTATTCCGTAGCTACGTCCTTCTCCTGTGTGTGCTGCTACTACCTGGTCGCTACCGTTATATAAAGTCCCGACTTCACCTGCGGACGTTGCACAACAGCATCTCTAAGACAGCAAATCAGGAAGAAAATAAGAAAACACAGGCAGAGGGCAGAGTCTCTGCAGAAAGATACACTGCCACACACTTCTAGAGCTGCATTAGCAAACATTCAGTAAGGCCTCTCTATGCCCTTTGTCCACTGGATCCGTCTGTGCTATGGCTTAGTCACAGCTCGGTCACGGTGTCAGTATCCATGGGAAACACTTCAGAAACTGCATTTATGTTTATTTTGTTTGACAACATCCTAATTAAAAAATAATGACTGTATAATCTGCAGCTCAGCAGCCTGGGAGAGACTGCGGGTTAACAGGTATTCATAAACTGTGATCAGATTTCATAAACATTCAGTTATCTGAGAGCAGGAGCAGAGAAATACGTATGAAGGTTTTGCTGTATTAAAACACAGTTAGCAGGAGGAGACTCTCCAGCAAACTGCAAACACAAAATCGACTTTGCTTTGTATGCGTTAAGACAAATGCATCAAATATCAAATGTCCGCATTTATACACATGTTCAGGTGATTCTCAAGCTTCAGAGATGCGAGCTGCTTCTGCAAAAATAGAGTTTTTGAGCAACAACAGCAGCTCTATGAAGAAATGTTTTGACGAGAGGATGTCTGGTGTGTGTACGTGCACAAGCATGCAGGGTGACGTGATACACATGCAAATTGCAGAAGGTGCAATGCATTAAAGCAATAAAACACCAAAGAAGCATGAAGCAGTAAAAGTTACGGAGGAAGAAGACGTGGGTGTAAACAATGCAGAGGTCAAAATATTCAAAAAGTTGTGTTGTAAAGGCAAATGTGCATGTTGTAAATGTTTTCTGAGGGAATGGACTGTACACAGTTAATAAGCCTGGAGAATACATGCAGTGTGTCCTGGTGTGAGACACTGAATGTAAGCAGCACTTTGGCCAGAAGTCTAGCTCATGTGCTGATAGTTGTTGTTCACAGAGATAGAGACAGAAAGCAGCAACACTGGGATTTGTTGTTTTGTAATCCCGTTGTTGTGTTGGAGTTTTTCTTTGAGTTTGGACTCGCCTTGAGTCACTGCGTGTGAAGCTGTCAGAGATTCTCTGAGTGATATTGGGTCATACAGATGAAAACTGTTTGACTTGCAGATCATTCTAGTCCTTTATGCCCTCTGTGCAGACAACAATCACATTTGTTTGTTCGTGAAGCTTCCTGAGTCGCTTTGCATCAACATCAGTCAAAGATGCAAATCAACATGTCCTTGGTGTTCGTTTTTTTTTTCGTCCTGAAGCTCAGCTGGGCAGATGAACTCAATCAACCCCAGATATGTATCTAAACCCTTCCCACAAACTGTGGTCGGCTACATATAATCATTGTTTCAACAGCATTAACACAGCTATATTCCTTTGGGGACCTGCTGCACAGTGAAATATAATGTTGGCTCTAACAACAGTTTGTGAGACATGCTGCCAAACTTTTTAAACCAAGATTTTAAACCAGGCTCCACTCATAAGCTCATCCATCACGTAGGCTGCGTTCAGCTTTTCTGTGAGTGCTATGTCCCATGGCAGATATTGTGTGGCTGCAATGAAGGCCTCTAGTTTCCCAGCGCGGCGCAGGGTGGCGAACCCCACTCAGAGCTAGTTTCGAGCAGCGCAACCCGAGGCGCGCTCAGTTTGGTAGTTTGGCAGACCAAGGTGTGCTGAGATGATTGTGGCAGCGCAGCAGGGGGAGGAGTCGACAGATCCAGCTTGGCGCAGTGACAGTGTCGTGCCAAAAGGCTTCGCCGAAGGTGCGCTAAAAGCTCGCCAGCTGAAACCACGTCTACTGTCAGCGCAGGCGGAGCGCAGCCAGAGTAGCGGAAGTTTGGCTGAGCGGCGGACAGTGTGCACACGTCACCAAAACCTCACAGGCAGGTTTCCAGAATGTCAGGCACATTAATGACGCAATAAATACCCACAAACACCACTATTCAATGCAACTATCTGCAATCAGCACATAAATGTATCTCTGTATCGACTGTCCCGTCACATCTGATGTCAGATCAAAGGTGATTGGCACCGTTTGGCACCGTTTGGCACACGTAATGGAAACCCAGCCTGATTTAATTAACACAGCTGCAAACCAATGAGTTCACATCCCTCTCAGCCAACCACAAGCAGCCACAGCATCAGATAGGGAGCATATATTCAGCATCTGTCATCTTAGAAAAGTCAAAAGAAAAGAAACAGAGTGAGACTGCGAGAGAGAAAGAGAGAGTGCGCACGCATGAGAGGAACGCAACATTGATTTACAATTGTAGTGACCTTTGCATCATCAGCCCGTGAAGGTCTGCTCGCAGTTCTGTATATTCGGACACTGAGAGCTTGGACCTCCTGGACCAAAACATCAGTTTCCTCCTGGGAAAAGTTTGGCTGTCTGACGCTGCTGCTCTCTTCTGCCATGGCGAATGGAGTAAACTCTCATTACGCCTTCGCGCGGCGCATTTAAGGGTGAGGAGAGGGGCTCATTTGATTGGTGTGATGTGTGTAAAACCCACTCCACGCCTTCTCTCCTCCCTCTTTCCGACTTGCGCAGGTAAGAGGGACGGAGGTGGGAAGGAGAACTAGAGGCCTAAGGATTATCTGTAAATCTGTCTTTTTTTTACTTGATTAATTGTCAAGAAAATGTCGGCAAACTAAAAAAAAAAAAAAAAAAGGTATATTTTCTCATTTAATCAGTTTGAAATAGTGATGTCCTGATCTGATCCTCAGATCGGGTATCGGCTCCAATCACATTATTTTTACAAAATCGGAGTCGGTAATAAAAGACTGGAGGAATCAACTTTCAACAACAAAAATGGCCAGTTTTTTTATCTATGTTGTTCATCGTTGCCTCTGCTTTCCAATGTATAAAGATATATTATTGTATATAATTATTGTTTGTTGAAGACAAGAAGAAGATAATGAATTTGTTTACATTTTGTGCTGCTGAACCACTGATAAAATTTTGGATACTATTTAAATAAAAAACAAACCTTGGGTGGGAAAACTTGGATACATTCTTTTTGTTTTCTTTCTTAATGCTTTGCAAAGTATCAGATCAGACTCGGTATCGGACTCAGTTTCAAAATAAAGGATCAGATGAAAAAAAAGTAATCGGACATCCCTAGTTTGAGATAGAGCTGGCATAATATCAGACTTTCACTACGCAATCATCGTGGCCGAAAGAGTTAACGATAACGATATTATCACAATATCTGAAGAAAATGTGAATCGCTGTGCTAAAATGCTGTCAGTCAAATTCATCTTTAACTTCGTTTATTGTGTGTTGATTCGTTTGTGCTATCTCAATCTGTTTTAACAAATACCGCATCAGCAGCCACAGCTCTTTCTCAAGCCGCCAAGTTGCTGCTCGCTCTCACGTGACTCCCGTCATTATGTGTGTTATGTCTCTTCTTTGGCAAATTAATTCCACTCAGAAAAAGACTTAATGGATAGTGAGAAGGCAACCAGATGGTGTTTTGGGATGGAGAAGAAGTGAGAATGTAAATAAAAACACTATACTACATCACCACGTGTTTAAGTATGGTATCAATACTTTAATTCTTACTTTTTTCCGTCTGTCCCACAATTTATTCTCATAACTCCGACACAGGTGTCAATAGAAGTTCTCTGTTGCTCCTTTATTAAAAATGTTCCTGTGAATGAGTCGATGCAAATGTTATCGGTGAGTGTGTGATAAGACCAGCAGCTCTTTGTGCTGATATTTGACTATTAAATGTGTTGGCGTCATTCACTGTTATTTTCTGTTACACGTCTCTCAGTCAGTCAAATTCCTGTCACATCATGTGTTTATGAAACTCTGTGGATTATAGATTTATTAATAAAAGTATGGTGGTTTAAATCTGGTTTTACACTACGTATGAAATAGACCACATTAGAAAAGACACTACAAGAAAGGAGAGAAATAATGAAAATTAAAATTATACGATTTAGAGGCAATTTACATGCAGACCTGACCTAATTTTAACCTAATTTTGGCATGTACTTTGGATTTGTATTGCGACTTCTCTTGTGATAAAGAAAGCATACATCAAACATCATAAAATATATGGTCTCAGACTCAAAACAAACTATTTGAACTGTGTGTAGTATGTTGCAGTGTTCTCTTGGATCTTTTTTTAGCAGCTCTGTCCATTAGCAGCAGTTAACATGTTTGTATCTCACTAGCACAACACTTAAAAGCATCATTGTTACCTGTGCAAATATATAAACTAAACAAAGAGTTAATGATTACCTGGCTCATTTTGCTGTGTGATGTAGCGCCACTGTTTCTGTGCCTTGATATTATATGTGGTATCATAAATATTCCAGAGAATTTCTCCAGAGAATAAAATGAATGTCCCTTTATTTTATTCCCTCACTTTAAACCCTGTTTGAAATGCAGGTAGCTGCTGGAAAGATGCACTCATTTAGATTTCTTTTGCCGACACTAGCTCGACACATTGTGATTGAAACATAACTGTACTGATACAGCTCATGAATCAACTCCGTCTCCTCTCTGTCTCCGCAGAAAAGGACTACAGCAGCCTGTGTGAGCGGCAGCCCATCGGACGGTTACTGTTCAGACAGTTCTGTGAGACTCGACCTGAGCTGAGACGCTGCGTCAAGTTCCTGGATGCTGTGGTAAGATGTGTGTGTGTGTGATGGTGTGTTTGTCTTGTTGCTGGAAGTGTGTTTGTGCTGGGAAGTTTTGTCTCCCTTTTCCATGAGCACTAGTGTGGAAAGACAAAAGGAATGAAGAGTGTATGTGTGTGTGAGGGGGAATGAGGGAGGGCAGTGGGGGTCTCAAGGACTTTTGTGTTTCTTCCTCGAAATGCTCCTCAGTTCCTGCTACTGAAGGGATGGGAAGGGAGGGATGTGGGCGCTTTGTTGTTTTCTTCCCACCTCAAAATCAGCCTCACGCTCATGCGTCGGTGAGAAGGAAGGAGGCAGGTATGAAAAAAATAGAGAGGTTTGATAAAGACAAGGGTGAGAGAGGATGAGAAGGTGGCAAGGAAGAAACAGCACATATAAAGAAAGAAAACACCGACACAGAGGAAGGTTTACTGACATAAAAACGTCTGTAGGAAAAATAATAAAATGTGCACCTCATGACATTTTCTCAATTAGCTCACTTAGACTTTTTTGGTTTTATGGCCCAAGAGTTAGAGACATCTCTCTCTGAAGTCTTCATCAGCGTGCTCCAACATGACCCATGTGGCTCTGTTGACCGTTTTTCCACAAGAATTCTTCCAATAAAAACTGTCCATAGCACGTTCTGTGGATCATTCAAAGTAACAAGGACACTTTTTCTTAAAGTAAAGGTTTTTAAATGTTAATAAACTAAGTTCAGTTAATCTCCATTGTACCTTCTACATCTGCACAAATAAAACCCAAACTACCTGTACTGGTAGATACTGCTACAGCTGAGTGAGAAAATGTTTGTGATTTGAGTGAACTGACCCTTTAACCAGCTGATCACTGATTAGCTAGTTCTCATTTCGGGCCATGGAGGCATTTCAGGTTACTGTGCATAAATTCTGCATCAAACTCTTAAAGTTTGGAGTTCAGGAGCAGGAGGAGGAAGTGGATGTTAATATCTGTTTAATGAAATACAGGAACTCTTGACTTCTGGAGAGAAAACTGCGTCAGCGTGTCGACCTCTCTTCTACCTCGTATCCAAGACACACACACACACACACACACTCACAAACACTTTCTGTTGACCTCATCTGTCACAGTGAACGGCTCGCTGCTCGCTCGGCTCAGTTGAGGAATGTTCAGTCACACTCTTGTTTTATTCCCACCAGACTGGTGTGTGTGTTTAAGTGTGTGTATAAGTGTATACGTGAGTGTGTGTGTTTGGTCCCATTGATGCTATTTCGCTTTTTTTTTTTTTTTTTTTTTTTGAGTGCACAGTTATTAAGTGATAAACCATGATTTCCTCCTTCAGTCTTACGGGCACAAAACAGTGGGAAGTTCAAGTTCTTTATTTCTATTATATGCACAACAGTAGGTCAGTTTCCTTCCACCTGTTTAATGCCCGTTTTCAATATGTGCACAAAAAAACTGGAGTGGAAACATTTCAAATCTCAAAATAGCAAAAAAAAAAAAAATTATATATTAGTTGTTCAAAACTCTATTTGTTAATATACATCCATTGTTTTCCTTCTTTTGAGGATTAACAAGTGCTCTTTTAATTACATCATCTTGCACCTGACTGGAGAATCAGCACCATCCACCCCTTATCTCGATGAACCAACTCCCAATATTTATGTAACAGCAGTGGATGGAAAACTGTGCCTATTCACTTTTTCTATTGCAGATTTTCTGAAAATTCGGTCAAAATTTGTGCAACATTGGGTTGGACACCCAACTAATCACAGACAAGCAGTCATTGGCAATGAAAATCATAAGCCTCAGGCACCCCCCAGCAATTAATTATGTCTAAAAAACAAAGTAGTACATCACAGGGTGTTTACAGGTCCTAAATGTCTAAAATGTCTCAAATTGAGTTTTCTTAATATAAGGCCTTAAAAGCTCTTGCACTCCACTGCCGTTCTGTAGCAGAAACGCCTAAAATGACATACCCAAATTAAAATGACTATAGCTTCTGAACCGCTCTGACTACATACATGCATGAGGTCTTGCCAGAAAGAAAACTCCTTGAAGTTTCTTGTGAAAGTGTCAGAAACACTCTAGGTGATACAGAGACAGAGTAATGGGCCTGTGAAGTCAGTAAAAAATTGAAGATTTTGCCTAAAATAAAATAAAAAATGATTTTCAGGATGAATAACTGTCTGTCGCTTCATCTGAGCAGGTAAATGACACTGTGGGGTTGTAGGCACACTATCAATGAACATGTGTTTCAAATTTGAAGAAGACTGCTCAAAGTATGACCATTCTACAGTGTTTTTACCATGAAAAGATCCAGGCGGAGGTCCAAATGACAAGAGCGCTCACTCGGCTTCAAAACAGTCCTATCAGTGATCAAACGGCACTCAGCCAGCTTCAAACATCGTACCTTATTGAAATCAGGTGTGATTATGATAGCTGATGTTGTTTATGACAGAAACACCATAAAATATCACCAAATAAAGCCATATGAAACATGAAAGTTATGACCCCACTTTCTACCCATCCCACTATCCCACTTTAGAGAGGTTAAAAAGTTGTAAATTGTCTTGAATATTTTCTGTCACAATTCCAATGAGGTGAAAGTTCATATAAGGTGGTATTAAAAAGGTCATATCTATAGACACCCTGCATCAAGTACATTTACTCAAGTACTGTACAATTACTAGTACTAGTACTTGCACTTATTGTGTCAGCGTGCTAATATTTGCTAATTAGCGCTTGATTGCCTTTTGAAGGCATGCAATGAACGCACTCAAAAAAACAACACGGCAGCTGAGCAACAACCCATGATGCTTCACTCTCTGTAGGAGCTGGCATCATACTGTACTGGTGTACATGAGTTTCCGAGTAGTTCAGGTCAGACAGTATCATAATCACGGAGAGAAAGGAGAGCAGGAAGTTTTGTACTTGAGATGATTCTGTTTGTTAGCCCTCTCATCTCTGATGTATGAAATGAAATGTCACATATGCCTATCGATCGATCAGTGATCAGTAATTCCTTTGATGTCAGCTGTGATGAGTGGAGGTGGAGAGGTTGATGAAGACCTCGTCCATCTCTCCGTCTGTCTGTGCAAAGGCAGCGAGGCTCCAGTCTGACTGACCAGATCAGCCAAACTGCTTTACAGCTCTCAGTCGTCCAGCGGATACAACTCACATACGAAGCAATTATGTTCTCTTTTACCCCACAACCGCTTCCCGTCTCTTCAATGAGAACTCTGCAAGAGCACGAGATGGAGAGGGGAAAATGAGATTTGAACTGTCTCCGCTGTCACTTAGCATTAGTTTACAGGCTCTCGCTGTGAGAGGGGAGAGGAAGCACTTTGGAGTTTTCCAGGCAGGCTCAGTTTACTGCAAGTCATTCAGAGGGATGGTTGATGTGAGGGGGAGTAGATACAATCAGTTCATGTACTGCAGGGTGTGGAACCAGCCTCCCAAAACTCGTCAATTAAATCTTAAATTGGGTTTTCTGTAGTCCGGGCCTTTCAGAGGTCTTCAGTGGACACACACAGACAGCTGGAAGCACAGCTGAGCAATCATTCAGTATTATTGTTCATTGGCTTTCAGCACATCATCATCATGATATGATCAGATCGTGTCATCATGTGGAAAATGTCAAGTAGTCCAAATGAGAGATCCCAAGCTAATTCAGAACTAACAAAGCAAGAAGTAATTGAAGCTTTTGTTGTTTTCACGTGCACATACAACCTCTTCATGACATGCTTGACATTTTATATGATACACTTGTATTTATTAGGTCAAAAATTCAGATCCATACTGTGATGCTGATTTTAACCATATTGCTAAACTTCAGCTTCACATTTGGATCACATTTAAAGATGAAACTGCCAAATCTGGGTAACCCAGGGATGAGTGCAAGAATATTTCAACCCAAAACAATGTAAATACTGCAATCACACATCCCTAGGCTTCCTATGGTGCCTGTAAAGTTATCAGTACAAGACTTTGACCAGTGGCCGAAAGAAAGATTATAAAACGTCAGAAAACTTTTTGGAAATTCCTGTGCAGCATTATCCATGTCTTGTATCCATTCTTGAGCTCATGGAAGAATTTTCAGACATTTTGCTGTCTTTCATTCAGCCTCCATCAAAGTCTGTTTGTGCTGATATGCCTTCATTTTAAGGCTGCTCTCCTCAAAGGCCCTGACACACCAAGCCAACAGACGGCTGTCGGTGAGTGTCTGGCCCTAGTTTTTGCACTGTGTCCCGCACCGTTGGCCCTTGTTGGCAGTTTTCAGCCAACTTAGCATGTTGAGTCAGCTTTCGGTGAATGAAATCACTTTGATTGGCAGTTCAACTCAACGCACGGAGAGAGAAACAGAAGTGAGTGAAGCAAACAAACAACTGAAGTCGAGAGGGAGTCAGATCAAAATAAACTTGTTCTATTAGGTAAAATCGTTTTTTAGGCATTGAGCTCTTGAGCAGAAATGGTTTGAAATTGTTTGTGTTATTGTTTGCAAATATCATTTGTTCCTTTTAGCATCAGGTTGTGTTGCTGATGTGCTAACTCGCTAACTAGCATCGTGAATCCATTCTGTCAGTCTTCAGGTTTCCCTTTTTGTGTGATAAATACAAGGCGTTTCTCAATACCAAGCACCCCAAGTTTGGACTTGTGTACTTGGGAGTTCGGACTTATGTGCTAGACAGTTTGGTGATTGGGCCATAACGCCATTTGATACAAAACATTTTCTTGGACCATAGAGAGTCCAGCGATGTGAGTGCTGTATACAGTTTATACACAGAGCTCGTGTAGCGACTGACGGTCACCTCTTGCCTCTCACACTCAATTTGTCTCGATGTGTTTCTCTGCAGGCGGAGTACGAAGTGACTCCAGATGAGAGGAGGAAGGAGTGCGGTCAGGAACTCACTGACACATACTTCAATCCAAAGGTAGCTGCTGTTTTCATGACCTCGTAACTTTCTGTGTTTCACTACCAACTGTGTACTTCACAACTGATGGTCTGATATGATGAATAGTCATCACTATGTTACATTGATGTCTAATGTTTTGAACAGCCACTGGCTTCCATATATACATCAGATAAATCTGCACACTTTGACTTGTAAAGAAAGGTATTTTGCCTATAAATGTACAAGAATTAATACATATATAAAAATCAAATGAACTCTGACTTCAGCTAAGTAATCCATAACTTTAACACACAATAATTTACATTATTAGTAAGTAAATGTGACAAAATTAGCCAAATTGCTGCTTCATGTCTTCAGTCCTGGGTGGGTTCCAGATCTGTCTGTGTGCTTCAGTTTTTCACCGGCATCTGTGCGCACACAAGTCTGAACATGCAGATGTCTGTGAGTGACGAGGATAATAATCTCTGAGCGCCGTCTTAAACCCAGTTCATCCGGCTTTCCCCTGTGAGTTTACTGTCAGACTTGAGTCACAGTGTCTACCTGGACTTAATGTTTTTTTTGTTTGTTTGTTTTTTTGTGGCAGTCAGAGGACCATGTGCCTGAGGTGGAGGAGGCCATGATGGCTCAGTGCACCGAGAGGCTGCAGGAGGAGGCCTGCAAAGAGCTCTTCAAGGACTGTACCAAGTAAGATCATAGGGGTCCCATTTTGGGCTTGCTCATTATGGTCTGTTATTCTGTTTAACCCCTTCCAGACAAGAAATTAGATGCATTCCTTGGTCTTATTTTCAGAAATATGGGTGTTTTAATGACATGAAAAAGAATTTACATTCCATCTAACACAATCTGCCAGATTAATGATATTTTTTTGACTAAAATAACTGAATTAATTTAGTTTTTGGCAAAAATTTGATTAACAAAAAAGTGGTTAGAGAAACCACATAATAATCTAAGGAGGTAAAATTGACAGAAAATGCAATTTAGTTGTTAAAGGAAGAGATAAAATGTGAAATTACATGATTTTGATTTTCCCCATGAGGATCCATGTAGCACTGATGATGCTGGATGACATCGCCCAAAATGTCCAATAAATGAGTTTCCACACAATTTAAAACACACAATAACAAGTCAGTGTGAAGTTTTCTTTGTTCGCACCAAATGAATTGAACTACAGGTGTAAAAGTGACCCTGATGCCATTTCACACTGGAAATGCTGATGGAGGGAAATCCAGAAACGATGTGTATTGAGATGAGATTAGTTTTCCTAAATTTAACCATAACAGATCAAATTGTAGAAACATACCAGATGTAATCCATTTCCTGATAAATTAAAGTTCTTGTACTTGCATGATTCTTGCACAGAAGTCTTTGGCACTTGGACATCAGAGGGAGATATTTTGTGATTGAGGGACATCTCAGCAGCAGCAGGATAAAGCCGCCCATGGAGTCCAGACACTGGTGATGGTGGTAGTGGTGGCCGATGACTATGAGGCTGATGACTGCTGAGGCAGATGAGGCTGATGAATCTGTATAGACTAAGCGGTGATGGCTGCGCACGAATGTAGCAAGAACTGCGGCAGAGAAAGAACCATATTTAAAATGAGGAGCAGTGAGATGATAGGCTGACAGAGAAGGTGCGTCGCTGTGCTATTGGTTGATTGAGGATCAGCTGATGACTCAATTAACAGGCCCGACAATGACACCTAGATATAGAGAGTGAGCATACGAGCAAGGAGTGAATGGCCTCATCCGTCTCTGTCTTTCTGTGAGGTTTTTGTTCTCTAGATAGTAAAACAGAAATCCTGAGGTGCAGCCACAGTCATGGGAAGCACATTAAAGAGAGAGCGCTGCGGGCTCCACATAAAGCTGACAGAGTGCTGAACACTGACCTGAATGGCGGCTCTGTCTCTGCTTCTCGAGTCAGAAAACTCGAGTCCTGAGTCGACTGATTCGCTGCTCTTTCTTGTTGTTGTTTAATGACATGAGTTAGGAGTCGTCAAATCTGGGACTCGGGTCTGATTTGTGTCTAAGTCATGCGACTCGAGCCTCCACATGTATCGGATTCTGATTGGCATAGAGGAAGACTAGAGAGTGGGGAGGCAACATGTTTCATGTACGGTTTAGACTACATGATATCAGCCTGATTATAGCCCGTCCAGACAGACGTCGGGCGCCACAATTTATCCCGTGCAGTGTCTCGACATCCCGACAGAAGGTCTAGCATGTTAAAAGAGCTGCTTTCCATGGCCCCCGTTCAACCATGGCCCATAGGAGCACAGAGCGCTCTTCCACACACAACTGTAAACATGACGAATCCAAAGAGAAATGATGTTGATGCTGCAGCTGTGAAACTGAGGAAAGGTCACGGTTGTTTTTTTCTTTCTTTTCTCAGGCTTTTCAGAGCACAAGACAGTCACCGTCATACACGCCACCATTGTTTGATTACATTGTTCCTGGGACCTCCTTCCCAATGACCTCATGCATGTTATGAAAGACGTCAAGCTAAGATTGGTTGGGGACCAGTGTGTACTCCGTTGTGTCTCTCAGCCAAAGCACAGAATTTATGACTCTATGATCGCCTGATCTGACGCAGTCATCATCGTAACAGGCAAAAATATCGTGTGAACACAGCATATACAGCAACTTATAACTTGTGTGAATACCTGGAAATGTTCTGGCTTTATAGATTCAAATGAGGGTGTATCCCAGCATGCATTTCTAGCAACATGTCCCCCTTAACAAGCTCAATGAGGAAATTACAGAAATACAGAAAACAAAGTTCACGACAGAGCAGCTTCAGGCCTGAATATCAGATTCACTTTTACTTGTAGCCCTGGATTTATTCCCCAGTATTTCCCAAATGAGGAAGTTCAGTTCAGTTGAGAGTGTTCAAAATTTGACTGTGATGCAGAAAAATCTTCAAAACACTATAAATTTGAATGACACATGATGCAGGCGAGACTCAGAAGAGCGAGAGAACTATTTGAAATAAATAAGACTAAATAGAGAGAACTAAACACATGACGGACAGCAAATCATCCCAATAAAAGACTTGTTTTTAGATGAGGAAGAGTTCATTGTTCATTCCATAAACAACACTCACACATTGAGTAACATCCTCTAACGGCTCTGTTCGTGCTTGTTGCGTAGGCGTGAGGCAGCACAGAGGCCAGTCTGTTTTTCAAGCCACATCAAGCACAAGACATGAGTAACGTACTACGCTGCTGTGCACAGTATTCACACTGCAAACCCTGCACTCTGGCAGTTTATCTTTATACAACTGATAAAAAGGTGGTGAGGAAGTCTGCTGATATTCTGCATTTATCTGATTTTCTACATCTCGCACAAAATCCCTCACAGTGTCCTCCGATTTCAAACCGATAATAATGAACCTTTTAATCTCTGCATCGTCCAGTCAGTGCCCTTCACACAGTTAATGACACTGATTCTAATGAGGAATGAGATCAGTTTCTTTAGAGCAACTATGAAACTACAAGAACATGTTTCAAAGCAATGATGGAGAAATTGTGAATAATTTCAGAACTGAATTTCAGTTCTTGGGATCACGATTTAATAGCACTGCAACCTAGGCTTGTCACCATACCACAATTTCAGCAGTCGATACCAGTACCAGTGAATTTCCACAATTCTCGATACTCATTCGATACCACAATGAAAATTAAAAAAAAAGAAACTGAAACTCACTCATTTGAATTGAATTCTTTTAACAAGCCAGGATGCCTGTCTTTTAAGTGCTTAGTCAGGTAGTTTTATTTCTAAAGGCCAATATCACAAATCAGTTTTCCTCACAGGGCTTTACAGCATACGACATCCCTCTGTCCGTAGGACCCTCACAGCGGATAAGGAAAAACTCCCCCCAAAAAACGGTAGAAACCTCAGGAAGAGCAACTGAGGAGGGATCCCTCCTCCAGGACGGACAGACGTGCAATAGATGTCGTGATATCGGTGTTTCCTCCTTTGGTGGTTGTACCAAGTGCAGCGTGATGCTGGTATATGACAGCAACAGGACGGGGTTGGTACAGTTGGTAATGTTGGAGAGCTGGCAAGATTTGAAAGTGGCACCTCCTCTAAGCTCCGCCCCTTCCTCCCCCTCCCGTCCACAAACTTGAACGCGCATCCTGCAGCACACCGACAGAGAAGCTAATGTTAGCATTGGGCTAATACGAGCTACAAAAGTAGCTGAGTTTCTTGAAAATAACAAATCCCCCTGAAGCAAAACAAATAATTACCTGTCCAACAGAAAGACAGCAACCTCTGCATGCCTGGAGGAGTTGTTTTCAAATTTGACAGCTGTCAATTTGGACTCAAAGATGAACTTGGTGGTTGTAGGTCAAAGGTCAAGGTCACTGTGACCTTGTCTGTTTCATTCTCATGAACACGATATCTCAAGAACACCTCAAGGGAACGTTCTCATTTTTGGCACAGACATCCGCTTGGACTTAACAATGGACTGAATACAATTTGGTGGTTGAAGGTCAAAGGTCAAGGCCACTGTGACCTCATAAAACATGTTTTTGGCCATAACTCAAGAATTCATGCATTAAGTATAACAAAATTTCACACAAATGTCTCAAAGGATGAAATAATGAAGTGATGACATTTTATATCCAAAAGGTCAACCTCACTGTGACATCATGATGTTTTGCAAAAACACATTTCTGGCCATTACTCAACATCATAGAGGGAAGAGGTTACGTTTGGTAAGAAACTGAATTGGTGACACTAATCTTGGGTGTCCACCTAGAAACTGTGCTGATTATCTTCAGTGCTGCCGGGGGAAGATGTGTGTGAAGCATGTTGTCACTGACATGGATGCAAACAGTAACTGCAACTTGACTGATTCATGGAGGCATACAACCGTGAGGCAGTAATTCTAATTATATAAATATGACTGTTCATCTCAGTGTCGTTCAGATTGTTACAAAAGAATGTCAATATCTCATTTCTTTTATTTCAATTGATATCATATTCCCTCACACTTTTAACTTTAATTTGTCATTGTTTCAGTCAGACAGTGACCTTGATCTAAACTGTTTTATATGCCAGTTGACTCAAAACACGAGTAAAGCCTTCCTGTATTAGCTCCTAGCTCCTGAAGGCAGCATATTGCCTGAGTTAAGCTCCTTGTCAGAAAATTATTGAATTCAAAATTAATCCAAATGCTTACTTTCATTTGAAATTGGGCTGGTTACATTTCTTTTCCTTCCTCTGTGGCATCACAAACACCTGACAAACACTGGTTAAGGTGAGAACGCAACTTCTCTAAGAAGGAATTGTCCTCTTACTAATAAATGCAAGAGCAAAAAATGCATCCATTCTTGTTTTCAGCTAGTGAAGCCTCACTTGTGATGTGATATGACCCGTAGCTTGTGTTGACTAATGTAACATACTGTTAACTTCACAACTGCCTGTGCTGCTGTTAGCCTACCATTCATCATGTAATAGATAAACATGTTGATGGTTCTGTCAAAAAATACACATAAGGCAAAGACCTCCCCTTTGCAGCACTATTGATAGATAATAATATGACTGTTGTAGGGCTGCAGCTAATCATTTTAAGAATTGATTAATCAGGAGTCATAGATGACATCTTCCAAAACCTGGAGATATTTAATTCACTCGCACGTAATACACAACAAAAGCAGAAAATCCTCATAATTGAGAATTTGGCTCTTGATAATATTTTGCATTTTTGCTTGAAAAATGACCAAAATGATTAATCAATTAGCAAAATAGTTGCCAATAACTGAGTTAGGAAACTTACACTGTTTCAAAAGCAGATTTGGTTTTAATTCACTCTTTAAAGCAACTAGGACTGCAAGTTACTTTCCTTACAAATGAATCTATTGTTTACTTTTCCAATTAAATCAATTCATTTTTTAGACTGTAGAATGTGAGGCATTACTGAAAAGCGCCCACTTGTTCAAAGGACTTGTTTTTTTCCAACTAACAGCCCAAAACTGAGAGTTCTTAAACAGGAAACAGGAAATCCTCACATCAAAGAAGCTGGATCTAGAGATTTTCTGATTACTTTTGTATGACTTAGAAATTGTTGTTCATTTTTACGAAGCGACTAATCAATTTAGCATTTCTAATCATTCACTGAAGTGTTCAAAGAGACTGACAGGAAGTTGCTGCAGCCTTTTCAGACTGAGAATGACCTGCAGATGCTCGTTTGTTGTGTTTTTTCCAGATTGATCCACGACTACCTGAGCGTGGCGCCCTTCGCAGACTACCTCGACAGCATGTACTACAACAGGTTCCTCCAGTGGAAATGGCTTGAGAGGTAATGTTTGTTACAGCTGAGTGAAATTAACCTCCCTGTCTCATCTCTGTTTCTGTCTCAAGCTTTTTTCTCCTTTGTTCCTCCAGCTGTCGTTCCTCTGTATTGTGTACATCAGCATTATGTATAATTTCTTTACACACATACCACTTAAAAGCTCACCAGGTCTCATTTAGAGGCTACATTAGCCGTAAGCTCCACCGCAGTACCAGTAACAACATGCTCAGCGAGTTGCCTCACTCCTTCCTCTCCCCAGTGTCCTCATGTCCTCGGGGTTACTGGGGTGAGAACAACGCAATCCTCGAACTCCAGAGTGATATCACCGTTATATATTTCAAGACAGGAGTGTGAGATTGCTCAACTGCAAAGTTTCACAGTTGAGTGCAGTGACTGTCAGAGCAGGCTGTTGTAAAGGTTAGACGCAAGTGATTGTACTGTGTTACAGGGAAGACCTGAGAAGGTTCTGTTTATTGTAATTATGGGTGAAGTGATGCAGGAGGTGCAGCAGGTAATTCTGGTGTCTAATCAGGTTTCATAATGGCAGTAAAGAGCATTCATTAGTGGAGAAACATACTGACTGAAGACGCTGTGGACATTTGTACGTATTGCTTAACCTTGAAAGACTTCAAAGTACCTCTAAAGAATAGTTTCTGTAGCAGTGATTCAAAGTCACAGAGTCTAAACTTTGCAGGTATAAATGCAGAAGCAGAAGGGAGCAGCATACGGGATATAAAAGCTTTAATATCCTGTTTAATGCAGACTAACCTTCAATGAAAATGTCACACATTTATGTGGAATAAATTTACACAGACAGTATTTGTAACATAAATGACATTAAGGAGCAGAGAGTTACTATTAAAGGTCATATCATGCATGAGACCAGCTTCACTGCAAAGCTTCTGCTCACTCTATTTAAATGAATGAATTAACATAAACACAGCGACTGCAAATCAGATTTTAGTGACGAGACCAAGCAAAATAATGTTACACGTTACCTGGATGTAACTCAATCTCAAAAATATGGTTTATACAAGTCTATAACACAGAGTAAATGAATGAAAACAATGTAAAGACAGTTAGTTTGAAACATATTATAATTAAATGTTAAGTATAATTGAAGCCTCAGTTCGATCATGTACAGTACGTGTGTCTTGTGTTGCAGTGGTGATATTAACAAGGTCTCTGCAGTAGGGATGGATATTAGTAACTGAGTATTTGATTTTGACGTCAGTATTCATTCAAACTATAGAGTAATCACTGTTTTTTGGTTTGTGAAAGAAACATATATAGTAAATATAAACATAAACAGACTATTCTACACGAAAAGTTTAATTTTTTTTGGACAGGACGCAGTGATGTAATGGCTATCTATGAATATCTGCACAGATCCATATTGCAAAAATGATAAATCCACACAGCAGCAGAAAACATTCAGCGTTTTTGAGTCAGACACACTCAGTCTAACGTTACGGGCAGAATGGAGACCAGTCATAGGAGTGATGTTTGTAAGTTTTTCAACAAATTCACAAAATGAATGTGTAGCGCAACACTACATTTTAGGCCAATCTTAAAGGGATAGTTCGACATTTTGGCAAATTCGCCTGTTGCCGTAATCCCTATAGTCATATGAGTAGGTACATTACCTTTAATTATCAGTGCCTGTTGTTCTGAGATCGGTGGGGCAGAGCTGCCTGCTGCTCAGCGCACAAAATGGAGGTGAACGTTACGGCCCCCTCTCTCCGTTTAACCCATAGATACAGTTTTGAGTGTGGCTGTGTGGTAATGCACCGAAGAAACACGCCACAATGATAACTAACAGAGCAGCTGTGTTTCTATTGGCCACCTGAACACATCCGCACCGTCAAATCTGAACAAAGGTGAACTCTGACCTGGAAATCGCATTGAAACAGGAAACGCACACAATTTATCCGTTTTATAGCTTCCATATAAGTGGACAGGAGACAACAGGAGTATTCTAAGGACAGAAGTGTCACATAGTTCGGCTGCCAATTACACATGAGAATGAATTGGCTGAATCTGCCGTAGCTGAATGTATTACTGGCACACTGTCACACAAATAAACAAAAATCCAAAGTTCCCACAGGTAGTTTCCCTGGGAAAAGAGACCAAATTCTGTTGAGAATTTCCAGGAAATACTGGGATCTCATGTCCTGGTATTCACTCACACTGCTGTTTGACATAATTGAGTCTGAATCACTCTGAGTGATAATTTGTCGGTGGATAAATAAATCTGTCGCCACAATAATGGATGTTTTGAGGTTTATCAGGTTTGTGTACAGACAGAGAAAGTTTGTCAGAGACGTCTAAGGTTCCCAGACTCTTCTTTGAAACCCTCAGTGATGCTGTAAACATGCTGTCTATCCCGCAGTGGACTGAGTGGTTTAAACTGGTATTCTTAAAGGACCAGCTGAAACAACCCACATGGGAGGCCAGTGCATCCACAGGGATTCTCGTTTTGGTGATAAATACAAACAACGAGACGAGAAAGAAAGATGAAGAAAAGTAAAAGATAGGCATTCAAAGAAACCCCAAATCAAGGAGACAAAACAAAAAGAGAGAGGGTAGAGACAGATGGTACGTCTGTGTGCCCACCAGGAGCAGTGTTGGCTCCTCTCCCCATTATTTACAGCAGGAGGAGGACTGTTTCTTCCAGCCCCACAAGCTGCTTATCAGATTAAAAAAAACGCCTGGCATGTCAGCTTTCCAGGAACTGTGTAAGGTTGATGACCTTGAATTTTCCAGTCCATCCAGTGGGGTTTGGAGAAGTTTTCACAAACCACAGGGTCACTGGAGTCCCTCCACAGAGGAGACTTCCTAATCTTTCAACTGCAGTGAAAACATAAAAGCCAACACCATAATTGGAGATGAAATGTTTTCTTTCAGCAGAGATGTTGCAATGACATGTCGGGAGGCAGAGGAGATGAGTGCAGAGTAGAGAGCTGAGCTGACTGTGTTATCACAATTAAAACCAAAGCTTCACAGGGGGTTTGTGAGGCCTTCTTGATTTTAATGAGTGTAAGAAACCTTTTTTAAAAAATGTACAGTAGGCTTAATGTGGGATTTATACTTCTGCGTCATATTCACGTCAGGTGGCACGGCAGTGCAGACCTTCTGTCTATTTTTGTAAGCTGTCACCATTTCCAAAACGAAGCTTTTATTTACTTTAATTTCACAGATGAGAAACAATAAATTGTGAAGACAGTAAAGCCTCCACAAAAACAGCATTTAAAGTCTTGTGTGTGATTTATACTTAGGGATTTATCCTGGTTTCATATGAACAGAGGAAATCTCCGCTCCTCGCTAATTCATACAACGTAAAATGCCATAGGTTTGTGCTAATAATGTTAGCATGTTGCATTTGTTTGGAAAATATGTTTAGTATAAGACAGTTGTTTTGTCAGTGAACCTTCTGAGTTGTAATGGAGCCAAATTTGTAACGTTACCTTCATTAAATGTTGCTGTTGTCCCTGGTTTTATGTGAGTAGAGGAAAAGTCCGCTAGCCGCTTGGCTAATTTACACAATGTAAAATGCCATAGGCTTGTGCTAATAACATTAGCATGTTGTATTTGTGGTGAGAATGTGTCCAGCAAAAAAGAAGAAGCTTTGTCTGTGAATGCTGCGAGTTAGAGTGAAGCTGATTTGTGTACTTGTGTTTGAAAGTGTCTCTATCAAGCCATGTTTAATGTGTGTTAAATGTGTGTTTTGAATCATTTAAACTTTATAGCGCAACACTAGTGTTTTGGAGGTGTAACTGCAGAGTGACACAGACACACCAACGCACAAGTATGTTCACAACAGTGCAGGCCACGTGTGTACTGTAGGCTGTGGCGTAGGCTCTGCATAGAGCTGACGCACAAATCCTGCTTAAATCTCAGCATTTTCATTTCTGTGTAGAAAACTAAAGATGAACTACATTGTAAAGACTGCTGGCTGGTCAGGCTTAACTGAAGTTGACATATAAAGATTAGAATAGAATTCTTTAAACTGCTTATTAATCTCTTGTAGATCTGTAAGTATTTAACCAGTATTTAACTGTACTTTATGAATTGCAGTTTTTGCCATCTCTCCTTAAAGTTGTCTAGACAGTAACTTTTGAGGTTTATCACTTAATTCAAAATGTTTTTGTTTTGTTTTTAAAAGTAAACTCCCCATTTCACTTTCCAGAAATGACTTCTTGATTTTAGAATCTTATTGTAGTCATATTGAGATAGCATGTTTTATATGCTTCTTCTAATCGGGTAATTTCCTGTTTGAATTCTATTCAATTTTTCTTTTTTCTTGGATGACTCAAAAGCAATAATAAATCCTCACATTGTAACTTTAAGTGCTTCCCAAAGTATACCAAGAAAAATAAAAGAGAGGAAGAAGACAGAAAAAAAAAGTTAAGAGCCTTCACTCTCTGCTAAACAGCCTTGTCCTGCTTTAGAAACGTACACAGGTAAAACAACCAAAAAGCTAATAGCACAATGGGCAAGCGTCCAGGAGAAGACAACACTGAATTTGTCAAAAAAGATTGAATATGTGTGACTGTTAACAATTTGAAAATACATAATACAGACACAGAGTCATATGAAAGTTTCTAGAAATATCACAGGATAGACAATATTCACAGGAAATAATCAGCTCACCTAAATCTCTCATTTACACAAACCTCCCACAGTTATTGTGTTCACTATTTATGTGAACTCTACAGTTTATTCTTCCTCTTATTCTTGAATATGATATGTAATATTTACAAAATATGTCACTTAGTCAGGGGTTGTCAGTCGATACAAAATAGAAAAGGGTTTGCGATGGCAAAAAGGTTGGGAACCACTGTCTTACACTATGATTGGCCGTCTGCCCAGTCGGAGGTGGGACCTTACTTCAAAGCATTTCCTTTTGTATGATGTCACTCTGCTGTGTTGCATTTAGCAGCGTCATTTATCTTTTGAATTACAATTTAAACGTGGGAATGTGAGAAACTGAGAGATCATGTGTAGGTGATGCTATTCCAACGTGTTTGCGCTTGCACGTACGTCATGCCACCCTTGCATCAGTCAGTGCCCCACCTGGGCCGCGCGTTCCAAAAAAGTCTGCACACGCCTCTGCTTTAGATGATGTGCTGTCTCTGGTCTAAGGAGTGTTAAGCCTTTTGACACACACCTGCGAGTTGTTCGTGGCTGTGTTTTCTAAAATGTCCAAGAGTACTGAATTTAACTGATAAACATAATGTCGTTTCATCAAAGACATAAAGAAACCCTTTGTTAAGGTTTAAGTGATGTACGCAGAGATTGAAGATCCATGTGCAGTAAGCAGACAGAGTAAACTGAAAGCTTCTTGCAGACAACACACACACACACACACACACACACACACACACACACACACACACACACACACACACACACACACACACACACACACACACACACACACACACACACACACACAGGCTGGAGGCTCAGTAGCACAGTCTCTACTCTAGAGCATCGACTGAGCAGCTGAAGGGACTCATATACCCACAGACTAATGAGCTGATTGAACAGGGCTGGGTAATGGCTGATGAAAGGCAGCTGCATGTTCAAGAGTGCAGCCAGAGTTAGGGACCTCTGGAGGCCACAACGGGCCAGCACAGGATCTGACAGACAGCACAGTGGAGTTACAGTCACACGAGGAGGCGTTGGGAAGCTCATCCACAGCTGTGACAGCACTTAAACAAGACTTTCACTATGCTGGCTTCCCGTCCAACATCCCTGTTCTGCTGATTCAGTTACTTTCACTGAGTGTGTCCAACAGGCATAAACACGTCTCAGTCACGAGACTTGAATCTTTATTGTTCATGTTTTAAAGTACAAAGCAGCCTTGTTATTCTCAGACAAATAAAGTTTCAGACAAATCCAACACCATGAAAACTCCTGAATAATCAAACAAACAGTCACACTCTCTATTTTGTTGTTGCAGCTATGTGCTCACTGCTCAGTAGTATACTTTCTGTAATTGGTTAATAGTTTACACTCAACATTCGTAACCTCTTCAGTTGTCATCTTTTCCACACCTGCAGGCGCATTTTCAAAATCATTCTTTAAGTAAATCTAAAAACCAAGTCATGAATATTGCTGCAAGAAATATCCACATTTCTACCTGACAAACTAAGACATTATTGTCTCTGAAAGGTGACCTAAACTGTTGTCTATCTGACTATCTTGCACATCATTGTTTTAATTCATCTTTTTTTTTTAACTTTACCATTAGTAATTTCACCTTTGCATATGTTGTGGTCTGTGCAATTAATGAGCTTCTGTTTGTGTCCAACAGCCAACCAGTGACGAAAAATACATTCCGACAGTACAGAGTTTTAGGCAAAGGAGGCTTTGGAGAGGTGAGTACACTTAGTCTTCTTTTTAAATGTTTTAAATTTTAATTGATTGATTTTACTGATTATTAGAAATAAATAATCCAAGTATTCAAATTTGTCTTTGACTTTGACTAAAAATAATCATCTCTTGGTCTCCATCATTATTCATGATTGATTGGAATTGTAGTTTTGCATGAAATAAAACACCAGTTCTGTCTCTCCACTGTGAGTGCCGATCAGGAGAATGTGATCATTGCTATTAAAGCAAAATTCTCGACATACAAATTATCAGGTGGTATAAGAAGAATAAAAGGTGCTGGATTCAGAGTGAAATTAGTCAACTTACATTTCAACACTTTGTTCTGGCAGTCTCAACCCACAGTCATTAACACTCCAAAAGAAGTCAGATAAGTTATTACATTGTTCCCTTTAACTGGCGTCCATGTTGAGCTTTTTGTTTGTTTACGTCCAGTTTCAAATCTCATCCAAAATGAGATCATTCGTTCATGTGTGTTCACGTGCTGAGGCTATTGTATTAACTAACACAATACCTTGCTGTTATAACACAGATAAATGTGTTTTGCAGAAACATTTAAGTGCATGTTTGGCTGCATTGACCTCAGTATTAACATCCATATCAGCACCATGTGCATTGTTGTGCTGAATTCTTCTTTTTTCAGTAGCAGCATAGTTTTAATACCCTGATCTTAATTTTCCCTCTACATGTGTTACAGTAGAAGTAGGGTAGACATGTTCATCAAGTTCCTCCACAGTCAGGTTACACAACAGTGAATGACTTGTACGAGACCTTTCCTTTAATCGCAGCTCTGCGTGTGAGCCTCCTCTCTGAAGTCCTGAGCTGCCGTCCTGTCTGAGATTATTTACAATCACAGTCTTGTTCGGGGTCCTGCGCCCTCAGAAATGTGAAGTCACAAGATGGACAGCAATGAAATCGTCTTTGTTTCATTAAGAGGGTGTATTGTATCTTATATTAGTGTAGCTTTTTATATGTATAAATATGTCCTCTTTCTTTCTTTCCCCTGCAGGTATGTGCGTGTCAGGTACGGGCCACAGGGAAAATGTACGCCTGTAAGAAACTGGAGAAGAAGCGGATAAAGAAGAGGAAAGGAGAGTCCATGGCGCTCAATGAGAAACAGATCCTGGAGAAAGTCAACAGCAGATTTGTAGTAAGTGTCTCATCTCACTCACTCGTTTTCGTGCACTTAAGCCAGATACTGGATATTAATAGTAAACATACACAAAATTCCCAGTTGTTTTATAATATGGAAGTGGAGAGTAAACATTACTGGAGGAACAGATGAACATTTTGGGTTAAACAGAACAGAGATCAACCATTCATTTTCATAACTGCTCATCCTCTTGAGGGTCGTGGAGGGGCTGGAGCCTGGTGAGAGGCAGGGTTCACCCTGGACAGGTCACCAGACTGTCACAGGGCTGACACACAGAGACAGACAACCATTCACACTCACATTCACACCTACGGACAATTTAGAGTCACCAGTTAACCTGCGTGTCTTTGGACTGTGGACTGTACCTGGAGGAAGCCCACGCTGACACGGGGAGAACGTGCAAACTCTCTACAAACATGGCAGGGATAGTGCACCCAGAAATGAAAATTCAGCCATTATCTACTCACCCATATGCCGAGGGAGGCTCAGGTGAAGTTTTAGAGTCATCACAACACTTGCGGAGATCCAAGGGGAGAGGAGGTAGCAACACAACTCCACCTAATGGAGGCTGACGCCGTATAGGCTGTAGCTCTGACCGCCTCTCTGTGCACCACGCTCACGTGTGCGCACATGAAGGCAGTGCCCATGTCTCACGGTCTCGCGCATGTGCACACACGTGAGCGCGGTGCACAGAGAGGCGGTCAGAGCTACAGGCTACAATGAGGCTAAAAACAGAGTTCAGATGAACTTTTTATGTCGGGGCTTCGGGACACTTGGATCACTACGGACGAGCAGTATGGAGATATTTTGTGGTTTCAATCATGTGTTTTTGGACATTGTGAGGACTCTAAAACTTCACCTGACCCTCCCTCGGCATATGGGTGAGTAGATAATGGCTGAATTTTCATTTTTGGGTGCACTATCCCTTTAACAGCCAGCCAAAAACACCAATAAAATAGTGCCTTTGGTTGGGTTAGGGTTATATAATATACAATATTCTACTGTAACAAAGTGTGTTTTCTTTCAACACGTTCAACAGTAACCGCTGAGTGACATTTCTTTCTCCCAAAGATAAACATATGTGAAACTCTTCACATATTTCCTCCTGAGATTGCTCTCTGTGTGCGTCAGTCGGACGTGATGTCTGCAACATTAACAACTGCACTAATTAAAAGACAACATGGAAGTTGCGTCTGTTTCTGGTTTGGTTTGATTCTCTGCCAGACGACCTTCATTCAGTTTATTTGATTTGGACTCCAGTCCGTCGGCTGGTCCCGGCTCTCAGGGCTGAGGAGTCCCTCGGGGTTCAACATGGCTTCTATGCAAAAATACACAAACAATTTAATTACAGAAGTTAATTTTGTTTTGTTTTTTTGAAATTTTGGCAGCAGGTTGAGTTTGTAGTTGTGGGGACGTGCACGACACAGCGTTGTCAGCTTCCTGAACAGCTCATAATAAAGGGAAAATTCACCCCACATCCTTTCTTAGAAGGAGTAATTGCACTTCTGTCATTGTTAAACTGATTTACGGTAACTAATTAACTATAACTACTCCGATGAGCATTTAATATTAACAATAGGCAAAGTTAGGGACCGACAAAGAGTCACCAGCATTTTCCGGCTGGTGACTTTACTGTTCTCTCATCGCACTCCTCAACTTCCGTTACCGCAAGAGCAGACGGAAGTTTTTAGCAAAAAAAAAAAAAGACAAGTAGTAGCTCAAGAGACCGATATGTGCCTCAGGAGCTGATGAAGTTAAAAAGAGGAAGAAAATTGGATTTGCACTGGTAAATAGCCAGAAACACAAATCCAAATGAATGATAATGTTTCTCTGTACAGGATCAGCTGGATGTGTAAATAAGTAATCGTTTGCTTAATTTGAAATTTCAATTTTGGAAATCTGTGCACTTGCAAAACAGTCCACCTCCAGGTGTAAACGAATAAAATAAAGAATAAATAATCAGTTTGTTTTGACATTTAATGGATGAATTCTTCAATAAAATCTCAAAAGATTAAAAAAACACCCCCCAGGAAGCATCAGTTACTGTTTCCCAGTGTGCAGTCTGTAATTGTCTTGTTTTGTCCAACCAACTGTCCAACGCTCATGTATCAAAACAGTTATCAGTTTATGATTAATTTTCTGTTGATTAACTGATCGATTACACAACTGCATGGCTGTAATTTAAACATGTCATCAGTCGATATGAAGCAGTTACACCTGAAAACACCTGAAGCACCTGAAACATTACCATGAGCACGTTAACACATGACCTTCCTCTGTCTCCAGGTGAGTTTAGCGTACGCCTACGAGACGAAGGACGCTCTGTGCCTTGTGTTGACCCTCATGAACGGCGGAGACCTGAAGTTCCACATCTATCACATGGGCGACGCAGGTTTTGACGAGAAGAGGGCCGTGTTTTACTCTGCAGAGATCTGCTGCGGGCTGGAGGACCTGCACCGAGAACGCATCGTCTATAGGTCAGCACCTCCGAACCTCATAGATGTTCATCTCATTGTGTTTCCCCGCTTCTCATGACTCATTGGCTTTGCTCTGTGCTCTGTGTTCTCTCTCCTCTCCTTCTGTCACACAGAGACCTAAAACCAGAGAACATCCTGCTGGACGACCACGGTGAGTAGCAGCGGTAAAGGAAAAGTCTGATTCGCATTTAAGCCTCTGAAAACTAAAAATCAGACGTCAAAAAGTGACCAGTGAGAGTTTCTGTTTCCCCTCTGTGGGCTCATTTTAGTAAGATGCATACAGTTTCCTAAGAACAACAGGAAGTTGGTTGTTGTTTTGCCCACAGATAACAGAACTTGCCTGAGAATCGTCATGTTTGTAGGTTGTCCTCAGTATCAAAGTAATCCAGTGATAGTTGTCTGAACATCCATGGGTACATTGCAAACAGGAACGGCTAATATGTAATGTGGCATACTTTTAATGGTACTAGTTTCCCAAAATGTAAACACATGTAGGCTAAAAACGTAAATGTTAAAGCAGGAGACAAACTATTTATGGCATTTAATATGATAGGATCGTGGACTATAACTTAAAACCCCGTTAAGAACACAATCTTGTCTCAGAGCCTGCCTCCTTTTTTGTTCTTGAGCTTTTGACCACATCACATGGTCTTCGCGAGAAACTGAAGTTTGCTCAGCGTGGAATTGTAGTTGTTTAAACTTGGCATTATTTAGGGCTTCTAGGATCCACACGCTACAACTGAAAGCTCTGAAACAAGAGAGTAAGTGGACACTGAGTCGAGATTGTTTTGTCAACTGTCCAACTTAACTTTTAAAAATAATTTCATGGTGGACATTTTAAAATGTATTCATATTTAAAGACAGGAGATTGAAAGAAAGTTTTTAAATTAATTATTTAATTATAATAAGTCTCTGAAAAAGGCTATAATATATTTCTGTGGCACACTGCATGAATTTATTAAACTTCCTTTTCAAAGTGTGTTCTGAAGATATCATCCATTTTATGTTGTGTCTGTTTGAAAAGCATTGTGTCAGATGATAAATACTCGATAAACACTGTCTTTATTTGTTATTATTCTGGATTTAGTGCAGAACTATGAGCCAAAGTTCTGGCTGTAAAGTCGTGTGTTTTTATGACGGCAGTGTGTGAGATAAATTTCTGCTAAGAATCACCAGAGGGCGCTCTGACTCCAGCAGACTGATCCTGACACCAAACACTTTCAGGGACGACTCACCTCTGGCAGAGTCTCGCACACAACAGTCACACTGAATTAAAATAGCTATTAAAATCCCAGATGATGCAAGAATGCAATGTGTGAGCTGCTGTGATGACAAAAAAGTCCTACAGTCAAGTGGTATCAAGATGATTTGAACAGTCTGTGGTTTCTTGTACAGTCTGCATTAAAGGAAATAAATATAAGACCCATGATCATGGTCTCAACACATGATGCTCACAGAGTGATGACTTTTTCATGAAAGATAGAACAGAAATTCTCAACAGGGTTGAAAAGAAAATAGCTCTGACTTATTTCTGTATTAGGAAATTTTATGACTTTCAGTGATCCAGGTTGAAAAATACTTAACTTGCATTTTGAATATCTCCAAGAAATGATCTTTTTGTGATTGCTCTTGATGATTCCTTGCTTCCTCGTCCCGACATCTGTTTGACTGAACTATTTTTGCATCTTGCAATTTGCAGAGGCATGTAGGGTAGGTAACACAATGTAGAAATGTAAAAATGAAGAGTAGTACAAGGAAAGTAGTGCACATTATGATACGAGTATAATACATCCATGCAAAAATAAGATGCTCAAAGAATTGTAACAATATGAGAATCTAGATGCAAAAATAAGCTGCACACACTGATAATAATGATGTATGCATTATTTTGTGCATGTGTTTGTGTGTGTGTCTTCAGGCCACATCAGGATATCAGACCTGGGTTTAGCAGTTCATGTGCCAGAGGGACAGAGCATCAAGGGACGGGTGGGAACAGTAGGATACATGGGTAAGTCACCTCTGATCTTTATCGCCCTCTGCTGTGACCCATAGAAACTGAAAACCAAGAGTATTCTACATTTTCCGTGTAGATCAGTGGAAGAAAAGTCTCACCAGGTGTGAAGGTTTTAGATTCTGCGTTTCTTGAGTCACCTTTAGCTCAAAGAACTGCTGCCTCTGCTGCCTCCCTTCTCTCCCTCAGCTCCGGAGGTGGTGAAAAACGAGCGCTACACCTTCAGCCCCGACTGGTGGGCGTTGGGCTGCCTGCTGTACGAGATGATCGAGGGCCAGTCTCCCTTCCAGCAGAGGAAGAAGAAGATCAAGAGGGAGGAGGTGGAGCGGCTGGTGAGGGAGGTGGAGGAGGAATATTCAAGCAAGTTCTCCGAGGACGCCAAGTCCCTCTGTAAAATGGTGGGTGGATGTTCGAGCAGCCAAATTTGCTTGTCTCTCATTTGCTCTGGTCTGCGGCTCCCATCTGCTCAAGCTCCATATTTTACCATATTCTAATGGTTTACCTCGGTGTTTCAAAAAGAGGTCCCTGAGATTAAATTGCTTGTTTACAAAAATGCAACACATTTCTCTGCCTAGTTAGTCTGTCTCTCAGTCTGTTTGGCTGCGTCGCTTTCTTCACATCACACTACAAGGGCTGGGTCACACTCGCATCTATTACATTTCACACCAGATTCAGTTTGTAATCACAAGAATCAGATATTTCATCCACAGCATGAGTGTAAAAACAGCTACATTTTGACATGCTTAACCTACTGCTGCTGACAAATCACAAATCTGACCTCAGAGGGTTTGATCACACTGTTTGGTCTGCAGTCAGTTTCACATTCAATTAAAATCTTGTAACAATAAGCATGTTTCTCCTAGCTGTCGTGAGGGATTGTTAATTAATTTCATTTTATCTGATAGGGACGATGCAATTCTTTCATTGGGAATGACAAACGGAATAAACCACCCCCTTTAATCGGATTTAATTTTCAATCGTAATGACCGTTTACATGACCACTTTTAACCAGAATGGCCTTTCATTCCGAATGAAAGTGGAATTAAACTGTCCATGTAAACATACTGACTGTTCCAACACAGAGTTTGGGACTGATGTGATGCACAGAGAGTTTATAGCTATTGCTAATTTCGTGTTGACGTGATAACCACAGACTGTACAAAACAATGGATGCAACCGCCGTGACATCACCAACTGGTTTGTAGACTCCTCTTTTGAAGCCTTAAGTCTGGCAATGTGACCATCACCATCTTTGATTTTTCGGGCCATATTTGAAAAACAGAGTGGAGCTAGCCCTGACGCTAGCTGCTAGCTTTGTTAGCACTGTGCATTACACTCTATGTTTAACTGTGCTAATGCTAATGATCTCCAGGTTAAAAACAGGCTTAAAATCATAATAACAGATTATTCTTAACTGGAAAACTGAACGTCCGAGTCCTTAGAATGTCCATTAGTACAAACAGATGTTGAACAAGACTTTTTAGGCAACCAAAACAGCTACAGCTACACTTATACTCCATCTAAATCTATAGGGTTTGACTGTAGTTATGATACCTAATCAACGTTGTATCAGCGGTAGCGATTTGTCAACAGGTGGCACCCATCTGTCACTCAAAGGGGCCATGCTGAATTAAGCATAATTTTAAGCACAGTTGTCATTAATGGTGGAACAGTTCTAAACATGTTTATTTCTGCTGTAAAGTTGGTCATGTTAATAAGAATGTCTGTGGCGATTGACTTGCTTTTGGAGCCAGCCTCAAGTGGCCATTAGAGGTACTGCAGTTTTTGGCACTTTCATGTTGTCTTCATTTCTCAGCCCTGGAGATGGATGCTGTGCCGGTGATAATTAGTGATGGATGTTAAACCCCGTCTAATATAGTTTTATAAACCATTGTGCAGTGTTTTGGTGTCTGACGACCATCAAACTTATGTATCTGTTACTCAAACTAGATGGATAAAATACTTCCTGGACTGTTTTCCCCACCACAGCAGCCCTTTGTGTTCTTCTGATGTCCCTTTTCATGATATAAACCTGCTTTTCCTCTAAACCCCAGTGTTTTTCCAGGTTTTGTCACTTCCTCTCTTTTGTAACTGTTCTTTTTTTTTTAAAATCCTCCAGTTTCTGGCCAAAGATCCTGCAGAGAGGTTGGGCTGCCAGGGAGGTGGAGCCTCCGAGGTCAAAGCCCATCCCATCTTCCGCTCCATTAACTTCAAACGCCTTGAGGCTGGCATGCTGCCGGCGCCCTTCATTCCTGATGTAAGTCCACAACATATCATCACAGACATAAAGTTCACTGAACCTGAGAAAGGTTTGTGCTGCAGAAACTGGAATCTAAAAGCATTTAATATTTTGGGAGATGCACTTATGACTCAGAATTAGATGAAGGAAATGTATTACAGGGATGATGTTTTATCTCGTACATGTGTCCAGTTCAGATTTAGGTCCAGAAAGTATTAGCGCCCTAATCCACACAAAGGTGTAACCAGTAGCAGGTGCGACTAATATTATTAACATGAAAGGTGACTAGTAACATTATTGGTATCACAGGTGTAACTAATGACAACAATTAAAACGTGTGAACATATCAAAATCTCATTTATCTTCAAATAAGAAATGTCTCTCAAAATGTCCTTTAAATAGAGCGCTAGAAAATTCAATCTTCTACTCAGCTCAGGAAGTGGAATTAAATAATCAGATTAATAAGAATGTCACTGAGGCTTATTACATGGAGCATGCATAATTAATCTGCACAGTGTCTGTTACAGGAAGGATTCCCCACAGAGAGCACGCTGTTATCTTACAGCAGGTTTTTTTGTTATGTAAGAACAGAGGGAGGTTAAATCTCCATCAAAACAAAGACTTCAGGAAACTCATCACCTCCTCAGTGTTTGGTTCCTGTCTCTTGTCACTCCTGGTGTTGCAGTGATAGCTGTGAGCATCTGTGTTAAAGTTAGTGTGTCTGTGTGTGTTTGCAGCCACAGGCCATCTACTGTAAAGACGTGCTGGACATCGAGCAGTTCTCCACAGTGAAAGGAGTGGAGCTGGAGCCGAAAGACGAGTCTTTCTACAGCAAAGTGTCCACAGGCAGCGTCTCCATTCCCTGGCAGAATGAGGCAAGAGTAGTAGTTTCAAGTTTTATATTATCATGTGCACAATAGTTACAGTGAAGTAGTTGTTTGTGAAAATCTTGGACATTAGGCTCCCTCAAACAAAGCATTTTAAATATCTATAAAAAAAAAGGAAAGAAAATCACTAAAGTAAAAAACACTAAATGGAAACATAAGACATAAAATAATTCAAGTTCAAGGTCTAGTGAGAAGGATTTAGAGCCTGTCCCAATTCCCACACTTCCCCTAGAAACACCCACCTGCACTTGGTTGTACGCGTTCACGTTTAGGCGAGTGTTGTCCCAAAACAGAACTGAGGTAGTGGAAGTGGTTTCCAACACTCAAAAATCCGCCCTAGATTTCAAGGGAGCCCCGACCCACACTGACATCGAAGTGGAAGATGAAACACCTTGCGAAGTCAGCAACGTCGGCGAGTTTTGCAAAACAATTTGTTATTGAACGATCGGAATGTAGGCTATACAAACAACAGATGGTTGGGCTAGCGTAAACTCATCAGCAACTCGGTTGAACACAGCATCAAAATATTTAAACAAATCGACTTACATGTACCCGAACAAAATCGATCACAACTAGAAGACGTTGTAGGCACCTCCTGTTTCCAGCATTTCTTCTTCGTTGATCCATCAGATGGAGAAGAATAAACATAGCACATGCCACAACACAAGCGCTGAAGACAGCATTTTCAAACCTGCGTCGCTACAACACGTGACGTATGCCTGCACATCGGCCACGCCGTGTCTCATTTCTTAGGGAGCGATCTCTACCCTAATATTTCTCACTTCCCTCATCAAGGGTTATCTCGCAAACAAGGGCTCTCAATACCAAGTGGAAGATTTAAGGGGTAGAAATGCGATCAGGCCTTAGTAGCATCTAGTGGTGAGTTTGCAGATTGCAACCAACTGAAACTTCTCCATGGGCCAAGCATGTAGGAGAACTACAGTGGGCGACACAAAAAGGTGAATGGCTCTATCTAGAATCAGTGTTTGGTTTGTCCGTTCTGGGCTACTGTAGAAACAACATGGTGGACTCCTTGGAAGGCAACCCGCGTCATATGTAAATGTAAACAGCTAAATCTGAGGTAACGAAGACACGATTCTTATTTTCAAACACTGAAGAAAACATAGTTATGAATATTCAGTTTCTGCCAATATATTTCACTACGTCCTGCACACTGAACCTTTAAAACGTAGGAATAAAATACAGAATAAAGTGATACAAATTTGCGGCAGACGGTATTAGCAAATGAATAAACTAAACGTCAATAGGAATGTAGTAAATGCATATGAATTTTGAAAAGTATAAATGTATTTAAAGAGTGCACAGTTTGTAAATATGGTAAGCAAAAGTATGAAATGGTAAAGTGACTGTCAAGAGAAGAAGTGAAGAGTCCAAAGAACACATACGCTTGTGGGATGTGATATACTTTGAAGATATGATTGGTTTTTCAATTTCATCCATAGAATCATACATATATATAATGTCTTAGAGCAGTGTCTATGCAGCGTTTGAGAGAACAGACCAAAAATAGGTGCAATATGAAGGAGCTGCTGTATCCGAGGACGAGACAGATGAAATCATATTGACTGAATAATAATAATAGTATATTTCTACAGTATATTTACACTGCTGCAGTTCTGGATTTCAAAATCTTTGTGCTGTTGTGACATCACGTGTCATAAACTGTCAAACCCTGCTGTGAAATCTTGAGCTCTGTTTCTCAGCACTGGTTTCATTTATTTGGTTTCATTTAAAACATTTATGCCCCTCAAAACAGGACAAGACTGCAGAGAAACACAACACTTACACGTCTTATATTAAGATGAAAAAAATTGTCATTCCAATAACATAGTGGGTTTTTTATCTGATATTTGACTAAGCGAATGTGTCCTCTGAGTCACCTTATGTCTGCATATACAGTATGTACTGCATGTCTCTGTTCATGTGACACAAAGAGTGAAGTTCGGTCTTTTCTCCCGCAGATGATCGAGACCGAGTGCTTTGCAGAGCTGAATGTTTTCCACCAGGACGGGACGGTTCCTCCTGACCTGGACTGGAGAGGACAGCCGTCTCCTCCACCCAAACAGGGACTCCTGCAGCGGCTGTTTGGTCGGCAGGTCAGTGGACTCCCCCACCTCACGTCACCTCTCCTCACCTCTCCTCACCTTATCTCACCTCACGGACGTCATTACACTTTTACCTTCCAGTGTTCACCGGCTAGAGATCAGTTTGGCCCCAGTTTGTGCCTCTCCTGCAGTCATTGTTTTTATATTGAAGACTTTGCAACTTAAAGTCCTCCTCCACTCACAACTGTGTTTTGCTCATTGTTGATTCACTTCGATATTTGAGCTTCACTGTGCAGAATGATGTTTGTGCATTTTTTTTCTACACACATTTGCTGAAGGAGTAAAGTCTGCGCTCACCTCAGATCTCATTTTAACAGCTGGACGTGCCAGCAGGATTTAGCGACATCACAACTGATTTATGAGCAAATGAGTGTGACTTAAAGGAGGAGGGTGTAGAAACCCAGTCACACTGACAATACACTTTTCTGTGAAGTGGGAATGTGTCTAACAGTTAAACTCTTACAATGAATAATATTTGAATATTCTGTATTTTTCAATGACGCGGAGGGAATAGAAGGAGTGTCATTTTATTTTTTCTTACAAAGGTAACAACACTTTATGTGGAAAAAACCTCCATCAGACACAAATCATTATTCCACATACAGTATTTACAGTCTTAAAACACATGCATCATTTCACCAGACCAACTTCATCAAGGTGTTTGATGTAACAGTGCCGAGTAAATGAAGTTTGTGATCTGACAGAAGACACATGCAAACGTGTTTTTTCACAGACAAAAAAACAAAACTTAAACATCAAATGAGAAGCTGTTCGGTTCAGATACGTCTCAAAGTGACTCTGCTCTCTGCCTCCCTCTGCAGGAATGCTGTGGTAACTGCAGTGACAGTGATGAGGAACCCACCAGGCTGTGACACACACACCAACACACACACACACACACACACACACACACACCCACACACACGATCTCATTTGTTTACAACTTTTGCACATTTGTATTTTTAAGATAGTCCTATCTCTAAATGTCAGAATGTATATTTTCAGCATAGCCATAATGTTTTAATGTTATTTAAAAAGTCGAAATGTCGTCTGTCGTCACGTTCCAAACGAGGAGACGGAACTTAAAGAAGATGAACATTTGTTTCTTTCGTTTGCTTTTGTTTATTTTGTTTGGGTTTTTTTTGTCCTTTTGCTTTCTCACACATCCACTTAACACACGTCCATGTAACTGATGTGGGAGCCGCTGCCGACCGCTGAGCAGCTCCACTGGAACAATCACCTGCTGTAAAAGTGCCTTGCTGGAGGGCACTGTGACAGTGGTTACTAAGGGAGGACTGAGCATTCCTCGATCTCTTTACTTTTCCCCTACTTTGTCCAGGGAATCAAACCAGTGACTTTCAGCTCATGAACTGTAACCACTTTTCCTCTCTTGCTCTATATCCTGCTGTGACCAACCTCTTTCTTTTAAAAGTGTGATTTTAATTTTGCTGTAGGACATTATGGTTTTAAACGGTGATGCCAGAGCCATGCAGTTGTCTACATCTGCAGATTTTTTTTTATTAATAGTATTATTATTTTTGTTTAATTTTTGGATTATGGATTTCTTGAGACAATCGACTCGTTGTGTCAGTGCGGCTCCAGTTACTCTTGTCAATTCTGTAAAGATTGTGTTATTTTAGATTCAACTGTTGTCTGGTCACATTTTACGGATACTTTGCTGTCAGATTATGCTGACAGTTATGAGTTACTTTTACTAACATGCTTGTGGCTTTTCGTCAACTCCAAAAACTTTACCATGATAAAAAACACAAAACAAAACAAAAAAGGTCCGCAGTAAACAGCTCGCACATTATGTTAACGCCGCAGTGCTTGAACTGGAATAGACCAAATCACGTTTGTTAACAATAACCCCAGTGTCAGGTACATAAAATCAAACACCACTTAGCAAACGCTTCCTCAATTGGTTAGTTTATAAGCACTTAAGAGAAGGTCCAACTAAAAAATTCAATATCAGTTTAATGGTATGTCAAGAATACTTTGACCACATTGTGTTACATCATACAGTCCCTTCTGACGCGGAACTGAAGCTTTTATCTCAAAGCCACCAGACACCATTCATAAAAACAGTCATTTTAGAACAAGGAAGTTTCTGCTCCACTGCTTCCTCTATCAGTAGTTAGTGTGCAAGGTAAAGCAGTGAAAATATTCCAAATATAGAGTGCACTTAATGATTTTTTTCTGGTGGGTCTTTTTAGGTGGCTAATTTATGTTTTGCCACAGTTTGCTTGCTTTGCTGGTAGACTTGGTTAATCAAAGATGACAGCAAAGTGCATAAAATTAGCGCAGCAGAAATGTCATAGAGGTCGGACCACTTGGTTTGAATATGTATCTTTAAGTGTTACAGTTATGGCTGAAAACATACTCTATTCAAAACAATACAGTGGCCTCCCCAGAAGCGCTTGCGTGACGTCACAGTGATTCGGTCCATAAAACAGTGCTAGTGCTCTGAACCAGCAGCCTGCAACACACACACACACACACACACACACACACACACACACACACACACACACACTTGGCAAAAATATGACAATATTTGTCTTAAAGGGCCAGAGTGTAAAATGGATTGAAAACAGTGACGTTACGGTGGCCTCTGAGGATAACGAAAGTGGATTAACGGCACACAGGGCTGAATTTCTTCTTATTTTATTAATCAGTCTACAAAACAACGCGTGTCGCCCATGGCTTCATCAGGTTTGTTACACAGTCCACAGCACAGTTGATTTGAAATAGGCTGCAGCTGTACTGAATCCAATCAGCAGGGTACACAGGAGTGACGTTACTGCTATCCTATTGTCTGTTATGCCTTTGACGTAAGACTAACATTTTCGCAAGTGTTTTACAGTAATTGCTCCACCTGGAGATGTAACATTATGAACTCTCCTCCTCACTCTCTACTTGTCGAGTCCAACACGTTAACGCTATTATACTACGTGCTGACAAATAGTAGCATTTATTTTAGTAGTTTACCTGCAGAAAGCATGCCACTTCAGCGTCGGATTGAAGCCCTTTGTCCTTCATGAACCCCCTCCATCGCTGCCGCCGCTGCTTGTCCCATTTTCTTTGCGTCTTCTTTTCCTCGCAGATGACGGTTCGGGTTCATTCTCTCCTGTTGCGTGGTAAGTGTGGTCCATTCACAAACTTTATAACTAAAAAAACTTTTCACTACTCTATCGACGAACTACTAACACTCTCTGCTGTTTCCTCCTCCTTTTTCCTTCCCTCCGCTGTCCTCTTCGTTGGTTTATTTATACACGCGAAACGCGTTCTCTGGCTGGATTATCCGCTCGGGCTGCCATACATACATGGCGGTGCAAGATGGCGACCTCTCTAAAGCAAGGCCCTTGCTATATATACATAAAAGCATAATTATAAAGCTACGAAAACCAAACAAATTTTATTTTACAGCGATTATACACTTATATAAACATATTAATGGGTAGAATATTCAGATTCAGATTCAGATTTGATAATAAACCATGCCAAATATTACACACTGGCCGTTTAAATGGTTCCTATGTCCAAACAAATTCTTAAGGTTTCTAAAAAACGATCAGTCAAAGTTATGAGACAGATTCTTGAGTGTAGTTAGTTTTGATAAATAAAAAAGCAGTTTTTGATGATTTTTTTTTTTATTGAAAGAACTGCTTCATTTAAACTCAACGAACCATCCATTCATTTTTTCATTACTGTTGGAAGCTTTATGCTTTATTCTGTCTTTATATTTTCTGTAGTATTTCAGATCTTTGCGTGTTCAGTTCACCTGCAGAACTTGTGGTGATATACGTTTACTCATTACAGTTTGTAAGTGAATCACACAGGTTTGTTTTACCACTTGTCTCTCAGGGTTTCTTTAGGATTTATTCCTTTTTGCGATTTGATCCCCTGCACTTCCTCGTCTTTTTTTTCTCCCCACTTCATGAGTGGATGTTGACCGTGCCGCGTGTGGCAGTAACAATGCAAGAATAAAAGTCCAAAGTTTTGCCCGTCCTGATTTGTAACATGCCGCATCCTGAGCTGATCACATGACTAAAGTCACACTGAAGCGACGACAAGAGTAACTGAAGCTTTTGGGTCAAATCCTGAGACTGAAGCAGGTGTGTTCATCACTGCAGTGAGATGCCTCAGCTGGTGCTGTTGCAGTCAACAGCTTCCTCAAAGAATATGGCCTCTGAGTTTAAGCTATTAAAATGAAATACCTCTGAATGTACTAACGGCTTTCATGTTATTTCTGACATCTGAGAAGACCAGACACCAAGTTTTTTCCTTCTGTTAAATATGATACTGAATCACACAAACATGACTTACTAAATGTGTGGAATTCACCTGTGGTTGTTCTACATGTCCGTCCTCCGAAATGAACCAAAAGTGACGTTTCAGCTTCATTTATCAAAGCTGAAGCAAACAGTGAGGTTGTATTGTGAGTTATAAATGATGGCAAACATCATTTTAAAGGGTCACTTCACCCAATTTATAAAGAAACAGCATGTTTTCCCAGTTGCCTCCAGTGGTGTCCAGCCATGCAGATAGTTTTTTATTAGCTCAGGTTTTGAAATATAGACAAGTGTGACAACTGTTCTTCCTCTGTTTCTTTTTTTATCCTGGAGCTTATTTAAGTGTGAACAAGGGGTAGACAAGTATTCCAGCATACATTTTTATCGACCAAAAGGACTCAAAACTCGCCAAATGAAACCAGAACTATTTGCCTGGCTAGATGCTGCTACATGGCAGATGAGAAAAGTACAATCTGGTTTAATTTGAGTGAAGTGATTTGAGTTAGTTAAGTCCAGGGCTGCAATGTATGATTGTTTTCATCTGCTGATTATTTCCAATTGTTATTTTTCACAGCCAAAATAGTCCAGAATCTAAAAAAAATAGACAGTATACTTGCTTCTGTGATAAAGAAAAGCGTCAAATAGTTGCCAATTAACTCTGTTGATCGACTTATCAACATTTTGTCGCAGCTCTAATACTGTGTGTTGAAAAACAGAACTCATCCTCTAAAATATTCACTTCAAAATGTGTTGTTTTTTAAATGAATCCACCATCTGTCTCATTTTTATGAATTTTGGTGACAAAATGGGTCTTTTGATGAGCGTGTGCGGAGACTATGTTCAAGTTTCTTTGTATAAATCAGACTGAAAGCCTCCTGCTATCTGCCTTTTGTTTAGCCACAAAGCTCTTGATGAGTTTTTTTTCTTTACTGAAGCACTTAACCAGTTAGTTAAAACCAGTTGTCCATAGAAGATCAAAGATGACAATGTCCTTCCCATCCAAGGTGCCTTTTGGTGTTCGAAGGTACTCCTCCAGCCTGTAGTCGCCTCTTTTTATACATGCTGTGTGTGTCTGTACATGTGAAGCATTTCCTGTCTGTGGTACCTTACGTGTTCGTCCTCAGAACCATCACTGCGGAGTCTCTTTGTGAAAACGAAGATGATGAGACTGAAAGAATCCCTGCACTTACTGTACAGACCCTGTCGTCCCTGACCTCTGAACTCTGGAGTCTGCAGTGATTTTATAAAAGACTGAGAGGTCAAAGGGGAACGTTGGGAGTCAGAAGAGCTTGATAACATCCTCCATGGACGTTTAAATCAGGACTCAACTGCTGTGCTGTGTCACTCTGCTGTCAGATAACCTCTGTCCTTTATGTTTCCTTTGTGTCAAGGATGCACTGTAATCTGCCTTAAAGGATAATTCCACTTTATTACAACTTGGGTCTTATTTTTGTAGTTTTGTTCATCATTCTTATCAGTAACATTAACATTGTATTTACAAAGTCCATTGCTATACTAAATGATATATTTATCATGCCATGTGTTTTAATCAAGATGAGGGAGGCTGTGGCTGCCTCTCAACGAGGAGCTAGTGATAATAATGTCAAATAAGCCTAAAATGTTTTTGTATAAACGCTCCAAATGTTTCCAACCTGTCTGATTGTCTGACTTCTTTTCATGAACGTTATCTCAGCTATTAATGTGGCGAGTTCAACTTTATTTTACTGGTAGAAATGATGGACAAATTGTGACAAGTCAAAAGCATTTGAGGTGAAAACTGTTCAAGTAGGTATAAATTAGAGTAGAAACAGATGTACTTACCTTCTAGGACTAAAATCTTGGTTCATGTGTGTCTTAAATTTAAGGAAATAGACAGAAATGATCTTGAATTTCTGTAACAGACATGTTTTCATCTGCCTATATATATCTTGTTTTGCTAGAAATGATCCAAACTGATCATACAGCTCTGCTTCACTGTCACCTGATAACTTGAATATCAGTTAAATCAAGAGAAAAGGTTGTGCTGGAGCAACTTGTCGGGTACAAATCCTACTTTATTTAATTGTGTTTTTTTAGTTTAGCAATAATGTTTTATAGATTTAAAATTAATGTCAACTGCTGAGAGCTTAGAGCTGTATGTGTGTGTGTGTGTGTGTGTGTGTGTGTGTGTGTGTGTGTGTGTGTGTGTGTGTGTGTTTGTATCATGTTTTTCTGTTTTTTTCTGAGCCGGGCTTGTAAATGCTGTAAGAGCAGAGGCCTCTGTTTTGTACCATAAACCAACTTATGTGTATGTATATGTGTGTATGTAGTTTTGTATTTCTGTCTTTGTGGGGACCGAGACTTGGGATGTGTGTATGGTCCAGGAAAGGTCAAGCAATATTTGTGAACATGATCTACTCTCTCTCAAAGCTAGAAACCAGAGAATGAAGTCCTAAACTTGTGATGTCATGGGGTATAAAGTTTGGAGCTGCTTCATTGACAATGAATGGGAGACTGATTTTGTGGACCGAAAGAATGTTTGCTTTCTTATTTATTCCCAAATGAGCTGAACTCTATTGCAGCTCTAAAACAGAAAGTGCACCCATATTCTCAGAACAGTCCCTTGGGTGCTCTCAGTGTCATCTAATACATTGTTTCCAATTCATTGTCTATGGAGCAACTCCAGACTTTAGACCCTATGACATTCAGCGGGTGCATTAAAAGATTGTGGAGTGCATCTCAAAAATTAGAATAACAGAAATTCTTCATTCATTCAATTATTATCCCTAACCGTATCCTGTTCAAGGTCATGGGGCGGCTGAAGACTATCCCAGCTGATGTGGGTGAGACGGGTGGTACACCCTGAAGTCACCACACTATCACAAGGCTAATACATAAAGCTTGTTAGACCTGGTGTTCACATGTGTTTTGGTGATCTGATCACAAGTTAAGAGCACTAAATACAAGTCTAAATAACCACCAAGATGCATAACAACTGTACCAGTGTGCCACCAGAACAGAAACTATGATTTGGTATAAGAAATATACAGTTGTACATTGTTCAGGAGGAAATTAAACATATAGAAACAGTATAGAATTACAGATTGGTGTTGGGCTGATCTTTATTCTCTATTTTACTGTCACAGTAACCAATTCAGTACAAACTATGACAAGTCAAGATCACAGGAGACAGCTACAATCAACCTGAGGCAGGTTCAATATCTTAATACTACAAGATTTTTTACATGAAACAAATGCATCATCATTTAAAAGATAATCGTGTTTTGTATAAAAAAAAAATAAAAAATAGTCAAGTAATTCTTAAATAAATGTATTGAAATAAAGATATTTCCTCGTATGTATCAAGTAATATAACACTGAAATACTCAAGTGAAGTACAGTTCTTGAGCATATATACAGGAGACAAATCAACCTGCAATGTGACATAGAAGTACAGCTGCTACGCTTTGTGGTTAGCTACAACAGAACAATGTAGTATGTACGTCCTGTTTACTCTCAGTCAGACTCAAAGATGATCTCTATTAAATTTATACATTTTTTAGAAGGTTTAACCATAGGTGCACAAAGTTGTTGCTGGAGTTGGAACTTAGATAGTAAGTACAATATAATCATGAATATTAATGGCGAAAATGAGACCCCTACTAACCCTTCTGTGGTTAGGGTCGTTGTGTCAGCGTGGCTCCTCATAAATATAGACGTACAAACGTTGATACCTGTAAGTTACAATCGTCTCACAGCCACATTGCAGTAATGCATCACTTTAGCTCTACTGTTATCAGGTTTCAAGCATTTTCATTTTGTTTTCTCAGTTTCAAAACTCAAACTGTTGTTAGCAAAAAATTCATAAACAATCACCTCATTTTTATTCTTAAGAAAAAAGATTTCGGTTTTTTAGATTTCGATTTAGCCTGTTTTTAAGTAATTACAACAAATTACATTTACTTATAATAATTACTATTTTCATTGTTGTTTTTGTCCAGATGACCACTGGCCTCCATTAATTTCAATTGGATGCAAAAATAAAGTTGAAATTTACTTAAGATATGGTTAATAAACTCATCATAGTACAGCTTGTTCCTGCTTTTATCCCTGTCCAAAATATTTAGTTTGACACGTGAATGAAATTATATCACCAAAATAAAACAGTAACATAAAATAAAAAAATATAGATGCAACATATTTCAAAACAGTGACATTTATTATTTCAATTATGGAAGAGGAATCTAAAGAGTTTAACATATTTTTTCAGTCACAGTCAAAAATGTCTGTGCCTGATCAACTACATGGTGTCCAACATTCCTGAAACACCTGATCTTTACCTCAAAAACAAAACTGTTCATTGCTGTGAGAATCACTATGAATTAAAGGGTTTAAGTGAGCTACATTAATGAATGAAAATACCAGACGAAATACTTGTAATGTTTTGCTCAGCTTGCTTTTGTGTGAAATGCTTTGAATTTTTTAAATGGTTGTTTGTACTTGGTAATGAAATGGTTCAAGGATTCAGGGAGTGCAGCTCTGAATGTGACCATGTGCGTTTAACTGCTCTCACCCTTGTTAATAGACCCTTCATTTATTAATTCTAAGAGCCATAAATAGCCTCTATTCATAAGCTGACTGCTGTCCTTTTCAGTCGAGCTAAATCAAAGTGTAAATTACTCCTGCCACTTTTGTGATGTTCACAGATTGCTTATGTTGTCTAAGAATGGTTATGAAAGACCTTTTTTAAATAAGGTTATGTAAATTGCATTTACATAACAGAAACTGTTATGTATGTAAATTGCATTTACATAACTGAGATTGACTAAGTTCGTAAGTTTTGCAGGTATTTAATTAATCAATCAATTTAATAAACGGCAGCAGATGTTGGCTGTATCCCAACACTGGCTAAATAACCAAAACTGGATGTTACCTGTGGGCAGCTGCAGGCTGCAAATAAGTGATGAAGCTTGTGGTTGGATATGTTGTTGGATGAAATGAGTGACTCCGTCTTCCAGGCAGAGCCTTTGGGAAATACCTGTCACAGGCAACTGAAGATCTGCAGATATAAAAAAAATATGAACAAAATAATAATAATAATTTGCATGCTATCAATCCTCAGCTACACTTACTGGCAATTACCCTGACATTCACGCAGAGGCAGAATTTTGGGGAGATATGCAATTACCAATTTTATGGGGTGTACCAGTAGTGTAACAAATAACTGTTGGCAGAGAGTAATAAGTAAAGTATTATTATTACTTTTAAAAAGAGTAACGAGTAATGATGGAAGTTCAGAAATGTTTTCCCAAATTCTTGTGAGATGATACGCCATAGAGACATGAAATTTTCACAGATGATTGGAAATAGTGTGCAAATACAGCTGAAGAAACATGAAGCCAATCAGCAGGAGGGGGCGCTATAATTTATGCTCAACATTTCAATTTTAAAAAAGGCCATGCCCTTCACACTGAGGTCAAATCAAGTTAAATCTAGTCCAGCTCAATGTGCTCTACATAAAGACAACTTTCCTTTATTTTGAATTTTTTGAGAAACACATTTTTGTCATCTCCTAAGCCGTAAGTCTGAGTCATACCATTTTTTATGGGTCATCACTGGACCAAGCTTATCTTGTGACCACTACGACTCTGCAAGGGTTCCCACCCACACAGGGTTTATAGCCTGCAACTTCGTACCAGTCATTTAGAACTGAAGAAGCTTCTTGGATGAGAGGATAAATGTCTTCAAGAAACGCAAGCAAGTCCAGTTCCCTACGATACAGCACTTACAATTCATGCAGGCTTGAATTCAGGAATTGCTGCTTGCGGCTATATTCAGTGATTGTGTTTAAAGTTTAGACTTAATATGATGAGCTCCTATTACAGTGGTGTGATAGGAGTATATTTACTAAAGTACAATTTGAGGTTCTTGTAGCCTACTTTACTCAAACATTTCAATTTTAGTAATCTTTAAACTTCTGCTTCACTACATCTCAGAGGTTAATATGTACTTTGTACTACACTACATTTGTCCGACAGCTTTAGTTACTTTCCAAGTGACAATCTTTAATCCCCTTCCTGTCCAGTGAAACCATGTATCTCCACGTGTGTTGATTTCAAATGTTTGTGGTAAACTGTACGATGAAGTTCTCCTTGTGCGTTGAGACAATTCTCATACTTGGTGAGCCAAATAAACTCTTAAAAACCCAGCTGGAAAATGCATCATCACAAAGCTGAAAACTGTTTCCCTGATGAAAAGCTGACTTTTATAATACGTGGTTCTCACAGGACAGCCACAGCACAATAATATGATGATCTTATAGAAAATTATACATTGCTGCAGATTAAACTACCCAACAGTATATAAATGAGTTAGAAGTAGCACAGTGTTTAACATCCAGAGCAGCAACATGCAGCATACACATTAATGCAGCAATAACATTAATCCAAAGGCATCATAAATATAATAGTGAAACACTGACAGGGAACATTTTACTGCACAATGGATGCTAAATGCTCCATAGAGCAAGGGGCATCGCAGAGTTCATCATACAGAGTGACCCCTGTTGCATTATGTAGTCACCTGATCCACTTTTAAGATAAACATATTTCTAAGTGCAGCTTTAAGTATTTAATTATCATTAGTGCTCATTTCAGTCAGGGTTAGGGTTCACAATATGCCTTGCTCAGATCGCCAGGCTGAGAAGCACAAATCGAGTCTAAACGGTACCCGAGCTGACAGCTGAAAGACACGCCGGCTTGAAATTCTGAAGTCTTGATTGATGGTTACATCAGATGTGATATAACCTGTCACACAGCCTACAATTTTAGTTCTCAGTGGTCCAAACACATTCTTACATGTTTTTATAGCTCAGTTTGGAAGAGGCTTTGAGAAGATACTGTGTTTCACACCAATATGATGTTTATGCGGCTTCTCAGGATGGTTAGATATACTGGCCAAGCAAAGCACCCCAGCAACACTTTCCAGCTCCTCTTGGGGGATCCCAAGGTGTTCCCAGGCCAGATGAGATATGTAAATTCTTCAGTTTGTTCTGGGTCTGCCCCAGGGCCCCCTACCAGTGGGACATGCCTGAAACATCTCCAGCAGGAAGCGTCTAGGAGAGATCCTGATCAGATGCCCGAACCACCTCAGCTGACCCCCTATTGACGCCAAGGAGCAGCGGCTCTACTCCGAGCTCCCTCTGGATGTCTGTGCTCCTCACCCCATCTGTAAGACTGAGCCCAGACACCCCATGGAGGGAACTCATTTCAGCCACTTGTATCCGCAATCTCATTCTGTCAGTCACTACCCAAGGCCCATGGCCATAGGTAAGGGTTGGGACATAAGGTAACCCACAACGGTCGCGCAACGGCTCTGGACCTCTTCATCGGTCCATTTGTCATAAGATTTATCTTCCATTTCTTGCCTTTCTTCCTACAACTCCTTTTAAAAATGTGACTCCTCGTCTGCTGAGTTTTAAAAATGCCGGCTATTTTGTCGCTTTCTGTTGACATCACATCCTGCCTTGAGTATATCCAATCAGCACCAAGTAAACCCCAAGCCCCACCCAGAGTTTTTCGTAGCCGTTCTGAGTACCTACTCCAAGGCAGGGACTTGTATAGCCCCTGTAAAAGTTCCAGAACTCTGTCCTTCAGAGGTGGTTACTGCAATGGAGACACGCACCTACGGCCCCGTAAAATTACCCTGAAGTTCCTGCGGTGGAAACAGGCCTATACATAGATGGATCACAAAATCGAAAGGTTTGCCTGCAGGCTCAGCTCTCTCTCCACCATAATGCTGTGGTGCAGCGCTTGTTCACTTCATTCTCAAGTGAGGGTATTTCTTTAAATGATATCCTCAAATTTCAACACTGAAACACACAAGTTTTCAGGATAATCTAAGAATCCTATAGATTGAATCGAATTGAGTGATTGTGACGAACACTTCTGGGCAGACGACTGGCAGTTGTTCTGAACTGCAGAGATGTGTGAAATTGGCCAACATGTTTATTTCTGTTGTCATTTTCAGTTGAAACTATAACATTTAAAGAACACGGTGTTTTGACCTTTCTGATGTTTTAAGCCTATATTTTATGTACTGTGTTGCTTTGCTAGCGTTCTTGATAAACTAAAGCTGCCAGCACAGAGGCTAAACAATGTGCTGCCCTGAACGTTGCAGCAAAACGTATTTTAACCACCTAAAAAGTGTCAAGAGAGTCAGGTGACTTTCAGAAAATGGCTTCACTTCCCTGTTGGAAGGAGCTTTCTGACAGCAAGGTAAAGTGTTGAAAATATTTTGTACACTTTAACTGGTATTTATCTTTTTAGGTGGGACTTTTTTAGGAGGCTAAAAACTAACCAATGGAGGCAGGGTTTGCTGAGTGCCATTTGGTTTTATGTACCTTGCACTAGGGTTTTCTAACACACTGTGTTTTCGTCTACAGGTTTCTGCTATGGCCATCAGTCTGAATTATTTTAACTTTTTTCTGTCACCTTGGTGTGTTGGATTTGTTTTGGTTGTGTCTGCGGGTCTTGGACAATAAGATTAGCTCCTTCAGTGACATTTGACCAAATTTACAGGACAGCAAAAAACAAAAACTGACCATATTTTCCCCCAATTTAGATTATTGATTTTTATCTTGAACATTAAAACTTAAACATGTGGTTGACAATATACTTAAACTAAAAATAGTTTCAATTGAGTAAGTGCACCCTTTGGCCCCAAATAGTTCAGTGTGTTTTGGTGTTAAGTATTTTTGTTTTTGATGAATAAAACTGAATTGGTTTAGAATACATGAGTACTGTTTTGGCAATAGAAAGAGCTCATCAAGAGCTTTCAACCAACATGTTACACCCCTCTGGTTCAGAGCAACAAAAGTTGAATTGTTTGTTTTAAAAAAATTGTTAAATATGACACTAAACTCTCATTGATGCAACGGTGTTAATTGTTGTCAAACAAGTGAGGTGGCGAGGATCTTTGTTTCTGCAAAGATGCTGTTGTTTGTTTCACGTTTCCCAAAGCTTCATCTTTCCTTGACCCTAACTTGGTTGTTTATCTGGTTGTTAACCATAGATGTGTAAACCCATAAAGCAGTGATGTGTTACTGTTTTGGGAGGCACAAACAAATTACTCTGTCCTTTCTATAGGGATGACATGACGAATAGAGTATTTTGAGGCTCTCTTTAGATGTCTTGTTGGGTGAGCACATCTCTCCTAAAGTGCTTTTGCTCTTAAAATTAGCAACATAAAAGAAACACTTTCTATAACACATTTCTGTCCAGCTCAGACTGGTTTCCTACTCCGAGACACTGGATAAATTCAGGTCCAGGTGTCAGAAATCAGGCGGAGTTAATTAGCAGCCACCTAAACCTCATGATTCATACATGTGACATTCATACTGCGCTACAAAACACACTGATCTCTGCCAAACAGCACAAGTAGTTCAAAAACAAACATCTTGTCCTTTGGAGATAATGACCACAGATCATTTTTGTTGCAGTGGTGGGTTTCCACTTGGGTCAAGGAGTCCCACTGCTGGCTTTCATTTCACCATTTAATAGAGCACAGACTCAAAGCAGGTGAATGAAATTAGCTGTGATTAGCTGATTTAATAGCAAGCAGGCAAGACTCTGTGTACCTCTGCAGTAACTGTGTGCAGATTTGTGAATTAAAAGTATAAAAACAGGAGGAATGGAGTCGATTTTATTTCAGCGTGAGAGCTCATCTGTGCTTTTGTGTTGGTCCAAGATTCTGTTGCTTTCATGTACAGGTCTTTCTTGTATGTATTTAATCCCTTTCTTTGTCCTTTTCCCTCTTCTGTCATTAGCCTATTTTTTCCTCTTTTCCTTGATCCACCCATTGAACAGTCTTCTTTTCTTTCTGAGCTACTCATCTTTTGCTTCACACCTTTTATCATCCTTTCCAAACAACAAAAATGTCACAGTTAATATGTCACTGCGAGGGCCTGTGCCAGTGCTGAAAAGCTGTCTAAATTTACAGCCAAAATTATCAAAGGCTTCTAACACCACTCAGCCAGTCGCTAATAAAAAACGTTGTCATTGTATGATTTTCCAAACCATGGATCAGTACATTCGTGCATATTTTTGTGCATACATATCATATCAACGTTTCTAAAGTGACATAGTGTATGAGCTGACTGTCATCTGGACGTGGCAGGGCAGTGGATTGTTAAGGGAGATGGATGCCAATCTACAGTCCACTGTTCATGACTAACAACAAGACTGGTTGGTTTTTTTTAAAGCATTTTTTAGGCATTTCCAGCCATGATAGTGGCACCGAAAGCTGGGTATTTTAATTCAGCCAAAACATGATCATTTTATTATAACCAAGTGGATTTTGTGCAAAACATAACCACACTTTAACCACAGCGTTGTTTAAACTTAAAGGTTCAACATATGTGCAACATAATAACATACAAATGTTATCTGTGGTTTGCAGAATCATACAAAACATTTATTATTCAGGTGGTTTCATGGAATATTTTGTGATTTTAGTTAAAAACAATAATCTAAATACACATTTACTTTTCCCTTCACTGGTCCTTTTGGCTCGTCATAAACAAAAGAAAACATGTTTTAAGCCTCAAATTTGTTACCGTAGCCCTTTTAAACAGGAGTTGTGCAAATTTGCAGGAAAGCCCAATCAGTCTTTTTTCATCATTGGCAGTATAAAAACAAAATCGGGGAGTGCAGCAAAATGCCACCTACCTACTTTTGTTTATACAGAGTGCGCCTTTTCCGGGGCAATGGGGGGCGTGAGCGTAAACAGTGACGTGGGAGGGAAGCCGCGGCTGGTCAGTCCTTCTGCGATTCTCTCGTAAGTCGGCCCGTCCTTCACCGTCCCCATCATCTGACGGTTAATGGCCTCTTCGTTTGCGAGGACAAGGAGGGCGCGCAATTCCTTGTCTCCCCAGTTGCTCATGTAATGCTAATGTTAGCCAAACTCAGACATAGTAGCATCCGCGACTGACTGTGCAGTCCAAAATGGTTAGCCAATGATACGCTGGCCTCTTACGTAACGCCAGGTTGGTACACTAACTACTGTTAGCTGGCATGCTAACATTAGCATCCTACAATAAAGCAGATAAACACACCATTTAATCCATGTCTTACACTTCTGCTCTTGTGTCTTTGGTTTTGGGAAGGCTGAAAAAAACATCCTCTGAACTCTTATAGCTACGTTACTAAGTCATGATTATCAAATTCTAATCTCAAGAGAGAAAAAGTAATGCACAGGAAACCGTAAAGGCTGATAAAATGAAATAAAAAGTTAATTAGTGCAGATCTTTATTGTCCCCCAAGAGGAAATTCTTTATGCAGCAAGGCAGCATAAAATCAAACATAACAACACATTTTAACTCCGACGTTTGGTCATGAACTTTTCCCGTCCAGATATGACGTGCAAGGTACCCTGGGTGCGTTGGTTGTAGGTGTTCTGGGACGCCGTGACAAGTTCTGCCTGTTGCATGCATTGTCTTCTTTCAAAATACACTTCTGTTTTCACAGGAAATTTAACGCTTACATAAATACGCTAAGTTGGTACAACACTTCAAATGTACTTTTTTTTCCTTCAACAACGCATATGGTTAGGTAAAGGTGACAAAAACACATGGCTGGATTTGGGAAATGGAACAAACAATGGAAATCAGGAGAACTGTGTTTGTTAAACTAAAATGGCGACTGGCCATGTATCATGCCGACATTATAGGACGGCTTTTTTCCTCGGTGTCGGGCGCTGGAAGTCACTGCCCAAGTGCCAGATTTCAATGACTTTGGAGTGAGACCAGGTTGAACATTAACAGTTAAAACACTGCAAGACAACTAAAGACATTGCAAGAGCTGCACTTAGTATGCAGAACAAAACAAAAGAGGTATGATGAAACCAACTTTCTGCTTAGCTCTGTGAGGGACCAAGAGGCAGTGAATAATGTATTAGAACGCAGAGCACCATTATGTCTGCAGGAAATACAGCCGTTCTTGTCCCAAACAAGCAGTGTCCATGTGTGTAAACATCTCCCCTTCCATCCTCCATCATCGCCTGTGTTACCACGGCAACTCAAAGTCAGCACGGATTTAAATTATACGAGTACACTGTAAATATACACACGCCTACACACATGTTTTCACCCACGCAAAAAAAACCCAAACAAAAAAAAAAGCCCCCGGGAACATGTTCAGCATGCTCAGAGCCTGTGCTGAGTGCTGCTTGTCTTTATGTCGTGATGACCTCCTGCCGTCCTGTGTTCAGACGGCGAATCATCAAGAGCGAACAGGTGAGGAGGATGCAGGTGATTGCTCGCTGATTTCATGATTACATCCTCCAGTTTCATGAAGTGCAGATACAGATGAAGAGAGGCAGATGGGCTGAAGAGTCCTCTCAGCAATCAGGACATGAGTTGTGTGAAGTGGGCTGGAAGTCAACCAGCAGGGAGGAGCCCCTGATATTTCATTCATTTCATTTAGTTCAGTCATGATATTAAAATATGTAACGGCTCAGAGGAACAAAGGATGGATGAACATTAGACAATCTGGCAAAGTGTGGGTGGAAACGAGGCTGTGAGACTAATGAGGATGATGGGGAACAGGTGAGCATGTGGGCGGTAAAAGGGTTGGAGGGAGTGGCTGGATGTGGGAGTGAGGTGACTGAGGCAGGTGGAAAAATCTGAGGACAGTTAGAGAAACAGCAATTAAAGGAGCAGTTCACCCAAAAATAATGTAAGCTGAATATAGTCCTCACCTCCCTCCGCTCTCTGTGGTCCCTGATAGTTTTCTATCTAAAGGTGCTTGGGAAAGTGGAGCGTGAGCGTAACAGTGCAAACAGACTTTGACGGAGTCTGAATTAAAGACAGCAAATTTTTCTTCCCACTTTGTGTTCATGAGCAATAAGCAGAAATTCATCATTTCTAGATTGAAGGAATTAAAAAATCGCTATGTGAAGAACTAGAGGTGTAATTTCAGCGTTCATGTACTGTAGAGGCAGATAATGTGTCATTTTATACTAAAGGTGAAAAGTAAGGTCAGTTACACAAGGTTTAGGAAACAACTGGTCAAATATCAGATTTGGCAGCAAAAAGGTCCCATAAGAGGTGTTTTGATAATTAGAGTAGTTCGTGCGTAAGTCAAGCCTTGGGAGGTCAAATGAGGTAAAATGTTCTGGGTTAAGATGTTCCAGTTTTGGCAATAGGAACGGTTGTTTTGCCAGTTCTGAGAGAGACAAAGAAGACAGGAAATATTGGCGCACGAAGTCCAGCTTTAGGAACAAACAAAGGAAATCAGGAGAACTTTAGATTCCCAGGGAATATGACCCAAGCGTGTTCACACACACATACACACATGCACATGAACGAACAGACGGAAACAGCAAAAACAGCCCTGAACAGTCACCCGTCTGTTTTGCTGTGTCGTATACAGTATATATATATACTGTATTGTATGCTGCTGAGTTCTGCGATTAAAGTAACCCCATTGGCTGTAACTTTTCTCCGTGGCTCTCCGAGTCTCTTCATTTCAGTGTTTGCTGAAGTTGAGCATTTTCTGAGTTCTCAGTATGTTGGGAAACAACATGGATGCCACAAAAAAGATGTGTTTTTGTCATTGTTCAGACCATTTAAACAACAAGTTGGTGACAGTTTAAGGATTTATATTACAAGAGACTTTGTCCTAAACTTGTTGGTGCACCAGTACATCCCCTAAAGTTTTGCTTTACTAGACTAAAGGCCTTTGAACCCCAAGTATGTTTTTTATTGCATGCTTTCTCACCGTCATTAAGAATATTCACAGTGCGAGACAAAATGAAAAGACATATTTCCTCCCTTGCCTCCCTCCACTGGAGTTACCCCCTGGCTGTAGCCATTGGGTCTCATTCATGAAACGTGAGCAGAAGGAATTTGTGTGTAAACTGTTCGCAGACGGAAATTTACGTGCGTGTACGCATTCATCAATATTTTAGTAGCTCTGATCTTTTCGTAGCTACTAACAAAATCTACTCCTGCTCCTGACCACTCGTAGTGCTTGTGTAAATGTAGTAAAGCTTTGCCTCCAGTTTCATATCAAACCATTTATGCTTCACCTCTGACATGGTTCTTTGTACTACAGAGACAACATTAACAGCATCAGTTACCTCCTTCCAGGACTTCGCTTTGCCTGTCCCTGTCACACCACCACTAACTGAAGAAAATAAAATGTGTTTTTCTTAAGTCCACTTCACCCAAAATTATTTCAATCTCCACTTCGGAGAAATTCTTTTTTCTTTCTTTCTTTCTTTCTTTCTTTCTCTTTCTTTCGTTGCGCCATGACTGACAGGTCGACTGGATGCACCTACACCTCCGTATATGGTGCTCATTGGCTATTCATGGGCGGGGAATTAGTTGCTGATTACCGGGAGCGCGCTGTCACTTGTCACGTGTTTACAATCAAATCTGAGTTTCCCGCAGCGTTCTTGAATCCGGAGTAGGTTTTTAGTAGCGCAGGCTTTTATGTGCAAATCTACACACAGATTTACTCACTTTTCATGAATGAGACCCATTGTCTCCCCGTGTCTTGTGTCTGTGGCTGAAGAGGCTGAACTGTCTCCATCCTGTTTTGCATCCTCCTCCTCGTCATCATCATCCAGCTGAATATTACCACCCGACAGGTTGAAAGAAGGCTGTCTGAGTTATGAAATGATACTGTACGTGCCGTTCTTCTCTCTCTTGTTCCTTCCATTTCCTTCACTGCCTCTTGCTCAAACAGCTCTCTAAAGGCTTTTGGCAGATGCAGAAAATGCAGAAAATCGAACCTGTTCTGAAAATTTTAATGATGGCTGAAAGTTTCTGAGTCAGCTTGCAAATATAACTGAGACGACGTGAGGTTGTTTTGGTTTGTAAATGTGTCCATAATGCTGAGAGAGAACTTTTCATACTAATCTGAGAGCATTTACAACCTTATACCATATTACAAATTACATGTGAGCAAAAAATTCACATGCAATATGCAACTGAACAGTAACTTTATATAACATAACTTCAACTCAGCAGCCAAGTTGTTCCAACTTGAGGGGGCGTTCAGGTGAATTTTCCTAGTTGGGAACTATTCTGACACTAATTATTTCGAGAGCCTAAGGAGGGGATTAACCTATATACAATTAACAATTGTTTGGGGTGAACTATCTCTTTAAGAGGCCTGGAGATTGATTGTTGGCTGTTGTGGGCCAGTGTCCCAGCACAAAGACCTCCACTGTGTGTACAGTATGCGTGTGTGGTGCTGTGTCACTTCTGGATCGGACGTCACGCAGTCACACTTTCTCTCTCTCACACGGGCTCACCCACACATTTGTCACCGTTGTGTGTCACTTGATGTCAAATTAAAACACACACACTCTCACAGAGGCTGACTTGGAGCTGTGACGTCACCCCGAACCCACTCAGACCATCGTTTTCTCTATTCATTTCATCTCTCTGTCTCTCTCTCCATCACACCATCTCTTCCTCTGGGTCAAATCCCACGCTCAGCTCCAACTCTGGCTGAGCGTTTTGTTGTATCGTGCAGTTGTTTTTTCATGGTTCTCTGAGTCACTCCACCAGAAGCGATGAGTAGACACCACTCAGATTTTGGCTCATCATGTTGAGGGGTTAATTTCAGTTTTGTATGATTTAAAGCCATCGTTTCCTTCTCAATAACTGCCCTTTATTAGATGGCCCACCACTTTGGTCCACACTGACATACCTCAATAACCATTCAAATGACTGCTGTAAAATTTTGTACAAACATTCATAGTGTAACTGAATGACTTTTTCCTCCAGCACCACATGCAAGCAAACACACATGAAGCCAGCAGGCAGGATAAAAGGAAATTTACGAGAGGCTGTGAACAGGAACAGGCTTACAAAGTGGCAATGGAAAGGCAGTCGAAGCAGTCGCACAAAACAAAGAGACTGGCGAGCAGATCAGAAACAAGAAAACAGGCCAAAATCCAGGAGCAGGTGACAGGTAACAAGGAACAGATCAGGCACAGGTGAGGATTCAAGTACCAGTAGCTGGAACACAAAGGCATTAGCGACAATGTGGCAGGAAATGAGTGGACAAGGGCTGGTTATATACTGCAGGGCTGACGAGGGGAGAGTGGGAACAGGTGAGCAGGTGAGTGAGAGAGTCAGGTGACTGGGAGTATTGGGAAAGTCTGAAGCATCTGGTGGACAGGAGGAGAATGGATGCTTCTATTAGTACGCTCACATGATGTACACTTCCTCAAATCAAACACAGCTGGTAAACACTTAACAGAAATGACAGTCTCAAGATCTGAAAGCTTTGCTGCTTGGTGAATTGCAGCCAGGTCGAGCATCATAGACATTTGACAAACGATAGTCATTCGCCAAAATATATGCTGGCTAATGTTATATCTGCTTTGCTCGCTTGTCTTCTTCTTCATTTAGTCATAGTATTAAAAAGAGCATGCTTTCACAGCTCTATGACCAACTGTTTCCATCTCTTTCTCCAAAAAAAATCAGGAGTTGACTCTGAGTATATCTACACATTATTTAGCCATATATGGAAGAGAAATATTCAATACCAGAAAAAAGTGTATATAAAAACAAATATATAGTAATAAAATGAAGAGGGAAAAAAAGATTTAAAAAAATAAAATAAAATGAAAAAAGGAGGGAAAAAAAAATAATAATAATAAAAATAAAAATAATCAACAGCATACACAGTCTTCATCACAGTCCTCCCTACAGGAGAAATGTTGTTGGGCTACAAGAAGTACAGTTGGGTGCCACTAGGAAAAAGAAGAGAGGACAGTGGTACCAGAAATTTCAGTCCACACACAGATGCAAACAGCTCACAGCCAAAAGTTATGTCTTCTAATTAATTTCATGAAGGGGCAGCACCACCTGATCTTCCGAATCAATAACAGATGCCACATTTTGCAAATTCACAACTTGTCAAGCATCTGAACACAAATCTATGCTGAAATCTTCCACAATGGAGACGACAGTCTAACATATATAGACATCAAACGCAACTAACATAATGACCTTAGACTGTACAGTTTATACCACAACACATAACGTCAAACTAACGTTAGCATTTGCGTTATTGTTTGTGATATCAAATAATTACAAAATTAACCCAATAAACAAACTGATGACTTCTATCTGAGTTTGGCACGTGTCTGCGGTCCTGCTCTGTCAGCTGTGTAGGCGACACGGCAGTGACTGAGAGTGAGAAGTGTACAGCTTTTCACACTCAACCCTTTGACTGTTATGGATGCACCATCCTGGTAATCATGGCGTTTTGCCATATTTCTCAGTATGAGTACAGAGGTATGTGCTTTGAGACAGACTGTACAACAGCGGTTTGGCTTAAGCTACATCTAGCTCTTAACGGACCTATCTTGCATTTGTCCAGTAATGACACTTTATCTGCCACCTGTCACTTTATTCATCTGAAGTAGCAATTTTATTCTATCTTTTATTTATCTATTATTAACTTTAATTTTTCCCTTTAATCTTACTCTATTTATTGTCCTTTGATTTTGTCTTGTGCTGCTGTGATACTTGAATTTCCCCCCTGGGGGATCAATAAAGTATATCTTATCTTATGTTTACATGTACAAAATATTCAGGTTTTTGAAACCTGTATTCTGTATTGCCTGTATTCTGAAAAAGACAAAATTTCTACTGAGCTGTTTAGATGGCTAATATAAATTAATGTTACACCAGCAATTCTGTTCACGTGCAGCTGAGCATACTGCGATTAACGTGCCCTAAAATGTTATTTAACACATAAAAATATGGAGAAGTGGAATGGCTGTCCTTTGGGTCAGGACCTCTTTGACCATGTGAACACAGCCTCCCTCTTTTTCCTCCTTCAACCACTTTCTTCAGAACATCTGTGTTATGAAATTTGTTCATATCCCAAATACTGTTACTATCCAAGTCTTTCCTAATACTAAGAAGGTGTGTTTCTAAATCTGATCAGAAATATAGGTTTTTCTTAGGGATGCACCAAAATGAAAATTTGTGGCCGAAGCTGAATAAAATTAAACGCTTGGCTGAATACCGAGTACTGAATACTGAATGCCATTGTTATTTTTTTATTCATTTTTGCAGATGAACCCTCTCCAGATTAGTGCTGCTGTCATGGTACCAAAATTGATGCCAGTGAAAGTATCACGGTTCTGAGTAGAATCATGATACCACAGTGAAAATGAGGCAGATGTGCCTTTTGTCATTTATAAAAACATAAATCACTTTTCTATAATACATCAATGATATTTCAATGGAATAAAATACTTATTGACTTATTCATACTTCAAAAACAGCATCAATAAGTGATTAACATAGGGGGGATCAAAATAAAATAAATAAATAAAATAAAAATCAAGCAGCCACCCTCCTCCCCTGACAAGTAAAGAAACCGCAGTGTTTGATTGCGTCATCAAAACACGCCGTTATTATTCAGCCTTGCTTTTCACTTATTCCAACGAATAACGAATGTGTGTTTTTTTTGCAACATTCGACCGAATATTCGGTGCATCCCTAGTTTTTCCTTCAGGTATGCATCTTTACCCCACAGCCTGGCAAACTGCTGCACAAAACGTATCCATGACAATGCACAGAACTGATCCTAAACAATGTGCAGTATATGTAAACATACCTACTGTGACACATCAGTGAGGTGGACATTTGTGGTTCTTAGAGAAATGTCAACAACTATTCGATGGATTGTGATGAAATTTTCACACATTTATGTCGTCCTCCTCTGACCTTTCAGTCAGTGTGACACTTTGGTTTATGTAAGACATTCACATTATCCGTACCAAGCAGTGAGCATGCTAACCCTTGCATCTGTTTAACACCAGCAAGTTAGCACTGTCATTGTGTTACAGCTCAAAGTACAGCCTCACATTGCCTTTAGCATGACTCTGGACTTTGTAGATTAATTCTCTGGACACTATGGATATTGGTGCCAAATTCTATGGCAATCCATCACCCTCAATGTGGTGCTAGAGAAAAAGAGTTTGAATTGTGTTTAAACTTGTTTTAATTCAATCTTGTTTAACCCATCTATGCACCTTTATGTCTCTGTGCCTGTTTGTCTGTCTTCGTTAAGCACTTTGGTGCTAAACCGGTTTGCTTTCTGAAGTGCTATATAAACACTTAAAACCTGAACTTGAAACTTGATGTATCCCTCTTGGGGCCGTGAGTTGTCTGGAGACAATTTCATGTCAAACCATGCAATCATTGTTGAGATATTTCAGTCTGGACCAAAGTGGTGGACCCACGTACATGACTGGAGTGAGTCAGACAGTTTGCAATTTGATTCCTGCCATCTCATATCGTCACGTATAATCCACTACTCACTCTCTCTCACACACCACTCACAGTGTGGGTGGACTCCGACAGTGGAAACCACGTCAGCTGTAAATCACTTTTAGAGGAGTTTCCACTCTCCACCTGCTGGGAACCACAAACAGCTCAGTAACAACTCCATTTTTAGAGCCTTCTTCAGTCTAAAAATGAACTGTTACTACACCGTTTCTCACCTCAGTTGGAGGGGAAACGACAGCTCTGTGTTTGTTTGGGGATTGATGTAGAAAGCCCAAACATTTGGGTTGCTTGGATGCCAAACTTCTGATTTTGGCAATTAAAATGAAGTCAGTGTAAGTTAATGTATTAGTCTGTCATGTTGAAGAGTAGCCTACATGTTTTACTCCAAAGTTTAAACAGTACAAACGCCTTAAGACTTCAGTACTGACAAAATGGCTTTAAAAAGCTTTAATGTGCCCATTTATTCTTTTACCGAGAGCTGTGAAGACAAGGAAGAATCAAGCTTTTGTTTGAGAGCAGAAAAAAGAACTTGAAGGAGACTCGTGACCCTGAAATTGTTCTTTTTTTCCCAGGCGGCACTTAATGCCTTAATACCATGCAGTCGGGTTTCCCTGCTGAGGGCAGGAAACAGGAAAGAGACATGAAAAACAGGCAATCAGCACTTTGGCATCTCATCAGCATGCCAATGAGCCTTTCATATCTCTAAAAAGTCGACTTTCAAGGAACAAGAATAAGGAAAAGATTTCTTATTTCCACAGTTAAAGGTTCAGTGTGTAGGTTTTAGGGGGGTATATTGGCAGAAATTGAATATAATATAATAATAGGTATGGTTTTTTTTTTTAGCATATAATCGTCTGAAAATAGGAATCGTATTTTCATTAACTTAGAAGACGCAAGTGGGCCCTCGTTTATCCAGACTGCCATGTTGCACTACCACTTTGCTACAGTAGCCCAGAACACACAAACCAAGCAACACAGTCTCACTCCAACCTCGTCACATATTCCCACGTGGTCGTGGACTTTCCTCATCTACATATGACGGGCAAGGTACCCTGTGTACGTCTGTTGTCGATATTCTGGGATGCCTTGTCAAGTTCTGCCTGTTACATGCATTGTGTTTCCTCAGAGGTAGAGCGGGGCGTCCACCAATTGGAAGATCGGTGGTTTGCTCCACGGTCCCTCCAGTCTGCATATCAGAGTATCCTTAAGCAAGATACTAAACCCCACATTGCTCCTGATGGCTGTTCCATCGGTGTGTGTGAGTGTGAGAATGGTCACTGAGTATCCTCAGCCATCAGTGTGTGCAGGGGCAAAAATTGCATTTCATAGTTGGGGGGGAGAATAAACAGTAAAATTTGAGAGAATAATTCCAGGGGGGGGGCAAGGAAAAAAAGTTGTAGCCTGTCTTTTATACAGCATGTTTTATCGCAATTTGACGCTTTAATCTTCTCTCTCTCTCTCCAGCAGGCAGAGTGAATGTCTATACTAACTAAACTAAAACTAAAACTAAACATTTCCTGCAATTAAACTGGTAAACAGGTTTATAAACAGTGTGTAACTGTGCGTAATAGTCGTGCGTAATGACCGCTCCTCATCGGTTAGACTGCACGTCTTTCATGTTTGTCTCACTGACAGGTGGAGAGCGTAGCGAAAAACTAGAAACTAGCGGCCCATCTCCAACATGCCAAACAGCATTAGAGAGACACTGCACCTTGAAACTGTTTTAATTAGTGTTTTACCGGTTTAAATCCCCTGGCCCATTTGTGTTGGAGAGGAAGAGACCTCTGTGGATAATTCAGCTCCCGCTTAAAACCTCCTGATCAAAGAACACTGAAGGAATTATAACCTGGAGGAGTTTCAGCTGGTTGCAGTCTTCCTTGTCTTACACACTGGACCTTTAAGAGACCAAATACAGATGGACACAACACATCCTGTTTTTTATTTAAGCTTTGAGAGCACTTTTATTGCACCTGCTGAAATTATTGATGCTGTCCTCCCTCTTCGTCTCTGCATTCACTAGTACCAGTGCAGACAAGGTGTTGGTGTATCCTGTTTTAAGGCTCGAGCCCTGCTCACTCCAGGTTGTACTCCACAGAGAGCTTCCTCTCCAGTAAGAGTGCTCTGTAACCCTCTCTGGCCAGTCCTCCAGTATCAGTTTGAAAAGCAGCATAGTGTTGTAGGTTTGCAGAGTTGATCGAAAAATGTGAGGTATGTGGAATATAGATGATATATTCTGATGAATAAATGGTTATGTATTGATGGAAATGGGAAATACAGAGCCGTCAGTATGGAACATTAACGCCATTATTCACATTCGCACACACACACACACACACACACACTCAAAGGTTATTGCAATGACCCCGCTGCACAACTTGAAACACTTGAACCACAACAGTAATTTAATAACACCGTAGAAAGGCGTTTAATTTCCATGTATTAAACTGCTCCCTGCACAAAGACAGCAGAGTTCATGTCTCTCTTTATGTAATACCTTTTGTTAGTCCCTCACTCCCACAGAGAGCTGTTGTCATAGCGATGCGATCGTCCCCGGCTCATTGCTGTATTGTTTTATTGCCGTCATGTTGCAGGAGGATGCCAGTTTGAACCGTGCGGCGTCTCCTTCTCATCACTGTTGGGTGACTAACTTCTAAGCTTCCTGCAGAGCTGGAGATCACAAAACAAAACACAGAACATCTCCACTCCTTCGCTAAATCATTCTCCAGAACAAACAAGCAAATGTTTAAGACATCGGGCACACACACAGACACACAGGCTGCAAAATGTTTCGCAGTTTCCTTTGTGTGTAACAAGATCACATATTACAGCTCTGTGCCTTCATAGCAGCCGTAATGAGTTTTTTTATTTGGCCACTCAGTGGTACGGAGTGGTTTGGGAAATAATGCTAGTTATGCAGACACGTGCATTTTGAATGCATAACCAAACAGAATAAGCTATTGGTGCATGCTTAATGGCTCACTGGAATTGGAAAATAATTTGTTAGTCCAGAGTGGCATGGCTTTTTGCTACTCCAGTATGTTGATGCACGCTTTTAAAATCTCTGCAGTTTGACATTAAATTTTTGTTTCGTAAATCTCCCAAAACCTTGCAATGTCTTTTTTCCTAAGTTTGCTCTCCCAACACAAAATGGAAAGCACAAATCCCACATTAACATATTGTGCAATGGTCAATAAACTAGTGCTGGAAATCCAACCTCAATATTGTTTCGAACACTGACTATCAAAAACTGCTGAGCACTGAATGCTTGCATCAGAATTTAGGCTATAACTTAAATTCGAATCCTCATCTCTGTCCTTTTTACCAGCCTGGTGTGGCTACACATGTTTGGCAAATAAAGGCCTGTCTCATTTAGACACCTGGTCCGGCTGCCAAACAGTTCTTTTTTTTTAATAGAGGTTCCTCGGATGTATAAAACCAGGTTGCTGGCTACCGAAAATTATGTGTCCATTCCTTGATTGCCCTGCAAGTTATTTGTATTTCTTTAGTTTGTAAGGGTCAACTTATCAAATGAATCAAAAGATTTTTTTAATTAGAAAAGGGTGGATTGCCCACTCCAGGTCGGGGGGGAGGTCCTGCCTCAGGTGGAGGAGTTTAAGTATCTCGGGATCTTGTTCACGAGTGAGGGTAGGATGCAGCGGGAGACTGACAGGCGGATTGGGGCGGCGTCAGCAGTGATGCAGGCGCTTCATTGTGGTGAAGAGGGAGCTTAGCCAGAAAGCGAAGCTCTCAATTTATCGATCTATGTTCCAACCCTCACCTATGGTCACGAGCTCTGGGCAGTGACCGAAAGAATGAGATCGTGAGTACAAGCGGCCGAAATGAGTTTCCTCCGCAGGGTGGCTGGGCTCAGCCTTAGAGACAGGGTGAGGAGCTCGGACATCCGGGAGGGACTCGGAGTAGAGCCGCTGCTCCTCCACATCGAGAGGAGCCAGCTGAGGTGGTTCGGGCATCTGGTAAGGATGCCTTCCGAACGCTTCCCTTGGGAGGTGTTTCGGGCATGTCCAATCGGGAGGAGACCTCGGGGCCGCCCTCGGGGTTCCCTCGGAAGAGCTGCTGGAAGTGGCTGGGGAGAGGACTGTCTGGGCTTCTTTGCTGAGGCTGCTGCCCCCGCGGAGGACGACGAGACGAGACGAGACGAGACGAGACGAGACGAGACGAGAAATAATCACAGTTTTGAGTAGTATTTCACCAGGATAAAGTGGTGGTGTGTCAGTATGCTGGGTGCCATTATCCTTGAATGTTGTAATTCACTTTCTCTCTGTTGGAGCTAGATCAAATGAATGACTCATAACTAATGTTATCCGAAGCCAAATTTTTCAACAAATAATACTCATACTGGTTCATAGAAACAATTTGATTGTATTTCATGATCTTTGCTGATTAAAAGTTTTGTATGAAAGGATATAAAGTCCCAAATATTGTCCTGTTGATTTCAGTGATTTAAGCAAATAACAGCTCAGCTATTAATTGAGGTTTTTACATATATTTAATTGAGTCAAATTCCTGAGCCACTGCCTACTGTATGTTTAGACACACATTTAATACTTGAGAACTGTGGCTTTGTTTTGTTTAATTAAAAAAGGATTTGCATTTATTTCTCACTGTGCCTGATTAAAAAATATATCACTATTAGTGGTAAGACTCTGTTGTATTATATTGGCACTAACACTAGCCCTCAAGTTAAATAGTGGTACTTTTAGTTATGTGCAACTGTGAACGTCTTTTATGTTAGTAAGGGAAATGTGAGGGTCGCAAGGTCCAGGAAAAAGCAGGGGATTAGTTGGCTGTGTGACACATGGGACCAAACTGGTGGCAATAGTGGGACAAGAGGCCAAGATGGTTCGTGTGTGTGTGTGTGTGTGTGTGTGTGTGTGTGTGTGTGTGTGTGTGTAAGATGAACAGACTGATCTTTATGACGGAGGAACTTATGAAGACAATAGACTTAGTGTTCATCTCAAAAGACTCTGGAAATGACCGGCTAGAGGACAGACACTGATCAAACACTCTGTGTGTGTGTGTGTCAGTCAATCACATGAGGCTTCGTCATCATCATCATCATCATCATCATCATCATCATCATCATCATCACTGCAGGTCTCATCACGTCTCCTGCTCTGATTGAAGGAGAGTGAAGTCAGTGCTGATTGGCTGATTGTGTGACCTGCACAGGAGGGTGCTTTTGATGTCAGTGACTCACGATGAACATTAATCAGCTTCTTTTGTTTCGTGCTCCTTTTTTTATGTGAAGCACAAAATGAGGTCGGTGTAAATGACATAGCAACAGGCTTGAGTTGCATTTTAGATTAATAATTGACAGCTCAACAGAAGCCACATGGATATGGCGCATTAGAGCCCTTGTAGTGTTCACATGGCTCCCTGCTCATACTTATCCAATAAAAAATAATAATAATGATGATTAAAAAAAGCCATTGTAGACCAGGGTTATTTAATTACACATTTAATTGGCCCAGATTTTAAAACCAGGAAATGTAAATGGACCAGACATTTTCAGCAGCCAATTCATAACCTTTTTCCTTTTTTAGCTTTTGGTTAAGACAAACGTCAAACAACGTTTATCATTTCATTTTTTAAATAAATATATTTTTGATGATTAAATATCTGTCTGCACCACATTACAAAATGCAGGAACAATAAAAAAGAGCCATCAATGCACAGAACCATAACAAGTGACCTACTTTACATATTCTGTCATACTGGTGTATCAGATTTATGTACGCTGGGCCACTTGGATGTTGCTCCTGGGCCGGATGTGGCCTGTGCGGCCGCCGGTTGCCTCGGCCTGCTGTACCCTGCAGACGCACAGCTTCAAAGTGTTTTCAGAAGCTCACTGCTCACCTTGATTTGAATTCAGTCTAATGGAGAACAGACGCTGTTTGGCAGTCAAATCAGCTGCAGGTCGAATGAGGTCACGTTCTGAACTCTGACGGCTGAAGGAAACCACGATCCACTCTCTCTGTCTCATGTAACACCTGAGTGATGCTGAGTCACGTTACCTTTAATCACAGCTGGGACAATTTCTTCTCTGATCCAAATGGTGTGAATTATATCCTGTTTTATGTGTGACTCTTCATTTCTGGAAAGAAGGACACCTGCCTGACATGTATGTTAAGTTTAATGTATTTTGTGTGTGTGTGTGTGTGTGTGTGTGTGTGTGTGTGTGTGTGTGTGTGTGTGTGTTGTCATTGCTGTGATCAACTCACCAGTTGATGTTACTGATTAAAAGCTGCACCTTTTCTTCACTGTTGTACGGATGACTTTTAATGACTGTCTTGTACTTGTAGTCCTTTAAAAGGGGTTCTGCTGCGGCTGTTTAAAAACTGCTGAACCCTAAAGTCCTCCAACTGGTGGACCTCTAGACCTCTACACTGATCAGAAGAATATAGTAATGTTGCCCATCAAATTTAACAGCAGAACCTCAGCTACAAGGCTGTAAAAAAACTTTTTATGTGCCCCAAACTCAGTTTTAATATCACCTAAATAAACAATAACAGCTAACTCAACTCCAAACAGCACCGTTATCCCGACCCACTCGGTATATTTCAGGCTCTAACTCGACCACAAGTTATTCAAAACACACACCATTCATCTCAAATGAAAGCTGAGACTCCGCTCTTTCCACATGTGTACTCCAAATCACTGTCCCTGTAACCATCACAGAGCTACAGCCCAAAGAACAACAACAACAACAACAGAAATCTCTTTGCCAAAATATATTTGTAATATGGCTCTTACCTTATTAAATTCGCCATAAAATGCATATTCTGCTGTTGATTCACGCTCTGTTCGCGTACTACCGGAAGTTGTCCATCATTCAAATGAACCCGGGGGGAAAAAAGGTTCCGGGGGACCAAAAACAATGACCACTCACAGCAGCCGACGTCGCCCCACAATGTGTTCTGCTGACTCTGATTGGCTTACAGTGCTGTCAATCTCGTTTTGGCTGGTATAGCGTCATTCTATTGGCTCTAACGAATCGAACGAGGTGTCGATCACTCGGAGATACGGGCCTCCAAAGCTCAGAATAGAAACCTACTGTAGTAGGTGCATATTGGTCAGTTTGGAGTGGGAAATAGAGTAAAAAACGAAACAGACAGTTGTATGTGTTTACTCTAAACATCAGTAGGGATTTATAGAAACAAAAAATGAAAGATATAGGATTGTACATGACAAAAATCACATGCAAACATGGAGCAATTTTGGAGAGCTCGCCTGCATTTTCTGTACTAAAACCTCTCTAATATTGTTCTGCTTCACTTTATCAGAATCAACCTTTGCAGAGTTAATGTTCACATATTGTAAAAATGGATGAATGATCCCGTTGAAACTACTGTAGTAAACCACTACCCTCCCTCTGGCTATTTCATTTTATTTTTGTGATCTTGATGTTGTTGAAGATGGATATAATTTTCTGTTTCATTGCCCTTTATGCTGTGATTTAAAAAATCACCTGTCTGAAAACATTCGGTGGAAAAATCCTGGTTTATTTTGCTTGTCCGAAGGTGAGATGTTGCGTCGGCTTTTTGATGAGGAGACCTTTGCCTTGGCAAGACTTCTTGTTATTGATCTGTCATGTGGCCATCCAGGCTGTTCTGTTTAGTGTCTTGCAATAATAAAAGCAATAATTACTGAAGCAAGATGGCGCCCCTGTGTTTGGCTGGCCGTCTCCCTCTGCTGAGTGTATTGCTGTTTTTCGCGTGCCTGCTGTTTGTTGCACGGATTGTGTCACCGCTGCAGGTGTATGATCGCCTGACACTTCTTGATATTCGTGAATCTTTCGAAAAGTTTCCAATCTGTGGCTCTGATTGTCACTCAAAGACGCCACCGCCTCTCCTGGCGTCCATACCGCCACACCTGCGGCGGCTCTCCTGTTGCTTACCTCGCAAAAGTCGCCGCAGGAGACGCGGAAAGCGAGGTGGGATCCTCATCAAAGTGAAGAATTATCTGGCTTCTTCCTTCCACGATTCCCGTCGTCTGCCAGCCGGATCCCTCACAGACTTCAGCGGCTACGATCTGCGAAGTTCCAAGGAGTACAGATATCGATGGCTCCGGCCAGTTCTCCGGGACACCGGGGCGCTGCTGCCGTGTTGTCGGCCGGTGCGGAGTTCCCAGCGGGGCTGTGCGCCGGGGAATCTCCGCCCGCTCAGCCGCCTCTCTCACCTGCCTGGTCCATACTCGGCTCATATGGCGCTGTTAAACACCAGATCTCTCACGAACAAGACATTCATTTTGAACGACTTTTTTACAACACGTGATCTGGATTTCCTCCTGCTGACAGAGACCTGGTTGAAACCAGGTGAGATCAGCGCCTTCTCGGAGCTCCTCCCACCCAGCTGCTCCTTCTTCAGCACACCCCGAGTTACCGGCCGTGGAGGCGGTCTGGCTGCTATATTTAAAGAGAGCTTCAATTGCAAAATAATAACTGCCAATTACTATTCAAGCTTTGAGCTGCAGTTATTTGTGATTGACCTCTCTTGTCCTGTGCTGTGTGCCACAGTTTATCGCCCACCCAGTTTTAACAAAAACTTTGTCCAGGAGTTCTCCGAGTTCTTGTCTGACTTTATTCCAAAGTTTGATAAACTATTGATTTGTGGGGATTTTAATATCCATGTCTGTTGTGCAGCAAATCAGCTGGCAAATGAGTTTAAAGGCCTTTTGGACTCGTTTGGCCTCACCCAATCTGTTAATGCACCAACACACGAACATGGGCACACTCTCGATCTCATCATTTCTCGTGGGCTTTCAGTTTCCCTTAGAGAAATAGTGGACACTGCTATCTCGGATCACCTCCCTATTGTTTTTGATTTTGCTGCTCCCCCTCCTGCCAATAAGCCTGTTTCGCCAGCCCGCAGACGCCGTATCTTTACCCCATCAACGGCCAGAGAGTTTGCTATCGCCTTTGGGGACTCTCAGCTGCATGCTGACAGTGGACTGGCTCCTCCCCTATGTGCAGACACCTTACTCTCCACTTTCCATTCTACATGTTCTGCAATTTTGGATTCTGTTGCCCCTTTTCAGCAAAAAAGCACCAAAACCAAGGCCGATCCCTGGTTAAACGACCACACCCGGCTGCTCAGACAACAATGCAGGCATGCTGAGCGGCGGTGGAAAAAGGACAAACTACATGTATCGCTGGGCTGGTTAAGGGACAGTTTGGCTGCATATCAGAGAGCTGTGAAAGAGGCCAAGTCCAAATACTTGTCCTCCGTTATAGCCAACAGCTCTAACCGTCCCAGAGTACTATTTAATACTATTGACGCCGTTATAAACCCACGCTCTACTGTCCTGCCTGATGCCTCCACCACAACCTGTGAAGAGTTTGTCTCTTTTTTTGCAGACAAAGTGGCATCAGTCAGGCAGAATATCAGTAATGTGTCTTCATCCCCTGATATTATGTGTGTTCCTCCTACACAATCTGCTGTTTTTAAGAAATTTGAGACTGTCTCTCTATCATTTCTCACTAAGGTGGTTAGTGGCTTAAAACCCACTAACTGTCCCTTAGACATTATTCCAGCCAAGTTTCTGAAGGAGGTTCTTAGTTCTGTTGGATCAAGTCTGCTGGTTTTTATAAACACCTGTCTTAGCTCAGGGTCTGTCCCAGCTGCCTTCAAACACGCTGTGGTTAGGCCCCTCCTCAAAAAACCGCATCTTGACCCCTCTGTGCTGCCCAATTTTAGGCCTGTCTCCCACTTGCCTTTTCTTTCCAAGGTTTTGGAAAAAGTTGTTTTTATTCAGTTACAAACATTCTTAGAGATTAACTCTGTTCTCGACAAATTTCAGTCTGGTTTCAGATCCCGACATAGCACCGAGTCAGCACTCTTAAAGGTGCATAATGATATTGCCATGTCTGTGGATGCTGGGAACCCTGCTGTGCTGGTACTGCTGGACCTCACAGCGGCTTTCGACACAGTCGACCATGCAGTCATGGTATCTCGCCTAGAGCAATATGCAGGCATCTGTGGCACTGCTCTCCAGTGGTTTAAGTCGTACCTGGCAAACAGGAGTTTTTCTGTAATGATTGGTGACCTCTGCTCCTCACAGGTACCCCTCTCTTGTGGGGTGCCACAAGGCTCTGTTCTTGGCCCTATTCTGTTTTCACTGTATATGCTACCGCTAGGATCAATTATAAAAAAACACAACCTGTCTTTTCATTTTTATGCAGATGATATACAGTTATATTTGCCCATGAGACCAGATGAAAACACTGCACTTAATCAGTTACTAGACTGTATCACTGATATAAAACAGTGGCTGGCTCTGAACTTTTTGAACTTGAATGACAGCAAAACCGAATGTATTTTCTTTGGCACGCCATCTATGTCTAATGTTTTAAATACAAACTTTGGGACTCTGACACCCTTTTTTAAACCACATGTTAAAAATCTTGGGGTAACATTTGACAGTGGGCTCAGATTTGACAGACAGATTAGGTCTGTCGTTAGTTCAAGCTTTTATCAGCTGCGTCTCCTCGCCAAAGTGAAGCCTTTTTTAAGTCGGCAGGATCTTGAGAAGGCGATCCATGCTTTTATCAGCTCGAGACTGGACTACTGTAATGCTCTTTATGTCGGCCTTAGCCAGTCTTTAATCTCACGTCTCCAACTTGTTCAAAATGCTGCTGCCCGATTTTTAACAGGCACATCCAGACGTGAACACATGACCCCTGTGCTGTCATCCCTCCACTGGCTTCCAGTTCGTTTTAGAATTGATTTTAAACTTTATTGTTTGTCTTTTGTGCCATAAATGGCCAGGCTCCCTCCTACCTGTCAGAGATTTTAACTGTCCGCAATCATGGCAGGGCCCTCCGCTCTTCCACTCAGCTCCTGTTAGAGGTTCCAAGGTCGAGACTTAAACAGTGGGGCGACCGTTCTTTCGCTGTCACAGCTCCCAGGCTGTGGAACGGTCTGCCCCCTGACATCCGCACCACCACTGACCTCAGCCTCTTTAAATCGAAGCTGAAGACTCACTTTTTTAGATTGGCTTTTAACTCTGACTAGGGTAGTCCTGCTCCTAGGTGCATTCTTTTTTATGCACTTTTAGATGGCTTTTAACACCCTGCAGCACTAGTAGCACTTTCCTGTGTTTTCTTGCAGCACTGTAGCACTTTCTTGTGTTTTATGTATTATTTTACTGTTTCATCGATGTAAAGCACTTTGGGTACCGTCCGGCTACTGTAAAGGGCTATACAAATAAAATTTGATTGATTGATTGATTGATTGATTGTCAGCCCATATCAGAATCAGAGTCAGAATCAGCTTTATTCACCAAGTACGTGTGTACATACAAGGAATTTGACTCTGATAGACTTGCTCTTAATGTACCACAGTATGGGCTGGGCACCACTTGGTGCACGACACTTAAATAAATAAAATAAATAAAATCAATCAGTCAAAATCAGTTAGTATCAACATTGAAAACAACACTTATATGTATTAAGGTAACTGCTAGCGTACACTGATTCTTAAAACAGAGGTGGATTGAGAGCCTAACAACCAATGCATAAAGATTTTAGACGTTTTTGCTATTTTGGCTTCACCTATTAAGAGACACAGATCAAGTGCAATGACTGATGTGTTGTGATTAGACTGCTCCGGTGCATCAAACCAAGCGCTTCCTAAACTGTTTGTGCCAGCTCAGCTCCCTCAGGTCCACAATCCACGTCCACGTTTTCCTACATGCATCAGCTTCTCTTTACAGGACTTAGAGCCCTGCTGCGTCTCACTCTCTACGTCTACTCAGGGATTATTTTACACCTCTGACTCCAGGTGAATTATAATAGACTAACTGTGATAATAGCCAGGTGATAGAGCAGAGCAGCAGCAGGACGCAGGGCCCCGAGAACTGTAAACAGGTAGAGCATTAAGCCTCTGATCTGCCAGAGACACATGGATGTTTTCTTTTTTCTACTCATCAAGTGAGCTGACGGGCTACAAGCCTTAAAGGACAACTTCGGTATATTTTTCAACCTGGGCCCTATTTCCCCATGTGAGATGACGTCACAGCCCAGAGATAAGGTAAACGGTTAGTATGCTATTTACAGAGATAACACTGGTGATCTGAACCGGTCAAGCACTTTCAATGCGCAAACTTATACTGGATGCATTTGCCCCCGTTACTGTTTAAGCTTGTTTCGTGGCTCCCCGCTGCATCCGCCTCCCTCAATACTGAACCAATTTTAGAGCGACTTGTACCCATGAATCATACGCACACATACACATGGGGAAATAGGGCCCAGGTTGAAAATACCGAAGTTATCCTTTAAAAAACACACAAACTCTGAGTGTTCCTTTAATCTCAGGCATTAATTCATTTTCCTGAAGTGCTCCTCGGTCCTGCTGCGTTTAATTTCTTTCACCAGGTACAATCAGTTTCTTGATCAGATGGCAAGAAGGAAACCCAGCAGGACTCTGTGTGACCAAGTGTTTAATATGTGCTGCTGAGAAATTAAAAATCTAGCCATGCCTTGTCCTGAGGGCAGCGTCAGAGGAGAGGTCATGTTGTCACTTAATTTCATCTCTGTATGGTGGCCATTTTAGGACACTTCAGATTCAATTCTTCAGCCTCAGTTTGACACAAGATGCAAACTGTTAGCAGTCATCACTGGGTGACTCCATGCATGCAGATGTAGCCAGTGTTTGCCTTTGTGTTAGCTTACATTGATTTTACATGCTTTGTACATGCTCCGAGGGCTCACCCTTGGTACAGTGTATTTCCTGGAGCTTCACGTTGTGGGTCGTAGTAGCCGAGGTGTTTCAGACCAGAGGTTTGAAGACGTGTTTCTTGCAGTGGAAAGAGTTTTAGTCTGACTACCTGCAGCAGTGTTCTTGTCATCTTTCCTCTGCACACTCACCTCGGGCTAGCTAGTATTTTTAGAGCGAAGAATGTCTTAAATAATGCTGCAAAGAGTTTGAGCAGTGGACGTAAAATGTGAAAATACATTTAAAATTACGATTAAAAGGTGTGCACACAAATTACTTAAGGAATCGCTGTGCCTAAAGGCTTCATCGTACTCCAGGTCAGGCGCAGACAAGGACAGCGACAAGAACGGCAGCCACACACGTTTCTATACATATTAAAATCGAGAATATATGCAGCCTAACATGCTCCACACTAGTAGGTTAAACATGATGGAGACCGTCTGACAGCAAGAGGAAGAGCCCCTTTGTTTGTTGAACAGCAAGAAAGTCAAAAAAAGAATAGGACTAAGGATCAGGAACACAGTGCACAGAAAAAAACAGAGTCCAGTTCCTGCATATGGGCAGCCTGACTTCAGTACATGGTGTTTTTAGGTGGGAAAAATGGTGCGGCAACAACTACTTGGACAAAGAACTCACATTTTTCTTCATCTTTTGTTTGGTAGAATATAATCCACATCATTGTTCACGGCAGCAGCAGTTACTGTCTTCCTTGACAGAATTACAAACTACAACTATGAGCAGATGACAACAGTAAATCTGCTTCCATTGCCAAAGAGTTTGGGCATGTGTATTGTTGTTTTCCCTCTCGAGGCACTGCAAGAGACTGGGGCTTTTCCCACACAGCGTCCTCTCCATTTAAACTATTCTATCAGCCACTGATCTTAAATTGAAGAGTAATGATAGATAACAGCAGCAATCAAGGATGTTTAATGTCATGATTAATCCAGTTATATTAACTTACACAGTACCATTAAAACCATATTTGCCTCTACTGAAATACAATCTAACGCTGCTGCTTGTCTCGAGAGCCTGGTCTCTCTCTAAAGTTGGCGAAATCCGGCGCTTGGGCAGTGACTTACAGCGTCAGAAACCAATGAAAAAAGCATCCTTTAAGTTCGGCATGATACGCAGCCGGTTGCCCTTATAGTTTAACAGGCCCGGCGACGTCAGAGGTAAACACGGGAAAGTTAAGGTGGCAAAAGTCCAAGTGGGGCAGGCGAGAGTGGTGGTGGATGGGTCCAACAAACACCGACTTTCACCCAAGAGAGCAGTGTTTGTGTCCCGTCAGATTCTAAAGCCAAGCACTGTTCTTTTTTCCTAAACCTAGCCACGTGCTTTTGTTGACGAAACCTAGCCACATTTTTTTTTTGCCTAAACCAACCACGTGTTTGTTGCCTAAACCTAACCACATGTTTTTGTCACATAGACCTAACCTCATGTTTTTGTTGCCTAAACCCAACCATGTGTGTATTTGTTGCCTAAACCCAACCACGTACTTTTGTCCTCTAAACCTAGCAACGTGTTTTTGTTGCCTAAACCTAACCATGTGCTTTTGTTGCCTAAACCTAACCATGTGCTTTTGTTGCCTAAACCTAGCCACATGTTTTTGTTGCCTAACCCTGACCAAGTGTTTTCATTGTTTAAACCTAACCACGTGCTTTTGTTGCCTAAACCCAACCATGTGTGTATTTGTTGCCTAAACCTAACCACGTACTTTTGTCCCCTAAACCTAGCTACGTGTTTTTGTTGCCTAAACCTAACCACATGCTTTTGTTTCCTAAACCTAGCCACATTTTTTTGTTGCCTAACCCTGAACAAGTTATTTCATTGTTCAAACCGAGCCACGTTTTTGTTGCCTAAACCTAGATAGGTGTTTTTCTTGCCTAACCCCAACCACGTTTTCATTGTTTAAACGTAACCACGTGTATTTGTTGCCTAAACCTAACCATGTATGTTTGTTGTTGAAGCGGTGTTGTACCAATGTAGTAGGTTTATTTTGAAAGAGTATGTTAATGTTTAATTTCCAGCAGTGTATCTTGAAAGAAAACAATGCATGTACAGTAACAGACGGAACTTGACACGGTGCCCCAGAACATCAACCCAGGGCACCTTGCAGGTCGTATGAGGACTTGGAAAGTCCATAACCAAGCATCAACATGTGACGAGGTTGGAGTGGGAATGTGTTGGTCCGGCTGTACAGACTGTGAGTTGGTTTCTGGTGGTTGAGCATCATGATAAACCTGCCTGACCACCTGACCAATCAGACAAGACAACCAAAAATCACCATTTTCCTCCAACAACCCCAAAAATGATGTCCAGATAAATACTTTGAGGACTCGTGTCTTTGTGTCACCCACAGTTTCAGCACTGGAGCAGATGTGAGAGCTCACATGAATAGAGAAGCCATAACAGTGCAATACGACCCTGTGTAATGTAAATACTTTGCACACACACATATATGTATCACCCCACTATTTCACACCTACAACTCTCCCTCTTCGCGCCCTGCACACAGCGCCTGCCTTCCTTTTGCCAAGTCGTGCGTCCCTGGAAAACCCCTGCCGGTAGGTCGATTTGTATTCTCATCATCCAGACAGGCAGACAGGCTGAATGTCACGAAACGCTCCTTCTGCTGCGATGAGAGAGGGAGGGAGGGACTGAATGAAGGAGAGGAGAGAGAGGAAGGGAGGGAGGAGCCAGGCTGTCAAGGTGAACCGATAAACCTCTCTTTTATTTCCCTTGACGTCCAAAACACGACGCGCAGCTCCCGGCAGGGAGGAGATGGAGAGTGGAGGAGCTCACATCATTACCGTGTGATAATCTGACCGGAGCCGGTGGACAGTACAGACACACACCGACAGGGAGCAGACACAGCAAAGTGTTTCTTTTTAAAGCATCCTTTGTTTTGTTATTTTTCTAAATTTTTGGACATAAAACTTAGATGGCACGGAGCGAGCTGAGTGCGTCATGTCGTCGGAGAAGCCAGGAAAATTAAAGGTGAGTTTTTCCACCACGATATGATTCAAACAGGGACCTGTGGTGTTTGTGTGTGAAAACAGCTGTGAGTTTACAGCGACGTTATTGTTTACAGTGTCTGTTTGATCACCTGCGCTGTCACCTTATCTCCTGATCTCCACGGAGAGAGGATGTCTTACTCTGCAGAATTTCATTTACTGGCCCTTTGTTGCTGTTTTGCTAAAACAATAAAATAAACAAATCTTTATTCTCAGGATGATAAACCCTCCTGCTGTTTCACTCATGGAGGAAATTACAGAAGGGACATTTCTAAAAACAAAAAACAGCAGTGCGTCTGTTGCGTAATGTAGAAATCATCGGTGTGTTTTGGATGACTTGGCACAGACATGACTGAGTTTAATTCAGAGGACAGAGCTGCTAAAACACAGCGACGGCGCCAAATGTCAAACTCAGAGTTTTGGGTTTTTTTTGGTTTTGCTGGCAGCCATGAGCAGTGTAATTCTCTCTCTCTAGCAACACATTCAGATAAGCAACAAATACGGGACGTGCTGGGGCCCCTAACACCCAAGGGTCCCTGAAGAAGTAACAATGTAGGCTCCATAACGTAAGTGGATAGAAATATATATTAATGAACTTAATTTATTTGAGCCTATTATATAGATTTCTATAAATTGATTACAGCTGGAATTTGATTTAAAAAAAAAAGAAGAATTTTCAACAAAAACTTAAAAGTTAAATTAAGCATTCAGTGTTAACCGACAGACTTATTGAGCTTTGAATCATTTTCATTCTTTTATATACATTTTTCTATTTATTTATTTTATTTAAAAATAAAAAATGTCATTTGTTACTCCATATTTCCTGTTTTTTTTCATCTGAGACATTTTGCAGATATGACTCAGTGTGTAACCTCGCCATTGCCTTGCTTAAGGACACTTTACAGCCTCCGCTGTCTTTTGTTGTGTCGTCCTTGATGGACACCTTTGTCCTGCTGCCAGAGAGAAAAGCTACAGATACCATATAAATGATGAGGTGGTGCGTCAGGTCTTGAACATGTGTTAGTAATGGTAGCATACCAACCCATTCTCATTCCTAGGTTGTGAGATACTGATGCTTTGTCACACTGCTTAGTGTTTGAGAGCGACTCATGGGGCACCCTTTAGGCTATGTCTGTGATGCACAGCTAAAACACATTGTTACATGTGATTAATGTGAAACGGTCAGGGTTAGGTGTTTAGGTAACAAAACTACTTGGTCAGGTTTCGAAAACAGATGTTGTTGGGTTAAAATAGGAATGTTTATTCAGCCCAAAGTTGTCGAATGCCGCTGCTTTATATCAGCGACAGACACCTGATGCCAAAAGCAAGCTTTGGCGGAGGGATGATACAAGGCCGAGTGGTGCGAGTATGTAACGCAAACGGGCGAAATCTTTCGCAGTGTTAGGACACGCCACCAGACAGTTGGATTGCACCTGTCACAGCAGTATGAGACGCTGCTGGGAACAACATGACATAAGAAGCTGGAAAGTCCCTGTAGGGCTGGAGTGAGTGATGGTGGTGGATGGGTCCAACAAACCCGGGACTTTCACCTGGGACCCCAGCGTCCGCTCCAGGTATTAATGTACAGCCAAACTCTGATTTTTCTAAACCTAACCATGTTCTTTTTTTGACGTCCTGGTGTTGGTTGTGGCATACTGGAACACCAACAGCAGATGGATACAATGTGTTGACGTGAACGCCCACTGACAAAGCAGCGATATGCGACGACTTGTACCGTTATGTGACGTTTATATGTTACGTGAGTGATGTCAGTGCGTAACAACTACCTAACTTGCTTAATGTTATTTTAAAACAAGATTGACTTTTGGTGTCACACGAGACACAAACTGTTTCCTGAACAGTCTATGAAGACTTTCTCGCTCTTTATACAACGTCAGTGAGTGCGTTGACATGGACAGTTTAATGCCCTTTTCATTCGGAATGAAAGTTAATTTCTATTAAAAGTGATCTTGTAAACACCTTATTCAGAATGAAAATGGCCAATGCGATTGAAAATTCAATCTGATGTAAGTCCGATGTATCTCAGACATGTGTTAAGGTGTTACATACCTTTTTTAGGCTTACATGTATTCATGTAAAAAATAAAACAAGGATCAACGTTGGTCCAGACAGAAACATATCAACTACTATTTGATGGATTGCCATTAAATCAGACATTCCTGATCCCCAGAGGACGAATCCCAATAACTTTGGTGATCCTCAGTCTTCGCATTGAGCATGATCAAGTCAGAATTTCAAAATTTTGTCCAATATTTTGGTTTATGACCAACTAGTACTCGTACTCGTTGTCCTCCACTTATCTGGGTCCGGGTTGTGGGGGCAGCAGCCTCAGCAAAGAAGCCTAGACAGTCCTCTCCCCAACCACTTCTGTCAGCTCTTCCGAGGGAAAATTCTTGCAAAACTAATCACAGCATCTGCCTCAGTTTTGTCTCTGCAGCAAATTAGCCAACACACTAGACGAAAGCAAACATGGTTAACGTGCTGCTAAACATTCGCATGTTAATAAAAGCATTGTCTAAGTTAGTGACGTTGGAACTTCAATCAAAGCAAGGCTGTGTCTACGTACAGCCTCACAGAGCCTCGTCTGTTGTCTCTAGTTTTGTTTTTAAGTACGTGTGACACAAAAAGACAAAATGTAAAGTAGCAACAGAAAGAGAGAAGCATGGGAGACACAGGCTGGTCAAGTAAATCTACATCACAAGCAACAGGCAGCTGAGTCACATCAATTTGCTGATACTGTTCATTTCCTGCATCCTTTACAGCTCCACAGTTTTAGGGGACCAGAAGTAACTGGATAACATCAACTTAAAGTCATCATGTTTTAAGTTTGGTGTGAAGTGTTCGACTCTCAGACCTCAGCAGGTGATACACTGCATGTCTTAGACTGCAGACTGACTTCCTGCTTGTTTTGAGGGTTGTTTACCTTCAGTGTAATCTGCAGCAGTGAAAAATAAGTTTGATCGTTATGTGTCTGACATTGACGGTCAAGTCAGTCTCTTACATTTGCTTGTAAACCTTGTTTTCAACTGTGCTGGAATATCTGAATTCATAAGTAGTGTTTCATTGGCTGCTTATGTCCTAGAGCTCACTACAGACCATGATGAGAATCTCAATAACAGTTTATGAGTCACACTGACCTCTTGTGAATTTTGTAAACAAATGAGAAAAACACTGAGGAATCTGCCAGAAGTTGGTAATTTGTTCATAAGCACAAGCTATGTGCTGCTGCCTTGCTCTGAAATTGGACACTGTTTATCTAACTCTAGTGTAAAGACTCAGTTAAACGCTGACGCTGAAAAGTCAGAAGTCTAACCGTTGTGCCAGTTCAGCTCCTTTATTGTGTGAAAGCTTAGTGATCTTTATGGAAAAAAACCTCAGAGTTTTCGAAGAATGCAAGGACACAAGATGGAAAACTAATTTCCTGGGAAAAAACACTCACTTAAATTGGACACCGACCTCATGTGGATCCAGCGATCATGTAGCTTTACTGCCCTGAGTGAAATGTGACGACAGACATGCTGCTTTCTGAAGCCTCAGAGGATATGAAGTGGCCTGCCGAGGCCTTGAGAGTGACCTTGAAGTAAAACACTGAATCCTTACATGTTCAAAAGATCAGCCTGAAACTGGAGAGTCACAAGACTTTGAGGTGCGTTTGAGGCAGAAACCTTCATTTATACAGGATATTTGAAGATTTAGCTTTTCAAGTTTTTTTTGTTTGAAGTTCTAATCATACAAACTGTACAGTAAATAATGTACGAATAATTAGATCAACAGTTTCTGACGTTTTATGGCTTTTCATTTTTCAAAGTTAATGTAGATGATGATTTTTAGAGCTGCAACAATGAGTCGATCGACAGAAAATGAGTCAACAATAACTGCTCAGCCCTGTCAGCAGACATTAATGTTGGTGTTGGATGTTTCTGGAAACCATGAATACGTTACATTTGCAAGTTTCATATATATCATATAGATGTTTCTAAAGTGAAGTAGCAATGAGCGGACTTTGGGAGGTGGAGGGGATAGTGGATGGTGTGACACCTAGAAAAGACACCTGCCAAGCTGCAGACACCGTTCAAAACCAACAAACAACAACACTAGTTATGATTCAGTTTCCCTGCTGATTGTGCCACGAAAAGAGGTTGTTTTTTGACTAAGACATTGCTGTTTTTCCTTCTGGGATTCTTAACCATAACCAAGTGGTTTTTGTGCCTAAACCCAACCAAACATTAACCACAGCTTAGCTGAAAGAAATGTGTGATTGTATTGTTCTGAGATTCATCATTTAAGTTGTTTTTTAAGCCAAAACAGGCCAAATATTTGATGGTTTCAGCCTCTAAAGTGTGAGGCTCTTCTGCTTTCCCTGGTCTTAATTTATTATAAACTGAATATCTTTGGATTTTGAACTGTTGGTCGGACAAAATGAGACACTTTGCGCTCTTTTTCCACAGTTTCGCTATGTTTTGTTGAGCAAATGATTAATCGATCAGTTGAGGAAATGATTAAGAGTAATGGACATGAAAGCAATTAGTAGTTTCAGCCCTGCTCATTTAGCAAAGAAAAATCCAGCTGCCACAGACTTAAATACTTCTGACACCTTATTCTTGTATGCATTTTAAAAACACTCTGACTCTTAAGAATTTAAATTTGGCTGCTAAACATCAGCTTTTAAACAGAAAGAAAAAATTCACAAGATCCTTTTCAGAACAGCGAGTTCGGTTGTCATTTTGCTGTCAGAGTTTGATTTTATATCGACACCACATGGCAGTGATTAAACTTTTATCACTGTTTTATCACTACATACTGTTAAGTACTTTGAATCTCTTTGACATGAAATTGTTCTTTACTATTGAGCTTAAACATTTAATTTCTGAATGAGGTCTGAATAAGCCCCAACCCCAGTTCTAAGAGTTTAGATCTAAACCTGAAACATTCATTCCTTTAAATCAGAGAAGATTAGCTTTATGTCATAGTGTGGTGAGTGTATGAGAGAAAGATGAAAGACAAAAGAGAGATATAAATAATGTGCGTACTGTACATGTGTGTTGTAGTACATGAGTGGGTGTGAAGGTTGAGGTCTGAGTAAGTATATATCGCTGAAAGCACCCCTGCGATGACTGCATCGGACAGGCAGGAAGCGTGGGGAGTAAACAAAAGCTCTGTTCCATATCAGCGCTCACAGATGGAAATATCAGCGGCTGTGAGACCCTGTGAAGGCCCTCCGCTGATGAATCACCTCTGGTGAACAATTTGAAATTACAGCAGACGCAGGAGTGTGATTCCCAAAAGGTGATATGAAGGTGGAAGATGAAAGAAACAGAACAAGAACACTGTGGCTCCACCTGTACTATAAATGTTACTGTAATACAGTAAGAGTGTCCAGTTGTGTCCAAAAAAGGAAAAACGCAGCCCTCACACTGTTAGCCATTTGATAAACAAAAGAGAAACGTCACACACTTTGTTTTAAGCTGGATAAAAGTCGGTGTCATTTCTCTTAGAGGACATATTTACTTCAGAAAAGCAGAAAATGTCATGTTTGCAGTTTAACTTGAGTTGCAGCAGCGTGAGATGTTGCAGCCCGATGGGATGAGTCACGACTGTTAAGAGCATTTCAAGGTGGAGGTGATTCCCTCAGGAGCTGTTCAGACAGGAGGGGAAGAAACATTACATTCATAATCTCATCAGGGCTTTGCAAAAGAACACAATTGCTGCTCTTTTCTTGTCAAGGTTCTTCCAGTTGTCAGCGACAGCAAAAATGACAAGTGAAAAACATCATGACGTTGGCTCCGAGGTGAAGTGGAGATGATCTCTGAATTGTAAAATAAACAGGCAAGCTTGTTAGCACGACTCTCATATTGAAAATAAGCATCTTTTACATGTTTGTACCTCACAAGAGCATCTGGAGGGTCTTTGTCTGACAACAGCTGATAATCTGCTCCCCAACACAGATGACAGCAAGATTAAGAGTCTTGCACAGACATTCATGTCCCCCTCAGGATTAACTGTAACTACACTTTAGTGTTTCATCTAGTGTCATCATCAGGTCAGAATATCAAGTTGCCCACTACTTTGGTTTGTAACAAATAACGTTCTCCTAAACTGTACTGTGTGTGTAGCCCTAAATGTGCTAAATACTGATGTTAGCATTGAGCTAGAAGCTGCACAAGCAGAATGATAGCTGGGTCGGGTACTCTTCACATTTGCAGCACATTTTATTGGTAGTTTGCTTTCTCTGTAATAACACAAAAGTAATTTCTGAACAAGCAGCAGGGATGACACAGCAGACTAAGAAGCAATTCTGCTTCTCTGCTCTTTTCTAATCACACACAGAACTAATCATCTGTCTGTCTGCTTGTGTGTGTGTGTGTGTGTGTGTGTGTAGTTTGACTCGCTGGGAGGCCAACAGAGCGGCTGCAGAGCTCTGTGGCTGGCGTCCTTCTGCTTCCTTTCTCAACCGAACCTGGTCGCTCCACGGAGCTCTATCACCACCGTGGAGCTCATGGCTGGCGTCCAGACTTTGGGGCAGCGCTGACGCAATGTAGTCCTTAAAAGTACAGTTTGGTACCTAACCTAAGATAACACACAGTACTCACCATATTCAACCTGCAAAACATCAGCGTGTTAGCATTTGCATTAGCATTTAGCTTGTTGTGTGTCAAATACTGCTGTGTGCATTGTGCAAATAGAATCTTCATTTCCAACACTGTAACCTAACATCACATGACATGTTAGCATTTAGCTCAAAGCACCACTGTACCAAGGTATAGGCTGAGAAAGCTGCGAGCTGGAGCTGTAGACTCTCTCATTTAAATGAAAACTTGACTTCATGAAGTCTGGTCCAGCCGTCAGCACATCCCTTAAAGAGTATGAACAACGCTTTCTAGTGTTAACCTCCTCACCAGCAGACAGTTCAGTATTATCTGTCAGCAGAAATCTGGGTGTCAGAGCTCACCAGATGGAGGTCTGCAGTCTAATTAATGCCCATCTGTTTGTGGTTCGCTGACATGAAAACCTGCAAGACCTTCTGTTCTCCACCGCCGGTCTTTTACTGAAACTTGAAAAGGAACAAAACATCTCAGGTGTTGTTCAGACTGACAGCCAAAATCTGTATTTTGGCATATCCGGAATGTATCCAGATTGAATTTAGAAAGTCTGGACAGCAGAAAACTACACGAAATTCATTTTTGGCAAATTGGATCCAAAAGAAAAACAACTCCAATCGGACGCTCAAATCAGATTTCAAAGTGTCTTTTGTGTGACGTGCAGTGCGACACACAACTCTCTCATTTCTAAATTTGTACACTGTCGATTCCTTTCTTCGCCTTCTCTCCTTGCACCTCAGTCCGTCCGACCTGAGCTGTGAGAGGAGGAGCGAGAGGAGCCGACGCAACAGGCAAACAAAATGAGTCAGATCTGTCGTTTTAAAGTAACGTCAGTGAAATATGATGTGTGTCACAGCTGCTTTATACGTCAGAGATGCAAAAAAGACTTCCGAAGGATCAACCCGAGCATCTTCGCTCACAGCTCCTCTCTCCTCGTGATGCATTTTACGCATTGAGACATCTTTCAAGTTGGTGCGCTGGGACTGATATTCGGGACACAGGCAGGAGGACACAGGAGACAAGGGGGTGAAAAATAGAGACATGAGAAGAGCCTTCGCATGTTACTGCCACATCCTTCCTGGACACCATGACTACGACACGGCAGGGCACTATGGGGGACAGCATGGAGAGCAGCAGACGCTGACTGTGGAGTTCTGCACTGCAACTTGATAGCTCGATTGTTTGCAGGGCGAAAAAGATGGTCCTCCATTCCTCATGCTTCCGCGCTGGAACGTCTCGTCACCAGTTCAGCTACATAGTTACTCACGTCTACGTGGTTACCACAGCAACCAATGCAGATTTTTTGGTGAGGTCTGGACACACAAATCCGATCTCATCACTTGCAAATTATAGTGGAGACGGTCTGTGTTAAAGATCTGATTTGAGAAACAAATGTGCTACCTGCAGTCTGAACGTAGCCTTACAGTCTGCACCATTGTTGGGAGTGACATGTTTACTTCTTCTTCAGGGGTAAACACAGTCATTCTGCACAGTCTCCAGTTTGGGTCCAGCTCGTGTTTTTGCAGCCATCAACTGCTCATCAAGCTGCAGAAACGCTCCTCAGATTGGAGCAAATTGAGGCACAAAAAGCAGCTGCTGTTTGTGTGTGTGATGATTCTGCTGGCGGTTTTGCCACAAAATTATTCATGTATTCTGTTTTCTGCCATTTAGAGGCCACCGACTGTGTCCTTTTAGCCAGTTAATGCTTTTTAGGAAAACACACACGTTTATCAGGAATATAAACATGGTGGCTTGTTTGGGCAGTGGAAGGGAACAGCATCTGTCTTTGCCAGGAGAAATTATTAACTGTACTCCATTGCTAAAGAAAAAAAATATACAAAAAAGCATTTATTTCGAGTTAAAGTGGAATTTTCTACCCTGAGCCTCCAAGGCAGATGATTTTCGTCTTATTCTTTCTCGTCCTTCTACATGTTCTTTTTCTCTGTCTCCTGAATCCAATATTTAATATCCTCTCCTCAGACTCTCGGTCGATATTGGATAATATATTCACATCAATCCCCAACTGTGAATATTCATATACTATAGGTGGTCCCATTTCCCTGTATTATTCTGTCTGTCTGCTTCATGGATTTCATGAAATGGATTTGGACAACCCTGGACACCCGCCGACTAGATTCACTTCAGAAAACAACAGCATTAGCCATTTCAGCAAATATCCAGTAATAACACAATGTTTATGTTCAAGTGATAAAACAAAAAGGAGGAAAATGTGATGTTATAGAGCCACAGATTCAACAGATGACTTGATGGATGTTAGCTGTGACCGGCAAGATCAGTGTTAGTTTCCGAACAGTCAACGTTCTTGCAAACATGATACAGATGATTCCCCGACCTCGACCAGGTGGTTATTTTACCCCAAACTATGATGCATGTCACCATAATCAGGCCGTTTGGTGCCTAAGCCCGAACCAAACCTTTGACCATAATGGTGTAAGATATATTTATGCCTCTGCAGCGGCATCAGCTGTGGCAGGAGGCATCATTGTTTCAGGTTGGCTGTCCATCTGCTCTTCTGTCATCTTCTCGTGAGCCAGATAACTCAAGAATGCCTTGAGAGAATTTCCTCATATTTGGCACAAAAATCCACTTAGAGTCAAAGATGAACTGATAAGATTTTGGTGGTCAAAGGTGAAGGTCACTGCGACCACACAAAACAAGTTTATGGACATAAAGTAAGATTTTCTCTGCTAAAAATGACCAATTTTCCCCCAAATGTCAAAGAGGTTTAAATGAATTAAGTGATGACATCCAAAAGGCCAAAGGTCAACTCCATCATCATGGAAAGGAAATATCCATCACAGCATGCCAAGTTCGAGGTAGCAAGTAAAAAGCCACAGAACCAACCGACATTGGCAGAGGCTTTGAAAAGGAAAGAGAAATTATCGTGGTCCTGGGATCACAGCCAAGATAAACAAACCTTATGGGACGACTTGGATGCATTCTTTTATTTTCCTTTCTTAAAGGAGCTAAGTGTAAGAAATCTAAAGCAAATAGTTGTAAAATCATCCTAATGTCACAGAGACTAAGGAATAATGTTCATATAACATACTGATCTCACCGACAACAACAGTAAAGCCAGAATATTCACATTTAAAAAAAATCTTTACGGTCTGCAAATCATGTTTATGTTTTGAATTTGTGTTTTGGCCTGTTGCGCCACCCGCCGCCGTCTACCAGTCACGCAGTCAGTAGAGTCTCAGCATCAGTTACAGTTATGAAAACGCTAAGACAAAACTCGAGGTGGGAGGGGACACGACTCGCAGCAGTATTTTGAATTTAAGTGCAGTAATCATTTTGGCCACATTCTTACATACGGCGCCTTTAATGCTTTGCAAAGTTTCGGATCAGACTCGGTTTCGAATCGGATGCAAAAAAAAAAAAATGTGACTGGGACATCCCTAACATAAAATAAGCACAGCAGAAACATCAAATGGGTCGGACCACTGTGCTTAACTTTAAGTCTTTAAATGTTACAGTTACAGCTATAAATGACGATAGAAAAGAAGTTTGCTGATCTTACATGTCTCTGTAGTTGTAATCAAGTGATTTTTGTTGTTAGCACAACATCAATGATTCAGTGTATAGATCCTCTGTGCTGCTGGAGAGAAGGTGTGTGTGAAGCATCCATGTTTTCAAAAACAAGTGTGAACTCAAAGTGCAAGTTGTTGGTTTTGTGGAGACATAACTAGTTCTTAGCAATCAATAACTTGAACAATTTGAATGTTACAGAGATCGTTATGGGCAAAATAATAAACAATGTACACTTTGTCCTGGTTTTTAGTTTTTGTGTCTCTTTCTCTACATCACTGTGAATATTTTCCCTCTGAGCTGCTCTCTGAAGTGTGAAACTGATACTCACCCCCCGAGGTCAGCGACATAATCCTGCCTGAACAGCTGAGATTTATAAGCACACGGCCTCTGCGCTGTTTTTACTGCTCTGTGTTCTCACTGTGTTGAAAATATTGTCTGAATCTGCCCTCTGATAATCACCAATGATGGTCTTGTATCATCCCTGTGTGTCTTTGTAGAGCAGCGTGCAGCCGAGGAGTCATGCTGGGATCTGAGAAGGAAGAATTTGGCGTCCCAGAGAGTAGACGGACCCCCGACTCTGGTCTCCCACAGCACTGAAGGGACCAGCTTGGCTTCACGTGGACAAACCCGTCTGAGAGGGATTCACACATCACCCTCTGGGTTTTTGTCGCTTCTGATTGGATGTCCAGCCTCAACTTCTTCCTTGTTTTTTTTTTTCCCTCTTATCTCTTGGACTTGAAGCTCTGCCTCAAAAATCTGGAGATGATGCCGCTGCAACTTTATTTTCCATCAGAGAAGATGGAGGAGTTTTCAGCCACCACCGCTGAGAGGGTGGATTATTGAAAGGAGTCTGGCGGAGCTTTTTGAAGAATTAAAATGGATTTTTGCTGCTGCTGAAACACCTGTGAAGGTGCAGAGTTCATGTGTAATCTTGTGGAATAACAGTGTGTGTTCATCTTGGGATTCAGACACATTTCCATCTAAATGAGGAGGGCTGCACAGGAGCTGATTTCAAAAACATCTGGATGGATACAGAAGATAGTATTTTTTACATTTCCTGCACTTTAACTCAACTTTTCTGTCCCAATTAACAGATATTGGACTTTAAAGTAACTTTGAAACAATAGAGACTGATTTTTTTTTTTAAGTTGAAATGAATTTACTCTCAGATTTTTTTTAAAAAGGCATAATATTTCCTGAGATTTTTTTTTTTTTTTAGGGAATTTCCTGGTGATGCAGTCACTTTCTCATTTCCAGACACTGAGTTGGAAGAAATAATATTTTTCTGCCCATTTTCTGCCGTCACGCCTCTAAAGTGTAACATCCTGTGATTTACATTCATTGATCTTTAAACCAAGTGGACAGAATCAGTTTTGGTGAGACTAACGAGCCACTGCCGCTGTTTCCAAGCCAATTAACCTCATCGTTAACTTTTGGCTTTCAGGTCCTTCGTGCTCCTTCGTCGTTAATGAGAATGCTGATGTATGCGATTACACATTTCATTGAGGATGGTGCTTTTAATTGACAGCAGGCCCTGCATGATCGCAACCAAGACTGAAACTGCAGAGTGCTTATTATTCAGACATGTGACAGTTGCTTTCCAGAGAATATGCACATTCTACTTAATTTTAATGGATTTCCTTAACAATGTGACATCAGCCTACATGAACTGAAATTATCACAGTTTTTAAAGGAACTTGGATCTTTTTTTTCTTGATAAACAAGAAAGCAGAAGCCATTTTAATGTTTGTATTGAGTGCAACAAACCTGTCAACGAGCACAGTTATTATTTTTCAGATATCACAGTTTTGGAATCAGATTCTTTTGCCATTATTTTTATGGCTGTTGTAACTTTTACTGACTTGAATGCATCAGTATTCTGTTCAAGTGGCTGAACTGTCACTGCCAGAGAAACAAGTGCTCTTTGAATGGTGTTAACAGCTTTTATCGCCTGCTCTTATTTTTTAGTTCCCACCTTGGATTACGGCCCACAGGATAGCAATGTCAGCATTTTAATCTGCATTACTTTTCATCATTGAATTGCCGGAATTTGGCTTACTGACCCCTGGAGAGACGAGCCTTGAGCTTGCCAAGTTTTACGCCAGGACCTCGTGTACATCCCATCCTGCGCGTCTGAAATCGCCTCTTCCTGCCTCGGAGGGGAACTCTCAGCTGGTCCCATCACCGCCATGGTGATGTCACAGGGCACCTACACCTTCCTGGCCTGTTTCGCCGGCTTCTGGTTGGTCTGGGCCCTCATCGTCATGCTGTGCTGTTTCTGCAGCTTCCTGCAGCGCAGGTTGAAGCGCCGCCAAGAGGAGAGGCTGAGAGAGCAATGTCTGCGAACCGTGGAGATGGAGCCACTCAGCTGTCACCCCGCAGGATACCCGCCTCAGCCTCCTCCTCCTCCACCCCCACCACCACCTTTACAGCTGCCCAGGGAGCCGCCGCAGTTCTGCCCTCCTCAGACCTTGTCACCGCCTGTTCCTCTGCAGGTTCCTCATCCCATGCCGCAAGCAAACTGGATCAGCATGCCAGGTAATGTAAAGAGATTGTTATTATTTGGTTATTTGTTGTTGTTTGAATGGTTCTTACAACGGTTTCAAACCATTTTCTATGAAATATAGTGGAGCAGGTAAAGGAGGTACTTGTGGAAAGTGTGGAAGGACTCAAGCAGGATTGGAAAAGTGGCCTTGAAGTTCAAGTGTTGTTATCGCCTTTGTTTTTGCCACTTTTCAGACCACAACACGAGCATGTTAATTAGTCACCACCCGCAGTGCTTAAAACAAGCTAAAGTTTGTCACACTGCGAGTTTGTAACACTTTTTAAGGCTGTATTACATCTATTTCAATTTCTGGCAGTTTGGTAACAAAATCTGAGTAGGTGGGAGGAGGCGAGATTGTACTCAGTGTGAGGCTGGAGCTATTTCCTGGAGACAGTACATACCAGTGCAGACCCAGTACATACTGAGCTGGAAAAAGTCTCAGTAGAAAAGATCATTTTTTTGCCAGCACTGGTGACACAGGACTTAATTGGGAGCTAGTGAAAATGGAGGATTGTAGGTTTGATGTACTGCGAGTACGAGTTATCAATGACTATGTACTGTGTTCATTATTATTATGTTTAAGTGATCACCATTCAAACGCACATGGGACACAAGCTCTACAAACAAGCTGCCCACCATCAGATCCAGCTGACTTTAAATTCAAGATATTCAGCACCAGCAGTGTGTGAAATAGTTTTCACTGCGCAACAGTGTGTTTTTCTTCCCTCATCTCTTTGAACCCGTATTTTAACTTCAGCTGTCAAAATACCAGCTATTGCATCCATTAGTCTCAATGCTGCACTCATTTCTGGAGCAGAACATTAATCTCTTCCCTACTGCTGAGTGTAAAATTGCGGACAAATCTCAAACCTGTCACATCTTATTTGTTCTTACCGGCCAGTTGCAAATTTTATGCAAAAGACTAATAATTTGAGGTCTTGAACAAAAACTACAACAAAGACTGAGAAATAATGAATTAATTCACAACGTCCATATCAGCAATTCAGATGCAGACAGAGAAGCAGAGGACAGAAGGAGGATTTCATTATTCACTGTGTCAGATTTTTTTTTAGACTCTTTGCTTCCCAGCTTCCACCTCCCCGCCTGCCGGGCAACGTTCCCCCGCGGGGCGTCATGGTGACAGCTGCCGCTGAGGCGTGGGTGGTGACTGTGGAGGCCGAGCGGTGACGGAGTGAGCAACAACATGCCTGGGCTAAACTGAAAGAGAAACAAAAAGACGAGAAGAAAGAGACAATCAGAGTGTAGAGTCAGCAGGAGCACAGCTGGGCAAGAGAAGGAACAGAGAGACTCCATCGTAAAGGACAGTTTTCCCTCGTACGTGCATAGAAAGAGCTGCTGATTACTGTAATCATTCTTCGCTGAAATAGTCCCTTCATAACGTAATTACTTTGTAAGAAATGGGACATTTACAATCATTGTTCTGTGAAACAATGTCTTATAAAGTTCAGCCAAAACTAAACTGAGGCTTCAGCAGTCCGAGTTACCGCATTCAAATTGGTGTCTTTGTCCCAGTGGACACAGTGTTAGTGGTGCTCTTGAGTCTCTCTTTAAAGGCTTAGTGTTCTTAGGACCCAAAAGTAGACACAAAAACGGATGATGGCGAATTTATTTGGAAGGATAGGTGGGAAAAATTGGGAAGGTGGAGAAGGCAGTGAATGATGCCCCTGAGTTGTTCTACTGCGTGGTAATGAGATAAGTGAAGACTGGAGTGGCAATGAAACAGAGGCAAGGTGAGGAAAAGCCACGCCCACAACACGCTGGGTGAGGAACACCAGGAAAATCCGGAGTCACGGATTCTGTTTGAAGAGTTTACAGCAGCCTCAGTCAATAAGATTTGTTGTAGTGAAATATCTTCTAATGCTAAGCTAGGGGTGACTAGCTCCCCATACTTACCTTTCTTGTGCTTTAAAGCCTCCTCCATAAAGTGCGCTCCAGCAAGAATTTGCTCTTGGTTGCCTCTGAAACCTGGACAATGTCAGGTCTGAGGGTGGTCTTTGCAGCATGCTGAGAAAACTTGAGTTTCCTTCCAAAGTCCACCAACAGCGACCAGTCCTGTGCTGTGCAGAGGAGCCCTGATGTTGCCTTGGATGTATCTTGCGGTTTCTCTGACACTGATGAAGCCGTTTGCCTGATTTGAAGGTTTTTGCCTCTGGCCGCTGGCGATGGCACTGCAGATGGTCTCAGCCGTAGTCTTGAGCACCAGTGATGTCATCACTCCCCCAGAGCCTTTGCACAGCAGCTTAAGATGTGTTCGAGGCATATCGACCGTCCCCTATCAGTGCAGGTTGGACGGAGGTGGAAGAACATCATATATGACCAGGACTAACTTGATGCAGTGTGGCTCTGACTTTCGAAGGTCAGTCCATGAGATCCTCCTCTCCAACACTCCCATCTGGTCTCCGTCCCTTGTTGCCTCATTCCCACTGCGCTGCTGGTCTTCTCCTCCTCAGCAGTGGCTCACGTTGTTCTAGACCAGTTGCTGCCGCTCCTTTCCCCGAGCTTTGTCATAACAGGGGGTTTTGACAGTTTTTAGCTTCACCCTTTCCCTCGCCACTGCTCCCACCAGTACTCCATGGTGTAGTCATGATTCGGCCTGCTCAGCTGCAGCCTCCACATTCTACTTACTGCCAGTCTTGAACGCTGCCGCTGCCCGCGAGACTTTAGGGTCACTTGACTCTTGGATCTGCAGCACCTCCCTTGCACGCAAGACCCTGAACTCCTCAGTAGACCAAACGGGGAGCCTTAGCTTTAGGCTGTTTGCACAGAGGACAGTGTTGCTTAAGGTCCTCAGCAGATCGAGCCATCTCCTCAAGTAGCAGCTGACTCTCCTTTTTAGTTCTGACATGCTAATGATCAGGAGCTCATAGAGCAGCTGTGGTCACAATATCTTTGGTAGAATCCCGCACTGGAGGACCCATGTCTTGAATTTTCCTGGGAGGCCTCTCCTGTCAACATCTTAAAGCCACCCCTGCAACTCTGTGCAGGTGCTGTCATCTGTCTCTCCAACCGTCACAATGTCTTCTTGGTTGCCAGCCAGCTTTATTCTGCTAGTCACTGGTTTCTCCAGTGTAGCAGTTGAAATGAAATAATTTAAGGCTCGGGCACATCTTCAGTGATGTGGGCACAGATAGATGACGTTACTAACTTTGGCCCCACTTCTGAAAACGCAATGATTGGTTCAGGTTTTGATCCAGCTGGTGAAACAGCCATTCATCAGAGCAACGCCACAGCTCTGAATCAGTCAACGAGATTCAGCTAATTATTCAGACATCTGGAAACTGCAAGTCCTTTTTACTCCCTGCTCTGCTGATACATACTGTCACAGCTGGTAGATGCAGGTGACTGAGGAGCTCCACTTTTGCATTTGGCAGTTAAGTGCCTTGTTCAAAGGGTCAACTCTTCAAAATCAGGAGGAGTTTTCTCCTGTCCAACATGCACAACTTTGCAGCCAGGAGCCTTATTTCCTTTTTCCTGCTTAAAACTTGCCAATCATTTCTCAGCCCAGTGTGTGTGTGTGTGCATGTGTGTGTGTATACAACTACTTTTTTTATGGAAATTCATTCATGAGTTTTGGGAACATTCTGCTTCACCCTTCTGGCAGATGTAAACATGAGGCAATTTTCATTTTTACGGAATTCAAGCTTCAGCCTAGAAAGCTAGAAAAACTTGAATCGTAAAGACGTCTGAGATGAAAAAAAAGTGCTACTGCAGTGAAAATGATTGTCAGCGCTGAGCAGCATTAGCATTAAGTAAAAGCACAGGCATTTCAAATAGGGAAGTGAAGGACCAAGTGAAAATCCTACAGGCTCTAAGTGACATTAGAGCATTAATATGTACAGCAGATCTGCCATGTGCAACAGCGTTTCATCAAATACCAACTACACAAAGATTAAAATGTAATTTTCTGTTGCTGATGTGCCTAACTTCAAAATGAGGCAAGGAAGAAACAATCCTAAAATTATTCACAGAAAAGAAACATATATATATAAGAAAGAAAAAATCTTGAAAATCTTTAAAAATCTATGGAGCGCTAGAAAAGACAAGGGATGAGACAGAGAGATTACTGGAGAGTAAAGGGAAAGCTGGAGTGGGTGAAGGAATTACAGCATCAGCTGCTGTCAAAGATGGTTAATGAGCACAGACAGACAGTAACGGATAAAACAAAGGGTTGCTGGAGTCTCGGTCACAAAGCAGACTGATGAAGAGGTTTAGTATCCAGGGAGCAGCAGAGCTAAAAGGAAAGCAGGTGCCGACCGGCTGAGCACAACAGAGGACGGTGAGAAAGCCAGGATCTGGTCGTATATTTACCAGAGGGAGAGAGGGACGTGGAGAAGCAGTATCACACCACCTTCTACACTCATACGTCTTATACTCCATTTACACTTCTTCAGATAGCTAGGTCATACCGAAAAGCCGTGTATAAAACACAACCAAGAGTCACTGGAGACGAATTGAAAACTGATCTCAAACCACTACAGCTCACAAATGCTTTAAGTGCAACACACACCGCCGCCATACGCCACGCGTCAAAACGTCTGCCTCCATTATATTCTATGAACAAACCCCCACCACAATTGTTGTTTGTGGTTGTTTTTGGACAGTAGTAATTGGTATAGTAATCAAATTTTTAATAAGACGATTTTGATAAGAAACTCACCCATGAAATCCAAATTGTTGTTGCCTCAAAGTTTTTCCTCTTCTTCTTCTGTTACTAGCAGTTGGCAACCGTTGGCAAGTAGTGTAGGTAAAGTACAGCCACCTACAGGCTGGGGTGGGAAATACACTTTAGTGTCGACGGTGCCGCTGCCAATGTGTGTTGGGGGGCGGCACTTGACGGCCACAGCGCCGCGCCGGAGGCAGTGTGTGTTGCACTTTATTTTCACACAGTTTTGTGTCTGTTTTTTGTGAAGTATATGGAACATATTGTTCTCATATACTGACTCGCATATGTGCACAGAGCTATATTAATAGTGGCAAAATAAACATGGTGCATCTTGTTCATTTAATTCCTTACCATTCAGTTGCACCAGTTTACAAGCACACCTTGCTAAAACCGGTGCTGCATAGTACATTTACGCAAGTACTGTAGGCTAAAACTTTGCGGTATTTGAGCTTTACTTGAGTATTTTCATTTTATGCTGCTTTAGACTTTTTACTCAACTACATTTATTTGATAACTTTAGTTTAGTAAGTTTGGTTTACTTACTTTGCAGATTTAGATGAATGCAAAATCTAAAACTTTAAAAAATGATATGTTATTGTAGAATAAGTTACCAAGCAGTATCTAAATTGAAATTAGCTCCACATTTACAAGCTGTAACATTAAAGTGATGAACACATTAATGCATCAATAAGTGTAATCCAATGATATGTGACTCTGAAATGGGCCATGCTGCATGAGTACCTCACTATACACTGTACTTCTTTACTATTTTTCATGCTCATACATGTGTACTTTTATTCCAGCAAAGCTTTAAATGCAGGGCTTGTACCTGTAGCAGAGCATTTATTTACTTTAGTAAAAGATCTAAGTGCTTTTTCATACACTGGCTAAAACCTTTTAAGTCTAATACAACAATCCTGCAATATGTCCTCCCTTTCTGATGGTTGTATGATTCAGTTTTTGTGTAGTCGACTGCGGTTTGTAGTGAGAGGTGTGTCTGATATTTAGCCGACTCTTATGGATATAAATGCACAAAACAGTAGAAACCTTCAGCAAAACAAATCATAATTCAACAGCACCACCAGCTACATCCCCAATAAATGATCACACAGTTGAATCTGAAACAGTTTGAACAAAAAAAACGAACAGGCAACACATTTTCAGCATCAACTTCAGTTTATACAGAGACTTAAAGTTTATGAGTGTGTGTTTTCAGCCTGAATTTGAAAGCATCAGCTGAGTTTGCCTCTCGAATGTGTGGTGGGAGATTATCCCAGAGAAGTTGAGCTCGCTGGGCAAAGGCTCGACCACCTAAAGAGTTCTTATTAAATCCAGGAATTATTAAGTAACTGGGATCATTTCATGCGTCACTCAGCTGTCATCCCACACAGCCAGCGTGTCTTGCTCTGACAGGCTTTTGTACTGAAGTCCTGACCCACACAGGATGTTCACACAGGGAGCAGCTCAGCTCAGACCAGTGGTGAGTGATGGCTCCCCCTCTGCAGCCGTCTGCAGCTACAGAGTTTCAGTCTGGAAAATCGTGTTTATTTCTGCTTTCATTTTGTCTTCCAACGCTAAATTGTTGTATAGAGTCGTTATCTGGCAATCGCTACAATAGCTTCACAAATAGAAAATGACACATGAACTTAGATGTCTTGGTTGATCTGCTTAGAGAGAGGCAATCTATGTGATGATTTGTGTGAGTTATTATCTTGTTGCTCACAGTGTCAATAATGGGAAGATGAGATGTGAGAAAGGGAATTAGATGAGATTAAATGAAGGGATAAGAGGAGTCGTAATGGCATTAGATGAAATGAGATAAAAGAGGTGGGATGAGATGAAAATAATTTAGGAGATGCAAGATAACAAGACTCAAGGAGATAAAGTAAGAAAGCAGATGGCGTGAGGAAAATGCAAGATAAAAAAAAATGATAAAGAGATTGTGGAAAAATAGTTAAAGAAAGTTAAGAGATAGGAAACAGTAAGAGGAAAGAGGAGGGCATATGAAGTGGGAAAGGAGGGATGAGAGCAGATGCAGAGAGGAACAAAGAGCTCAGAGTGGAGACGAATTAGATGAGTAGATTTGAGATCAGAAGATACATCAAGGACTCCCTTTACACCTTGCATCAAAATGCAGATTGGGTGATTAGACTACCATCACATAGTGCGTTGTAAGTACAGGTGTAAATGCTCCCAAATTGCATTGAGAACAGATTGAGATAGAGACAAGAGACCCACCCCGCTTGTGTCTCCTCTTGTTGAGGTGTCTTGGCCAATAAGTCACATATGAACACGCCAAATCAACGGCCAACAAGCATGTGTGTTCTGTGCCTGCGTGAAAGGACATACCCCTACGTATCAGCAGAAGGCGGTCGTCTGTTATGCCCATTCAAAAAGGGAAACCGGACGCTAGTTAGCCAGTTAGCATATGAAACATCATGAAACGTTTCTGCGACCGTGACCTCAATGGCTAAAGAAAAATAATCTTACCTTACATAACAAGTTTGTTTTGGTCTTATTCCCTCTTGACTTTAGCTCTTCGTTTACATTTCAGACGTCTGTTTTTCTTCTCGTGCACTGACCTGAATTGCCAATTAGAGTGATTTCATCAGCCGACAGAATCCGCCAATTCAGCATGTTGAATCGGTCAACTTACACCACACCAACAAGGGCGGCAGACGCTCACCGATGGCCCAACTTTGACCGAGGCCCAACTGTCGTCCTGGTGTGTCAGGGCTTAATAGAACAGCATTCTTCTCGTCTTCTTTCTGGCATTCCGGTTGTTGAAGACAGCTTCTTCCCGTGTTTTGAAAAGCAAGCAGTCTAGAGCCCTGCGCGGGACTGTTTTCTTCAACCTGCTCCTGCCCGCTCCCGCTGAATTTCTGACCATTACCGCCCGCAACCGCAACGTGTGTATTACACTCCCGCCCGCACCCGCAAAACTCTGAGAATTTATGCCCGCACAGTAATAGAGATCGATGATTTTGTGTCTTCTCCCATCCCGCAGGAGAAAACACGTCATTTTAAAAACTATTAATAAAGAGATTCATGGGGTTGTTTGTTTCGTTCCCCTGGTTTGCATGTCTTTTGACACACTGGTCAGGAATAATGTCCTATTTTGTTGTTTTCATTTAGTTTTTAATGAAATAAAGGCTGTTTCATATTCTGTTCTCCTCCCCTGTATTTATTTATTTTTCTACCTTTATATACACTAATAAAGGTGAATAATGACAGCTCGTTGCCGGTGAAACACAATAAACTGCACGTCTTCATTCATGTTTGTCTCATGACAGATGGAGCAGACAGACAGACAGACAGACAGACAGACGGAGCAAGCGGCAAATTGGTACGAAAGCTGGTTCAGGGCATATTTGTCCATTTATGAATAAATATAAAGTGGAAACGCTCATGCATGTGCACCAAGATCCCGCAGTGGTTTTTTTTAGCCGCCTGTTCCCGCCCGCAGCAAAGTCCAAACCACCCGCTCCTGCAATATTTGCGTTGGGTCCCCCGGCAGGACCCAGTCCCAGTGCAGCCCTCTGAAGCAGTCCATACAATAGTGCAGCTTCACAGATGGATACCATCTTATTTGTTTTGTTTTCGGATCCACACAAATGGGAAGAGACGTTTGAGCTGGACAGAGCGATTAGATTGAAATTGGATCTAAATTTGGACACTGGAGACGCATATTAATACCAGGTGTAAATGTCATGAAGTTAAATCATACAATCTAGATACGAGACGCATTGTAATGTGAGGTGTAAAAGGGATCAAGGAGATAGAAAGAAAATAAAAAGGACAAAAATGAGATAAAACTGGAGACTAGATGAGACAAAAAAAAGACCTGAGATAAACAGATCCTTATCATCTGATATCTCTCTCTATATACTGAAATAAAACGGCATGATCGGCACCTGAAATGAATTAAGTGAAGTTTGTATCTCGTGGACACTCAACTACACACTGTTTTCCTTTAATCATTTTTCTGTGTAATCCTGTAACTCACCTCGACTAACAGGATCACCGTGATTCATACGGTAGCTGTCACAGATCACTCTGTCACACCACATACAGTCACATACACTATATCCTCACAGAGCTGGCATGCTGCTTCAAACGAAACCCCCTTTGATCCTCTTCGATGAAAACATCAGTCCCAAGTGTATCTGCTGCTGTTTATTTAAAGCTGTCCTGGCAGCTCGTAGTATTGTTTACAACAGAGAGCGATGGACGGGGGAGTTAGGACTGAGCTGAGAGAACAATGAGAGTCTGATCCTGGAGGTATCTGCGAGGCATGATGGAAGTGATGGATTTAGTGCCAGGTACACTCACGCTTACACAAGAACACACACAGAGACATTTGCATCTATAAATACAACCAGCTCCATGGCGACAGTTCAACAAACATCTGTTGATTTACAACACTGTGATGACGACAATGTTTTTACTACAACAGAGAGAATAGCAGCAGCTACAAACACTGAGGTCAAGCATGAAAAGACAAAAGACGTGGCCTCTGAGCACTTAGTGCATCATGTTTTTGCTGCAAAAATAAAATGAACAAACCATGCACTTCCATCATCTTTCTGAAAATTACAGCCCCACGATTCCATTTTTTTTTCTTAAATGAAACTAAAACAGAAAAGTAAAAATAAAGTGAGTGAGCCATCATTTTCATGCCTCTCGCTGGCGACAGCTGTGGCCGGAGGCATTGTGTTTCAATTGTCTGTCTGTACATTTGTCTGTCCCAGTCTCTTGAATGTCCTTGAGGCTTTTTTTTTTTTCAGATTTCCAACAAATGTCCACTTGGACACAACGATGAACTGATTAGATTTGATGATCAAACGTCACTGTGACCTCACAGGCATAACTCAAGAATTCATGCGCCAATTACGACAAAATTTCAAATGTCTGATTGAAGAGGAAGTGGTGACAAAAACATTTCTCTGACCTTATTCAACATCATATCTCAGGGACAGAAGAGGAGACATTTGGTCAGACACTGAATTGGTGACACTGATCTTCAGGGCCTGTTGATACGGTTCCGTATATTTCTGAAAACGGGTATTTATCTTTGCGTTTATCATTTACACAAACCCGCCGTTTTTCCTCAATGAAAACGGAGATTTTCCAGGATCCTCTTCAAGTTTGTCAGGGAGGAATGTGGAAGTGGAGGAAGATTGTTCTTTTTTCACAAATGTGGGAATAATAGTCAAAAATGCATAGTTTTATGTAAAATAGCATCAAAAATTTTCGGCGGCCTCCCGGCCAGCTGAGCATTAGACCCCAATAAAAATCCTTTTCATGGGGCCCAAAATCCCTGGCGGCGCCCCTGCTGAACACCAAAGGTAAATTAAAATTCAGCGTGTCACAAAAAGTTGCAATATATAATTTCTTTTTTTTTATATAGATGAACTTTCTTGTTTGTGGGTGTTTCTGTGGTCTGTAAAAAGGACCATACAAAATAAAGATGCCCCGAGCCAACCGTAACGATCTGAGCTCAGCCGCCTGTTGCCTTCCTCAGCCTGTTGGTGATGCAGCGCTGCACTCTTACCACAGCCAGGCTCTGCAGTGCGACCATTTCACTACATACGCCAGTGTTAATTAGCTGTGTGTGAGTGTAACTTGTTTTTCAATCCTAACAACTCCAACTCTGATCTTACCCGAGCTGGCAAAATACATGGATATTGAGAGACTTGGAACGTGATGGAGGCAAGAAAAACTTGTTGAAGACATCCCTAAGGTCCCAACTTATTTTTAACTTGAGGAGCAACATGCATCTTATTGCATGTGTTATTTTCTCTTTCAGGAGTGATTATGGTTATAGGGCTCCATTCTATGTTGAATTGTCTGCTATTGTAGTTTTCAGGCTGTAAAGGTGTGAAAGGCTCCCCATTTCCCTCACGGCCAAAGAAGCTGGAACATCTCAAAAACCATTTTCACTGTTTTGAAGAGAAAGTGTTATTACTGCAGCATCAGGAGTCATTTATTTGAAAAATAAACCTAAGTATGATTCTCGCATGATTTAAACAAAAAAAGAAAAACTTTCATTTTAGGGTGCAAACTCTCTTTTTTCTCCAAAAAAACCTTTACAAGAAACTGACAAGACGAGTTACTGTTAATATTTCAGGTCCAGTGAAAGCAGGAGGAGAGCTTGTGCAACATTTGGACAGATATCGATCAGGATCCGGGCAGATTCATCAGCCTGGAAACAGAAACTGTTCTTCTCTTGTTCCAAAAAAATGCTGCAAGGCTGATGTTTGTTGCCCAAGGCCCCAAAATATTTTCCTTTATACTGACAATACATTGAAATATAGACTCTACCATCTTACATTATGCCCACAGGCTCTCTGTCAGGTCAGAGGTATTTTAGAAATGCTGCAGGAGTGATCTTGTTTTTCAGGGTAGATGCTTTTCCTTAAAAAAATATTTTTGTGCTTGTATTTCTCTGCAGTAAAACCAATATACTCATAACTAATATACCCCAAACACATTTGTGTCAGGTAACAGACAGGTCACTAAAATGTCACAATTCTTCAACCAAACTGCATCAAGTTTAGAATTTACTCTTTGTTTAGTGTTTCAACCGAATAATGGGAAATCGTATTTGATAGAATAAAAGAAAACATCACTTTACTTATGTCAGCTGCAGCAGCTGAAGTGCCTGCAGCGTAACGCAGGGAGTCTGTTATGATTCATGTCTCAGTGTTTCCTAAAAGCACAGTGACAGGTGAAAAACCTGTGCAAGTGTTTCTGCTGAGTAAACCAAACTTGTGTCCGAATTCCTGCATCACTCTGAACATTTCACTGCTGAGGTCTTAAGTCAGTTGCAAATTTAAGCAGAGTTTAATGCGGCTGCTGGTCAGGCCTTCAGTGTAATTAGCAATATGTGTGAACGGTCCAGTTTGTGGAGAACCATCTGTAACTGCTTATCTACAAAATACTGCAGTATGTCATAAAATAGAAAATAGTCAAGAAAATATCTTTTTAATTGACTGTACTCGTATTGTACAACACTGTGTGGATAACAGCAGATAAACCATTGATAAATCCTCATCAGTGCCAAGACACACATTTCTTTGCCTCTCTAAAATCTAAACAGAGGACACATTGTGAAGGAGGAATCAACAGAAGAATAACAAAATATGGCAATCAACCAAAATGACAGTATTTCTCGACAACCTTGGACATTTTCCTCATTGATTGAAGGCTTGCAGGTTGAAAGGAGCGGAAAAAAAAAATGTCTCCTTGAAATTACATAATTTAGTTGCAACAGAAAATATGCTCTGAATGAAATATAATACTGTCTGCTACAGTGTGCACATCTGCTCCGTGAATCACCTTGGTCCTGGTCCTTTTTATGTTGGATACAGTAAGGGCTCATTTATGCTCAACGTTAAATATTTTTTTCAATTTTGGCACTCTGAGTCAAGAATGAATTGGTCATAATTAGGTGGTCAAAAGGTTAAAGGTCAAGGTCACCATGACCTTACAGCCATCTCATTCTTGTAAACGAGATATCTGAAGTACACCTTAAGGGAATTTCCTCAATTTTGGTACAAACATCCACCTGGACTCAAGAACAAACTGATAAGAATTTGATGGTGTAAGATCAAAAGGTCAAGGTCACTGTGACCTCATGAAACATGTTTTTGACCATAACTTAAGAATTCATATGATAATTATGACAAAATGTTACACACATATCCAATAGGATGAACTAATGAAGGTCAAAGCTCAACTTCACTGTGACATCATAATGTTCAGCTAAACACTTTTCAGGCCATTATTTAACATCGTAACTCAGGAACAGAAGACATTTGGTCAGGTAGAGTTTGTGACGCTAATCTTGGGAGTTCACCTCGAAAACGTGTGTGTGACGCACCTGTGTTTTCACAGACATGGATGAAACTGTAACTGCAACTTGATTGGTTAGTGCAGGCACACAACTGCAAGGTGTTAATTCTAGTTGAAGTTTTTTATACTTACGTTTAGACACTAGAATCTCTTGGTTTACACAGACTTACTACAGACTTTTTCTTACCTTGACTGAAGTGTTTTTGTTGCCTTAACCCAACCAGAGGTGGGTCTCTGGGGTGACAGTCCTGTGCCCCGTACACCTACTATCAACCCTGACCACCACCTTGCAACCTGGGAAAACAAGTACTGTATAAATGTAATTTCCAGGAGACAGTCTTGGAGGAAAATGATTGTCAGACATGTTTCTGCTAACATGTAAACCTGTCTTGGTTCATTTCTGTACTAAGACAAAGATTGCAAAGAATACACATGGAAAAACAAAGCAGGATTCATTCCTACCAGAAGCCAGAATTCGAGGGTACTTTTATATCCTTCAATAAAACACCACAATTTTTCAAGTGTCACTCTTTAAAGCTACATTTGAAAAAATAGCTTTCAGGATGTGTGACCATTTGGCTGTACTCCCAAAGATCTGCTAAAAATGAGCCAGCCAGGCCCAAACACACACAAACACTTTCTCTGAAATCATTCATTTATCCACTACTCCCGGCACAGTAGAAGTAACCTAAATGGAAATGTCATCATTGACGTGTAGGGTTGGAGGACTGTAATTTTACAACAATGAAATGCATATGATTATGGGTTTGTTGGCTACAATGTATGTAATATTACCGCGTGGACTTGCATTGCAGTTCCTCCACCAGGAATCGCTTCAGTCTTAAATGAGAGGCAGAAAGATGGAATACAAGTGCATCTGAAATTGGAGCGAGTGATAAAAGGAAAATAAAAATGTGTGTGTGAGAGAAAGAAACAGACCAAATGTGCTGTGATGCATTTTGTTCCCACAGATGAACACACTTTCACATGTATCACAGTAGGACGCTGCTTATTACAATCCTTTGGGTTGTGACCTGAAGATGAAGTGTTACACACACACACACACACACACACACTGCATCATGTATGTATTATGACAAGTTTATATCAGACTGCAAAATGGTCTCCAAAGTTGTTTACCCAGCCCGTATTCCACCATAGTCTTCTCTGTTTCTGGTTTGCTGCCACGTAATGCAGCCCACTGCACAAACAGTGTCTCTTGTCCAATAGATTTCATACTGGGATGACACCAAGAACCTAGAAATAGCTCTTCTAGACTCTGAGAAAGTGTCACAAATATTAAATCTTAATGGTTTAATAAAATAAAATCATAGGGGTGACTCACTAAAACACTGGTGTATGTCGTGATTAATCCCAGTCTCCTCTTTTTTCAGACGCAGACCTATTTGGGAAGCCGCCCTGCTATGAGGAGGCAGTTCTAATGGAGGATCCTCCTCCGCCCTACAGTGAGGTCTTGGCCGATCCACGGGGGGGCACCTACCTGAAGCCTGCAACGCTGCGGGCCGCGCCACCTCGGCCTCCTCCTCCTGTCAGGGAACACCAGGATCCTGCTCCAGTGTTCACGTCCGAGACCAGCAAGCCTCCCGTGGCGGCCGTATTCCCTGATCGAGGTTACTCCTCCCTAATACGCTTGCCCTCATCCCAGCGCTGGGACTCCCTGGGTCATCTCCTGTCAAACATGGACCTGAACCACAACAACCTCACCCCGCCAGGGGCCCGTCCCATCCAGGCTGCCGCTGCGATGGCAACCATGCCCCGCCGAGAGCCCAGGACTCCTCATGATGGACTTGGGTTCCGAGGTGGAATACAAGGACTCCAGGGTGGCATACAAGGACTACAAGGAAGCATACAAGGACTTCGAGGAGGGATGCAAGGACTCCAAGGGGGGATACAGGGGTTCCAAGGAGGGTTTCAGGGGCTTCAGGGGGTCCATGGACTGAGGGGACTGGAGCCCAGCTGTGGCCTGCCGACAGCCTTCCCCCTGCTGGGGCGTAGCACCGCTGTCTAGACTTGGATGCTGACTGGAGGAGTCTAACTAACCAACACGTTGGCCCATCTCTGAAGAGCCTTCAAGCAGGAGATCTATTAACACAGACTCCCTGTCTGTATGCCTCCTTTGCTGCTCCATGTTTACAGCAGTAACACTGCAGTAGTAGAGATTTAATTCCCTAAAGAGCTAAAAGAGGGTTAAAGTGCTGTGAAGGCTCAGTGGTTAAATTCCCTGATGCAGTTCTGCAGGCAACGGGCGCCACTTACTCTGCTGGGATCGAGGCTTCAGCTCTGTGTAAAGGAGGAAATTACACACCGTTTCACACCAGTGTTGTCAAATTAAAGAAGCATCCTGGTGTTATCGTGAAGCTACATGAGTCAAGGTTCTTTTGAACAGCAGAAGAGAGAAAAGGATCAGTGACGAGGTAAAAGGACGAGCGACAAGCACAGACGTTTCTCCACCTTTCATCCAGACTTCCTTCATTTCCATCTCCACCTCCCCATCTCGTGTCGCCCTCTCGTTCTGTTCATCCCTCCTCTCCTCTCTCTGTGCCTGAGCAACCTATTGTACCAGTCTGCTGTTGCCATGGCTCCCGGGAACCGTCTGTTGCCCACAACGACCTCTCCTCTTATCTGCTCTGATTCTCCGACGACTGTGTTCACAGCTTGTCTCGTCTCAAGGACCGAGTATTAACATTTATAAAAGGACACGTGATGACCCTTCTCTGGGACTTGGCCACTGTGTTTGTGACATTAGAGCCTGGTGGCCAGTTTTTACAGTGACAGTCAAAACAAAAAAGGTAGAGTACAACAAGCTCTCCGGAGAACAAGTGTACTTGGATTGCATTGTGTAACATGCTGCTTTGTTGTTTTCAATGTCTGTACTACAAAAGGTTTGGAGCCCTTTCAGGGGTCACAGGATGGCACCAGCTGGATTATTTATGGGGGAAAAAAACTGAATTTTTCATGTACAAATTTATTATCATTCTTTTAAGCTTTGTAACAAATGCTTTTCTTTTTCTCGCTGGGCTTCTTCCAATAATTTATGGAGTTAAAAAAAAAAAAAAAAGAGCCAAAAATGGGACCAGCTTATTGTGTGTTTTTATGCTCACCGCAATATACCATTAAATATTGGATCCCTTCCTCTGGAGCATCTTGAAATCAAAATTAAAGCCATTAACTTCACTAAATGTCTTCTTGATTCAATTACAGTTACATCTCCTTCACAGTGCCAAATCATATTTTATTGGATTTCGGTATTTACCTTTTTGATACAGTTCTTGTTTGTTTCTGTAATAATGCAAATCTCGCTGAGTTTGTGGTGAAGAAAAAAAAAGTAAATCATAGGTCTCCGAAAGATGGAAACGTCAATAAATGAAGTGTGAAAGAAGATACAAGCAGGATATTACAATACAAAAAAAAAACAAAAAAAAAAAAACAGGGCAAGTCAGACATTTAGAGGAATTACTCAGGAATAATTATAGTTAATAATAATAATAATAATAATAATAATAATAATAATAATAATAATAACACTGAATCCCAGAGACACCAGTATAACTGTCATTATGACTGTAATTGTGCACCAGAATGCAATTACCGACGTGCCTGCATCTTTCACAATGGTACAATAACGTGTTTTCCTTGCGGGACGGGAGAAGACTCAATCTATTGATAATCTGTTGTGCAGGTGGTAATGGTTGGATATCAAGAGGAAGTGGGCGGCAGTAGGATTAGGAACACAGTTGCACGCAGGGCTCTTGTGAACTGTGAAATGGAGGAAAAATGACACGTATCAATTCCCTTTTTGATCGTGGCTGCTCATTTCAAGGTACCCTGGAGTTTCTGAAGTAGCAGCGCTGATGTAGAGTGTGTCCTCATTTTCTTTTTTTATTGTATCATGCAAGTGAACAAGGGTGCACACAGTCCTGCTGATAGATTCACACGTTTTCCCACTGAGAGGTGAAATTCAGCTGCTTGGCCGGGAGGAAGGAGACAGCCAGCAAGCAAACAAACTGCTAGTGTTAATGTTCTTTCATGAGTCTGTCCAGGTCCACTGCTTTGTGAATTGGGTCTATAGTGATTACCCTGTCCTTGGGTCTCCTTTGGAATTGGTCTTTCTTAAAAGATTAAAATCATGCATGTATATTAGGTCTGGGAAGGTTTTTAATGAGTCTGTTTTAGGGTTGTCCAATTGGCTTATGACATGGTGGACGATGGTACTGTTGATGAGAGAGAGCAATGGCGTCATCCACTGGCTCAACCATAGTCTGTTTAGGATCAGGTCCATAAGTTTGAACCATGACGACAGACAGTATTGCAATTGCAAAAAAACAACAACTTACAAAATCTATGATATATCTAGGAAAGCCAAAATACAGGTTGCCTTTTCTGTGTCCTGGTGATCGGCACGTCTGGGTGATGCCTTCAAATGTGCATTAGCATGTTAGCCTGTTTCCATTCATATACTGTATAATGGTGGAGCGACACTGACACACAGTCATGTTCTTATACATGTAAGAAAAATGCTCAACTTCAGCAAAACACTGACATGAAGAGACTCGGAGAACCACAGAGAAAAGTTACAGTCAACGGGGTTACTTTAATCGCAGAATGTTAGCATACAACCGTACACTAGTCTACACAGCACATCAGTTGGAAACAGTGTGACTGATGTGCACGCCAATCAGCTTGATGTGCTAATCTCAACATATGTTGCTAATAGCGTGCAGCTAAAAGTTTCCAAGTGGAAGTCCAAGTGTTTTCACATTACATGCATCAGTCTACTTTCCAGGCACCGTGCAGACTGTGAGAGTTTGGCAGTAATCAACATATTCTTATAGAATGGTTCGTATGATATGCTACGAGAAACTCATGCACAATAGTTTGTATGATATCCTACTAATTTGCACCCCAGGAATTATGTTACATGGGGAGGATGTACCTTAACATGACTCAAAGTTCACACGGATCTGAATACACGACTCCAGGGGAAAGTCCTGTGCAAAAGTCCACCACTCCAATGTGCCTCCTCTGGACTGCTTCTTTGTTTACTGCCATCAGCGCATTGGTCACATGATTGCAGCCTTAAAATATGTACGAATTTTGGTGCATTGCTTTTTGTAGGAAAAAATCTTTTGTGACAGCCTGCAGGAATACACAAATCATTACTGCTCTATCACTATGTGAACTTTACATGATGAAAGTCTGGAGGTCAGAGGCATTTTAATTAAGGTGAGTGATGGACAGCATGCGAAAGGCTTCCTTTCTGCACATAGGCAGGATATGATTATTCCTAACAGTAGAAACTAACAAAATAAAGGCATTGAATTGCTTTGAGGTTTAGACGCCGGTGACAGTCAGCAGCAACCAGTTCAAAAACAACTGAAGCCTTTCCTTTTTACGTTGTAATTTGCTGTTGGTAAACATTAATTGATTAAAATGCAAATGTCCGTGAGAATCAATGCAGTGACCCTGAGTTTGTTGGTTAGTTGATTATTTTCTTCATTATCTGTATGATGCAGCACTGCTTCTTTTATTTACATTCAAACAGGATGAAGAGATGTTCTCCAGCCGTCTCTTCTGACCTCTGAAGTCTCACATAAATTATTCATCAGATTATCTCTGTTCTTTTTTCCTCTGCTTCTCTTGAAATTGATTCTGAAAGTCTGCGTCTGCCAATCAGGACAAGCCTTTAATGGAAAGTGTGAGTTTAAGTTTCTCTCTGACTGCCTCAGTTATCCACTCTTATCCTCCTTTTTTTAATCCCACTTTACACGATCCTCTCCTCTGCATCCTCACTTTCTCGTCAGACTGCAGTTCTGTTTTTTTAATTCCCTCTTCATCATCTTTACAGCCGGTTCCTTTGGTATTTCCCTTTATCACTTTAATAAATTCTAATGCTGCTGCTTCACTGGTGTAAGGTGCAGCACTGAATGGTGAGGAAATGGAATCTGCCACTGTGGCAAAGCCGTCATAACTCGCAAAGGTTTTCAAAACGTTCTGCATCTTTCTTTCTGTGCTGTAAACGAGTCACTTATTTCCCTTCATCTCCGCCTGTCACTACGTAGCGGAGGAGACAGACCTCCCAGAAATGCTAGACGTGATAAAAGTGAAGAGGAATCGAGCACTCAGATTCTGCTTTAAAGGTATCAGGCCCACGAACAAACTGTGACAGAGCAAAGAAAACTCAAAGTGTCCCTGTTTTCAGAAGGTTTCAATTTGCAAAACAATATGTGAAAGAAATTTGATTTTCCTTTCTTCCTAACACATCTGGTATTTGATTAAACCTCATAAAAGTGATTCACAGTGAGGGAGTCTTGCAGCAGTGCCTTACAAAGGTACCATACAGTCAGTGCTTAGTGGATAATTAAATGCTTCACGAAGAGGCTCGACATCTGCCTGTTATAAGAAGTTGTAGTGGCAATTTGACTTTTGATTTTTGTATTCACGGCTCTACATTTCTACCATGCTATAATATCAGGCTCTTCTGCTCTGGAGTGATTCATTAGTCAAATTCATGGAGCCTGTCGATGTTTCTTTCTGGCTCACCTGCACAATCCAGAACATTTTCATCTTAAAAGCTTCTCATTTCACTTTAACTTTTTACTACGACCTTGTGTAACGAGAAAGCTTGTTTTAAACTTTCACACATTGTTCTCCAGAACACCTCAATCAGTGATGTTGCATCAGCTTCGAAAAGTCCAACACCTGCTTCATGTCACCAATTACGTGGCCTGAGGTGAGAGTTTTCTACACATAAAGAAGAGAGTGGTGTTGATTCACCCTTCTAAACATATCGGCAATTACAATCATCATATTTTAAACTCCAAAAGCCCCGTTTGACTCCACAGTTTCAGCAAGAGTGTGACAACTACAGCAATTTGTTTAAATGTCACATCTCCTCAGCCCCTCTTGTTCCCTGCTGCCACAAGAATAATGGTAAAAATGGTTTTAAATTATCATAATCATTTCCAGCTCTCGCCTCCATCAAGGCCGAGAGCCTCCATAATAATGCCACAGCCCATTATCATCGTAAAATGAAAAGGAGAAGGGTCACAATTGTCAGCTGGTTAAAAGTATAATGCACAGTTGTTAGAAGAATGACATTTTCTTAAGCATTTGTTGTTATTTTTGCACGTATGGATTCCTTTGTATCTTCTAGTCTGTGTGTGAGTTAAGATCTGCTGAATGTAGCTTGTTTTCAACGCTACAGACATGAGAGTGGTATTTATCTTCTCGTCTAACTCTTGGCAAGAATGCATGTAATCATATTTCCCAAAATATCAAACTACTAGTCCATACCCATTGAGTACAGCAGACCATACCATGACTTAGTCATACCAAAAATTAGAAAAACACAACATTGGTCCACAGGGGGAGCCACAGCTATAGGTCGCATTTTAGCCTTTTTTAAGCATTTTTCTGTTGTTATAGCGCCACCCAGTTGCCAATTAGAGTTAAATTTCTCCAGCCACCTTGAGGCGTCCTGTTCTACATATCTACCAAGTTTAGTAAAAATCCATATGGCGGTTAGGCCTAGATAAGAAATGAGCTCTCTAGCGCCCCCATTTTGTTTGATGGGGTCAATAATGGAGGGGTCCCCTCAGATTATGTGTGGTCATATGCCTACAAAGTTGTGTGGTGATGGGTGAAACCCTTGAGATGTTATACACCTTTATGTGATGAGCCACGCCCTCCGCAATATTCATTGCCTTATAGAAGCTCAGTTTTAGGAAGTTTTCCAACTTTTGCCAAGAGGGAACTTTAGATATTGGTCCCTAGATTATGTTCACCCAGTTTCATGCAGATCGCTCAAACTTCCTAGGAAGAGATCCATTTGAAGTGTTTTTCAAAACATTCAAAATGGCGGAAAATCTATATAAGCGGAAGTTATGGGTTCTTGAGGCAAAAGTGTTCCTCATGAGGAGAGACATCTCTGTGCAAAGTTTCATGTCTCTACGACATACGGGGCATGAGATATGCCCATTCAAAGTTTGACATTTCAATCGGTTGCTATAGCGCCCCCCTTTGGCCAATTGATGTAATATTGCTTCATTGGCATCCTGCCATGAGCCTCTACCACTGTGCCAAATTTCACATGGATTGACCAAGTCAGTGAGGAGAAAAACGTGGAACACACACACACACACAGACAGTTTTCTTCATTATAAGATTTTAATTTACGGCCATTCTTTAACGTATTCGGATTCTTACCCGCAGCCAACAAAGTCAAACATTGAAAAGATGTCAGGAAGAAACACTCCAAAGCACAGAGGAGGATTTTGTAGGGGATGCAGCAAAGCATAAAAGGTAACAGAGGACTTTTATTTTGATTAAATTAAATACGATTGATGCAGAAAAAGCAAAAATTGGTGCATAAATATTCACCAGAGTGCAGGATATTAGGTGTTTGTTGTTGAAACAAAGCTGGGCTCTTGCATAAGCATTTAAAAGAGTTGGCTGTTGGATTCAGGTCTCAGTGACATGAGAGCAGCAGGACTTGGTAAAGTGGTGATTTCAGCTTTTGCTTAAAAATGCTTTTTTGGGTTTTGTCCCTGGTTTCTCTTAAAGTGCGAATTAATTTTCAAAGAGGAGACTCAAAAGCTGTCAGAGAGTATCTCCCTGTTACGGCTGTGTTCATTTGGAACCGACAGTTCAATACAGTTTATTCAGACGTGGCTGTGATGGAGCAGTTAGGATAGAGCTGCTGGCTGGAAGGCAGACAGGCAAGACAACTGAACAAGACCTGAAGCGCAGGGAGACAGAATTACTTAGAGCAAAGACAAACACGAGGAAAATATCAACTAGAAGCTTTCTGTGGCATTAGTAACGTGCTTGCAAATCGAACAACGCGGCAAGAACTGGAAAGTAGAGCCGGGTATATATATAAACTGCAGGAGCTGCTTTAGTGGATGGGTTGCAGGTGTGCAGTAAATTGGCAGCAGGAGTGGAAGTGAGAGCCACGCCCACCCACACACACACACACACACACACACACACACACACACACACACACACCCACACACACACACACACACACACACACACACACACGGCACTTTCAAGGCAAAGGAGGATCATGTTTATGTTAATTTTGCAACCTAGACTAGCAAAAACATTCCTGACGTTGACAAATTTAGGTGCAGGAGTGAATGTGGCAGGTCCCTCCACACTCTTACTTCTCGCTTTGCTGCAAATGGGCCACACTGCTCTCTGCACTGGCCCTGACTGTTGGCACAGGGTGTCAAATATTAACAGGAATCCTATAGATACAGGGTTGCAAACTTACCAAAATACAGTGGCTGCTCTTGCACAATATGAATTACTGTGTCCTGTTCACTTCAATCACACTCATATTTGACTCAGATTGAGTCGTGTCCTCCGACTTTAAAAGGAGTAACACATCTGCTTGATACATATAAAATACACCACAGAGAGTGCAAGAAGCTGTCAATCATCTCGGTCATTACACCAGCGCCTGATGATTCACAGATGATCGAACATCGCATGTCAACACCTTCGATAAATAAATCCTGGCCTTGGAGAAAACTGACAAGTGGATTGCGCAACGCAAGATGAGCATCTCAATTTCAAGACGTGCATTTCACCATGGAGACAAACACCTTGATGATGATGATTCAGCCTGTGAGGTTACATAAAGAGACAGAGAGAGGCCATTCAATACTGTTTCCACAACTGCAGATGTGCTCTCTAATAAAAGATCCGTGGAAGGAGAATGAGATAAACTCCACTAGGCTTTTCAGCAACACGGAGTGACGTCTTCATTGTTATTTTGTTTTCATTGTGTATGGATTTTACATTTTGAAATATTTCTGTATAAACAACAACACCTGTATGATACAAAACCACAGTTTAATAATCACTCCACCAGGCAAACATGTTGTTATTTTTGTTTTTTATGCTGTATATTTTGTTATTCTGGAAAATGTAGATAAATCAGACTCGTTTCTAACATGATTTCATTCTTTGGCACCCGTTTCAAATGTTATTAGTCTAATAAGTGGCCATGATCAGGGGCCTGCTGCACCTGTTCAAAGGCTCAAAAGGCCGTAATCAGCCCATTAAATGGATGCTAGGCTTCAGTTTCACTTTTGTTAGGTTTACATGCCAGAGCTATAGCCTGGTAAGACCATCTTTAACGTGAGCTCAACATTCTGTTTTGCTTTCTTTACCAGTCTGGACTTGGTGCCACCCAAACACTTACCTTACTTTCCTCAACAGACAAACTCCTTCAGGCAGTCAGATTTGCAAAAAATGGGAAACATCTTTATTGCCAGCGGAGCCAGTTGATAAATCAAGCTTATGCCAGATCCAGTCGGGAGAACCGTCAAAACATCATTTCCTTCAAGAAAGTCTGCGAGTGCATACTCTTGCTCTTGTTTAATTGTTGTTATTGACTCCATTTCTTGAAAAAAGATGTCAGGCGCACACTCTAAGAATCAATCTAAAATTTCTACAGCTGACCTGTTTGATGGTGCGAGAATTAAAAACAAAAAAGAAGCTCCTCTATTTATCACAAAATATTCCCGCTGTGCTGAAAGGTTCAAACCGACTTTGCATAAACACTGGCACATTTTAAAGTCTGATCCTCTTCTAACAAATGTCTTTAATGATCCCCCTAGAGTTGTCTTCTCAAGAGGTAGAAACCTGAGAGACGCATTAGTCCATTCAGACTTGCCTCCTCTAGAAATTTTGCCACAACGCACTCTTGCTCCTGTCGCAGATGCTAACTATAGACGTGGTGCCTGTGCGCAATGCAACAGTGCTTATAAATGTAGAGATCTCAAACACCCTCATTCAGGTCAGAAGATCCCTACTAAAGGTGTTATTTCCTGCACCACTAAAGGTGTTATTTAGATTGTTTCTTGTCCTTGTGGCAAATATTATGTGGGTGAAACCAAGCTTGCACTGAAGACACGTATAGCTGAACACCGTCGCTCCATAAGATGTAAAAACATGACCTATCCTGTTGCAGCACACTTCACTGAGGCTGGACATCCTACAGTATATCTGCTCTGCGTTATATAGGGATTGAAAAAGTATGTCTTCCTAGAAGAAGGGGTGATTTCGATACTCTTTTCTAATCCTTTATCTTTAACTTCCTTTAATGCAGATTGTTCTAAATCCTTAGACATCTTTACAAAAATTCCTAAAATTCAACTTTTTTCTATTTCAATTATCTACCATTACTATTGCAAGTAGATTTTTTCCTTAAAAATTCTTTTTCTAAAATTATATTCAAAATTTAACATTTTTCTACTTCTAATCGCTTACAATTATGTTTCATATATTTAAATGTCTTATTTCAAAGTCCTAAAAAGTGTTTTTGTAGCCTCCCCCTCCAATGTGAATTCATTTTTCAAGAAACAGGGGTACTCTGCTCTTTTCCACTTTAAGTGGTGTTTAAATGCATTATTCTTTCCCTGATCTGGCTGTATTTAAGATAATGACACTTTATATTCTCTACTACTTTTTGACAACTGAATGTTTTTGAAATGTACTTTAGAGTTGTCTATATTCTGTCTCTTTCAGTCTTGAATGGAAATTGAACTTTGATCATTTTGTGCTTTTTTCCCTGCGTCAGCTGTGTGGCAATTCGTGTTGATTGTCGGCTCCTCCCACGGCATGTGCCTGCAATTGAAGGCACTCTCTCTCATCATTGAGCTCACCTGTGTGTCTTGTAAAGTGTTTGGTAGCTCAGTGTCTTGTAATACCCTGATGAAGATGGTCTGACGGGAAAAAAACAAACAAAAAAAAGCATGCACAACCCTTCGTGACGGCTCCACCGGTGTTTTTCAATGACACACTTCAGCGTCTTTTTCCCATGGCCTTTGTGCCACATGGATTTGTAAAACAACCACACGTGGGTGTTTAAGCCAAAACATGATCTTTTTCTAACCATAACCAAGTTTTTTGTGCATTAACGGAATTTTTTTCTGGCAATTTGGTCGTAAACTCACCATCAACAGCTAGTTTGGCCCAAACAACTGTAATGTAATTACAGAATATTATTGTAAAATGTTGCTGGAAACAAATGTCTTGTCACAGCTAATTTTTCCATAAACATTATTTATCTATCTGTACTGACAGGTTAGGGTTTCAATTTTACTTTTCCAACTGAAGGTAAAATGTTTTGTAGTCAGAGTAAAAATGACTGTTTTCTGTACCTGTATTTTTCTGTAATGAAGAGAAACTAAGTATCCATCCTACTTTTAATTCAGTTTCGAGTGGTTTGTCCTGACAGTAGTAGGAGTGTGCTGAATACTTATATATAGCTCAATACCTTGCCTACAGAGCAGCATGCTCAGAGTGTATGTGCCAGACTGGGATCTATGGACTGTTATGTCCTTCATTAAATATTTCTAAACATGTTTGTGGGAGTAAAAGATTATGAAGTCTGAGGTGTGAAATACTCATAGCTGACAGGGTGCCTTTATTTATTCAGAAAGGTCATGACATTGACCGCAAAATTATGAAGTTACCTTGGCAACAATCGGAGAGTTTGACAGTCAGCGTGACTCTTTCTGTTGGCACTGGATGACATTTTTCCACCCAAACACTGAGCAGGAGAGAAACAACAACAACGACACACCGCTGAGATTTTCTCCTGACTCAACCGTCTTAATATGGAGCCTGCGATGGCATCTGTGAGAGTATGTGTCGTTGCCTGGCAACCTAGTCAGCTCATGTTTACATGTAGTAAAGACAGAACATCAGCCCGCCCCTCGTACACTCTGTCACATTGCCATAGCAACGTCTGAGCATTGGCTGTCCCCCTGTACCGCCCCACCCCTCGCTGTCCACCCCTGGTTCCAGCTGTGTCACAAATCTCCTCACAGCCGCGACGGGTGCCAACATGCAGGTCCACTGCAGAACCGCATCTAGACATCAGATATATAGACACGACTCCTGCACCTTTTAATTCTGCCCCGCATCATCCTGTCTTGAGAGTGAAGCAGTGAACAGGATTTTCAAAGGTTTTTTCCATTTCAAGATAGAATCTAAAAAGTTTTAAAAGAATCTTTCTAATGCTCGTCTTGTTTCAGGTTTTGTTTGTTGTTCTTATATCAAAAATTAATCCCAAATTTTTAACAATTGGACCAGCTAACACATGAAGAATTAATGCTCATGCTCGAATCTTAGTTTTAAAATTTCAAGTTCTATTTTTGATTTTAAACACAATGGGCTCTTTGGCTGTAGATGTTGTTGCAGTTTTGTGTGTCTGGAGTGTCTAAAAGTTTCACATTCTTGATCCAACTGTGTTGAATCCAGTGGAGCTGCTTCACCCCACTCAAAGCCTGAATGAATTAAAACTCTCTACTGTGTTGTCTGTGTGAAGGAAGAGCCCTTTCACTAAAACATTTCCCTTTCACTAAAACATTTTAGCCCTAAACATAAAAGATAGTCAAGTCAGGTATATGAACAATTCTTACCAGAGTTAATGAAACACGTCTCTCACCATCTCTGATGTGCTGTAATGTTACATTAAGCGGTAGCGATTTTTAGACCCAGTAACGTTATATCCAGTAACATGATATCCAGTGTTATCCCGAGGAAGCTTTTGTTGTGGACAATGTCTGCGGTGGGCGACAGACTCGACATCATCATGTAGCTACTAAACCAAGTGGGCCACTTCAAAAAATGACTGAACCCAAATGAAAGGAGGCTTTGACTCTGAAGAAGGCGCAGTAGCGTTGAAATGTCGGTTTGTTTGCACCGTAGTTTAGTTTAGTTTAGTTTTATTTGATTGCATAAAACACAAGAGTACATATTACACATGCACCTTGTCTAACACAATGGAGGATAAAAACACAATAAAGTCCAGGACTTATTTCCATTGTGGTTATTAAAAGCTCTGCAACTGTATCGAGTGCTCCAGCCTCCTTTCATTTGGGTTCAGTCGTTTTTTGAAGTGGCCCACTTGACTTAGTGTCTGCTATTTTGTCTTGTGCTGTGAGCACCGATCCAGTGTTTTTGGCTGAAGCAGAAGAGTGCCTTTCTTTGACATCATCATGTAGCTCTTCAGATGATCTCTGTGGCTCATTTTCCATATTTGTATCCAAGTACCGTAGCTGTAACACGTTTAGCTGCCTGACAGCGAGTGACTCCACTGTAGAAGACAGTTGCATGTTTCCTACACTGTTCAGCTGTTTTGTCAAGTTGTAGTCTAACAGCGATGCAGCTATGAACCAATACAGTTAGGAAATGTTTTAGGCTGCAGGGCTGAGTTTCCCAAAACATGATCCTTCTTAGCAATGTTGTCTTCTTTGTGGCTTACAAAAACTAGACTGCAAAAAAGAAAAGCACCTACCGACCTCTAGCGCCCCCACTCAGTCATCTACAGAGTATAGATGACACTAGCGCGTGTGTGCCAAGGTCATGGCGTGATGGCGAGCCAAGATGAGAGTCCGAAGAGAACGCACAAGCAGGTTTTGAAGTTTTTGGGCGTCTATCAATAACATAAAGTACACCAGCACTTCAGCATGTCACAAAAGATCTTGTTCTTATTTAAAAAAGAGTATGCGGGAAGTAGATTGCAAAAACAGGTGAAAGAGGAAAACTGAAAACAAAGTAGGAAAAAGAAAGGGAAGAGAAATATCTTGGACGAAAGGACTTGGGGAGTGACGGGGGAGAAGTTGCTCTTGTTTTGAAGGATGATGAGGGAAGAAGTTGTACCCATTTTAGGGGATGATAGGGAAAAGATAAAAGCGTTTATAGGGAGATAATTTGTATTTGTTGAATCCCTAAGTATTCACTAAGTATTCCTTCTTGTAGTGTAGTAGTTATATCTCAGAGATTAATCTCTAAGTGGGTAGGAAGGTTTGAAGGTGTCACTGTAAAGGATGCAGAGTCAGAGGATTCTCAGGTGGGTCTCAGACACAAAGCAGCAGAACAGATGCACAGCCATCTTTCATCCAAGCATTGTGGGCTGTGGATGCTTTGCTTCCCTCGTGTCAAAGATCTGATGTGGAGCTAAATACAGAAACCTGCAGGTCAGAGTGATGTTTTTCTGCAGCCGTGTTTTTCTTGTCAAACACCACAGCAGCTTGATTTCCTGACAACATACTGAGTAGTGGAAGAAAACTTGCAGCCTCTTGGGCCTCGATACAGCCCAGTTGAGAGTCGCTGTCACAGAGTGTAATCAAAGCTCATTTCCACTGATTAATGGCTGATTAGACAAGGCTGCTCACCAAGTGGCCGAACCAACTGATTGGACAACCTTTGGAGTATTCTCATTTGTCAGCCTAATAACAGTTAACCCACCTGCCTTCCTGCTTAACCACCACATCACTGCAACAAACAGCTCAGAGCAAAAAAAAACTTTTCTCTCTTGAAAATCAGATCAAATGTCTTGTGAGAGGGACAAAAGGCTGAAAAAAGATAAAGCTGAAATTCAGCAAGTGTTAAAATCCACCAACCAGTCAGAGTCAAAGGCACAAACACATATTAATTGTGCAGCAATAATGGTAATAATAAGTAATTATTTAGATTTACGTCGGTAAAAGACATAATAAAATCAGTCATTGAAGTGGTTTCACTCACATGCACTGCTGGACTTGATCCTGATTCTGATCTGGAATCTCAAAAGCAGGTTCACCTTACAAGACAAAAGGCTGGAGCCTATCCCAGCTGACACTGGCCAAGAGGCAGGGCACCACCAACACGCACCTGTACAGGGCTATTACGAAGGGAATGGCGGTTTGATTACTTTCCCCCGTGACCTGCCTGTGACCTCAGTGACGTAATTTCAACACTTTTCACTTGTACCCACAAACTTGAATTTGTGTTCACAGTGAGGACTTCGTAGAAATTACAGTTGTATTCACAAGACTTTGCACTCACAGCTTTTAGATTCATACTCACATAAAAACAATCCTAACCCGAACACAGACATGCAAGTGTTTAACATTACGAATACAAATGGTTAAAATTACGCACACCTCTTTTTGATAGTTGTCTTACACATTACGCAATCAGACCTGCATTTATTTGTCATAATGTGTGGCTGTACTCGGAGTCCTGCTGCTGGGTTGATGCCCTTCTACGCCCCTGTCCAGCTCTCCTCGTGTAACTTTCAGGCTCCTGGTTTCTCCTCCATGCTCTTGAGACTGTGCTGGGAGACACAGCAAACCGTCTTGCGACCGCACGCATGGATGTGCCATCCTGGAGCAGCTGGACTATCTGTGCAACCTGATTTAGCTGCAGGTACCGCCTCATGCTACCAGTAGTGCTAAGGACACTAGCAGGACACAAAACTAGAGAAGAATCAGTCAGGAGGGATGAGGAGAGAGCAGCTGTCTGTGGACACCACATGTAAAACCAATACCAGGGGACCATTGCACCTGTTGTCACTTTGATTTGCACCAAAGCAGCTGAAACTGATTCACAATCACTTGATTGATCACAGACTGATAACGCTGAAGTTCAACTGACTTCGTGTTATACTGTGACGATGAAATGTTCCCTTCATTTTGTGTCCTGAGCAGAATATAAAGTCATGCTACCTCAGTGTTGTAATCCCAGTATCTCTGAGGCTGGCTCATCACAGCCACTTTGGTCTGCTCTCGGCAGTTGCTGATAATATCAGGATGGCGCCGTTGTGGAAGCGTAGCGTTAGCACTGATGCTGTTATGCACTGTTTTTGGAAGTAGCAATGTTAGCTGCTGGCCACTGTTTCTGCCACCTCCATGTTGAGAACTAGTGTTGTCATGGTACCAAAATTGGGACCCACGGTATGATACCAGCGAAAGTATCACGGTTCTGAGTAGTATCAGGATACCACAGCAAAAATGAGGCAGATGTGCCGTTTGTCATTTATAAAAAGATAAATCACTTTTCTATAATACATCAATGATATTTCAATGGAATAAATTACTTATTGGCTTATTCATACTTCAAAAACAGCACCAATAAGTGATTAACATAGAGGGGGATTGAAATAAAATAAATAAATGAAATAAAATTCAACCAGCCACCCTCCTCCCCTGACAAGTAAAGAACAGTTCGGTGAGGTTTGTGGACCGTTACCTGCCACAAAGAGAGAAATGTGAACAGCTCGTTCCTCCTCTGACACGTCACATACCTGTGTGCCGCCATGGCTCGGCTGTTCAGGTACTACTGGGCAGTCATGACGCCAAGAAGAGGAAATTATTGGACCTGGAGCCGGCGTTCAACCCACAACTGACTTCACCTTCCGTTTCTGCTGCTGGTTGAAATCTGTACTCGCACAGTGTGCTCCTGAATGATTTCTTCTGCTCGCACAAAACTATTTTTAGTCACAAATGCAGTAAAATGCTTAGAAACACTTAGGAAGTTTCTTACTGAAGTTATTTAGCATGTATGATTAAATGTTGGTTAAAATGATATTTTGAAACTGAGCAATCATTTTGGCATGGTGGCAGTAACACGCTGCATTACAGGAGATCTGTTGTGCACACAAGGTCTAGCCAATATCTTAAATAATAAAATCTATCTTTTAGCCCGACAAGAGTCAAGATGTGAGCATACGATGTGTCAAAAGGTTCAGTTTAAGAAATGCACTGAGATCTGTGGGTTTCAAAACACAATCGATAACGTGAAGCCTTAAGCTGCATTTAAGGCTGCAGCTCTGAGTCACTCTACTCCTGAACCTGCCAATCATGTCATAATGATGAGTGACAAATGAAAAATAATCAGATTTCATAGACCTCAAGGTCGTTGTCATGGCACCTTGGTGGAAAAACAGATGCACAGATAGAGTGTCAGGCTGAACTCCAGTCTGTAAAGAGGTTTATAAAGACTGGAAGACATTACAGCTGTAGCTACGAGCCACATGAAAACATCCTGTTAAATAGTTACCTCTCCTCTATCTGGCAGGTCAGACAGAACAGAACCTGGCAGTTGGGAATCATGTTTGTGAAATTTGCATCACGCCAAATCTATTCTAAACATCAGCAGAAGGAAAAGTGCTACAGAGATCACAGACTGTCATATGAGACATATGTTGTAACGTGTTTATTAAGACCAGAGTGAAACATCAGAGTGAAGAGGACAGGAAACAGACAAACATCCCCTCAGACACTGATGGTGCAGAGACAGTCCAGCAGTGGAAAGGAAATGCAGTGGGGTCATCTAGTGGTGGAGATGTGAACTACAAGGAAAAATGTGACTGACTTTTAATGTTATTTTTACTTAAAAAGTAGCTCTGCTGCGTGTCACTGGAGCTTGAGTTATACCTCTGATACAAACTACTTCATTTTGGTCACAGCCATGTTTAACTGCACAGAAGTTTATTCTTTTGTTTTAGTTATGATGGACACAATGACCTTTGGAGTTGAACTACAGATATTACTGTGTTAAGGTTCGGAGCATCATCTCTATGGTTACAATAATCACTTAGACAACACTGACTGTTGGCTGGAAACAGTTGACTGTTGTCGATCCATCAGCTCTGACCTCCTTACTTCCCAACTGGCTCGATAAACCATCACCAGACTTCCTGCTTTGTTCCTAAACAACAGTCATGATTCATGCTGTTTTTTAGGGCATTTCCTGTTTTCTTAGGAGAACAGCTTTAAATATCAGTTAAATTACATGTAGCCTTCAATAGATTAACGCTGGCATCAGCTATGTGAGTGTAATTTTAAAAACACTGTAGCTGTATTATTTTTTATTAAACTGGAAAGAACCTTTTCCCTTGTTGGCCTCCATTGCTGTTTACGTCGCAGTGCAGTCTGGGTAGTGACGTCAGATGGTTGCACCAGCCTGTCCTCCCGTTCTCTTGACTGTACGGCGGTAAAAACATGTCACTCTGAAAAAATGTCTGCACCGTGGCTGACTCTGCTCCTTACGGAAGCGTATTGCTTTCACTTGACAAATAAAAAACCCCTTGTTTTTCGGAGTATTTTTTTCTGTTTTTCCAAGTATTTTTTTCTGTTTTTCTGAGTAATTTATTTATTTTTCTGTTTTTTGGAGTATTTTTTTTCTGTTTTTCCGAGTATTTTTTTCTGTTTTTCTGAGTAATTTATTTATTTTTCTGTTTTTTGGTGTATTTTTTTCTGTTTTTTCATGGTAATTTTTCCCTCATTTTTCAGTATTGTTTTTTTTTTTTTTAGTTTTTTTTGTGGTTCTTTTTTTCTGTTTTTCATGGTATTTTTTTCTGTTTTTTTGTGGTAATTTTTTCCCCATTTTTCAGGGGACTTTTTCTGTTTTTCGTGGTAATTCTTTTTCTGTTTTCAGGGTATTTTTTTCTGTTTTTTTGTGGTAATTTTTTGTCAGTTTTTCATGGGTTTTTTTTCTAATAACTCGTACCGTTGACGAGATAGAGGACAAGCTCAGCTTCAGTCAACGGCGGCAGGGCTTTTAATTCCCGAGTCCAGTCTCTGTGCATATACAGATCCACTCCACCTATTTTATGGATTCTGTCAAGGTACCGAGCCTTTGGAACAGGGTCCAGCTTGTCTCGGTACCGTCCGGCACACTTTTCCTTCGCCCGGTCCATTTAAATCTCTCGCTTCACGTCTCTCTCCCGGTGCAACGCAATGTAAACAAAACAACTTGCCCGTAAAATTGGTGCTGGTTACACACAATGCATTGCGAAGTCACGCGCCCTTTGAGCCCAATATGTTAATGATATTGACCTCCCCTAGCTTTCTTATGTCCTCCTTTAACACAGCTCTCTCTGTTATATATCTTTGGCAGTATAAAAGAATATGGTCCACTGTTTCCTCCTCTCTACAATGTTCTTTCCTGTATCGTGTTTTTTGATTAAAAATAAAGAACTGTTTAACCCAGTGTGCCCAATCCTTAATCTGGTCATAACCCTCTCCTCGGTCCTGTTGGCCCGCCTGTCCCTGCACTCCCAACTACTGGTTTGTGTTTGAAAAGGTCCTTGTTCCACTCATTTTACCACCTCTTTCTGATCTGTCTCTTTATCACCCCCTTGACTTCTGATTTTTGGCTGCTCCATCTGCCCTCTCATTCCCTTCAATCCTGATGTGTGCAGGAACCCACACAAAGTCAGTTTTTACTTGCCCTGATACAAATTGTTTCATTTAAGCGGCTGTCAAATAACAACAAAGACTACAGTTAATTTTTATGTTACGTCTTTTTTTACACCATAAAAACCACATTTGCTGAACTTGTATTGTTCATTGTTCAAATTCATTCAATATAATTACATAAACAAAAAGTCAGTCAAGTTTCGGTGTCAAATAACGTGCAGGCAAAACAGTAGGCTACACATCTAAGAATATAACTTTATCTGACTCCGTGTTCATCTTTCATAAAAGGGCTGGCAAAGCCCCGGAGGATGCTTCGCTGCCACGCAAGCTAGGTGCTGCTTGCTTTCCTCGTGGCACTTGAGCATTTTGCCGCAGGTTTTGTCGGCCCTGCTTTCAAACCTGCGGCAAACTGCACAGAACATAGTTGGAGTTCCAACTGCCTCTAAAGCCACCCAACTAAATTCTTTCTTCCACGACTCCTGAAATATTCACTTGCACTTCAGCTCGTACTTCTCCTTGGCGTCCATCTTCTCGTGTCTGATGAAGACAGGCATGTCACTCAAAACTATGCTCCTCAATCTTGGTTGGCGAATGACACAGACACTTGGGGAGGGGGCGGGAGCAGGGGGTAGAGAGACCAAACACAGCTTGTAGGAGAGTGGACTGCAAAAGCACATTCATGATAACCTTCGTCGATTATATTTAGCCACTTGCCTAGTTTTACTTGCCCAGCGTTGTGTTTAACTTGCCCCGGGCAATTGGGCAATCCTTATTGTTGAGCCCCGATATATATGTAAATGACCATAGTATTTCTTTCTAGTGTATGAATTTACACTATGAGTATTTTTCTTTTGTTTTTCTCAATCCAGGAGGCTCAGATCTGCCTCTGCCTGTGGCAGTAGCTAAGGTGAAACAGCTGGCAACACAACAGTTGGCGGAAAACTCAAATCCAGTATTCCCATCTCCCTCGCTCTCCTCTCAACACATTTTTTCTGAGTTAAGAGAGCAATAGAACATCAGACGCTTTCATTCCTTTCTTGAGAGCTCGATATAATGGAAGCAAACATGACCCGCTTGTTTAGTTTAATCCAGTTTTACTTTGTTTTGGGTCTGAGAGGTTGGCAGACACTCTTGTCTTTAAGTCATATAGATGCCGTTATCATTAACTCAGAAAAAAATACTGAGAAAAAACAAAACAAAAAAACAACAACAGAAAAACAAACAAAATTACCATGAAAAACAGAAAAATAAAAAAATTACTCAGAAAAACAGAAAAAATTACTCAATAAAACAGATTTTTTTTATTTGTCAAGTCAATGCAATACGCTTCTGTACTCAAATGGCCCGAAGACGTCATTGAAAATAGGAAATCTGTTTGTATTTAAGTAAATAGGGAGGAAAAACTCTTCCTCGGAATACAAATTATAAATTTTTTTTTTTACCAAAATGTTTGGGAGACAATGTCACTTCTTATGTTTGTCCTGGTGGTGATATTTAAAATTATTGTTGCTTATGTTTCAGAGCATTTTTTACCTTACCTGGTAGTTTTCTTATAAAAACTAGTGGAACATTTTTGTTGTCCACTTTTTTTCTCCACAAACAGTGGCAGGGTCATTGTATGAAAACGTGCCATTTCCCATTCTTAATGTTTGATTTCAAAGTACTGGTTTAAAACTATTTATGACCCTTTTACGATTAAATAAATCCTTACCTGTCAGAAATAGGTGCTGTGCCATCTCAGGCTATCTTAGTTTTTATTTTCTTCCACATTTAATCAACATGCATATGTGTGTTTTTCAACCCTGTTACGATGCACCAGTTAATGTTTGAAAATGTTTTAAATGCATATTTACAACAAATCTGATATACTATGAAGGATAAATCTCCCCGTGTTTGTACAGTGAGAATATTGAGGTGTTTATTTTTATCCATGGATGAATATGCTCTTTTGCAATTGACACTTTCTTTTTAAGAACAGAATATGTAAACAAATCAGTAAAACCCACATTTCATTCTGTAGATTACTGGTTTCTTTTACTTAACGAATAAAATGAGTTGATTTGACATTTGTGTTTTTATTTTTTGAATTATACTAGAAAATTATACAAGTAACAGGGTTGACACCTCAGTAACAGGATTGACAACAGTTACCATACTGCTACTTTAAGTTGCAGCTTTGGGTGTAATAGAGATATACGTAATAGGACATTCATAAACCTTTAATTCAACATGACTAATCAAAGATAATATATATTAGAGACAAATTTTTGAGAGGTTTTAGCATTTTTCAAAACATGAAGGATATTGAAAGGACAGTCACAGTGAAATTGATCCATTGAACATGTTTAGCCTGCTCCGAAAGTTGCATCATTTCCTGGAGGTGAAATCAGCTTCTTTTTGTGAACATGCTGGTGAAAAGACAAGTAAGTGTCCTCTTCTTTTCATGATTTTTCTTAGCGTTATATAAGTTTGACAGGGGGACAAGCTCATTGTGTTTCCACAAAAGGACACGTTAAAAAGATATTTGTTAGAAATTTTCAATATAGATAAATAACATGATTTAAGCCTGTAATGAATGCACACCATGCGGTCTCATGACCTTCACCACATGGCTAGTAATGGCTGCCAAGAACATTTTTCTGGGCTGACACAATAAGCTCGTCCCCCTCTGTCACACATTATATAACTCTAAGTAAAATCATGAAAATAAGAGGACACTTATTTGTCTTTTCACCAGCATGTTCACAAAAGGAAGCTGATTTCACTCCCAGGAAATGATGCAACTTTCGGAGCCAAAAAACCCAATAAAACCCATTCATGACTAATGAAAGGACACTTGAGGCTTTATATACGTTTATGTTTTTATGATAGTTTGATTTTTTGGGCCTTAATAGCTAGTAAAAGTAGAACAATCATATTGAGGGTTAGGGCATTTTTACAGCTTTTGAATGATGCTTAATACAAAAAGGTGTTTAAAACTCTGAAAACAAAAGAAATAACCTTTTATATTGTTTTAATTACTAGAGATATCATGGAAAATAAATTCTAAAGTGATTATAGTGTGTTATTGACATTTATAGCACAGTTTTGTTTGAGGGACACGAAATGGCATGTTTTTGTGTAAACAACCCGGCAGTGCTGGATATTGTGAGACCCATAAAACAGCTGAACAACACTTTAGACACGACAAATATCTCGGGTCCAGCTGACTTGTATTGTCTTTTTACCCTTACTGTTTCTTTGCATGCAGGGAGCAAACAATTTTATTTTATTTTTTACAATTTTTCTGAGCTGTTTTTTTGAGGCTTTTACCTTCCAGTGATCTCCAGTTTAAAATACAGCTACAAGTCTCAAGTTAAATCTGGGCAAAACATCTTTCAGATCTTAAAAAGGTATTAATTAAAAGATAATACTTACAGTGCCTTTAAAAAGTATTCATACTTCATACTCTAACAGGGACACACCTAAATCATCACTGGTGGATTCAGCTGGTCTGAGAAGTCTCATAATTAGTCAAACGAAGATCAGCTGTGTGTCGTCAAAGGTTTCAACTGAGTGCTTTTAAATACAATCCTGAAGGTGACTGAAAGGTACAAGTGAGGGGTGGATATGAGAATTTTTTAACTGGAGTCCATTTAAATCAGTTAATAAAAAATGGAAAGAGTGTGGCACGGCTGTAAATCCTCTCCAGATTTAACCAAATCAATGTTTACTGGGCAACATAGTAGTGAATGATGAGACAAAATGGCAAAATCAATCAAGATTTGAATATTTATTCACTAATTGAGCCTCAACAACAGGATTTAATAAAATGTAGTGGATGTTGGATGTAAGCGCGTCCTCTACTTGATCATTGTGTAGAGGTATAAATCAAACCGGCTCCCCGAAAGCATCTTAACACCAGGATCAGCTGGTTTGTGAATGACTCTGCAGACGCTTTTGAGAAACTAAACTCTCCACTCAGGTGAACACACACAGTATCCAGTGCTCCACACAAACACACAGGTGTTATTATTGCCTAGGAGTTTTTATTTTCTACAGAATTTACAGCAAAAAAGACTAACACTGTTGTTGCTAATATTCAAAAAGGTCCTGAAAATCAATTCTAGCACACTTTTTGACAGGTATTAAAAACACACACACCCTCCGTCCCGCCCGCCCCACTTCTCACTCCAGTTTCCAGGGTAACTAAACATATCAATAAAATATACTTTTAAAAAAAATGGAAAAAAATACATGTGGTTTTTTGCATTGGCACAGAACAAAAGCAGTCGGGCAGCAGACGTGGGTCAGACAGGATTTAAGAATCACTTTTAGTGTTTGTTTTAAGCTGCTTGGAGTAACAGATGCCAGGAAGGTTTAATATTTTCACACAAACACTGGAAATGTTCTAGTATTTACTGTACGTCACGTGGTGAATAGCTAATCATTGGCTAAAATTAAAGTTGTGTATGTGGATTTTTAAATGCATTTCCATCTCACACAGGGTCTGCCCTCTACTGGACTCTATGGGTAATACTCTCCTCCAATCATGAGCACACATTTGCCCACTGATATTTGAATACCCTAGCTGGCCAATCAGGACATGTCTACCTGAGTATGGCGGAGCCCACAGCTATATGACAGTCTCAGCATCCTTTTCTCTTTAGCCGGTCAGAATCATTGTGGCTAGGTCCATGCTATCCTGCAACAGGGCATTCATTCACTCATGCATATTCAGGAGGCACGACATTATTTTCCAACTGTGTTGATGCAAATTTCATTGGGCCAATGCAAAATCTTAACCTTAGTTATGTTGGCTGAGCACCTGTTGTCTGTTTTTTTACAGGCTAATTCCAAAATTTGTCAACTACCAAGACTTCAGTTTCTGCTCATCAGCTCGGCCCCCTCTGCCCTCTCAATCTCTGCATGTCTTCATTTCTCCAGAACAGATTGTCACTCTGCAGAATTTACACATAATTTCAAAGTGCCTCTTTAGATTTGGTTACCCTGTAAAACAAAATACAGAAAGGTAAACCCTGTGATGGTGGCAGCCCTACGTACAGTGGCTGAAATTTTACAGAAACCTTGAAGGGATGTTTTGGTGATGATGCATTGCACTTAAAACTGGAACATTTTGAAAATGGTTTAAGTCGATGCAGAAGAGGCTGAATATGCTAACCTTTAGTCCCTTGGTAGAAGAACGATTCAGACAGTTCCCATGTGTAGAGTTAAATAGTTACTGATTGCTGTAATTGTTCGTCTTATCAGTGCTGTAAAGAGATCATCAGACAAACTTATGGGAAATAAAATGACTTGATCTCACAGCCTACTTGACACAGACAAATTTGTAGTGATGTGTCAACTCACGAACATCTGGTTCTCCATGCAGATTACAACAAAGTTGAAAAAATAATATTTGCAAACATCGTGTGGCCCAAGTTTACTTCCAGCTGATTTATCCCACCCTCCCTCTTTCGTCCAGGATTTAACTCAGCCTCTGTCTGAGTGGGACAGTAAGGCCTAAGTGCCGGAAATCAAACATTAAAATGAATATTTTTAAAATAAGAAAAGGCAGGACGTTCTGCCTCCCAACCTTCTGAACAGGAACTGTGCCCACTGCCGTCCAAAAGCGGCCACATTATGAAGGGCCTGGTGAAAAAGTCTCACTGGAGAAATTTCAGAGGATTCATACAAAGGATTCTTTTTTTCTTCTAGTGTGCACAAGCTGAAAGGTGGCTTCATATTCATTAGCCGAACTCTCCTAAAAAACTGGTAACACTTGGAAAAATATCTACAGAATATTCATCTAGATTAGATGCTTTTTTTTTGCTTGTGTAAATATATAAGTGGGGTAAAAATGATGAGTTTTATGGAACCAGAGGGAGGGCTGATTGAGAAGCAGCAGTTCATCCACAAGGAGGCAGAAGAAATAAAAGTGCACTGAAAAAAGCAACCAGATTTACAAGCCATTTAATCTTGAATTCAGTCTTAAAAATCATACACAAGGAGCGAAAAAGCTCAAAACGGAGCCACAGTTTGACTCATCTCCAAATAGATTTGATTTCTTCAGGATCCCGTCGGCTGTTAGTAGAAGAATTTTAAGATACATCAGAATAAATAAAATGCTTCAGCTTTTTCCATTAAGGTGAGGGCTAAATACAAGATTAACTGACTTGCAGAGGTGAATACTTTTGGATTTTGGATAGGAAGGCAGAAGAAAGGAAGGAAGTGAAAAAGAGGTAAGAAAAGAAACAGAGTGAAGATATACATGGCAGCTGTAATGATCCACTGTATTAGTTTTATAGGGGTGTTATTAAAGCACTACAGACTAGGTGTGTCGGCTGCCTGCCACACACTGGGCTTCATTGTCTCTAATATGCAGCAGTGCGCTACGTTAATGTGTAATAAATCATTTACACAAACAAAAGTCCCCCCGCTCCCGCCTATTACATCTGCATAGCCAAAAAAAAAAAAAAAAGAAGAAGAAAAACAAATAAATAAAATAACAAACACACAGAAAAAAACCCACTGAGCCTTCAAACCGTCTGTAACAATAACTCAAACCCCGTTTCTTTTTTTTCGGTGGCTACTGTTTTGTTTTCCTCTAAAAGATAATACAGAAGTAGTTGATGCAAGATTTGTTATTATTATTACTTTTTTTTGTTTGTTTGTGTTTTTGTTTTTTAGAAAAAAAAAATCTGTTTCTTCATGAAGCGCACTTCCTACTTCCTCTTGGTCCGGTGGTGGCGTCTGATTGGCCGGTTAGTCATCGTCATCGTCAACCACGGGGTCCGTGTCCCAGCACGTAATGTCAATCTCTGAAAACACAAACATATTTGTTGAGTTTATTTATTCTACAAAAGATAACATTATTATTTTACATATATGGCCACATCATACAGACAGGTGTTCCTAATATTTAGCCCACCATTATCTAAATAATGGGGCCGACCTAATAATAGAGACACCTGTCCATACAAGGCAATACATTTAAACAGCACTGGAAAAACTAGATCCTCAAAAATTATCCTACAATCTAATCAACACCTCTCTAGAAAGCCAACCAGGAAAGGGAGAGAGTGCAACCACTGAGCTGCAAGAACTTTTAATTTGAAACTGTAATGAAGTGTGTTGAACTGAGTTGAAAAAGCAATCCAAAAACAAAGCAAAATGGCAGTGACTGGAAACAATACATGAGCAGCAGAGTGGTGACATGACTGTTGTACTGATGGAATTAGTGGACATCTGCTGTGGAAATCTGTATTCCACTGAATGTATCACAATAATTCAACCCAGAATCACTCACAACTTGTCAAATACAGATGCTTGGTCAGTCGCCCTTGGCATCAGAAACCGAGGCAGCGAGGCAGCCTTTAGCAGCAGTATTAGACGTACCTGGTGGTGACATATTTTGAGGCTCTGAGCAACTGCTTTAGCATGGATAACAAGAAAGTCCACATAGGTGGGAAGGGAGTTGGATGGGTCAATCAAACACTGGACTTTCACCCGGGAGACTGCTGCTCATGTCCCATGTAAAACCAAATGGCAGTTAAGTTATTTCATGAACAACACAGAGTGCTAGTATATGTAGCATGCTACACTAGTGAGGTATGTCACATGACGTTACTAACAAACGTACTTATTTTAAGTCACTGCATGATGTCCTTTTCTAAACCTAACCACGCACTTTTGTTGCCTAAACCTAAGGAAGTTTATTTTGAAAAAAGACTGCATTTAAGAAGTGGAAACTGTGCATATCCTGTGAAAACGTGAGGTTTATTTTGAAAAGACAAAATGCATGTAACAAGTGTAAAGTGACATGCCGTTCATGAGCATCCAAAACCGACATTAGCAAGGTCCCTAGGGCATCATAGTTTGACCTGTGGGGCCACTGACCAAGCGTCAGTATTTCACGAGTTAGGAGTGTGAATGTGTTGATAAATAACTGTTCCAAATAAAAAGTCCTGATGTTGATTATTATGCTATAAATAATTGATAGACACGTTCTTAGGTATCTCACCTGGTGGCTTGTTATAAAAGACCGGCGCAGGCTTAGCCGAGGAATCCTCTGATTGGCCAAATTCTTCCTCCTGTGATTGGCTGAAATAGCCTTCGCTGGCCTATAAGAACAGAAAGACAGACGGAGAGAGAGAGAAAAAAATATTAACAAAGAAAAAGACATTAAATGTCTTGATTGCACAGCAGGAGCATTATTAACCTGTCTGACCTGAGTCCCTTCTTTCAGCAGCGTCTCCCCGTTGGTCATCAACAGCTGTCCATCATCCAGCTCCTGTATCTCCCCGGATGCATGCTGCAGTGCATGCTGGTAGCTGAGGGTCATCTGGTCAGAGCCCGTCACGTCCACCAGACTGGTGGGGTCGTCATCGGCAGTGGAGCAGAAGGTCCCGTCCATCATCTCATCGAAGCTGAGGAGGGGCTGAGGCTTGCCGCTGGTGGTGGCGGTGCTGGGTGGGTCACTGGTGTCGCCCATCAGGTCCACCAGATTGGAGGACTGGGGGGTCTTGGAGGGGTCGCAAGGAGCGCCGGAGCTGCTGTCCCACAGGTTGACCAGGCTGTCTGTCCCGGAGTCCCACACGGAGAAGCCGGAGGAGTCACGGGCCTGCGGGGCGACGCTCTGCACAGGTTTGGTGGGTGCTGACTCCTGGACCGGTTGTTTCTGCTCCTGCTTTGGCACCGAATCTGGAGAAAAGAAGCAAAACACCAATCAAATATTAATATTTTGTCTTAACAGCTTATTTGATGTTTAGCAGGTCACGTGATGTGTTATCATCTACGTTTATTGGGCTAAATTTGGTTAAAGGACACATCTAACCTTTGTTTCAACAGCATCTCAATGACTATACATCAACATCCATTTCACTTTCATTCTTACCCCATTCGTCTCTGCTGTCCTCATCCTCCTGGCAGAAATCCTCTTTGATGGGTGTGGTGACTATTTTAGGAATGGGTGACACGGCGGCCATGTTGCGCTCTGTGCTTGCTTCATCGTCATCGTCCCCTACAGGGACAGAATGACACAAAGACATCGAAAAGGTACAGAACAAAAAAGTCTTCACCAACATCCTCCGAGAACGACAAAGTCACACTCATAAACCAGATGTGTTGATCATCTGTAACACGGAATGGCTCACTGAAATATCATAACAAGTGTTACTGGTGATTTGTGTTTTCTAAATAGTCAGAAGTCAGACTCAGTTAAGTTCTTTGAAAATATCTTGAACCTAACAGGACTCTGACAAGAAGTCCTGTTAGAGTCTGTCTGATTTTCGAACCTCTAGTCACATCCCGTGTTACATAAAAAAGTGCACAAAATCACAGCAATCACATCACTTTTGTCGTCACACCACCCGCAGACAGACAGATACAGTCACTGAGCCAATCAGACTGTGTGGACGAGACTCATGTTGGTGACATTACCAAGCCGGGTCAGGCATTAATTGCACTGAAAGAAAACTGAAACTGTGTAGAGCAAAGTGAAAGAAGCAGAACTCCCCAAATTACATTTTGCTCTTTGAAATGTTTGAAGACCAATCTCCGAAAATATGGAAGTTTGATGTTCAGATGGTTTTATTTTTAGCCAAGCTAGCAGCGTGGTTCTATGGATGATAACGTCAGTCTCTACAACATATGGATTGCCATGAAATTTGGTTCAGATGTTTATGGTGCCCAGAGGACGACGTCTATTGCCTGGGACCAGACATTTGAATCTGCCCACTTCATCAAGTTGGAGTTGACGATTCATCTGGCACTGAAATGAATCAACGATCAGTTGCTTTCACTTCGGTCGACTCTGCTTTTGAATCCCCAACAAAACAAGTACGTTCACATAGCTATGCATCACTAAAAATGACATTAGATTCAAATACATGAGTCTCTAGTGATTGGCTGAGGAAATATCGAAACTCCCTCTCTTGTGTGTAACGAGTTGACAGTTCTGTCTGATATCAGGCAATGATTCCCGATGGCTTTGGTCATCCCCTGGCTTTTCATCTCATACCACCAGCAGGTCAATTTCTTTAACATACAGTATGAAGTTAGATATTTCATCACCTATGGGATGGACTGGCACAAATTTTAAGAGAGACACTCGTGGTCCTCTGAAGATGCATCTTAATGACTTTGGTGAACCTTTGACTTTTCTTTTGGTGCCATCATCAGATTCACATTTGTAGTCTTGAGCGAAATGTCTTGAGAAGAATTGGATAGACTGCCATGAAATCAGGTAGGCACTGATATTCCCCTCAGGATGAATCCTAATGACTCTTCTGGTGCCATCAGGTCAACATTTAGCAACCATCTCATGCCAAATGTCTGAGACTTGGCAGCCTTGTTGTAAGCAGAATAGTGCTCACAGGGTGTATTGCCATGTAATACTTGTTAACTGAACCCCTGTAGCACACAGTGGACATCCCATACAGAGAGGAAGTGCTCAAGAGAGCGTAACCGGGAGGACCAAAGAAAATCGATACTGGTAAATAGGTTGTCACCAAAATCAAGACACAGTCACTACGATCCAGCAAGTCATGAAACAGCCATCACATATGAAGTGGTTTGTTATTATGCCATCAATGCATACGGACACATTGTGGGTGAGTCACAGTCACAAGGCTGATACCACATCCAGGAAATACAACTCATTATGACAGACATCAACACAGTGTCAGTTACAGTCAAGAGATCCACTTCCACAATGACATCACTTTTTCTCAGACGTTGTCAATGATTTCATGCTTGTTGAAGTCAGACGTCCTGTTCAGAAACCAGAGCAAGATTTCCCAAAGGACACAATAAACCACGGATGAACAACGACAGCGTCACTTGCTTGTTAGAATGAATAATCACATCCAGCTGAGCAGGGTCTTGCTTGGTGGGTTCACCAATTCACCTCAGGCTAATTACTGTAAGTAGTATTTAATAAAAATTGATCTTTCACTGGTAGTGGAGAGCAGTTTAAAAAAAATTGTCACATTCATTTTAAAGGAAGAATTGAATTGGAAAAAGAACTGTCTTAGTTGTCAGCTGTCACTGGGGACAGGGATGAACTGGTTCTTTGCCCACCCAGCATAATGTGTGCCATCACAGCACCTACAGACATGCAGCAACATACACTGTAGATCATACATGATCTGCATGATTTTGCCCAGTAACTACATTATTGCTGTTTTCAAAAGCATTTCATATGTTTTTAAAGTGTTGATCCACCCAAAACAACACGTTTTCTACCTTAGCTTTAGTAAGTTATTCAGAGAGGTTGGCAGGTTTTAAAGGGGCTATATGTAAGAAATCTGAATCAAATAGTCATAAAATCATCCTAATATGTCACAGAGACTAAGGAATAATGTTCATATAACATAGGCCTACTGATCTCACCGACAACAATAGTACAGCCAGAATATTTGCATTTAAAAAAAACATTTACGGTCTGCAAATCATGTTTATGTTTTGAATTTGTGTTTTGGCCTGTTGCACCACCCACCGCCGTCTACCAGTCACGCAGTCAGTAGAGTCTCAGCATTCAGTTTGCCAGCCCATGTGCAGCTGGGTCATCAACCTGACTGATTTTATTGAGAAACAAACGTTAGCAGCACCGCAAGCAGCATTAGCAGTGTCCCGGTACATAGCAAATTACCATCTTTGTAACTTCTTTTTGATGTTCTGCAGCCTTTGCTTTTTCAACAGCGTATTTGTAAAGTTAAAGATATACCTCACCCACAAAATGATCATTTGTTTATCAATAACTCTTTTACCTTGAATTTTTTAATAAAACTGTGAACGAAGAATCCAAAAATTGAAGAAAATTCCTGATGAATTGAATTAAAAGGGGCCCACTTTAATGGCAGCAAAACTGTATCAAAGCGTCTGTTTCCAAACTCTCACAGAACTCTTGCACTATGATATTTACGGCTTAAAACACTTCCACGTATGCGTAGTGTGCCTGGAAAAGTGCATGCTTTTAAACTTCGCTTGTGCATTCTACTAAGGAGAGTTCAAATGCACACGCTACCAGGGCGCACAACTCATCAGTGCATGAGACTGGTTATGCAGAAGTGTTATATAATAGTAAGGTTTTAGTGAAAATGCGTGTGTTGGGGAAGTGCTGGGCACAGACTGGAACTGAAACTGGACTGAAACTCAGATTCTCCTGCATGAGTTGTATGAGAGATTGTAAATGGATGTTTTGGTATAGTTTTGCTGTTGTTAAACGCGGCCCCCCCTTTAGTCCAATTTTGTCCATTTTTGGATTCTTCATTCACAGCGGAGGCATGTGAGAAAAACAAAGGTTTCTTCACCAGTTCAATGTAACACAAGGTGAGTAAGTGATATAGAAATTATTATTTTATGGGTGAAGATTTCCTTTAGGTTTTGGATGACTGCAGTTTTTTTTTTTAAAGAAAAAGGTTAATCTACTAAACACTGGCAGTAATTTCAGGTGTTCTACACTTGTAGTTAATGGGCTAAAACATACAGATTCAATATTATGGTCTTTAAACAGAATGGCAACCAGCTCAGCTCCACAGAGGTCAAAGGGCAAAGATCCATATTCAGTCAAAGGCCAACAAACAGCGGTGACAACTGGCGGACGGCTCGACGACGTCACATACACACATTCACACGCAAACACTCACAGTTTGGTCAGTCGGTCGGGATTAAAAGCAGCCGTGTGTTTCAGTGTGTGTGTGTGTGTGTGTGTGTGTGTGTGTGTGTGTGCAGGGAGGTGATGCAGATCCAGGATCAGAGGCATGAGATTGAGGATTAGAAGAGGAGGTGATAGAAAACCAGTGAGATTCTGTAGTTAGTAAGTAACAGCTCTTCATCCCTGCGAAAAGTAAAATGACCTTGCTGCTAATTTAAAACCATAAAACATGAAAAAAACATAGACATTAACAAAAATTAAACACCAGCAGCTGACTGGACGACATCTAAAGGATGAAGACTGAAGGGAAGACAGACATCTGTAACACAAACCGACAAACAGCTTTATGGTTTACGGCCATAAAGGACATTTTATTATCTGCTAGGAGTTAGTGAAATGCTTGTGTGCGTGTGTTAGCCTGTTAGCTCATTAAGCTAAAAGGTAAGTGAGAAATGAGACAGGTTTGATGGTGACTACCTCAACGATACCTAAGGATTCTTTCACATTTATGACTGCAGTACTTACATTTATTTGGCTTTTTGTGTTTGATAAAGCTGTAAGCTACTGCTAAATGCTACACCTGTGACTGCGCTTACAAAATTAAAACTAATGAAGGATGAAGCTGGTGATACTTTATATTTTTCTTTTGAGAACAATAAAAGGACCCAAAGCAACAATTTTAGTCCGTTGCTCAGTACTGTCTGACTTCCTGTCTGTGGCTCTCAGCTCCAAGCCCTTTGGTTTCCATTGAAGATGGTGCATTTGTTGGGGACTATTTTCAGCAGCGGATTAATCCACATTTTGGTGCGCTAGTGAGAATTTGGGGCAACAGAAAGGTGTATGTGGCACTGAGTTAAAATAAACTACGGCGTGTGTTCATGGTAATGAAGGAATGAGATACATAAGCCTTTAAAACTTGCATTTATTGGTGGTTTTGGGTCTTTTTATGGGATCTGTTCACAAGAAGAAAAATATAAAATATAACCAAATGTATCCTTCAGCAACAGTCATTTCATATGAGAATCCACGACTTTAAATTGTGACATAAAGGAGTCAGGGGGAGATGAAGGTTGTTGTTCAGTGCTGGGGAACGGAGGGGGTAAAATTCGGCGGGTGGTGATTTTAAAGGTTGGTGCGCAAATGTGTGGGGTGTGAAGGTGTCTATGCTGAGTGAAGTGGATTACGAAAATGAAGTGCTGAAAGTAAAATGATGAAAATGCATGTGAACTTAAAATAGAGACGAACTGTTCGTCTGGAAAGGAATCAGCGCTGTTTTTTTCCTTTGTGGCATTTAAAAAAATATTTAGATCTGTTAATTCATTGTGGAAACCAAACACTTTCTATAATCTAAATAATAAAGTCTCAGCTGATCAACATTTATAGTAAATAAAGTATTTCTTCCCAAATTCAAATTGGACATTTTACAGACTCACTTTATCTGCACACTAGCATCCCTGTGTCAAGTTCGTAAAAAAAACCCAACAACTTTATTTTGAAGTACAGTGAATATCCAGCACAGAGCTTTTATTTTAAGTGCCGTTTCCTGCCGAGAGTGAGTAAGCTACTGAGACAGCTACTTAACAGAGACAACAAAGTGGCTTGACAACAGGGCCAAATGCAAGTATGACGCTGAATATTTTAAACTGTGTGGACCTGGAACTAACGACTAAGGACAAATCTGGACTCCATGGCTGGACCAACTGGGGACCAATGGTGTAGATGAGGGGCCAAATTTGAAAAATGTTGTCTCCCTGTCCATAATTTCTAATGTCTGGCCTGATGTAACCATCATATCCTGGTTTTATAAACCTAGATAAGCCATTATTCTGGTTTTGAGAGACACTGGTCCTCATGTAAGGACATCATCTAATCCCAAACCTCTAAAGTCGATTGATTAAAGTCCTTTAACTGTGACGATGATGTTAGAATAATGTATACGATGTTTTATGTTGATGTGCTCCAAACCAGAATAAGAGTCAACACTGGGATATTAATGTGCATGTAAATGTCGTCACTGTCTTCAGAGACTATTCAGTCGCTCACATTTTGAGTTCACATGCAGTTTCATGCTCCATTACTGTCATTTCATCTTTATTATTTCATTCTGCATGTTTGTGAGGGGATTCGTGTCTGAGGAAAGATGTTCGACCAAGCTGCTGGTGTCCATCTGTCTTCTTCTTCTGCTGTTTATCGGTTATGTGCTGTACCTACCGGCTGCAGCGGCGGGCTGCGTCCGTGCGTGTGGTGGGGTGCGGAGGGGCGACGCGCCCCGAAGTGGGGGAGTCGGACTGGGGCTGCTGGGACTGTGCTGCTGCCTCAAGAACGGGCTGTCCAAACGGCCTGGCGGTCAGGACGACACACAGCCAAACACACACCCGGACACCAAGATTCAAACACCCACACAAACATATAACAAGGACACAAAGCGACGCACCAGGACATAGAGATGTGGGGAAGATGGACGAGACAGGAAGACAAGACCCACAAAAAGCAGGAGAGGGAGGGAGAGCAGAAGGCAGGAGAGGTCAGAAGTTCAACCCCAGAAGAAAAGGTAAGAAACAGAGAGGTTTGTGGGGAAGGCAGAGAGTCCCGTGGAAACCCATGAAGAAGACAGACACATGAAGAGGTGCCAGAGGAGGAGACGAGCAAAGTCGTTCCACAAAATGGAGAAATCAAAGATGGCACAGAGTGGAGGAGTGGGTGAATAAATAAATAGATGAAGACGGGATGAGCATGGTGAACATAAATGGGGGTCAGATGAATGCAGAGGTGGAAGAAGAAAACCCGCAAGGCAAAAAAAGAAAGAAAGAGAAAGAAAGAAGAAAAGAGAGAAAAGAAAAGCGGTTAGTGTGGCTTTAAACAAACTGGCTGTAGAAAGCACGCAGTCAGGCAGAAATCAAATGCTGATGGAGTTTGTTGCTTTTTATCTTCAGGTGTTTAACTTCCATTTCTGCTACTGTGAAACCAATGAATACATGTTTTTGAATAATGGATTCTAGAAAATAAAATTATTTTGAGTCATGGAAAATGAAGAATATCCTGCGTCTTTTCTAGTTGCTAAAAAAATCATCATGATGGAGTTAGTTATCATGCTTTACAAAATAATGATGGTCCCCCCCCAAAAAGTAGCATGTTAATTGCTCCATGATTGATTTATATTATAACTGCAAATCAAATTGCAAATCTCTCTTTTTAATTTTTTTGTAGCTCTAAGTAGTCTCTGCAGACCTTCCTCTCAGACCCAAAAAGCTCCTCCGATCACCAGCCAATACTGTGCAGGATCATCTGTGACTGTTAAGACACACGCCAGCAAAATTGAAAATAAAAGCCAACCCCAGATTCACTCTCGTTTGGCATTTTACCTTTTTATATTTGCATTTTTTTCAGCGTTGTGTCTCTTAGATGCCTGCTGCTCTTGGTCTGGCACCTGGTTGCCAACTTTTATATGTAGCCCCAGTGTCCCAAGAATAAGGAGACAATAAGGAAATACAGGCGTAGGGCAGAGTCTCCCACCAGACGGTCATGAATTAATATTGAGCGAGATTCCATACATGTACTTCTGTATGAAAATCCTGCATAGTTTACATCTAAAACAGTAACCTACCAGGAAGATGCACCTGCGCATACTTGAAAAGCAAGTGCAGCCCCTTTGCTGGATGACATCATATTCTGTTTCAGTAAAAGTTGAGCCTGGTCCACCTGTTTTTGGCGAACAGCCCTCTGTTTTTCTACCAGAGCTCTCCGCATTGGCAGGGGGCTCATTGAAATGCATGAGGAGGCTGCATTTTTTCACACAGGGCTACAGTCGGTCCAACTAGCCTTAAGGCGGCTTATACATGAAGTAGTGATCTCTGGCACTACCTCTCCTAATTAAAACGTGCACAAAGAAGCAAAAGTCTATAGCAACACTTGGAGAGATAGATAGAGAACTTGTGTGTAGCTTGATTGTACGTAGCCTGAGAAGTGAGAAATGTCTGTTTAGGATTTGTGAAGCTCACTGAGTGTGTGGTTAATTAGTTACAAATAAGTATCAACATTTTGAGCCTCTCCTCTCAGAGGACACACCGAAGGGATTTTAGTGAGAAAATCATCATTAAACTGTAACAGTAAGGATGAAAAACGTAATTAAGGAAGACTCTTTCTTTGACTCTGTCTGAGGCAGGGTCATGACAAACAACACACAACAATGTAATCAACAAAGTTAAAACCCCATAAAAAAGCCCAGAGGGTCAAATTTTGTCACAAGGCTCGACAGCAGCCTTCCAACAGCGAGGAAAAGAGACTGTCTTGTGGTTTTACAGGGTCGGCTCCTTCATCCTGTGATTCCAGATGTCATTCATTCTTCCTCCAAAACCTTTTGCAATAAATAAGCATCTCTGAAAATGACAAGGTTAAGGTCTGATTCTGAGAAAGCAGCAGCTGAGATGTTGAACGTGATAAATGACATGTTGAACTTGACAAACAATGATTCAGATGCCATGGTCCCTCACACCCACCCACTGCCTCCCTCCTTCACCCCTGGAGTCTTTTTCAAATGTGTCATCTCTCCATCACAGACTTCACACGGAAGCAGGACAGGAAACTGATGCTTTTCATGCCTGCACTTGGCAGCTTTGGTGGATTAACAGCTGAAGAAGTATGTACCATTCTGAGGTACTTGCACTCAGAGGTGGGAGGCTCGTTCAAATTCGTCGCTGGTACGTTGTACATTTCTGCAAACCATTGATACGCTACGTTTGTATGTATCATATCAACATTTCTAAAATCATGTAGTTCTGATTTTAATATGTGAGCTGACTTTCTCTTCAGGAGGAGAGGATGATGGATGGCGTGGCAGCAGACAGCAGCAGACTATAGTTTAGCACGTCTCCTCCTCAGTTGCTCTTCCTGAGGTTTCTACCATTTTTTGGGGGGAGTTTTTCCTTAAGGTGCGGACGCACCAAACCGACATCAAAGAACTAGCGGCGACAAAAGCCAACTATTGCATCGTCTACGTCGCTGCTGTAAAGGCCCGTGAGGCAAATTGTTACTTGTGATATTGGGCTTTATAAATAAAATTGATAGATTGATTGAGGACCAACAAACAACAGTAATTTTAACGACATGTTGGGAGATTTCCAGCCGTGTTCAGTGCCACAAAAATTAGTATTTTTAGACAAAACGTGATCTTTTCCTCATTCTTACCAAGTTGTTTTTGTGCCTAAAGCAAAGCACACTTTAATCAAAGCATTGTCACAAAAACAAAATATAAAGAAACATAAAGTTTCAATATATCTCCTACATTTGAAACTTACAGTAAGTGCGACATATCTGTGGTTTGCAGGTTCTGGCCGTTGTGTTGGTAAAAGTCCTGATTCAAAATTACTTGAGTAAAAATACAGACATGTTATCAGCAAAATGTGCTGGACTAAGTACAAATTATACAGACTGGCTCCTTTCAAAGTGTTTTATTATTGTTAAATATTTTATTATTCTGTTTCATGTAGGAGTATTTTTAAAAGTTGTACTTCCTCAGCATGGAGCTACTTTTAGGTTGTACAACACTGCATCATATTATTAAAGCATGTCATATGTTTGTTTTTTATGTAAAAAGTAAGTAGTACCTTTAAATGTCAAATAGATGTAGTAGAGTAAAAGGCACAATATTTCCCTCTGAAATGTGGTAGAATAGTATTATACAGTATTTTAATTAAGCACATGATGAGTAAATGTGCCACCACTGTTTGAGGCAGATGTTTAAAGACTTGTTTTTGTCACAACTTCATCTGAATGAAATTTTGGAGTTAAAAAATGCCTTTAAACAATCAAACAAACAGAAAAATAGCATTTTTAGGATATAACTCCTGTTTGTTTACTGCTGTGGTGACTGTGGCATAAAAGCACATTCCTGTCCTGGTTTTAAACGTCTTTTAACACTGTGGATGGAGAGATGAGGACAGCTTTCCTTCTCGATGCTCCTTGTTGTTAGTCTCTTCAGCCCTGTTGTCCGGTCTTCAAAAAACCTTGTATGTGGTTTTGTACTACTCTTTCATGTTCAGTAATGTTTCACTTTGACATGAGAGCAAACTGAGCATAGAGGATAATAGTTGACTCTTAAAGTGTTTACCGCTCCTGTGGATGGAGACGGGCGAGGTGTCGACGCTGATGGTCATGGCTCTCTCCTTCTGCTTGAAAAACTCTCGAGGGTTTCCTGACCGCTGAGCGATGATGGCCTTTGCCTCCTGAAAACACACACACACACACACAGGTTGATATATACAACAGTCTGGATTTTACTGTTCGGCAGGAGCAGCAGCTTATAAACAAAGATTTGAAAATGATTTATAAAGCTTCATCCTGCAGAAAATGTCCAATATCTTCATTGTGGAATATATTCAAAATATGTTTCTATCCTTTATAAGAGTAAACCTGATAGATGACTTTGTTTTTTGAAGGTGCTCAATCAGACTCACCTCCACCTCAGACTCTTTCTTATCCAGGTTGAGGTCTTCGATGCTCGCCTCTGCTGTCTGCGGAGGAGAAGAATACAAATAGAGATGGAAACTTAAAAAGAAAACTAGCTGCAAAACAATAATTCAAGGATTGGAAACTAAAACATGTAAAAGGAAAATGACAGATCCAGTTCATGAACTTAAGGGAATGATCAGATGCCACCAGCGAGGGGCAATAGAGACTGCATTTGCTTCAGTCACTTGACATCATGTGCAGAAGCAAAGATCAACACTATAGAGAAACTACAGCGTCGACTGACTGAAAAATTAAAGAAAGAAAAGCAATCTTGATGTACAGAGGGTCAGTTTAAAAGAACAGAGCATTTGTGATTATTTGGGGACGCAGACCAGTCATTGACATCCTGCTGGTTTCTTCCACACTTCCATCAGTAACAAATAATGCCTAAAGTTCCTTGAGCAAGGCAACATAGCCGCTCTGTGTGTGCGTGTGTGAACTCAACGCAAGGACAGAGATTAAGATGTTCAGAAGATTAGCTGAAATATCACAGCTGTGCTACCACGCAGCAGGCAGCTGATTGCAAGATGGGAAAAATAAACCACGCACACACACTGATAGACTGAAAACACTCTCACTGCCAGACTTTTAATTTTATTTATTTATTTATTTATTTTAAAAAAGCACACAGCGTATAATCACTTCCTTCAAAAACAAACCCTACTGTCACACAAATTGATTTCATTTTAAGGTCGCAGCATGACTGAAACCAGAGGCGTACAAATCTGGTCTTTACCATATTTTGGGTTGAGAAGTGATGCTTTGATGGGCACAGGGAGCAGAAACAGAAACACATTTTGTTTGAACACAGCATACTCAAGAAACCCAAACACTTCTAAATTACAGACGGATGAGCAAGACACAGTGCTGCAGCTGAATATAAACTGTTTTGGGCACTGAATTTGCTGCAATGAATAATTAATGACCAGCAGATTACAAACTTACTATGGTGGTCTGGTTCCGCAACCTCTCCTTGGCCTCTTCCTCTTCCTGCATCTTCTTCCTGTTCTCACACACATAAACACACAGATTAGAAAATACTTTACACTCCTGAGACCTTGGAGTTGTTCTGTATTAAAATGAAGCTTGATTATGAGTCACGTTCAAGTTTAAGAAAGAAAATGTTACTCAGCTTCTGCTTGAGGAGACGTTACTTTTTAAAACATATTAAACCTAAACTGAGGCAGTGACTATTCCTCTAAGATTCATGATTGTGCAGATCACCTATTGAGGATGTCACTCTGTCATTACGTCTCTATTAGACCTGTTGTATTTAAGCCTGTCGCAAACAACACACCTATTAAAAAGAAAATAAAAAGAGAGGAATGAGGATGATGATGACACAAAGATTTATTGTCTTATTATCTGATTTTAAAATTCAGACTCCTTTTACATTAACTATAACTCAATGAATGTCAGTGTTTGTGATAAAAGCATAGACTTAAAAACAATAAAAACTTCCTCCTTCTCATTTTATGGAGCCTCAGACACACCAAACAGACATCGAAGGACTAGCAGCGACGAAGGCCAACTGTTGCATTGCCTCACTTTGCTTGCGTCATGGCCAAAAAGTTGCGCTTGAACACCACACAAAGACTACAGCCAAAGGTGTAGTAGCACAAAAGTTCTGCGCTTGTGTATATAAATAACTCTCTAAACCAGCAGGTGGCAGTAGTTTGCATTCATCATTCAAAAGGGGAAATGACAGGACGGCTTTAAGACGCTAGTTAGCCAGTTAGCACATTGACACAGTTTCTTTCAACCTCTTGACTTAATCTGTTTGTTTACTTTCCTCACTTCCATTTTTCTACTCCTGCACAGAGCTGAACTGCCAATCTGAGTGAATTCATTCATCAATGAATGCGACCAGCCCCAACACGATTCAACATGCTGAATTGGCCCCAGGGAGCGATTAGCTGACATGAAACGCTAGAAAAAAAAAACGGGCGTTTTTCCGGCGTCTTTTTAGACGCGCGATTTTGTTGTAGACGCACGTAGACCCTGAAAAGTTAAAATATTTTCAACTTTTTGAACGTCAGATGCCAGCAGCTAGCACAGATTGAATAAGCGCTTGCAGCATTTCAAGCATCTTTGAAGCCTCTCATTTCTGTGTGATCGCCCCCTTAAAGGAGCTGTATGCAATATTCAGAACATTAACAAAGCAGCAAACAACCATTTGCAACTGTATGTAAAATATAGTGGAGTAGAGTAGAGTCTTGAGCAGAGTCAGGCCCTCTCTGTGCGTGTTGTCATCCGACCTTCTCTCTCTGATGTTGTGTTAGCTGGTCCGGCCACATGTGAGTCCCTGTGAATGTGTCCCACTGACCAGCTAATCGCTACCGTCCTGCTCTGTGCTCATTCGCTGGTTACCACTGATATCAGGATATCGGCATCCTCACAGAAGCGTAGCACCCACCATCCCTGATTCTTCCCTGATTAACAATGTTAGCTCTGTCAGCACTGTTGCAGTTGCAGAGTTAGCAACGTTAGCTTCTAGCAGCTCAGCCACCGCCATGTTAAAAACCGTGTCCAGACAATCCCTCACCCAGACTCTGAATCATACATATGCTCTGAATGTCACAAATAGCTCCTTTAGGCTTGACAAAATCCATGTAAGATGGATTTTATGATCGTCTTAGTCTGAGGATGGTTTGGGGGAACATGACTCAGACTGGTTTAACAGTCAGGGTCCTGTTTCAATAAATCTGCAACATGAGATCATTTACTGTCTTGCTGATTTTGACACCTTTCACTAATCAAAACAAAACAAAATGCAGTTAGTGCATGAGCATACAAATCCCCTGCAGGGAAAATTGATATGCAAATTACAAGCAACAATCAAATGTGAGATGTAGCGCTGCCATTTGTTATCTGCCTGTTAGCAGTGCTTGTAAATTGCTTTATTGTTTTGTAGAAGAATTCTCTGCAGATGCTTTTCTTGAAATTGATTTTTTTTGTATTTATGAGCATGATGTTGAGTGTTTGTGAATCTGTTCCTCACCTGTGCTCCTCGATCTGCCTCTCTCTCTCGCGGTACCTCTGCTCTCGGCTCTCCTGCTCTTTCCTCTCCAGCTCCATTCGCTCCTGCTCGAAGCGCTGCCGCTCCTCTGCTGCCTTCCTCTTCTCCTCCTCCTTCCTCACCTCCTCCTCGCGCTGAAGCAAACACAGAAAAACAAGACATTTGTTTCTCACAGTCCAAGGTCATGTCTTCAGAAGTCTTGTTTTGTCCGACCAAAAGTCTGACACCAAAGATGTTCAGAGAGCACTGTCAATTAATTAGCCTGTGTGATGACTGACTTATAATTTAGTTCACTTCCAATGGTTCACCTTGCAGCTCAATATCTAGAGTTTCTGAAACTGTGAAGGGCAGATCCAGTGAACACCCCAAAGCTTAATGAGGCTTGCTGTCATTTTACATTTTGTTTGAACATGCTCAGGGCAACACAGCTGGAGGACGCTGCAAAATTTGTCTTTGTTTGTCACTCCCACTCTCCTCCAAACACAGCTGGGAATCACATTAAATGTATTTATGCAACACTAATCAGATAAAGCAGAACAGTTCAACATTTTGATAAACACTGTTATTTCCTTTCTGATGGAGTTAGGTTAAAAGATCGATACCACCCTAATTAGTTAGCTATTAACACGTTACATTTTGTTTGCTTAATACATTAAAATGTTGCCCTGTTACAGAGGTTACGGGCCAGACTACTTCTCCAATGGTGGCAACTGCTTAGGGCCAAGAAAGAGTCCACCACATAACCCCAATAGAGTAATTTTTGTACTTCAATTATTGTGCGAATAAAACAAAGAGTTAAGTTTAAAAACTAGAAAAAAAGACCAAGAACCAGCCTAGTTGCTGGTACAGTTTACGTCCATGCCTGTAAAAAGTGTCACCAATTCAATGACTAAGCAAATGTCTCTTTCTGTTCCTGAGACAGCACAGTTAGTTTTAGTTTGACCTCCGAATAGAGCGATGGTGAGGGCAGTGTTATCACAACTTAGATATTATGTGTAGATGCAACCAAAATTGTAATAAATCAGAATTGCTGTTACTTTGCTTTTTTTGACTAATGATGCAGGATTAAACTGTTTCCTTTCACTTCCTTTCCTTTCTGCCCTCCATTTTCCTCCTCTTCCTCCTTCTCTCCTCTTGCACACCTACCTTGGCCTGCTCCCAGAACTCCTCTCTATTGATTTTCTTCATCTCCACCTCTGCATTGGTCTTCTCGTACACTGTGCCCTGCATCGAGGGAGACAGAGAGAGGGCAGTGAGACACTGAGACAAAGGCAGATAAAGGCTGAGTCATAAGAGCAGCCAGGAGAACAGTGTAAGTGTTAATGACCACATGTCTTTATTTGAGAGGTGTTATAACAAATACACAAAATATATCAGGTTAAATTTTGGCAAAACCGTCTGTAAAAGTGTGTATTTATATATTTCCATGTGATTTAATGGAATTACAATCTCCCTTTAAACTGCAATTGTCAAACTGCACTGGTGGTCTGCATGGTATTAAGCAAAGTACAGTTCGCACTTGGCACTAAGCATAATTCTTCATGAAAAAACGAAACAAAAAAAAACACATCTGGTGAAAATGAGTTTTTTTTTTCCAAACCACACAGTCAGTTGGAAAAAAGTCAGCTTACAAGTTACAAATAAGAAGCATCATAAAAGCCAGTTGGATCATAAATGACAGTGTTGACAGTTGTTACACTGCAGCTGCTGCAGCTGACGATACTGTACCTTCACAGACCAACAGGATGAACAAACAAACAACGTTATGTGCTTAGAAGTTCCTACGTGCTGTTAACTATTCACCAGCTGTTGCTCATTAGACCAAACAACCTTAAACGCTGTCTGAAAATGATGCTTAATGCATTCACCTTGATCCTTTATGTACATAATAACTTTATTCTAGTTCTGAAGAGCATACAGACACAATCAATTCTGCATCTTTTTCAAATTACTGTCAGGCAGACGGCGTATAAAGCAGACAGCAGTGCAGAGCTCAGAAAAAGAAACTGACAGTTAGAAAAAAGAAATGCATGGAGTAAATTAAAATTTTAAAAATGTCAAAACAGTTGTGTACTATTCTTTCAGATTTTTACAGCTTCCTACGAAGGCATTATTAATTCTGCTCTTACTGTATAGAATAGTAAACTTATTTTTGATTTTTAATTTTATATACTTCATTAATCCCTGAGCGGAAATTCAATCTTTTCACTCCGTTGTCATAAACACACAAGCCTGAAATACACACACATGCAGAAACAGGACCTATAGAGGGAATCGCCTTGTTGTTTACAAATACTTCCAGGTAGAAAAGCCACTGAGCTACTGCCGCCGCCCCAAACAATCAAAAGCCTGAGTATATGATCAGAACAAGAAGAAGAAGAAAACGACAAAGAAGAAGAAGACACTTAATTTCTAAGTGTGTGTGTGCGTCTACTCTCTCTGTCTCCGTACCACATCTTTGTGCTCCTCCTCTCGGGTTCTCAGGCGGCTCAGGACCGGACTCGCAACTGACACAGTCCCGTTGGTCAGCCGCTGCCCGATGGCTGACGGGTCAATGTCGTCCAGACTGCTGGCGTTGACAATGACCTCCACCCCCTGGAAAGAAAGAAAGAAAGAAAGAAAGAGAGAGAGATCTACATCAGGCCTCTTCTTCTTATTAATAATATTGTTATTAGCAGTGGTGGAAGAAGTTTTCACATTTTGATTTTTAATCTTCAAGTAAAAGTAGCATAATGACTGTGAAATACATTAGATGTCTTCAAGACTGGAATTATGTAAAAGTAGAAAATTATCACCTGCAAAATGTACTTACAATATCAAAAGTAAAACTCATTGGGCATAATGATTTCCTTCAGGGTGTGATAATATCATAATATCAACTTAATACAGTGTTGGATAGTTTAATCTGTAACTATAATATTACTTTTCCTCTCTAATGCAAGTTTTTGCTGTTTAAAGGTTTTAAAAGTACTTCTGATTTGTAAAGTATTATATCTGCATTTTCCCCCGTCCTTTGTTTTTTTCATCCTTGTTAATCTTCCTACTACATATGTCAACTAATATCAGTTAATACTGCACCTGACTATGGTGTAATGAGGAAACTTAATTTAATCACACCTCTGTTTTCAATGCAAGAGTCAAACCAGATTTCTGTATAGTGTATTGTACAGTAATATACAGCAATATAGAAATATAGTTGTATAGAGTGGTATCAATAAAAAGTTTTGGGACTTGGTGTGTGTGTGTGTGTGTGTGTGTGTGTGTGTGTGTTTGTGTGTGTGTGTGTGTGTGTATTTATGTACTATCCCAAAAAGGGTCATTGACAGCATCGTTGGTGTGATGAAGTCGAGGCTGTGTGGGAGTGGAAGTGCTACTTAGAACAATGACACTTCAACACACACACACACACACACACACACACACACACACACACACACACACACACACACTCACACAAACACAAAGAATTTGACTCCTCTACAAATCCAAAAATACACTCAGCCAGGTGTACAGGTGTGAATTCACAGCTGTGTTGGACACACACACACACACACTCGGTGGGTGTCATTCAGCTCAGAGCTCTCAGCACAGAGATTACTTTTAAAAAAAGATGCTATTAGTCATGCACTGTAACGCACACACACACACACACACACACACACACACACACACACACACACACACACCCTCTCTTGATCCTCCTACAGGTTTAATGTGCTGTAGCATCTTCCTGAGAGTTGATTGAAAACATCACACACACACATTCTGTATGTGACACAAAACTGAAACAGATTATGAAGCAATCAGTTCAGATCGGCAGCATGAGATCACAGTAACCCTCTTTCTAAAAGTCAAACGTGGCAGTGTGAGCTTGATACTTGCTCCAGTGTTCCCCTCACAGTATCACTCAGTTAAGTTAAGTTTAGTTACTATGGACATTACAACTTAATATTTATGCATATTTATACTGACTTTGGTGTAGACACACAGAAATACATTAACACAAAATGCAGGTGTGTCTACTGTGGTGTTAAGTGTGAGAACAAATTTTCTCTTTTAGCCATGATTTCCTCTAATACCTAGAATGAAAACATTTCAGTTCAGTTGGTAGACAGCTCCAAAAAAGACTGGAGGTCCACATGAGGTTTTGCAACGTGCCAGTTACTGTTTCAGGCCTGTGTGCTGGTGTCGTGTAGCAAATTCATTACGCAGAAAAGGAGCGTGATCATATACATGTAGGCGTTAAAAATAAGCTCTCAGTTTATTAAGCTTACAAAGCATAGTGTGTTTTTTCAAGACATGACAATGGCGCCAACTCATTGTTTCATTTCCATAATCAACTGTGAAGTTGTACAGTGACATGATGGGTTTTCTAGTTGATTGTTAGGCTTGTGACCAGTTAATGATGATGTTTAATAGGAGTGTGAACATCATGTTATGCATGAGGCAAAGAAGAGGGAGTGCTGCAGTAGGTTACAGCACAATGTAGTTAGCTGTAAAAAATCTGGTGCTCTTGGGGGCAAATAGTCACAAAAGATAAAAACATCGACCGGCCAGCTCACTCAGTGTAAAAGTCAGAGTGCCTTGGATGCATTTTTGGACTGCCTGCCTGTACCATGGGCTTTTACACTGAGTGAGCTGGTCAGTCACTGTTTTTTATCTTTATGTAACATTTAGTTTACTTTTTTGCAGATATCGTGCACTTGTCTGTCAAATCTTAGATGCGAGACTAAGATTATTCCTGCGTACTGGACACTGTCAGCCTCACTGATAACCGCATTCTTTATATTTACCATAAAGAAGTTAATAAAATCATTTGTGCTGTAGAAATCTGCTCTACTGAAATTTACGACTTCAGTTGAACCAGGTGTCCTGCAGGATTAAGTTAAGTTAGATATTCAGGTGATCTCTACAGGATTCAGCAGACAGGTTTAGCCCGAACACACAGGTGCAGTTTAAAACCAAGCAACACAGCTTAAGTCAGTCTTAGGACGCATTCACACTGCAGGCGCTTATTGGTATCCGGTCAGAGGACTATATAACGCAGTTGCTTGTGGCAAATCAATGAATTGGATTTTCTTCTTCTTCATGCTTTTTCCTTCCTGGTCAGTGGTTGTTTCAGGCACTACTGCCCTAAAATAAGCAGCTGTTGTAACTGTGTGATGTTGTCCAGGCGGTTTGGTCCGCTTTAAAAAGTGCAGTGCGAAAGTGAACCGAACCAAATAAAGGTGTGAAATTAAACCCCGAGCCCCCCGAACTATCCTGGTGTGAATGCGCCCTTAAACCTTAAACTGCAAATTAGCTAATGATGGAGCAACAGCCCCACAGTTTCTTACTATCCTGCTGTGCACCAACATTAGTTATATATACAGAATAAATATATATATTTATCTGTATTTCCAGAGCCAAGTTATGAGTCAGTTTGGTTCTCTGAAGCCACAGCAGAAGCCAATAAGGATCCAAATACACAAATATGAAAATAAAATAAATGTTTAATATGTAAACTTGTAAGAGATTTTTTTTAAGGCCTGACCTGTAAGAAGTCTGCGATGGTGGCAACGTGGCTGGCGCAGGCACACTTCCTGGCATCCGGCACGTCGTCCCCGACCTGAAAGGAAGAGGGAGACAGAGAGAGAGAGAAGAGGGAGGAGGAAGGGAGACGGGGAAAAAAAGAGAAGAAATGGTGACCCTCAAAAAAAAAAGATGCAAAAGAAGTTCAACAGCACCAGAAACATAGTCAAAAGCAGCAGAGGAACACACCTGCTGCTGTGAAGTGTTAGTGATTGGATTCACGAGGACAGTTTCCCCCTCGTTCTGCTCTAAACGGAGCTTTTTGTTCAGACGTGGTTATGCTCACTTATTGAAACGGTCTGTATTATAACAGGCTGGATGTCATTCAGTAATCACAGCTTATTCAAACCAACACAATACAAAGCCAGTAAGCAGCAATTACAGAGAGAAAAGAAACGCGGCCTCATCTCATCTGAACTAATATAAGCACTTCATCTGTGTCCATCTGCGTGTATCTGATTGAAAAAGAGAAAGCAGAAGAGATAGTGTTTGTGTAGTGTATTTAAGACTTTTAGGTGGAATTCTGTTCGTTTTCAATACATTTTTGTGTTAATTTCAGCTTGTTTTGGCCCAATATGCTGCGGTCTGGGGCTCTTTTTGCTGCTAGTGTTGCTGTGTTACATTGTGATGGCTCATTTAAACACCCAATGTGTCTCTCAGTCTCCATTTACTGCAATTACCGGATCTCTCTATCGCTTCCTGTCATTTTGTGTCCTAGAAATCCCATTTATATTCGACTAATTTGCAACAGCAAATATGTTTGGAGGGAAACATTATTCCAACAAAATAACATTTTTATCATCACAGTGATGAAACATTTTAAATGAATGTGTCTGACAAAAAATGTTCATACTGATATCCTGTATGTTAAGAGATTTTTGTGAGATTTCCCTGCTATATTCACTCATAATACAAGCATGGTTACATATTTTATGGTTATGTTTAGGCAACTCCCTTGTTAAGTTGAGGGAAATATTGTGGTTTAATATCCAATGCTTGGCAACTCACACCAAAACAATCTAGATTGATATACAGCACAGCAAGTAAGAGGAAAAATATGACTTTGGGATGAGTCCCTTCAAGTAACAGCACTTTTGTTGATGGCAGATGCTATTTGCACCCAAGTGTCTGTAGCCAAGAATGCTTTTTACACTCAGGTATAAAGAGTCAACGTGGCTGACGTTAACACAAATGAGTCTATTCAGCTGTTCTGCTAAAGTTGATGTGCAAAATGTGCATTCAGCTGTTTTATACACCCCAAAACTATGTCTTAAAATGGAGAGCGAGAGAGAGAGAGAGTCACTCACACCTCAGTCTCCTGTGTGAAAGTCCTGTGCTTGACCCATTCACCCATCACATCTTACTCCCTGCATGTGTTGCTCTTTCTACCACGTCGCTTGGCCATGTGGCAGTGCATTTGTGAGATTTTTCTCATAAATTTTGCACTTTAATCTCAGATAATATAGAACAAAGTACATGTTCATTGTCCACCAGGAGTGGAAACACAAGAGACGACAACACGGTTATTACAAAACACTTAAGACGTTAAATTAGCTCATTGTCTGTCTGTGGGTTAAAACTCGTCAGTCAGTTTGTTGAGTTAAGGGTACTGATGGCACTTGGGATGAAGAACTCCTTAAATACACTTTTAGTTGCCAGAGAGACTCTGTAGCGCATACCGGAGCTCAAGAGATCAAACTGGCTGAAGAGAGGATGGAGCTATCTGCCAAGATACTCTTTGCTTTCTTTCTCGTCCTTCCTGTCAAGAGTTGGGTCGAGGGCTTTTGTGGCTTGCCAACTACTTTACTTACCATTGTCACAATTCTGGAGTGTTCATTCTTGGATGTACAGTTAAGATGACCATACCAGGCAGGGAGGTGAAAAGTTAAAACACTCTTAACCATAGTTTTGTACACTAATTCCAAAATCTGCTTACTTACTTAAACTTCCACCGAGGCCACTGTGTTTCCTAAGAAAATTCACTCAGTATATTCGTGGGAGTACTGGAATTAGCGAGCAGCTAGTAGCAAGAGGGAAACACAAACCTGACAGACACTGTAAAGATGAGCAACTGGGGAGACAAGTAAATTTGCACAACTCCTGTTTAAAAAGGGCTAAGGTATTTGAAATTTCCCGCAGTTTCAACACGTTATCCATCGAGTGAAACTGGCTCTGTCTTCATATCTTGTTTTTTTATTTGTTTGTTTTTGTTATATCAAAGATTGGCTCGTACTCGCTCTAACCATGAACTTAATTTCTAGGAGACCAGTTTCTTTAATTTCACCTCTCTCCTTCCATTTTCACGTCTTCTCTCCAGTCTCTCTACATCTCTCCCTCTTCCTCTCTGCACTCTCATTATGTAGATGCACTTGCTCAGGGTGCTCCTGCTGTTGTCAGGTTCAAAAAGTAAAACATTCATCTTCAGGCTCTCAGATGAACTCAGACTGTGTTTAAATGCTATTAACACACTCTGTTGGAGACTGTTGCTGCGATAAAATGAGCTCCAACATCACAAATTATTCATTTCTTCCTGTTACATTTCCTTTTCATCATGAATTAATTGGTGGACAAATTTCTCCGGCTCTGTTTCATGTGTGGTCGTGACTCAGCTCTACATCTTTCCTCTGTCTGGCCTGCACCTGTCCCGTCCCACTTACATGCATGGGGGAGTTGCAGAACATTAGAAACACCTGTGACTGTAATGCAGGCCAGGACAACACCATCACTAACTATGACCTCAGTGCTGAAACTTATAATTGAATTAAAACCTCTGTGACGGTGTCTCTGTGACACAACCTGAACAAGAGGATGTTGGATTGCATTTCGCTGTGCAGGTGTACCTAATAAAGTGGGCACTGAGCATAAATCTGCAGCTTTACACTGCGGCAGGCAAGAAAAGTAACACCATCCAATCACAGAGCTGCTGAGACTGCAACTCTGTGAGTGCATGATGTAATGATGTCGACAGAACCTGGATTCAGGAGCTGCATGCGGTGACATGGTGCGTCCTTGTTAAATAAATGGTTGAATTAAAAATGTGCGGTGACCCTTAATGACTCTGATATTCCCACTTTAAGGACATTCCAGTGTGTGTGTGTGTGTGTGTGTGCGCTGCCCGGAGTGTTAAGCATAGCGTCACGCACATCCCATTCCCCCTGTGACCCGGCGACTCACCCAGTTGATGAGGATGTATCGTGGCAGAGCGGCAGAGGGGTCCTTCAGGCTGCAGAAGCCGTACATCACCCTGGCACTGTCAAAGGTCAGTGTGATCTCTGCCAGACCGCCTCCTGCACCACAGAACAAGAGGCTGCATTAAGTACCCGCTGTAATGTTTCTGTTACACTGTCCTCTACCAGGGGAAGCTGGTAAGAGATAAACAACTAGCAAACAAATAAATCAACTTATAAAATACAGTACAAAGCAATCAGAGATCATTTAATGCAACTCTGCCAAGACACACAACCAACTACATGCACTACTGTTTTAAACCTGCAAAAGGTGTGGACGTGAGTCATATGACTTGGATTCAAGTCGGACTCAAGTCACAGTTTTGATGACTTTAGACTCGAGAAATTTAAAACAGACATCAGGAATCTTGACCGGGACTTTTAACGCCAGTGACTCGCGACCTCACTCAAACTTGAGCCTTTTGATCTTAAAATACCTGACACCATCCCCCAAGCCCAAAGTGTGCCGTGGATCAATCAATTTCCCTTCATTTCCATAATCAATTAATGTTAATGTTTTAATTTTATGTAGACATAATACAGAAACACTGCTTTATCACTTTAAAGGAAAAAATAGTCTTACAGAAAATGTCTTGCAAATTTGGGAAGAAAAAGTTTTAGACATTTTATATACAACAATATACGATGATTAATCACAACACGACAGGAAAATTCATTCTGTTGTGGATACCAGTGCTATATGCCATTAAAGTGCAATGTCAGCTTTAATTTTTAATGATTAAAAGTTCAAGTGAAAAACATCCATCCATCTTCGTAACCGCGTATCCTCTTGGGCTGGAGTCTATCCCAGCTGACACTGGGTGAGAGGCAGGGTTCACCCTGGACAGGTCACCAGACTATCGCAGGGCTGACACATAGAGACAGACAACCATTCACACTCACATTCACACCTTCGGACAATTTAGAGTCACCAGTTAACCTGCATGTCTTTGGACTGTGGGAGGAAGCTGGAGCACCTGGAGGAAACCCACGCTGACACGGGGAGAACATGCAAACTCCACACAAAAGGAAAAAGACCATTCAAGATTTTGTAAATTTAATATATTATTACTCATTAAATTTGGTAAAGAGTGCATTCTGACTTGTGTAGGACTTGAACCTTAGGACATGACCTTTGACTTGTACTGTAAGTCTCGACCCTGGACTTGACTGCAAAGACCTGACACTAAGTTGTGACTTGCAGAACAATGACTTGGTCCTGCCTCTGTATAAATGCAGTCTGGGAACATTAATGCTTTGTACAAGGATGAATTGCAAAAACAACTGAAGTGAATCAGACTTTTAAATTTAAATTTATTATGCAACTCTAGCAGCGCTTATTCGTCAAACACCAATAAGATGTCTTGGTTTACTGACTTAAGTTTTGCAGTTATTTGGACTTTCAGAGAGGTATTTGAGGTATTTTGTGTTTTCAGGCATAAAAACAGCTACTGTCAACTACTGTACAATTTTATACTTTGAGTACTTAAAATCTACTCGAATATTTCCATGCTATGCTACTTTATTCTCCTACTCCACTATATTGATTTGTCAGCCATACTTTGCAAATTATTAAAAACTTCAGTTTATAAAATACAACACATTGTGACAGATTAAAATGCTTCTTACAGTTGTTTACACTGTAAAAAATAATATAATAATAATAAGGGGCATAGTTTTAGTTTAGATAATTTAGGTACAAATTTCTTGTTTTGAGCTTTTACTAAAGAAGTATTCTGTATGCATGACCTTTACTTGTAATAGAGTGTTTTTACATATTTGTATTGCAGCTTTTACTTAAGTAAATAATCTGAATACTTCCTCCAGCACCGTCTGCAGAGCAGCAGCGACGTGTTCCAGGCTGCTAGTTTTTTGCCTCAGATTATGATCCTGTTCTCTGAATCTCAGCGCAGCTTCAGATGTCAGAGATGTCTGTGCACACATTTGTAAACACCACACATACAAACACACAAACACGACTGCGGTCTATTGGTTCAGCTCTGAGGAGGCACATAGATTCCTCTGAGGTTTACAGTGCAGATGAACAAACTGCGTTTCCTCTCCGTCGCTGCTGAAATATTCACGTCTCTCTCAGGAAAAGCTGCCGACATGAAGGAAACTAAGACCACTGCTGGCAGAAGTGGCTCTTTATCATGCAGCTCTCCAGCATTAGTGATGCACACACTTCACTGTAGTAGCTCCAGTTTATTCCGCTCATGTTTTTATATTCAGGAACTTCCGCGCTGATGATTACATTAGACTCACAGAATAAGCTGCGGCTCTCATCAAAAGTAAATCAAAGTAAAACCCAGGGACATGTTTCTGAGGACGTGTCTGAGGCTGGCACATGAAAAGACCAAAACCAACAATATGTTTGTTTGCCTCCCGGTACCTGTCTCAGTGACTTCCCTACCTGTCTGTGGCTCTCAGTAAGGCTGGATAAAACGTCCACCTTACAACTGAAGGAGAGATGTTAACTATAACTTCTAAGAAATATCCAATCATGGGAGCTTCAGACTCTGTTATATGCTCCGTCAACGGCAAACCTACGTAAAAGATTAAAAAGCTGGTAAAACATTTAACAGTTTAAAATGTAATGTGTATATTACTATGCAGTGGATGTGCTTTTGGCTTAATATACCCAGTTTAACTGTCATAATCAAGGCTGCAAATGATGCAAAATCCTGCTTAATAACACCCAGTTCTGGTGACACAATCTCCGCTCTAAGTGCCACAATGTCTCACTAAAAACATCTGGTTTTCTTGTTTCTTGTTCCCCAACACTGGTCTGCAGCCTGGCAGCCGTCTTGCAGCCTCAATTATCCAGAAGACTCCTTGTGTTTTCATTAAATCGATCGTTACAAGAAAACTCAGAAGGCTGATGAAAATACAACCACACATTTCTCCCAAAGTAAGGTTAAGTGCAGTAAAATAAAATGTAACGTGTTGTTTATGACCTATTTTCCAGTTCCAGCTTGTGCATAAATAATTAACTCTATTGTGAATGTAGCTAATTACAGAGACCTGCACTGGTTATATCGATCTGTTTATTGTCCTTAGAAAAACCCTACTTACAATTTTACACTCTCACTGCTCAGAAAAATATCTTCATTATATTTTCCTCCACTGTGTGTACTCCAAAGTAGATATTTACACCCACATCAAAGCAATCTTTATAGAGATATTATGTCATTAAAGTCTGAATGACAACATTAACTACATATGTGATAAACAAGATGAATTTGGTTGAAAGTGTGCAAGAGATTTGTCCATATTTGCTAATTCAGACATGATGCACCAATATCATTAAAGGGAGGAAGGAGTAAGACATTATGTGAGGGCATGTGTGTGCATCAAATACAGAGGAATCTCATTAAACTGTAATGATCATGCAGCGCGTCATTAACTGTAGTAATAATGAATCCAGCTCTCTGATGGCTCGGTAACAATCAGGAGACAAAGAACATGATCATTTTTCCCCTAAAGCAGCAGCAGAACCTGCAGAGCTCATCAGAGCGTCAACCACGGGTCTGCAGCAGCAAATTACAGCCACCTCCACACATGATGTTAACATGCTTTTAGGCAGCCATGTTCGTTAAGACATAAAATAAATGAGAACAGCAAGAAGTCACGTTTGGGAGAGATTAAACTGGTGAACAAAAAAAGCATAAACTTACCTCCTGATGATGCCATTGTCAAATCATTGCTTTCATCCTCATATGTGTACAAGGCCCTGTGAGAAAGAGAGAAAGAGACACAATTTCAACAATCTGATTTTGCATGAAACAATCAGTCAAACAATTAATTTACAGATTTTTAAGCAACAAAAGACGACAACCATGTGAGACTGTTGGTGAACCTATGGTGCTTTGAGCTAAACGCTAAAGTCAGTGTACAAACATGCTCACAATAGCCCCTTTTCCACCGCAGGATCTTTTATCAATTACCCGGAATTTTGAAAAACTTCTGCACGTTTCCACCGAAATTACCCAGGTAAAAAACTTAAAATACTTTTAAACTGAGCTGCTGGCTGAGACAAACAGCCCCAGCCGCATATCTTCAGAACACTCCAACACCAAAATGGCAAATTTCAGACGGACCAATTAGGAGAAAATTTACTTTGTTCAAGACTTGTTTCTGTCTCAACAACACACTCTCGCGAGATCTGGCAACAGACATCTCCTCTCTGGTGCTGAAATCAGTGCAGTTTCACCAAAGATACTGGATTAAAAAAAGATTTTTTCCAGCAGGAACATGATTGAGCTAGCAAAGCAGTTTTGTGCTACTGTTAGGGCTGTCAAAATTGCTCAAAAATGACGTTCGAATATTCCTTCTAAAAATAACTCATAGGTTCGAACCATTCAAATATTTTTTTTTTCGCATTATGTTCACAAGAGGGCAAACTAATACAAAGAAACATACTTATAAAACACATAAAACAATTATCTATAACATTACGTTATAAACCTCTCGCTCGCCCTCCCTCTCTGACCCGTCAGGCCACACTGCCCGCGGAAGCACTGCGAATAGTCTTGAAGCGCCTCGAAGCGAAGCCAGCTTCCTTTCGGCGCCCATGTTAACCGACTGTGGCAGCCGGCGTGGATGACACAATGTGTTTAGCCTTTCTGAATTCTAACATTAGCACGAAACACACATTTCACCATGGAGCTAATGTCATTAGGTTTGTGTGTATTTGATAAAAAACAGAAGTGTTGGACACATTAAAATCTTGACCTGATGATGGCACAAGATGAAAAATCGGAGTTAGTAGGAAACATCTTCTGAGCGCCGTAGATGTCTGTGCAATATTACAATACAATCCATCTGACACTTGTTCGGATATTTCACTAGGATGTAAAAATGTCACCCTGCTCGAGTCACTAAAGGAAGAGTCAGGAGAGCAGCATGCTAACACACTCAGCTAAGGTGGTAAACATGGTAAACACACCTGTTTACCTGCTAAACATCAGCATTACAGCACCGTCATTGTGGGGATGTTAGCATGCCGATATTAGCATTTAGCTCGAGGCACGGCTGGGCCTAAGTAGTCTCACAGAAGCACTTGCATGACAGTCGACTCTTAGCCTTGTTTTTACAACACATTACATTTATTTGGCACTTTTGCCCCAAGCAACTTAGAGTAAGTGCCCTCAATCCCTGCCGTATATGAGCAAGAGGCAGAAGTTATCAAAAATTTGCGAGTGCATCTCTCTCGGTGCTACAGAACGAGAGCTCAGAAGTGCTTTCCCATTTCAAAAACCCATCCTCTATATTCCCTAACAGTGTTTCAGGCTGATGTTGATTCAGTTAGCTGTCTGTTATCACTGCAGTGCTACACGCCACAACCATACTCCTCTCTTTGCTGCAGTCACATACCAGTTGATTAACACCAGATAAAAACCAGCTGCTTCCTGATGAAGATGGCTGAGGAAAGTGACGCAGGTCGACACAACAAGTGACTCCAGACTCTAGAGTTACAAACCTCTTTAGGATGACTGATAGAGCTGCTTTATCTGCTCAAGCCTGTGTGTGTGTAAAGCAGATTACTTGGTTTGATTAATGACTGTGGGAACTCTTGTCAGTCTCTGCATGGATTAGAAAAGCGCACACGTCCTTAACAAACACAGTTTTGTACCACTGAGGACGTTCATTGACATAATACAGTCCGCTCAGCTTTTTAACTCTAACTCGATAAACAAGACAAAATGTCCTCACTTTCCAGTTTAAAACTTCGGCCTGCACAAATATAAAAGACCAGACACTCACACACTGTCACAAATGTTCTCTCTCAGCCCGACCTCTGTTGCCCTCTCCACTGAAGTCCTCTTTTCTAACACAACAGACGCAATTACTCACATCCACAGTACATATACAGGCACACTCAGTGCATTATATAAAATCAATTACTGTACGTGCCCACACACACATCCTCATGCTTTCACACACATACACTCCTGACCTCTTTGGCTGGGGTTAAATAAAGGTGACAGACATAACAGTTTAGTCGACATTTGCGGATTAAAACTGTTTGACCTTCTGGAATGACCCCGCTGAAAAATCCATTTACTTGCAGGTTAGACTGAACTCTTTACAACAAAACAACAAGTCTGTAGCCCTACCATCCATTTATATACAAGAATTCATACATCTATACCACTAGTGGGGTAAAAACGTAAAGTTTGTTGCCACAGTCTAAATGGTTTATCATCTGTACAGTGGCCATTTAAGGACATCTCAGAGTCAGCAGATTGAGCTCCACATTGTCAGACCTCGCTTTCATTCATCTAAGTCAGCTTCAGCTGGATTTAGGCTAAGCTATACTTTATCCTGTATTATTTAGGTTTTATCTTATCTATTCCATCTTTAAACTACAATTACTGCCTCACGGTTTTATGCCTCTACAAACTCGTCAAGTTGTAAGCACATCTTTACATCTTCTATACAATCAGCACAGTTTGAAGGTGTGCACCCAAGATTAGTGTCACCATTTCAGTATTGAAACAAATGTCTTCCCTTCTGTTCCTGAGTTACAATGTCAAATATTTATCAGAGAAGTGTTTTTGCAGAACATGATGACATCACAGCAAGCTGACCTTTGACCTTTTAGATACGAAATGTCATCATTACCTCCGCCAAGGAGGTTATGTTTTCACCGGCGTTGGTCTGTTTGTCTGCAACATAACTCAAAAAGTTATATACGGATTTTGATGACATTCTCAGGAAAGGTGGATAATGGGACAAGGAAGAGATGATAAAGTTTTGGTGGTGATCGGTTGAAGCAAAGTGGATAAAATAATAGAAAAGTCTATGGTCTGACAGCCTCAGCAGCAATTAAGACAGTGAAAATGGCGCCAGCTGGTGGCCGGAAAGCACGTCTTGTTCTACTTGCTAAATATTCTTGTAATTCTAAAGTTGAAATTAATGTTCTGTGTTGAAAAAAAAGGAAGTGAAAAGCACAAAAAACATTATATTCTGTGATGGTACAAAATAAAAATGAAATAAATACACCACAGTGTCTCCATGGTGAAGGCATATATAACCTAATAATGATAGTGATGCAAATAACCTCATTGTGATGCAGGCTGCAAAATCTGATGCAGAGGGGGAGGAGATATCACCTACTTGGCGGAGGTCTGCTTTTCTAGTTTCATAATTTTATCCTATTAGACACTTTTAGACGCCTCTGACCTTCAACCAACAACTTCTAATCAGTTCATTGTTGAGTCCGAGTGGACGTCTGTGCCAATACTGAAGTAGTTACGTGAAGGTGTTCTTGACATACTGTGTTCATAAGAATGCAACGGACAAGGTCACAGCGACATTGACCTTTGACCACCAAATTCTGATCAGTTCATCCCTGACTCAAATTGGATGTTTGTGCTAAATTTGAAGAAATTCCCTCAGCAGACAGACAGACCTGAAAACATAATGCCTTCAGCCACGACTATAAACGGCACAGAGGCAGAACAACACTGATTAACAAAAAATATATGACCATAATCCGTCTTGTGCACCGTGTTATGCACACACTCAATCGCAAATGGATCCCTCACAGACTCCAGACACAGATTATTTACTCTAAGTAAATGAATCAATACCACAGCATAAAGATACTCCATGACAAACACAGGCAGAGAAGTATGGCAACAAATGTACTTCAGGTAAAAAAAAACTACAGCCAGTAGTGTGTTAGCAATATATATCATTGGATCACCATTATTGATGCATAACATAATCATGTGCTGGTGAAGGTGAAGCTACTGTAATTGCAACTGCTTTAAATTCACTTGGGTAGAGCAATCCTAAACAATGCACCATTTATTTAACACATCTGAAAAGAAACAGGACGTTACAGCTGTCAGATAAATATAGAGGAGTGTTTCCCTCTGAAATGTGGCACTACATGTAGCATAAAACTGATATACTGAAGTTAAGTACCTCCACACTGCAGTTAAGAACATAACTTGACTAAATGCATTTAGTAACCTTCCAACACTGGGAGTATCTTTAGATACGTTTCCATGGGTATAAAACAATATTTTGACATGCAGCATGTGTTTAAATGATGGACTTTCTGTTGGGTCAGCTGGAGAGGATTTAAACACGTCAGTGCTTCCAGCTTTATTGGCTCTGGATGACTACAAGATTTTCACTCTAACGTCGACCGACTCTCCATCAAATCAGGGGAAGTTATGGAAACTGAAAACCAAGAGGACGAGACGGAGATCGAAATTGATTTTTCTACATATTGACATGCAGGGATTGAGGTTAGAGAAATTACCCTTTAATCTATCAGGGTTTAAACAGGAGATTATAAACTGGGGGGCAGAGCACTGTAGATTATTGAAGATTATATTGATTTAAAAAAAACAACTGCAATATAAAACTCTTCACCAAACTCTCAATCAGCACAAAAGCTCTGAGCTGCTGCCAGTAATTTATATCGATGTAGTGTTTCTGTGTGTCATTTGTGAGTGAGTGTGAGTGCACTTTGTCTTCATTGGGTTAATTAACAATTTTCTATCTGCAAACTTTAGTTAGCACAAGAAATTAAGCTTTTCTAGTTTACCCTTAACAAGTTCCCCACTGTGGAAGCACACTTTGTTTGTTTCCTCATTTTAATCCTACTGTCTTGTATGAACTCAAACATACAAACTAAACAGATACAGTATATGCTGCAGTGATATTGGGATCTTAAATAGCTTAAAATGATAGAATTGTGAGGCTTTTTAAATGTAGTTTGTAAGGGAGGATTTTATTTTTCACAGCTGTATGCACCATTGTCGACGTCCATGTGTCTCTGTGTGGTGTGCCGGGTATTACCAGTCAGGCTCAGTCCAGATGATCTCATGCTGTTTCAGCCTGAAGCTTTAGTCTGGCCCCCGTCTGACTTTCTGCTGACCTCATCTCCCCTCCCTCCATCCTGTCTGTTTCTGCCGAGTCACTTGCTGCTTCCAAAATCTCCCTCTCTGCCTCCCTCTCCTTCTCTCTCTTTCTCTCTCTCTCTGTGCCAGCCGGCGAATTTCATCACCAAAACCTCATTTTCTCCAATCAGCTCCATTTATCCATCCTCTTTTTCCACTGTCAGTCTGCTCATTTTCAGCCACAGGCAGCTGTTTTCAAGAAGAAATGATGTGAAAACCTGCAGTGTACACTATCAGCACCAAAGTGGAGCATTTTGCAGCTAAGAGCCAGATAGAGGAGGCCAAACTGGAGCCATAAGGAGGGTGAATATTGGACTTGCGTTCACGAGAAACACAATTTCAAATGAATGATATTGCTGCTTCGTAACTGCTGGGTGTCTAAATAAACAGCTGTTATCCAACACATGAGAGTGTCAGTGTAAAAATGATCACCTCTGATTGATGCAAAATGCATGCTGGGATACTTGTCGACCCAAAGTCAGTGTGCAAAGGACATTTTGGACTGTGCTTGTTTATATGCTGATTTTAAATTGGAGCATCACTTGAGCTGTGACTGATGAGGTCAAAGAGAACAAAACTACAGACGTGGACGCAGACTGAGTCACAACATGTTTGCCCAGAATTAATGTATTTCCTGAGGACACTGGGCTCTGAGCATCACACAACGAGACACATCCAGGTCTGTGTTGATGACAGAGCTACTACGACTATTCCTACTACAGATACAGCGACAGCTATGGTCGTAGTAGCGTTACAACAAACCAGTAGAAAAGCAGAGACCTGGAGGCAGGGCAGGAAAGGAAAGATTGAATGGCAGATTAGATTAAAAACAAAGAGAGCATAAAAGGATTACAGATGATAAAGACAACAGAGTGTAAAAAGGATGGATGAGAAAAAAGCATTTAAGAATGAGAGAGAGAGAAAGAGAGAGAGAGAGAGAGAGCGAGCGCACATATGAGTCTCAGTCGCTCGTTCGATGCTCTATAAATAATTCTCTTTAAAGCAGACAGCTGTTTATTATTCATATAAAGCCCTCATGACCTAGAAACAGCTCTGTGTGTGTGTGTGTGTGTGTGTGTATGTGTGTGTGCACGCACAGCTGGGCATGTAAGGAGGAAGAGAGGAAGGAAGATGAGAGGAGAATAAAAGGGAAAATACAAGAAAAAGAGGAGAGCAAAGGGGAAGAGACGGGGGACAGAAGGAGATGTCGCACTGAGGAAAAGGAAGAAGGGAAAGGGATGGGAAGGGAGAGGAAAAGAGAGAAAAGGATAAGATGAGGAAGGATAAGGAGAGAGAGGAAACTAGGAGGCGGGGAGGTTAAAAGTAGAGACGATCAGTGGGAGGAGGAGGAGGAGGAGGGAGAGAAAAAGAACAAACAGTCAGCAGCAGGATAAAAGATTAGAGGAACAATGAGGGACTGATGGAGACTAAATCGATGAACTAATCACAAGTGTGGAGCTCACAGTCAGTGAGCTCTTCTGGGTATCACCCCGACCTTTCCATGAACAAGTTGGGTTCATGGCAATATTAGTCTGGAAGCAAACGCTTTCCTTTAACATTTTTTTATCATAAAAACATTTTTTTTGTCATCAGTTTTGAGCTAATGTGAATGTGAACACAGCCCACGCAGTCATTAACTACCCTCCTCACCTGAGTGACAACTAATGACACTATAGAGCAGCTGCATTTTACAAACACAACAACAAAAAATCAGTGGTTTAATCAAATTCAACCACAACAATATAATATTTATGTCCAAAGCCCTATTTGCACGGGATTAGTATTACCTGGGGACGTCAGGTAATTTGTAAATTCCCCCCCTACGTCTGTGTTTCTTGCGGAATAAGCAAAGTCTATATTTTACTCGAATTTACTGACATTACAGCCCGGATATGATGTCAAAGCTGTGCACATCGTAACATCCGCCAACTGCCAATAAAATCCGAAGAAGAAGAAGACATACACTGCTGCTGCTGAGTCACATCCATGTGCTGAGCCGGGGGAAAGCGAAATGGCTGCTGCAGGTAAGAAAATAGACACTGGACGCGCGAGGAGACGCTGAGTTTAATTGCAGTGTGGGGGCCACATCACCAGAGGCAATTTGACGAAATGGTGCACAACCACACCGTTTGGGAAAGTATCCACAAAGAACTCCTGCTCCGGCGCCCGTCTCCTGCATTTGCACCTAAAATGCTTCAAAACTGTCATTCATAATTTCCAACGCAGCCTCCATAATTCAACCGGGAAAGAGACACGCAATAAAAACGAGAACAACTAAAATACCCCCCAATCACTGAGATGCAGATTCGCACGGGACTGGTATTATCATGGGACGTCTGTGTTTGCCGAAATATAGTAGGTGCGGTGGAATTTTTACTTTACAAATTACAGACATGGCGCATTCACACGGGATTGAGATCACAGACATCCTCTGCAATTATTACAAATCACCAGAGCTCCCCAGGTCATACTAAGCCCGTGCAAATAGGGCTCAAGTTATAACGCCATCTACAGGACATTATAATTATGACTCTTATTCAGAAGAGCTCCGTTCAATAGAAACATTTTCTGGGACCATAGAGGGTCAGTATTATATACAATCTAGATTTTCTAGGGTCAACTATTCTTATTCTTTCCTGTTTCCATCCATGCTTTAAACCATAACGACGAAGGTCCCCTAAACTTAACAAAGTCGTCATTTTAACCCAGGCCCACGATCTTATCCTAAACCAAATAAAGATTATGTCGTGCCAAAACTAAACCATTTTCCAACAGCAACTTGTCACAGCTCTGGACGGCATCCGATCAGAGAATAAACGTATTTTCAGGACTTGTTGATTTTACATTATCAGAAAGCAAACAACATTTATCCACTATTTTTCAAATCTTTGGCATCGGATCCAAGATGCCTCCTCACATTACTTCACCAGATTGTCTGGCGTCGTGATTATTTCCTCAGAACAGCTTACTAGCTCTCTCTATTTTGCACTAGCGAACACAACACTTTGTACACTGTGAATTTTGAACAGATCATTGCAAATTGAATATTACAATTTCCCCCCGTGTTCAATCAGAGGGTTGAATTTCAAATAAAAAGTGTGAGGCCTGAAGCGCACACATATACACACATACACACACATATACATCTATATAGGTCAAAGGGGCTCATTGAACGGTTCAGTGAGAGTGTAAATGATGTGAATCATAAGCTGTGGCCTTCACAGTCACCAGATCTCGACCCAACTCACTATCTATGAGAAATATACTATATATATATATAGTATATATATAATTTTCTCGTGTGTGTGTGTGTGTTCATGTGTGTGTGTGAGTGATCATGCCCACGCTGCTCTTGATGTGCAGAAGAAACACTGTAGTGCTTTTAACTGGAGGCGGCACAACAGCTTCCCTCTCTAATCTGCTTTTTACTGTAGGAGGCTGTGTGTGTGTGTGTGTGTGTGCACAGTGAACTAACAGTCACTTTCATAGAGCCGATTTTATTATCCTTCTCTGTGTAACTGTGTCATCTTTTGGTGCTAAAAAGACGTTACTCGATGTTAACGTTTATTTTTCATGTATCAGAGTTAGCAGAGCACTGATGCCGCACGCCTTCACCTACATGGAGATATAATTAAAGTGCAGAGGCACTATCAGTGACGGAGAAAAGCTCTGAGAGGAAATTCTAAATGATATAATTGCTGCAAGGTTCGCAGAGATAAAAAGACAATTTCATGTCATTAATACGTTCTGTGTCTGGACTTAATCAAGATCATTGAAGACAAACTCAATTTATCTCAGCTGAAACTGAATAAATTAACCTGGCACTGTATCTTCAAATGGACCTAATTATTTTGTATTTTCTGTCCCTTCCTCCTCGGTCTCTCTTCTTTCTGTGTTGTCTATCACACATGAAACAAAAAGTATATTCCATACTGTTGCACACAATGCAGCATGCAAACACACACATGAAGCAGACTGGATCTTTTCTTCCCTCCCTGTCCATTAAAACAACAGGAGTCTCAACAGGAAGAAGCTGCAGAGCCAGTTATTTTAAGCTGAAAGCTGGTCTGTACCGTGCCAGAATTAAAAATCACAAATCCTCAGGACCAAGAGGAAACTAACAGAGCTGATTTTAAGAAATATTTCAGGAGGTGAATAAACAGAATCAGAGAGGAGGAGCTGTGGTGACATGCTGAATCTCACTTACAGGAACAGGATGGCTCAGGACTGAATAAACACCTCAGTGACACAGTCTCAACAACCACAGGACAGTGTAAATTGTACAAATCTGTTTTTTTTTGCTGTTGTTTTAAGCAACAGAACTTCCATTAAGAAACGTCTTGTTTTAAAGGCAAGCAGCCACGAGCCTAAAACTGGCAGCTCTGACCAAAAAGGGAAAGTATTTTGGATTGAGAAGAATCTAAACAGGTATGTGCATGAAGACGGACAAGAGCTCAAACTATGTGGAGGCATGTTGTGCGAGTTTGTTATTTTGTCCACCTCCTGCATGAAAGGTCGGCATGGCAGTGCATGACACTGGCTTTGAAGATGTTAAAAAAACAGAGGCTGCCAAGATAAACCACCACACACACCCCACAGGGGGTTTCACCATGGCAACCAGGCAGCATCCCCCCATCGTTATCTCGGCAACAGCAGTTTTTGACCTGAGGGGAGCGACGATGTAAAGATATTCATGGTGGGAAGGAGGGTGTAGGACAGCTGAAGGGCAAAATACACACACACACACACACACACACACACACACACACACACCAGGTGAGCACACAGCATGCCCTGTATGTGTGTGAGTGTGTGTTGGATGATGATCCAGCTGGCTTCACATTACATCTTAAAAAAAGGATGCAGACCTGACACTGAGCTCCGTGTGCAAACAGCAGGTCATTAGAAAAATGTGTTGCAGTATCAACTTAATGTGGCCATAAAACTAACAATAATGTCACATTTAATCTCAAAAATTAAACTAAAAATGTGTTTTTGTCTGTCTGAGACACTCATGTTCCTGTGTGGCTGACACACACTGCAGATGGCGCTGCTGATGTTGACTGCAGCAGGGCTTCAGACGCAGTCAGGTGCTGCCCAGAGTGCTTTTGTTCAGAGTTGAGTATCATTTCAAAATTGTCCTATTTAGTGACTAAATGATTCTACAGTTTCGGTATTGAAGCATTTTTTTTTTCCAAAATATAAGCATGTTATTCTAATCTAAAGCACTGCTGCTTGAGACCCAGATGCCCAGTGTCTATTACTCAAGAGCCCAAAAAACTTTAAATACATTTATGCGTCTGGCCTAGTCTCGCCACCAGACAATCAGGATCTCTGCCTTCTGATAGTCTGGGGACACTCCTTTCTAAAGTGTGTTTAACACACCGAAGAAAACGGCCAGCAACAAAACAACGCCTCTTGCATTTTTTAAAAGGACACACCCTCCCGGAAATGTGCGCTCCCCCTTTTCTTGTCCGCAAGGAAACAAACACACAGAGAGCTTTAAAACGGATACCGAGAGATTTAACTCTGTTTTATCAAACGTGTGCTCAGTCCACAAGATTGTGGAAATGAAGGACTTGCAGCGACTTTGTCAGTCTTTAGTTAAGCAAAGTGTCTCAAGACTGACTTGTGAGTCCACATCTGACCCAGTGTGCTGTCCACTGAGACAATGTTTCACTGCAGCTTTAATATTCTCCTCATACATGTCAGTAGCACAAAGGGTTTTTAGGTAATGAATACAATAACACTGTCGTTCTAAAATAGCAGAGGTGGTAATTATGAAAAATTGCTCTTACAATAAGTGGTATTGGATTTATAAACTAAAAATCTGATTGGCATGAATGAGGAAAACGGCTTGATCTCTGTTTTGTTAACTTCCAGGAATCGCACGCTGAGTGACTGACGTCCAAATGGTCAGTTTGCAGGTGGAGTAGGAATCGTACCCCTGCATTTAACACTAATAAAGACCAGATGGTTGAAAACGTTTTGTGTACTGCAAGACATATAATCAAGTAAACTCGCTGAATGATATATTTTAGAGTACGTCCTCTCTTCTTTACGTGCGACGCCCAAACTTCCTGGCAGTGATGATGTGACCACATGTGACGACATCCGAGGTACAAAAGAGAGATGCGGTAAATAGTTACTCTTTAAATGAGAAATTGTCTGTATGCGTTTGACAGTATTTGATACCAGCTTTCGGTACTTGACAGAAGCAAAAAAAAGAACTGAGGTTCGCTGCCTAGCCCTGTCTGTGCTAACATGCTGCAAGCTAAGGGAGTTTTTTTGGATTAACCTTTTAATCAGCAACAGGGAGAATTTTTAGGAAAAGGTCACAGTTGCTAACTGTAAAGAACGAGTAACTGGAGCAGAGCGTCCATCTTGAAAGCAGCAGAGTAACAGTGTTTTGCAGGCGTTTTAAAATGAGAGCTGAAGACCAGGATGTGCATTCAACCATCGTAATGATGCTGAACAACTACGAAAGACTCAGTAATATGTTTATTAAATCAGTTCGACTTTCTAAGGCTCCGAGCTTTAAGAATTGCACCAGTTGCTATGACCCAATGAAAATTAGCAGTATTGAGTGAACCACAGTTTAAGTACAGAGGAAAGCAATAAAGCTTTAAAGGTTCGAAATGGAAAGCGTCTACACTCATTGTACTTTGAGGCCTCTTGGCCCGGCGTCACCAGAGGGCTGATGTTATGATTCCTGCCAGAAAGCTCTTTGCTGCTCTGAGCCGCTGCTGTCAGCCTTCCTACTGACTCAGTGAAGACGAAACACAGGAGAGAAGCCGACTGCAGAGGCTCATTAAGGAAAAGAAAAAGCAGATTAAGTGGAGTCAGCACTTAACTATGAGACTGAGAGACATTAACAGAGAGCGAATTAAAGAGAGAGAGATGTGTCTGTAATGTTTCCGAATCAAAAGATGTCAGTTCTGCAACTCAATTAATTTAAACACACGCAGTAAAAATGGTGCAATATGTTTTATGTTATGTTGTCTCAGAACACCAGACATTATGTGCAGAGAAGAGACAGTGAGAGTAAAATTTATCTTGAGCAACAAAACCAAACTGCATCTAGTAGCATAAAATGAGTGAGGGCATAGTGTGACAATAGACTCTGTGATCTCATACAGACACAACTGTAGCGTGTGCAGTGTCTCTTTCTGTTATTTGTCCAAATTCAAAAGCAAAGCACGCTTTGTTCCCCCAAAATCTAATATTTATCCACTGGGTTCGAGAGTTATAGATCCCTCTTGGGGTTTTTAATGGCCAGAGGGAAAAGAAAAATATGTGTGGTTGAAGAGATACGCAGAACAGAGAGACTGTAAATACAGACAAAGAGCTGTGAAGACAGAAGCAGGCAGACAGAGAGCACATTGTGGGACAGGACAGAGAGAACTAGGGGGGATGATTAAGCATGCTGGCAATGACTGTTATTCCTGTGGTCGGATAACGTTGCGTGATTTATCGAGCGAGAAACCTACAACGGTGACTTAATGCAAAAGAAATGAGGCAGACAGACTTGAGGACAGAGAATTATGGGTAATGTTTCAGGGGGGAGTGAAACAGGGCATTAGGGAACAGCCGTGACTGCTGTTCCTGTCGGTCTGGGAATGCACAACTCTGCACGCCGATCCGATGAGTAAGAGAGTGGTGTGAAAGGCAGAGATGGGGAAAACAAGGCCAATAATCTGCAGCTATGCCATAATGCTCAGGAAACTAAAGAGTTGTATACAGGAAGAGCTGTAGAGATGTTTATTATTGATCCATAATAGGCCAAAAATGTAAAGTTTGTTCTGAGGGTTGCTGTAACCGAAACCAAAAGTTCATCATCAGTTTTTATTTTTAGAACATCTCAGACTGAGCTTATCAGGCTCAGCTTCACACTGTCAGAAATTTCATCAGTTTCAGAGGAATTTTATCCGCCTCAGCTGAGGCTCAGCTGTGCTCCGAAATGGATGCTAACTACATAATGCTGGCTAATAATGTAGGTAAATGCTGCTGGTACAGACAAGACAAGAAATGCAGCACAAAAACAGAAGCAAGCTTTCTGTTCCTCATTTGTCAGCAGATCTCAAAACACTGCAGAGTGAAAGGAGGTGCGTAACAGTGCTGTCTGACAAAGATCAGTTACAGTAGCGTACAGAGTAGAGTAGAGTACAACTACATGGCACATATCTTACCTTTTATGGTGCAATTACAAGACAATATTTTTTTGGGGGGGTAAGATAAGTTTGGAAATGAGGGGAATCTATTTGCGGAGAAAGATATTTGCATATTCACAATGACACAGCTTCCTTCCACAGAGGAGTGTTGCATTATGGGTTGTTATTACAAATGAAACAAATTGAAATCAGTATCAGAGTATATTTCTTGGGCACTATATCTCCTGACCATTGGTGAGGGCTGGGACGTAGCAGCTCTCTCTTCACCAAGACAGTCCAATGCAAAACCTGCATCCCTGCAGACACAGTGCAGAGATCCATCTCACACTCCACTCTACTCTCACTTGTGAACACGACCCGAGACCTGAACTCCTTCGCTTGGGGCAGCAACTCACTCCTAACCCACAGTCATGAGCTAAGAGTAATGACTGAAATAATGAGATTGCAGATACAAGCAGCCAAAATGAGATTCCTGGGCTCAGCCTTAGCGAGCTAAGGGTAAGGAGCTCGGACATCCAGAGAGAGCTCGGAGTAGAGCCGCTGCTCCGGTGGCAGACGGTGCAGTTGGCCTTGTACACATCAGCCCTGTTTAGATAGGAGTTGTGCAAATTTGCAGGAAAGCCGGTTAATGGCCTCTTTGTTTGTGAGGACAAGGAGGGCGCGCAATTCCTTGTCTCCCCAGTTGCTCATCTTTACAGTGTCTGTCAGGTTTGTGTTTCCCTCTTGCTACTAGCTGCTCGCTAATTCCTGCTATCAGCTGTTTCCTGTTTATCCACTGCCAGTGGCTCACACGTGCAGCGTCATCAACAGCTCCTCCCACAAGTCATCAACAGCCCCTCTCGTTGCGGAAGGCCGACTCGGTCTGTTTAAACTAAAAGGGTTCCTCCAATATACCCTACGAGGCGCACCTCAGATCAACTCGCCAATCCGCCTCTGTGTGTCTAAATGCTCGCAGCTTGCCGGCAAAACGGCCCAACATTCGCGGAAAATCTGGCAGTGTAAAAGGAGCTATTGTCACTCATGCTCCCACTGGTATTCATTTTCCATCTGTATTTCTGTAATCTCTTTTTTTTTATTGCCGGCGGACACGTGGTCACGAGTTGCCACCAGTGAGAAGCGTATTCTTTGCTCTACGTTCTCCTAAAGTAGCACAAAACATGAGAGACGATCAGAGGGAATGATTTTCAAAAATACAGAATGAAGCATTCTGCATCAGTTCAACAGAGACACGTCTTTAAGTTTCCAATTGTGGGATGACTCTGTATTTTCCATGATGGGTTGCAACCCTAGCGAGGATCTAAAAAAAAGAAAAGAAAAAGAGAAGGCAAATGCTTGATGTAAAACTACATAAATATGTTTTGGTCTTCATACCTCACGACTAAATGTTATTCTAAATCTAAATGGCATTGGCTTGCACATGTAGAAGATGTTGGATTAACAACACAACTTAAACCAACAAAATATGAACACCATCTGTTGTCAGTATTTTACCAATTAAAATTGGCATTAGACATCGTCCTGACATTGAAATTTACTCACCCAACAACACAGTCTAAAGTCAACCAATCATCAACATCTAACGACGTTGGTGGCCGGCTGGGATAGAGTGTCAACATGCATGAGGTTATACAGTCAGCTTAAGTTGGAATTGAACCAAGTGGAAACTTTGACTTGCGGAAGGCACCAGAGTAAAGATCAGATGATGACCAAAGTCCTTATGATTCATCCTTAGTGGAGCGTGATTGTCCGATCATTTATCCAACAGATTTTGAGAGCCAAATTCACAATGCTTCACTAAAAATAACCCTAAATAGGCCCACTCAATATTAAAGAGGATATTAGCTCACATTATGACACAAACAGTGGAAGGACGAAGTACAGAGAAAAGAAAAAATAGACAGTGGAAGAGCTGCATCTGTATTCAGCAAGTCAAAGGGAGAAAATAAGGACAAAAGGATGGCTTGAACATGAGCGTCTGTCTGAGCCGGCATTAAATTATAATGAGGGGAAGAAGTAGTCTCTAGTAATGGCTTCCCTTGAGTATATCATCATTGCACTCTAGTGTGTGGTGCAGAGAGAGGTGGAGAGGTTGAAGGGAGGGTAAAGATGAACGTGATATTACAGCCATTTACAATCTGAAGTAAGAAAATTCATCATGCATAAAAATGAAAGAAAATCAAAACTACTTTCGACTTTACAGTTCCAATTAAAACAGCATCACATACTGCAGTAAATGTAGATGACCATTTTCACCTTTTGTGGCTTTAAAAAAGGACATTTTTGGTCATGATTCATATCTATAGATATTCCCAAACTTCATCATTAGTGAAGTGCGTTACGCGTCAACAACAACAAAATGTTTTGACCGTTTTGAATGCAGTATGTGCAAGAACGTGTTTACAGAGCTGGGTATTTAGCTCAGCGGCTTGCATGATTTAACGCATACAACTGGTCTGTGAGTTTGCTGCTCCCTAAAGCAGGGCTACAAATGCTGTGCTGCTTAAAATAGAAATGCTCTGTCAAATTTAATAATTTGGTTATTTGCTAACAAGAGGGACGGCACCCCACCAAATTTCCTGCTGCATATAAGCACACAAAGATGGTTCATTTCTGCTCTCTATGAGGTTATGCAGCGGTCACATCTCAAACAGAATCAACGTTAACAGTTTGACACACATGCTTTTACCCAGCAGCAGAAGCAGAGGATAGTTCAAATAACAAATCTGATAACACATGTAGGCCAAATGCTAAAACAAGCTTTCATGAAAGAAGAATAATAGTTGTGTTTTATATGACGCTAAAATAGTTCTTCTTTTGAATATATACAATATATTTTTACACTCTAAAACAAAACTTAAGTGTCTGTCTAGCAGCCTGGAGACTGAGTCTGAAACTTTGACTCAGTGCTTGAGTCAAAGTGCAGCAGACACGATATAGGAGCAACTTTACATCTGCATCTGTCAGAGCTCATGTCCTTTATCCTTTGGTTTACTGACATCTGCAATGTCATTTCTGTTACAGATGTCTCCCACTGCACATCCCTGCCACTATCCTACAAGCTCATGGCTAATAATGGGCTCACCAGATGGAAAGTCGAGATATCTTGCCAAACCAGTAGCTGCTGAGGCAGCAAAATCACTGAAGGAACATTTTCCATCAATACTCAAGAATTTGGTGAGCAAACCATCAGGCTCACCACTCGCCTAACTGTCTGTCTGCATGTTTGGCAGTGGGTTCTTTGTAGTGTTGAGATCGGGAAAAGGCTGACTCGCATTAGATTTTTAGAAATACTGCCTAGATCAGCAATTGTTTTGTGTTGTTTGAACGAGCTGAGAGAACTTGAACAATAGCAGCACTTCCCTAAAGGCCTGAGAGACGGCACATAAATGAATAGGTCTGTCATTAACAGAATTGGCATTTCTGAAAAATTATAATCTGTAGCCAAAGTCAGTCACACATCACCAATGCCAAGCTTTCTACTTGGCAACAAACATAAAGACTAGAAAGACAAAACAAAAGCCTGGGGTCACCTTGTTATGAACTATTAAAAGATTATGGTCACATAAAACAAAGAAGTTGAGTTTCCTCCAAAGGAAGTGGAAACCAAAAATTGTTTGGTTTCTGGGTTGTGGAGAAATCCTGTTCTCATGACTAACCCTTAAGTGAAAATGTTTACAGGCATCATTTCCAAACAGAAATGAAACCAGCACTTCTAAAACAGAGAAGTTGGATGTAACTGTTACAAACAAAGTGACACTGAGGGGAAAAAGGAAATTAGCTTTGGTCCCTAAACAGTAGGTTTCATTTCTCTTTTGGGCTCCAGGCGATAAACAGTGTCGGCATCCATGATATGATCCTATTTTAACTAAGAGTAGAGAAACAAGTTAAGTGAAGATGGATGTAGAACATTAAAGAACTGCATCAGAACAGAGGCAGAAACCACAACCCAGGACTCCTTACAGTCCCTTAACCTCTAATCCAACTCCAGACAGGTCAACACTGGCTATAAACAGTTTAGAGAGAACACAATAAGTGTTGAGAAGTGCTTGAAAATCTTTCCAGAAATTCCCTTTTGGAAGATAAACCTGGAAGACGAACACATTATCATCGATCACAATATATCAAAGTGTTGATGTTCCAGAGTTCCAGAGGGTTTCAGAGGGGTTGTTTATCAAAGATCAGACATTTCTACAGGAGAATCACTATCAGCCAACAGGAGTGAGCTGAGTTTTTGAAGATGATCATCTGCCTGAGTTGTTGAGGATCTATCTGTCAAAGAGATCGAGAATATCTGTTCTTGACAAGTCTTAAAGGAGCAGTAAGCGGAAATTCATCATTTCTAGATTGAAGGAATTAAAAAATCGCTATGTGAAGAACTAGAGGTGTAATTTCATCTGGTGTATAGCATGACCTCACACACCCTCTTCTCTGTGTTGATCTCCAGCCCCTTGTTTACAAGCCGGTCCGGCTGCGCGTTCATGTACGTTCATGTGAATCGCCGCCTCCTCCTCCTCTCGGAGCCCTTGGCCCTCCCTCCCTATAAAAGGCTACAGCCAGTGAGCAATGGCAGCGCGTATTTTCAAAGGGAAATGGCGGAGAGCAGAATGAAACGCTCACCTGAAGACGACCAGGATCTGACATTACCTCGAAAGAAACAACGGTCGTTGGTGAAGAAGTTGTCGGATAAAGAAAGGGACAGAACCAGCCTTGCATTTCCAAGGTGGAGAGCACTGCGAGAGCTAAAGGGGCTACAGTCTGACTCGGAGCTAGCTCTTCTTCTCCTGGACAGGTAACGTTAAGTAACAACATAATTTATTTAATTAGTGTGTCTTGAGTTATTAGCAGCTCGGTCCCAGCAATGGGTCAGGCGTTTCGGTTGAGTAGCCCGGCAGCTCAGCTAACATTTGCAATTAGCATTGTAAAATGTAGCCAGGCTAAAACATCGCTCTCACTCACGGAGAAGAGTAGGAACTTTAGCGTTAGCTCCTGGTGTTAGCACTAGCTGGGATCCGGCGATGGCTCTAGCCGAGTCGGCTGCCACCGGCTACTGCAGTAACTTACAGCTATGGAGCACTTCTACCAGCTCCTCTAGTCACTGAGCCTCGCCTCCATCTCAGCAAGTATATTACATTTATTACAGGTACCATTAGCATTGAAGTAGGCAGGGCAATAGCTAAACACAGCAGAGACTGAGAGTGAGTGAAAGACTAAGACTAAGTTTAAACGAGCAGTACAGACGATTCATCTGCCAAAAATGATCTAGACTTTTCCTTCGCCAAAGAGGCTTAGAAAGTTGGACAGAGAGATCTATTGTTCGTTGGCTACAGAGGTCTAGATTGTTTGTCTCCTTAAAATGTCCAGAATGTTTGGTCTGGTTTTTTTTTTTTTTTTAGAGAAATCTAGATAATTGTCAGCCACAGACCAACAGCAGAACCTCGCATTTATGTGCCAAAGACATCTACAGTGTCTATTTACCAGAAAAGTCAAAGGACTAAACAATGCTTATCTACCAGAAGAGGTCTAGAATGTTTGTTGTCCAGACGTGTCGGTCATTCCAGACAGAAGTACGTTTTGTTTGTCCTACAAGTCATCAAACGCTGCCTTTGTGCAGAGACACAGAGCATTGCAGAAGGACAGGACAGTCACAACAGCCTCAGCTGTGGCCCAAAGTCTGTCACAGTGACTTAGTCAGCAGAGTGGTATTTTTTTCTTGTTCTGGGCCCTGAGGACACATCACATACACACATATCACAATCCCTTCCCAGGTCCTTGCACACTCGACTCGTCCTAATCAGCTCTCTAGGGACCGAAATGACGGTCTAGGATTGTGTGCGTGTCCCAGGACTCAGAGGTGTGGTTGAACACTTACTCAGCAAGAGAGAAGGCAGTAACAGACTTGTACAACTACACAAAATACGCACACACACATGCACACAAAACACACTGTTGCTCTGACTATGTGACAGAGGCATTGAATTGTTTCCAGGGATTTCATTCAGCATTCAGCATTCATTCTTACTCACCACCAAAAAATGCAAAGCTGCCTCAGGGAGAAGTGAGGACACCGGCCCGTTATTCCAGAAATAGTCAAAATACCCTGACAGATGACTTCAAATTGTCTGCTTAAGATTCGACTCAAGGCTGAGCAGTACGAGGCTGACTCTTTAAATACAGTATAGAAGCTAACTCAGTATTCACAATTGGTGCAGCAGTTTGGATGCCGGCAGAAATGCTGAGAAGATGCTTAGGGCAAAGTTGGGCTGCAGAGCAACTAATGAAAAACAATTTAAGGGTCGGAGCTCAGACGGAACAGATCATAATTCGCCATTTCTACCTAATAGAAGTCTGCATTGCAAAGGCAGGATGCTGGTGGACACACAGGTTTTTACTTAAAGATATAGACATTCATTTTCAAGTTTTCCATTAGCAGTGTTTGTGCACTAGGAAAATGCAGAGGAAGAAATCAAGAAATCAAGCTTGAAGTGCTCCAACATGATGTCCTTGTCAAAAGCCTGATTAGTGTACACAGCAGCACATGTTCCTCTACCACCGGTGACTGGCTGATTAGCTGCAGGTGTGAGGAACTGCTTCTTCACACAAGAAAGCTGCTTAACTATTACATAGAATCTCATCCAAGCACATGACGAAACACAATGTTCAATGTTAAGCATGTTTTTGGAAATAAAATAGTATTTTGCATTGAAGTTGCTTGCATTTCCTTTTTCTTTGGGATTTCTGTTGGTTTGCAGGACACTTTGGCCCATACTGTAGCTGTCTCCGACTCAGAAATTACGTCAGTGCAATCAGACCCGGCTGTTTGATAGTAGTAGGAGAACTCTCATGTATATCCATGAGAATTTTAATAGGGTTCGGTGAGGTGTCAGGGTGACAGCGATGTTCAGGGAATAGAGTAAGCAAACCCAATTTGCCCTTTTAACATTTTTGCTTACGCTAGATATCAAGCCAAAGCCCGAGACTGTATTGTAATAAGTTGCTGTGAGCTGTAAGTTCACCATTTCTAAGCAGAAAGCAGAAATAACGGACGAATTGCAAAGCAAAGCCTTAGGGCCTTTCTCAGACCTGGGTCGTTCGGTCCGGACCACGGTCTAGACCAAACGGCTGAAATCTGGTCTGGCTAAAAGAGGTGGTCTCAGTCCGGACTAAAAGGAACCACGGTCCGGTCCGTTACTAGTGTGAAAGCATTTTTTGGATGGTTCGGACTTTCAGACCATTGACAGGAAATTCTGGTGCGCCGGTTGTTCATTTCCGCCAGGAGAGAAGTCAAGTCCACCATCAAAAATGAGCCGTCTATGGTCACTCCCGACTTGGCAGGGCTCTCAGCTTTGCTAACATTGCCAGCTGTCTCCTCGTCCTCCTTTTCTGCTGGCAACGATGACATCTTTGTACAAGGTTTGGATTTATATTTTTCATTTTCGTACAAGCCGTTAGTATTGTGCTCTACGTTGGTGCTGCAGCTGATACAATGCCATGATAGTGTGAGTAGCGCGGTGATTATTAGAATCGGTTCGTCCTTTTTCGTGAGGTAATGTTTGTCAACATTGAAGGGATTTCTACCTGCCTACTTGACAACACGCTGACGTCGGCGTGTTGTCAAGTAGCCCATTTATAAACCAATCGATGTCAAATATAAGGTGACCCAACCCATGTAGATGAACATAACTATGTCATGTAAAGTTCTTTAGTCTGCAAGTGACCAAATGTATACAATCTAACAAAAACCTGATCCTTGGCCCCAGAAGTACCAACAAAAGACCGCTCAACTTGAAGATCTCAGTCGACTGAGGGGTCTCCGACTAGCGATAGCCCCAGACTAAAACATTATTACTGATATTACTAATACTATTGGATGTATTTTGATGAAATTTTGCACGGACAGCCTTCATACCCAGCCCCGTCGCCACCGGCATGTGTGTGTCTGCTCCTTGCCACAAAGCACCTTGACACTTCTAAAGTTTGTATTTGGTAAAAAATATATCTGTGTGTTTAATCAATGTCTAAGCCCCATTTTAACATCACATTTCGCTGCACCGTTGCACCTCATGTGCACCGGAACACAAAGAAAGCTAGCATAGTGTCGGCTAATCAAGCTAAATAGCACCGCTAACAACAAACCACATGATTGGTTGATGTTTTACTGCATCATTGGAGGGCTGAAGAAGTTGAGGCCAGTTCGACTTATGTTTGTAGCCACAGGGCCATTGGCAGCGACAAGTGTTGGGCATCAGTTTGTTGTGTTATGTCACTGGCTTTCACTGAAAAAGACTTGTTGTTTTAGCGATTGTAGTGTGAACACAGCACAAGATCTTTGTGTAGAGTTTAAAAAGTTCATAGCAGACCCAGATTTTTTCAAAGGACTGTATGTACTTTTGGAAAGTGCGTTTGTAATCAGATTTTCAGACACATTTTCTTCACCTGTTTTTTCATATTCACAGTGCACATGGATAAATTCCTGGGATGTTTTTTTGTTCTGATGTTATGTGGCACTGGCAGGTCGTCCCTGCCTGGACTCTCCATGGAGGCCACAGCAGCTTTCACAGCCCCGCTTTGTGTGCTGGGCCGGTTACAATGGACTTCCTGTGGCTGTGGAGCTGCCGTCTCCTGTGCACCAATCAGGCCTCAGCACTGACCAACACAGCGTCCAGCACAATGTTGGGCTGTTGCCATGTGAGCAGCGGACGTGTGTAAACAGGAGGGAAAACAGAGAATGTTTGGACGGACCTGATGGTCTGCAGAGATAGTCCAGACCCCTGAAAACAAACTTACAAGCCTTTTCTATTCAAAGACATTCTTCTCTCAACTGATAAATGAGTCTGAAATAAACTGTTTTACCTACTTCTTCCCGTCCTGACTCCACCACCACATATACACTTGTATTGTAAATGCTACATGTGGCCTGTTTCAGCTTTTTACTTCTTTTTTTAAATCACAGAAGAGGTAATAACAGTCCGTCTTTTCTTTTCCTGTCATGCTCTCAACAAGCTGACCAATGACCTCTTCACCAAACACCTCTTCTGTTGCCTGCCCACACTTGTAACATTAAAAGCTCAAAAAACAACCATGACACAGGACCCCTACCGTGTTAAGGCAGGAGACTGAGTGTTCGTGACCCACAGTGCAGCAGCAAAATGTCAAATATCATTCCTGACATTCCTGCTGAGTTTTCCTGGTCAGTAAATGTCTCTCAGACCTCCCTCTCTGTTTCAGTGACGTCACACCTCACTCACACTTTCAAAACTGTCCTGTTTGCTCAGATAAGCTGCGGCAATAGTTTCCATATGGAACAAGATGAACACTATCAATAGGGGAGGATATAAAGGCTTGAAAAGGAATCAGAGGATCCAACTGTTGTAATGACGTCCCTCTGGGGGGTGAGAATGGTATTTTGTCTGAATGTTAGAGTGTACACATAATAATTAGGAGGAGGCAGTCACCAAATTATTATTCAGACAGCCCATCTATGTTTAAATGAAATTACAGTCAGGAAAAAGTGGTGATTGCCGTTCAAGCTGCTCTGTTTTTAGCTGAAGTACCCTCCAGGCTAATTAAGAAACATATTATTACCTTCATCATTATTATAATTAATTGTACTGTTGTTGCTGCTGTTGTTCTTATAATTATTATTGTGAAGAGCCCTGCTCATTTCCCTTTCAATGAGTTCCCTTCTAAATAGTCTGGATTCATTTCTGTCAGTGACTGAAAAAGTTCTTTATGTTCCTACACTTCTTTCTACTTTTTCTTTTTGTGTAAATGAAAACGCTTCGTGTTCGTTCTCAGTATGACTTACTCAGAAGTTACTGTTGGTTTGCACGTCTGCCTGAAAATTATATTATCATCTTCTGAAGGATGAGACTGATGTTATTCGACATCTTTTTTAGTGTCAACAAATCAGATGAAAGATGTGAAGATGTCAGTCTATCTCTCCATGCTTTCTGACTTCCCATCTGTGGCTTTGGCTCTTTATTTCCAAAGCAACAAGTTATTATTTTTAGTTAAAAATAAGATAAAAAGGCTCAGTCATTTCCAAACTTGGGGGTCAGGAGTTAATTTCCCTTCTCCTCCTCACTGGCTGCTAAGGTCTACCAGTTTCTTTGTTTTATGTGAATCATTTTTGGTAAATAATCCAGCAATAAAATATTATAAGTCTGAAAAATAAAGATAATTTTTCAGAATTTCTCTGCTATTAATCATCTTCCCAACCCCTGCGTTGGGGTCTTCACTCCTTTCCAACATTAAGGCAAACACTGACTTTATTTGAAACTCAACGCAGTTCCCAGTTGAGTGAAACATCGACAGGGAGCTTCAAGAAAATTTAAGGACTATTAAGGCACTTAAGGGTTAAATTATTCCCCTAAACAGTTGCGCACTGCAGTTTTAACAAACAAACAGTAGTGCATTTGCTGGGGCCTACTTTCAGTGGTGAATTAATCCACATTTTGCTCTCTAGTGAGTATTTGGAGCAGCAGGACGGTGTGTGTGGGATTGGGTCACAATAACCTAACATTACCGCCTTGTGGTTGTATGACTCCACCAAAGAGTCAGGTTGCAGCGACATTATACATCCATGTCTGTCCAGACTAATATGTAGCTACGGCAGCAAATTTTAGGTTCATACAATCACCACTGTTTCAAGATGGACACCCATTATAGTGTCACCAATTCAGTATTCAACCTCCCCTTGTGTTCCTGAGTTATGGAGTTGAATAATGGCTGGAAAAGTGTTTTTGCTGAACATTATGTCGTCACATTAGAGTTGACCTTTCGACCCTTTAGATATAAAATGTCATCACTTCATCATTTAATCCTATTAGACATTTGGGTGACTTTTTCTCATAGTAAGAGTATGAATTCTTGAATTATGACCAAAAATGTCTTTTGTGGGGTCACAGTGACATTGACCTTTGACCATGTTTGTGCCAAAATGGAAGAGAGACCCTCCAGGCATTCCTTAAACATGCATTAATGAAGGTGAGGTCAGAGTGACCCTGATTTTTGACCACCAAAATCTAATCAGTTCATCGTTGAGTCCAGGTGGACATTTGTGCCAAATTTAAGAAATTTCCCTCCAAGGGTTTCTAAGATATCATGTTCACAAGATTTGGGACAGATAACCTGAAAAAATAATGCCTCCAGCCACGGCTGTTGCCAACGTGGAGGCATAAAAATTACAGCGCGTATGTTCATGGTAATGAAGGAACATGTCACCCTGTACAACGGTGCGGCTCACTGATGGGTTTTTAATATTTTTTGGACAACAATGGAGCTCTATGGCACAAAGGAACACGATCAGGCTTTGATACACACACAATACTGGTGAGAAGATATATTGAGTGTTGCTTTGTAGTTTTGGACTTTGAGGATTTTTAATCTTACATCTTATAACCGTGTCTCTGTTCATTCAGATGCCACGGGCTCATCTGGCTGTGTGTAGTAGCCTCAAACAGAGACGTCTGTGTCGTAGGGGCTGGACTTAAAACAAAACAAGGGCATTTCAAAAGGCTCCACACACACACACACACACACACACACACACACACACACACACGCACACACACACAGACCCCTTGTGAGTTGTGATCGAACAGTCTCTGGTGGCGGGTCGGTGTGGGCTGTCGGCCAGCGAAGCCTTTCATCCTGCCTCCCTCTCTCTCTTTAATACACACCCTGTGTCTCTCTGCCTCTTTTTTCCATTCTCCCTCTTTTTTTTAAAACACATACTCCATTTTCCTGCCTCCATCTCCATCTCACTCCACCTCCCCCTCGTCCTCTCTCTCTCTTCTACCCCTTCATCTAATTTCCGGTGTAAATGCAAGGACGGACAGCGACGTGCCAAAGTGACCCACACATCACGACATCAAACACACAAACATAACCACACGCACAGTACACTGACGCCGGATGTGAAGTAGGTCAGATGACACGTGGCTGAACAAATTCACACACTGCATGCAGGAATAAACATGTTTAACATGCTGCGGATGTTACATGGCTTTAATTGGAGCGAGACGCTGAAAAATGACATATAGGACATCTGATTCCCCAGACGGTCCCTCCTAAAATGGATTTCTTGGTTTCATAGATAAAGTGCTGAAAACATGATTATGTCATGTGACACATATGCTGAGCTGAGGACGTTATTATTTATAGAAAAGCAAAACTAGAATCAATATTTCATACAGAAAATTTGCGTTTTAAAGGTTGCTTTTCCTTTTGTATTCCTTCCTTTTCTTTCTTTTAGGTACATTAGCAAGCAGCTCTGGTGATAGTGTCAGTGTGTTGGTAAATCCACCACTTTGGTCTATGTGGAAATATTGCAACAACTATGATCTGGATTATGATGAAATGTTGTACATACATTCACAGTGCCCAAAGGATGAATCCTACTGACTGTGGTAATCCCCTGATTTTTCATCTATTAGCTACTGGCTATTAAGCTAGCTAATGGTTTGTTCAAATTAACTGCGTCTATTCCTTTATAGTGTTTTGGAGTAGCACCAAAAAAAACATGTTTCCTTTGATCAAAAGTATTACTCAGCAATGTATCCTCATACAAAGGTATCTAATGAATTTGCACTCAATGAATGGTATCAAAACGTTACGTGCTTAACATTAAGTAATGTACTTTGGATTCGGGAGAGTGAAGATATATAGGTTAGGATTAGGAAAAGACAGTGTTGGGCATTGTCACGTTACGTATTTAACGTAACATTAGCCTATGTACTTATGGTAAAGTTATGTAGGTTAGGTTGAGGCAAGTAAAAGTTACGTAAGGTTAGGTTTAGTCTAGGGTTGGGTCGGTATGAGAAAAAAAAAAAACAACGGTCCAGTTTTTGTGAAAAACCACTAACCCTAACCCTCAAGTCAGTAATATCAGATTTTCGCCACTTGGGGACACAACTGACTCATTTAAAATAAAAAACGGCCACAGGACAACAGAGAGATAGTAACACATTGTTTCTTTTATTCCGTACAAATAAATTTGCAGGTTTAGCTTACTCAATCTGTGCAAACAAGGGTTGCCTCCTTCCTTTGATTTCTTCTAGACTAAACTGTCCACCATTATCGACTCCCCGTCACTGTTAAACAAACTCCAGGCTACAGTAGAGGCCTCGGCGCACGCACGCTTGCCCCCCGCTTGACTATGGAAGCCCGAATGACTGCGCACGGAGTCTGCTCCGCGTACCTTCTGGTCGGTCTCAAAAAAACAAAAAAACAAAAAAAAAAAACGGACCAACACGGAGTACCGAACCGAAATGGTATTACCGAGAACTGACCCAACCCTAGTTGAGACAAGTTAAGCGCCATAGGTTGGGTTAAGGCAAGTAAAGTTGCGTAGGTTAGGGTTAGGTTAGTAAAGTTATATAGGTTAGGATGAGGAAAAAGAAACAGTATTAGGCGCTGTCATGTTAGTAGTATAACGTAACATTAGCCTATGTACCCAACGTAAAGTTACGTAGGTTGGGTTTAGGCAATGAAAGTTACCTAGGGTTAGTTGGTTAGGGTTAGTTAGGGTTAGTAAAGAAACAGTGTTAGGCCTCCTCACGTTACGTACTTAAAGTAACGCTTACCTACACACTAAACATCAAATTACATAGGTTAGGTTTAGTCAGTTAAAGTTATGCAGGTAAGGTTTAGGTGGGTAAAGTTTCGTCGGTTGAGTTTAGGAGAAGAAACATAGTGATGTTCCTTAAAATAACTCAGAGTTCACTTGTTTTCACACAGGACACAAACACCAGTCTCTTACGGGAATGTCCTCTGTTTGTTTGACCAATCCACCACCTTAAGTGCCTTATTACAAAGACTTTCGCTCTTCATACTACTTCCATTTTACTACTGTCAGCACATTAAGCATGTAATTGCAGCCTTCCCTGTTATGTGGATTATGCACATATTTTGGTGTGTTACTTCATCAGTATGTGTACAAATAGTGCAAGAGAACAGCCTGTACTGGGTGGACCTACACACACAACTCCAAGTTCAATTAGGTCCATCTTTTCTGTTGTTTTTTCTTTTAGGTATTTTGACATCATTAGTACAAAGGCAATTCTGCACTGGTCCACCATGATGGATCCAGCTGTGGCTGTTAGATCTGTGACAAAACTGACATGATCTTTCTACACTAATGAGGGTTTGACATCCTGTCTCCTCCCTCCTGCTGTAAAACCACCCAGTGAAATGATGTCATGCTCCGGGGAGCAATTGCAACACACACACACGCGCACACACACACACACACACACACACACCCACACACACACACATGACTCTTAGAATTTGGTACAAACGTACAAACATTATCACCATCTAATGATCTCATCCCTAAACACAAAAGATTGACATCTACCAAGAACCCACTTTCTAAATATGACGTTTGCAGCATTTTGTTCACTGAGTGTGTGGGAATTAATTTTCTAAAAATGTATCCTCTTGGCTGCTTGACAGCTTCTGAAGGGCTGTTACTTATTATAAAATATCTGCAATCGAAACGTGAGTGTCAAGTAAAGAAAGCAGGCAGCCAATGATTGCTCAGACTTGTAACTTCGTTGTGTGTAATCAGACAGTTTCTGTTTTTATTTAAAGAGACTTTAAGAGATTTTATTCAGGTAAAGTTATCAGCTTTCATTTGAGAATCGAGGGGTGTTGGTGGCTTAGTGGATAGAGAGGGAACCCCGTGTATGAAGGCATCGTCCTTGCTGCAGCAGCCGAAGGTTCGATCCACTGCCATGTCAATTACAGGCATAAAAGCCCCAAAAAATAATCTAAAAAATAAATAAAACTGAGAATAAGGACTTGCCTTGTTATAGTGCGGCTGACAATTCTGGAGAAAGCAGGTTAGTATGTGCCAGATTTAAAGTCCCTCTCGTTCTCGCCCCTTGCTGCTGATTGGCTGGAGGTGTGTTGTGTAGCTCAATCAGATTCAGTACAAATACAAAACGTAAAAAATATGCTTGTATGTCTTAAAGCAAGGTATCAGAAAAGCCTTGTGTTAAATCAGCCCTGAAACTTTCAACTGTATTGACTCTGGTATTGAATAATTTCCCACGATACCCAGCTCTACATATGAGCTGCAAGTTCAACAAAAAAAAATGAACATAAAAATCACGCAGTTTTCTATCCTTGTTTACAGTGATGTGGTGCTGACCCGAGGTCAAATCATTTAAGTTAATCACGATTAAATCTGTTTAATAGTTTCAAACATGATAGTGCCTCCACAGGTAAATGCCCCTTAAGATTTCATAATAACTAAAGATGAAAACATATTTGTGAATATTACTGTGATGTGAAAGAAGTGCACATCTTTGTCCAGTTATGACAAGTTCAGCTTGTGGTGCTGTAGATAAATCAGAGTTATTCTAAATATAAAGCACTTACAGCTGGACTTTAATAAAACAATGTTGTTATTGTGCAAGTGGCTCAATGATGAGTAGCTTCATCTGCCCAAAGTGAACCTACACATGTGTGTCTGATGGATGAACACAGCTGCTCTGCATGGATGACAAGTGTGTGTGAGCGTGTGTGTGTGTGGGAGGTAGCTACATATGGAAATAGAAGAGGTGGAATGAATAAGGGAGGTTTTGTGTCGTAACACCTTTCTCTTTCATTCTTGTTGCTCCCATTCTGTCTTTGTGAGGAGAGATATGTGAGCTTTTATTGTCTTCATTATAATCGTGACGATCACCAAATGTAGGCACACATTTGGATCCATCTGAGCAACTGTGGTTGTGTTAGTGTGGGTCAGTTTGGCGATTGTCTTCATATGTTTGCCCTCGATCTATCTTCACCCCTCTCCGACATCAAGACAAACATGCTTTGACTTTGTTAGAGGGTCTAACAGTTCCCCCAAATCCCCAAGTGTCCGCACAGTTCATTGTTTTGAAACTCGACACAGTTCCCAGTGGAGTTAAACATCAACAGAGAGCTTGGAGGAAATTTTAAGACTTGAGGCGCTTTTGGGAAGGTTGAATAAACCAGGGGAAAGGTTCAGCAATTCCTAAATGGCTGAACAAGAGTTAATAGTGTCTTTGTTAGGGACAGACGGACGGTGCATGTGGGATTAAGTTGAAACAGCCCGCCGTCACCAAAAACCAATCACATCGGTCAACTGTACGAGCACCTTATGGCTGCCCATACTAACGTTTATTATTAGCCAGCCCTTCTAGTGGCTGTAGCAGGCTACGGCCTTGTTCAGGCTGCCAGCCAAAATCCGATTTTTAGCCAATCTAGATTGGAACCAGATGGCTCTTCTGAAGTCTGAACAGTCATAAATGACATGAAATCCGATTTTTGCAAACCAGATCGAAACCACCTTTGGGAGGTAGTTTCAAATCGCATTTGGACAGATGTGTCTGAGTCTGTGCAGCTACTTATATGACATCACACAATAAACGTAGATGACGCCTCCGCTCCAACGTTGTTACCACAGCAGCCTGTCAGATTGGCAAAATTGGATTTGAGAAGGAATCAGATTTGAATCAGATTCGCCTGCAGAGGAGGAAGTGAGGTGACGCTGCACAGACAGCAATACAAACTGTATAATGCATAATGTAAAAAAATGAAATTCTAAGACAAAATATAATGCAACAGTTAAAATATCGGGATGAAATGTAACATAAAAAGACAGAAAATAAAATATTCTGAATTTGTAAATCTGTTTATTTCTGTGCTTGTGCTGCTTTAAACCTAAACTTCCCCACAGGGGATCAATACAGGCTCATCTCATCTTACTCCTGTTAGTTACTTACAAAATGGCTGCAAGTGATGAACCCAGAGCCCTGGCTTCAAAATGTTTCTTCAGTGCACTACTTCTCGTGGATATGTCAGCAACTCTGCTGCAAAGCCATGTACGATTACAACAAGACAGTGATGGCTATCAAAAAAGAAATCCAATCTCTTTCTCTGTGTCTCGTCTCGGTCAGACAGCAGGAAAGAGACAGAGCGAGCTGTGGTAGCCTGTCACCTCGCTGGGTTGTTGTCCCGAAGTGACACAGGCGGTGAGGAGCTGTAATTAACGGCCGGAGAACGGAAGCACTCTGACATTCTGCCTACCAGAGAGGCTCACACACACACACACACACACACACACACACACATTGGCAGAGCCACCTGCTTCACCCACTCTCCAATTACTGAACTCACACCGCCTTAAGGTGTGAGTCTGCATATGTTCACCTTATTGATATTTTACATAAGTACATCTTGTATTAAGGTCATTACGCAGTACAACAATAATAACAGAATCAGTGTTTGAGATGTTTTATATTTACACAGTTACTCAATATTGAGGAGTGATAAATGCTTTAAAAGTGTCAGACTTGGATTACTGAGTAGTGTAACTGGTGCTGAGTCTCTCCCAGAGGAACCATCTGTGCTTCAGCGATTTGTAACTGGTTTCTTGGAAATTCTGAATCACGACTGGTGCTGTGAACGACCCACCTCATACTGTAAAATAACTGCAGGAGTATAAATCATATGCTGATTAAGCTGTCGCTACAACTCAGCAGAAAAACTGTACCATTGGTGTAATGCTGGTTTCGATATGCTGTGGATTTCATTATCCCTTTGCTTGTTAGAAAACTTTAGCAGGACAATGTATATATATATATATATTATTTTTTTTCTTATTTATGTAAATATTTCTGTAGAAATTAGAACAAGAAGGAATTATACTGTAATCTAGTTTTAGCTAGGGATGTTCGGAGCCAATCTGTGGAATCAGCATTGGGATCGTTGTAAGGAAAAAATAAAGAAATATAGAGATGGTGGAGGGGGGTAATGTTCCAAGAGAAAATTAAGAATTTTCAAGATTAAAGCCATAAATTTACAAAAAAAAGCTTGGATATTCTCTGAGATTTAAGTGGTTTAGGAAACACTGAAATCCTAACTTGCAAAGGCTAAGAGTTTGTTTGTTTTTTTATACAAAGTTATGATTTTATAATCTCAGAGAATATTTAAGTTTCTTCTTGAAAATTTGTGACATTTTTCTCATAAATATACCACTTTAATCATAGAGACTATCGATGTTTTTTGTCCTAAATTTAAAAGTTTAATCTGTGTTTGTATTTTTTTTTTCTCAGAATATTACCCCCCTCCTCTGACTTTATAGTCTTTAGTTATTTATTTATTTATTTAGCCACAATGACCCTTATATGCTGCCATAACAATGTATGTGGCAATAAGCAAAAGAATAAATTTGACTGTAATTTCATTGCACGTAAGGATTCTTGGGATCAGGATCAGGGCTGATCCAGGTTAACGTTAAAATGCCCAACTTTACAGCAGAGTTGTTTACAGCCTGGTACAAAAACTAATTTGGTCTCTGAAGCTAATTTTAACATTCATCGCAACTGTACAAAGGATGAATTTTAATATGACTCAGCATTTTAAGGCTTAAAGTTTCCTATTAGAAGGAGGGCTGTTATGAATCACGCTGCTATGATCATGTTCCACAGCACCAGCCTCTCACCCAAATATGATCACATCTGGCTCCAAAAAACCAAGATGGCGACGACCAAAATGAAATCAAGGCTTTAATCCAAAGCAATAGGTGACGTCACAGTAGCTACAAATCATTTTTAGTGTCCATTTCCATTCCTTTGTTTATTTGCTCAAAGTACACGACCTGTTTTCCAGGTTGTCAAATACTTTGTCACTCCCCTCAGTGTCACGTGGTCAACACATGGTTAATGTTGTGAAACGATGTGGGTTGGAGTAAAGCAACAAAAGTACTTGGCAAGGTTCAGCAATCGATCATGTTTTGGGTTAAAATAAGTACGTTGGATGACAGACATACGTAAATTGTGTAATGTTACGTTAACACAACAAAAACTGTGGTCTCTTGGGTGAAAGTCCAGGTTTGATTGCTTTTCTGACTGACCTCAAATATATTGTATCTTTGGCATTTCTGTGCTGCATTTCTTCTTTCCTATGGTCAACATACATTTCAACATATCTGTGAAAATTCAGCTGACAGCACCTGAGTGCTACTGTCACTTAAGAACTGCATTTGTATCTCAGTATTTTGCCTTCTGGAGATGAAGGGAGGCTGTGTCCAAACCACTTCCTCACATAAACAAACACTGTAAAAAAGCAACACAAAAACTTCAAAGAAAAGCAGTGATGCAGGATCATGCAGTTATTTAATGGTCTAAATTACTTAAGTGATAACGCCGAATAGAAATGTAACAGATTGGTGCTGCTGAAGAACCAAGCTTCACACAGCATGGCCAAAAAAACTGTAATCACTCGAAAAGGGGAAAAAAAAAACCTGACAGAGCGGATCATCCTCTCATTCAGGATGATCCAAGCTTGAAATAGATGCATCACTCTGCAGCTGACACAGTCCTGGCAGCCTGGTAACGATGACGGGGGATGGAGGGCCTGTTTCAATATTTAGCCTGACATGAAAGTCATCGCTCACGAGGAGAGAAGAGAGGAAAAAGGAACACAGGGATGGAGTCAGCGGGAGCTAGCTAAAAATGGTGTTTCTCAAAAGACATTATCTGTGTTATGTAAGCATCGGAATAATTCATTGTAGGCTTCCTGCTGCATCGTATTTCTCTTTAACATACTGACAGATACAGAAGTAAAAAAGCTTCCTGTAGTAAACCTACTGGCGATGGTAAACTTCCACATGAGCAATGAGATGAACTACAGAGAGGAGAAAGGGAAGGAAATGCGAAGCCTCCAGTGTAAACAGCCAGGGAGAAGGTTTACAGGCAGATACTGGACCGCCTGCTGTTTTCTGTAAAACATGGCGCTAGCTTATTCTGCATAAGGATATTTACTGGAACAACTTGCTGACACACATTTGCTTCCCTCCTGCTCATTCATTTTTAATTTACCTATTCATCCATTTACTATTAGACATTCAAGTATCTGGTTTGTTCGCTACTGTGCAGTTACTCTTCTCCCACCTACTTACTGCTCTGTACATCCTTGTAAGGAAACTTCAACAGAATATAGTGAAGTAAAGTCTACATATATTTATGGTCTCCAGAGGATGAATCCTGACTGTTCATTTTCAGATTCTGCCTGTTAAAGCCTGAGTCCAACTGCTTAGCTGCTGCCAACTTTTGCCTAATCGTAACAAGGAACATTTGTTTTTACTCATCGACTATATCTGTTAGCTTTAGTATTAGCTCAAAGCACAGCATCAGTTTTAATGTTACACACTGGTGTGAAGCTCACTGACCAAAAACAACCCACCCCTGTGCACCCGATTAGATTTTCTTTCAGGTTGGCTGTTTTCATTCGGGTTGAGGTGTTTACAAGGAGCATTTCTATTCGGGTAGGGCTTCCAACCCGAATGCAAAAGGAATACATGGCTCCATGTAACCGCACGTATTATGTCAGGACCTGACAAACTGCCAGCAACAAAACTGGTGTGTAGATGAGATGGACGTAGCTATAGACACCATTGTAAGCTGACTTAAGATAAACTCTCAAAAGTATTTCTATGAAGCGAATGTATTGCTGCTTCTGTCCACTGAGGATGAAGGTGGGTTTCCCGCAGACTAATTTATTTGTGGCGGCACGCCATGATTAAAGCATCTGCTGCCACGTTTTGGTTTTCTATTTTTGGAGCGGGACCATTCATCCTGAATGAGAGGATGATCCACTCTGTCAGTCAGGTCGGAAGATCATCAGTTCGATCTCCGGTTCCCTCCAGCCCGCATGTTGAAGTATCCTTGGGCGAATTGCTCCTGATGGCACACTAGGACTAGAAAAGAGCTCTACAAATGCAGTCAGTCCACATTCTTACAGCGCGGAGCGTACTGTGGGTACAGACGGAGCAGCAGAACATCATGCCCGGTGAAAAGGAAATTTAACTGTTCATTGTGCTGGGTCTAAAAGTTTGCTCCTCTCATCCATCAATCTGATCTGATCAGCTGTGATCAGATCACCCACCAACCCTGTGACTCAAAGCTCCTCAAACTGCTGCTGGTGGGAAATTCCACCTGCGGGAAAGCAAAGAGCAATTCACACTAATTATCAGGTAACAGTTGAGCCTAATTACCACTGAGGTGGATGCAGTGTCTTTGACCAGATTGGTCACACACCTTGAGCAGTAGACTGAAAACATCACGGAGCACCACTGATCGCCATGGGGAGTCCTTTCTGCCTATCAGACTCTACAGCTCATCAGCAGAGACATGAGGAGCTGAAGGTGCCTCCAGCCTCCATTTCAGCTCTGGTCTGCTCTCTCTCTGGGTGCTTTTCGTCTCCTCGCCTCTCTTCATCACATCTTAGCTCCCCGCAGGAGGATGTGAGACAGATGCAAGGAAGAGAAGTGTAGGATACACCTGTGTTTCCTCACACTAAGCTCCTCGACAAGCCTCCTCTCTTCTCAGGGATTGGAAGATTTTCAGTGATGGTGAGGGGGAACAATTTCATGGTCATGGGAGGAGAGAGGACGCAAAGAAGCATAAGTTAGGATAACAGAAAGGGTCTCTGATCAAAATAAGCACAACCTTTCCTCTCTGGCAGCCAGGTCTGTCAATGCCTGCTGCTGTACTTAGTCAGTGTTCTCCTCAGTTTTCAATCAGACACTGAGGTCAAGTAGGTCACCAGGTGTACTGCCTGTTTATGGCTGGAGATTTCCATTTTGTCCAGGGATTTTGTTCCTTCTTCCCAATAATCTTTCATTTTTCTTTTTCTTTCATCGTTATTTTGTTGGCTCTGATTTTCTCTCTCGCTATCTCCAAATGACGTTTTATCTCATCTTAGATTTGGATGAAAACCTCTGTTAATTTTTACAGAAAAACGATCAAGATTTGCAAACTTCTCTTTCCGTCTTTAATCATTCAGCCTGATCTTTGCAGCTCCATGTGAACCCTCCCTCTCTCCTTGGCAGACTCAGCTGCAGTCCAGTCTCTGTGACGCAGGTTGAGACGTGAATGAAAAGAGGCTGCTGGGTTTTTTTTTGTGAAGTTATGTTGGGCTGAAACCTGCCGCTGGTGTTAGGGTACATTTCCTCTGCCGAGCAGCACAGTGGACAGGACCGGACGCAGAGACAGGCAGACCCCTGCGGTCAACACTTTCAGCTGGAGTTAAAAGCTTTTGTACAGGTGGAGAGCTTTCACATCCACACACTGCACTCTGTTTCCTTCTCCTCCATCACCACTGTTATCCTTACTCCCTCTTTCATCATTGTACCTGTCTTCATGTTCTTTCCCATGTGTTTTCTCCTTATACTCTATATTCCTTTCTTTCATCTACAACACATCACTGCCTCTTCCTCTCTAATCCCAGCCAGTGATCTCACATTATTTCTGCACAAACACACAGAGATCAGTAACCAATAAAATTACACAACAAAGATTGGTTTAAGCCACTTGTGTGTTCACACTACGAGCAACAATGCAACTGCGTGACCAGCTACATTATCGCTAAGTCATTGCTTGCTGCTGAAATGCATGTTAATGTAGTAACGCTGTCAAAGAACATCATCTTAAGTTTATCTTTGGTAGATTAAAAAAAAAGGTATATTTATGCTTCTGATCAGCATCTGAGCCCAATTTTATCATCACATTTTGACGCCTCATTGTATCCTCATGTGCACAGCAATGCACATAAAGCTAGCATAGCACCAGCTAACACAGAACTACATCTGGAAACAAAAATATGACTGGTTGACGCTTCACTGCATCATTAGAGGGTCCATATTAGGACCTTTATTATTTCTTATTTATATTAATGACCTTCCTGCAGTATCTAACACCACAATGCCTCTTTGCAGATGATACCAGCATTTTTGTCTCAAATAGAAATTTACCAACTCTCATCAGAGACCTAAATCATGATCGTATGAATTATTCAACATGGTTTCAAACCAACAAACTTTCACTAAATGTCAAAAAGTCCAATTTCATGCTATTTGCTGGGAACAGGAAATATGACAGTGAACAAGTTAAACTTCATATTCATAATGAAGAAATAATCAAAGTTTCAACAAAAAGGTCACAAAATTTTAAGAAAAATAAGAGACTTTGTACACAGTTCATGTTTCCTTACATTATATTATACTTTAATTTAGCCATATTTAACATACTGTAATATTGTGTGGGCAAGTACTTTTCCATCTTATTTGCACAAAATATTATTGTTGCAAAAGCATTTTGTTAGATTAGCAACTTTTTTCGAAAGCTATTGTTCCAAGTGCACCTCTTTTTTTAAAATTGCAATTGTTGACTATCTTTGACATTAACATTCTTCAAGTTTGTACATTTGTCTTTCAAATGAGACAAAAGACTGTTGATTTACCTCTTGGTTTTAGATATTATTTTGTTAATAATTCTCAACTCCATAATTATTGAACTCGACAGGCTAAGAATCTTCATCTACCATTGTATAAAACATCCCGTGGTCAATTTTCTATCAAATACCGTGGAGTTATTATGTGGAATAACTCTGTACATTCATTAATGTTCATCTTTGTCATTGTCCATATACAAAAAGAAACTTAAAAATGCTCTGCAGTCTTCTGATTTTGAAAAATAGGACCACTCTAGTTTTTGTCTTGTTTTTTTGAATATATATATATATATAATTGTCAATTGTATTGATGAATGATTATGATTCTACTTTTTTTTACATGAAATTCTCAACTTGAACATTTAATATTTATTGGTGATTTTTGTACTGAGTGTATTTTAACTTTAGGATCTCTCGGGTGTGGTTTTCATATAAGGTTTCTAACCACACCTCACACACATATATATTTTTTTTGTTGTTGTTGTTTTAATATTTTCCTTATGTGATTTCCCCCCCCTTTCTCTTTGTATTTATACATGTGTGAAACAAATAAATGAAATGAAATGAAAGAAGTTGAGACCAGCTCTACTTTTGTTTGCAGCATGTCACGCCCATTCGCAGTGACAAGCGTCAGGCATCAGTTTGTAGCTCTACGTCATTAGCTTCCATTGAGAGTGACTTGTAACCTGTTGCTGTGTCACTTGTAGTGTCAGAAAAGCTTTACTCAAATCACACAACTCTGCTGCTGTCTGCATGTTGTGACCGTGTTGATTTCCATCTGTAATGACTGAACATTTTCACTATGAGCTTAAAAAAGGTACTTCAGTGATTTGCTACTGCACTGCCATAACGTCAACAAATCCCATGAGAAGACCCAAACCAACAATGTGTTCAGGCTGTTCTCATGAACTGTCTATGGAAAGTAATGCACCATATTTTGTATATATCCCACATAATCATGAGTCGTTTGTGTATAACTGATGTAATCATGACGGCATCATGTGAACAATGAGCTGTCAGGGTAAATAATGAAGTGGTCCATGTCAGCAGGCAGCTTGGGCTGGAGGATGGGTCACAAAACAAAGGACTTTCCAACACACAACTTCCCAGCACAGGACCATGGAAGCATGTGAAGCTATGAGAACTTTTTACGTTTTAAGGTATTTCGTCACCTTGTTTCTTTTCCTAAACCTAACGTACCTAACTTTCTGTTAAGTGTGTAACATCATTCGCAGGGCACTAATTTGTTAGACAGCACACGAACCGTTGTATGAGCATACAATACTTTTAATACTCTTAGTTTCATTTCGAAGTAATGACTCAGTCATTGCCTCAAACAGCTGGTCACCATTGTTTTTATCAAATGTCACTCAAACAGAAAGAAAATGGGACTATTTCCAGCAGTGGATTAATCCACATTTGGTGCTACACTGAGGGCCGAATTCACAAAGAATGAACTGCAGCTGCTGATAGCACCTTGAATTGCACTGATTGCACTGCACTTGCACCCGCAGTTTGCTCCATCTTGATGTCCTATTCACAAAGGACATTGCACTGATAATATACCAGCGCAAACACGCCCACAAAGTTTGGCAGCTGAGTGCAGTTTGCCCCTGATTGCAATGAGCCACATGGCATGGCATGGTAAGTGTTTGGCAAAGTACTGAATACTGTATACCCTCATGTAGTGATGTCTGCTGGTGAGTCAGTCTAACAAGTTTGAGCACTTTATCACTATTCCCTCTCACTTGTGGCTGTTTTTTCATTATCTTTTGAATTTAATATGAATTATGGAACCGTTTTTGTTCACGTTTGTTTCCCCTGTTTCGTAAAATAAATTAGTGAAAGTTGCTTTTGAAGTGCGTGACAGAAGTTTTTGAGAACGACTGCAGACTGTCACCTGTTCAACGCATCAATATCTTCGGCCATTAAAGTAATAATGATTATATAATAATTAATTAATTAATTAATTAATTAATTATAATAATTAATTAATTAATTATAATAATAATGTCAAAATATTATTCACAGACTGATTTAACAGACGATCACTGCTGCCACGATCACTGGAAAGTCTGGGCGAGAGGCTTCCACAGAGGAGCGCCCAGTTTGCACCAGCTTTCTAAAGACGTTATTTACGTCACTCAAACTGCGTGTGGCTATTAGCGCTGGTGTTAGTGAATTAGACGTTGTTTATCAATGAGGCTCATTTGCATAGAAATACATGCATATTACCTCATTTAAATACGTGCAACGGGGATCATTTAATGCGTCCTTAAACTAGACCCAGTTTGAGATGTTTTCAGCTGAATTCACAGAGCTCTTCCTGTCCTCCATTTTCTTCTGCAAACAACTGAAATCCACACATATCAAAGCAGCAGTAACATTTCTCTCCTCATGTCTACGTTGGCTCGCCTCTCCCCTGCCTCTATGGTTGAGTGGAGGTTATTGATTGGCCCTGTCAATACAAGCCTGCCTTTTAACTCAGTTAACTTTGTTTATGACTCGACTTAAACGCCTGCTGCTGCTGCTGCTGCTGCTGCTGCTGGTAGGAGGGGGAGAAATACAACAGAGCACATCTGTGTCCCCTCATTTCTGTGAATTAGAGGCCACTGATTTATTAAAAAGATAAACGCTGAGCTGTAAAATATATTCAAAATCTGACAAAAGATAATCAAATTACAAATTAACATTTTTACAGCATATTAATATGAAATCTTGGAAAACATAAATCATGTAATTCTGTTGTCTTCTTTGGAATAGTTTTCTTCTTACCTTCCTTACTTTGGATTTGGTCTTTTATCTATTTGTTCTTAAATCTTGTTGATTTTTTATTCATGTGACTTTTATTATTGCTTGTGTTTTCCTTCATATCTTGTATTACTGACTTTTTATGTCTTACATAAATCTATCTGAATTGCCTTTTGTTGAAAGGTGCTACAAATAAACTTGCCTTTATTATTTTGTCTTGAATTACAACTGAAAGCTCAGACTTTATGTGCATGTGTCTGCACTGTTTCATTATTTTCATTTTTTATGTGTTGTTTAATGTTGTTTTGCATTTATATTTCTAGAGCATTTTAAGGTCTACTAACCTACATGAAAGATTATTTATAAATGCTTAACGGACTGAAATGAGCCATATTTATTCTGGGCAACAAATAAAGGATTGCTGCCATGTGAGTAATGATGATTATGATGATGACTCTTTTATTTTAGAGGAGTTATACTTGAAAACTTTTAATATCAAGTAACTGTTTTAAATCATTTATCAAGTAAATTTACTAATCAAACAAAAGAAGATACTTAAAGAGACCATGACACCACAGGAAATTGTGACGGACATTTTATAGATTATATAACTGATGCTGAAAGTAATTGTTATAAGTTGATGTAATAAGTTGCAACTTAGTTAGAAATGTATTTGCTTTGACATTGAGTTGGTCGCCTCCTACATGTAACCCTTTATGACCTTTTTGTTGGGTTTGTTCATTCCCTCCACATCAGTCAGACGCCTGCAGCTGTACTTCGCTGTGACATTCAGCCACTCAATGTCGTCATCTAAACCACTATATAAATGTGTCTCCCAGTGTTCCCAGCAGGGCTTGCAGACTGGACCCTTAAGTACCGGCTCCTCACAGAGATAATAGACACTCCTGCTGCTTCTAAAGCCACAGACTCTGAAAACGACTGGAGGTGTGTCCTCTGGTCGATATTAGCACACAGAGCTGAGGTTTAATAACCAGCACGGTGGGAGAGATGGACTCTTAAAAATACTGCAGGACAGACACAGAGTGTGTAAATACAACAGAACAGAAAACAGCAGGAAGACTGCAGAGAGAATAGCAGCAGAGAGATTTCTAAAAACCGTCTCCGGCCTCTGTGGTGAGTTAAAGCTGAGGCGTGAAAGAAATGGTCTGGTGGGAAATGGAGGAACTGGAAACTGTAAATTAAAGGGTCAAAAGCTTAACCAGCATTCATATCGCAAATATTCCAGCATGCAACAGTGCTATTGTTCGAGAAACCAAAACAATCACATCAATTGTGCAGAAAGTGTGTTTCCGTCAGATACAACACAGTGAACATATAGTATGCAGTGTCAAACCATTTTCCTATCCAGTCACTTCACCCACACATTCAGGGATGAGCTGATCTAATTTGATGGTTGTGGGCAAATAGAAAATCATGTAACTGGTACAGTTAAGCTGGATTTATGCTCCACACGAGGAATTCCTGCTGTAGATACCTGCGGTGAAGGTTGACATCACCATCCACAACACTAGCTGCCCTGCCTCAAGGGCCGATTCACAAAAGATATTACGCTAATGATATTACAGCGTAAACACGCCAATGGCATTTTGAAGCTGAGTGAAATTTGCCCTATTTTCTGATTGAAATGATCCATGTGGCAAAGTATGAGTGATCACAGTAGGCAGAACAATTACAGAGGGAAAAAAGAAAACTGATATTTTAAGACCGCAAGCTAAAGGTCTTGAACGACAGGATGCAAAATGTCATGCTGTTCGGAAAGTCTGGTTGCAACACCCCTTATAAATGATCTTCAAGTGCCACCAAGTCTCTGAGGATACTCATAATTTCACTGCTATTGCGTGTAGCTTTTAGCACTGATCTCTGTGAGCTGGACTGTTTTTCCAGTGAGGCTCATTTGCATAGAAAAGGGACCAATTTTGCACCGAAGTTCTGCATATTACCACATTTAAATACGTGCAACAGAGGCACCAAGACACTATTTGCTTTGCAGAGCAGTTATGGCTGCAGTTCATCCATTGTGCATGCTTTGAGAATTATACAGGTTTGTCTGTCTTATTTGTGCAGGTTTAGCAGCCTCGAAAGATGTGCAACCCTTCTGTGAAAATACCCATGAGTGTTCAGTTTATTAGGTACACCTACCTAAAACTAAACTTAGCAATAAAGCCTCCCTCCATGAAGGTTATAATGTTTAGTTTAGATTCAAATCAATGGACATTTTGGAAGCTGCAGCTGCCTTCACTGATGTAAACAGGTTGGACAAAATACAACCCTGATTCCAAAGAAGTTGGGAAACTGTGTAAACTGTAAACATAAACAGAATGCAGCGCAAATCTTTTTTCGGCCTATATTCAACTGAATACAGTTCATAGACAAGATATTTAATGTTCAAACTGACTAACTTTTTTGCTTTTGCAAATGTAAACTCATTCTGAATTTGACGCCTGCAACACACTCCCTGAAGAGTTGGGACAGGGGCTTGTTTGCCGCTGTGTTACATCACCTTTTCTTTTAACAATACTCAGTGAGTACTCAGTGAAAGTGAAATTCTCTCTCAAGATTCACAAGCAGGCCCAAAATTTATAGCCCGTCAGTGTGGAAGAATGGGCCAAAATGCCATCTGAACACTGTGGGATGTCTTCATACAGGAAGCATCTTGAAGCCGACATTGTAAACAAAGGCTTCTCCAAGTATTAAATACACTTCAGTTAGCGTGTTCAAATCTACTTTTCTCCTTCACTGCACATAATTTGTATGGATTGAAATGTTACAATGTCTTTATTAGTGTAGTTCTGCTGCGTTAATACCACCATCTGCTCTAAATTTCATGTACATAGCTGCATTGGAAATATCTTTATTGAAAAGAAATTGACATGTTGAATACTTATTTACCCCAATAGAGGTTTGAAAGGATTTGCAAATCATTGCATTCTGCATTTACGTACGTTTTACAAAGCGTCCCATTACATTTTAAATCAGGGTCGTAATACATCTGTCAGTATAACACAATTTAAAAAACTGAACATTATAACCTTCACTTATTGCAGAACCGTTGTTTCACCTCTCACAATGATGAGAAGCTCCGTCTTGTTTCATGAGTGAAAATGAGAATATCCTGTGAGGTTGCCACTGTGATACAGAGTGAGGGTCAGCTTTGCTATATGTGTTAATAAAGAGAGGTTAAGAGCCTCTTTTTAACTTCTGCTACTATCAGAAACTTGCAGGAGCGAACACAGGCAGCCAAAGCTGACCAGTCACATCCCTTGTTGTCCCCACATGGCCCCAACATATGGCCGAGCCAACCATGTGGCCTCAGCTGCTGATCTGAAAGCATGTTAAATCCCTTGTCACCATTAAGCCTCGTCATTTTCAGTAATAAAAACTGCTACATACAGTTATAACCTAGAAATGAGATGTGAGCTGCAGAACATGGAGCTTAATTGTTGCAGTTTCATGCCTCTTTAATTAGCTTCAGACATCACTGTACTGCACACTATCTTCTTATCATTTATTCCCATCATACTTACATGACTGTGTGTTTGCCTCAGAATATTTTGTTTACATAATAATTCTCTATTATACAACAGCAGCTTGAGCAAAATCTGATTAAGACCATCTGAAATCGGCCTGTCCAAACATTTCTAAACAGCCCCACACCCTCAGCTTTCACTGGAATTCAGCGAACTTCAAAAGACCCTGAGATGTAATCTTGAGCTCAGCTCCACCCAAACACATACAGGAAGGTCAGCCTCTCACATCTGCACTTGGACTGTGAATATTACTGTGTGTGTCTGTGCAAATTAACAAAATGTCTTACCTGAGATCAGACAGAGTCACAGGAGGACAGCAAACATGGAAGAGAAGAGAGAGAAGGCAGACTTGTCAATTTAATGAAACCAAAACAGACATTTTGACGATATGACACAGCTGACTCTCAGTTAGTAAAATATAAGCAATAAGACAATGAGGACAACATGCACTTCACTATTTGTCTTAATTCCCCCCCATCTGAAAATGCTGTCTGGTTAGAGCCACAAAGCCATGAAAAACATAAGGATTTTTCTTGTAATTATGACTTCCGTACCTCATAATTATTACCATAAAACCATAACATCTGTATCTTGTGATGAAGAATTCATATCTTATCTACAGTGTGTGGTTGTTGGAGCTGTTGAGTGAGAACTCTTATGTGGATGTACTGTAAGTCGTTGTGTCATTCGTATAACTGTCTCCAGATCACATGAGCTTGCGAGACGCCATAAATTCCCAAAAGCCGGAACCCAAATGTTGCGTATACACTAGGGCTGTAGTCAGCCAAAGAAAATCTTGGACAGTGATCTCTGGCGTCCCAGAGACACTCCCCTAATGCCAGGTCTCACTGCTCCCTGCACCAACCCAATAACCTCCTTTACCTTACTTACACATGACTTTCTCAGCCCAAACAGCACTGCCAACTTCAACAAACCCAGGCTCTGTTCATGCGAGCTCCAGGTAGAGACAGTGCCGATGCTACTTTTCCTAGCACATTCACCATACTATATTTCACATGCTACATAGCATAACTCCAATATAAGCTAAAGTGAAAGGAGATAGAGAGGATAAACTCACAGGCTTTCTCGGCCCAAACAGCACTGCCACCTTCAACAAACCCAGGCTCCGTTTATACAAGCTCCGCAATATATCAATGGATATCAACAGGTTTCTGGATATGCACAAAAACCACAATGCCTATCTTCAAAAAGGTGGTTGCAGCAGTGAAAGAGGGAGGCTGTGAACGCGCTGTTGAAGAAAGTCAGACACTGTTAGGAAACTTTGAAAAAATGCTATTTTGATGCAAAGAAGCAGAATGACAAGTGGCTCCAGTCATATTTTGATATGTTGAACTACATGTCAGAATATATTATTCAGAGTATGCACAGCTGCGTGTAAACAGCTCATCAGTAAAACTGTCTTTTCGGGAAAAAAGGGCAAAAACAAGAATATTTTGTGCATGTAATGTAGTCATGTAGAAAAATCCAAATAAATACCAATCAAATAATCCACAGTGCCATCTTTTCCAGGCTTTTGAGAAATGTTTTAACCCATCAAAACTGAAATTTAACAGTCCAGCACCAGAATACTTCAGGGTTTTGTCGAGCCATTTCATTGAACATTAACTCTCTTCAATCATAACGTGTTAAGTGGAAAATGAAGTGTGACTTATTATTACCTTCTCAGTTTGAGAAAGGGCACCAAGAGTTTTAGTTGTGATGTGAACAGCTATAATGAAGCTGGATGTAAAAAAAAACATAAGATCTCATTATTCAAAGTTTTCTCGTGATAACAAGATGCCAATAAGTCATAATTATATTTTGATACAAACTACACTTTGTCATTAAAGTAATGAGCTTCATTCAGTTCAAATTCCAACCATAGAAGGAAGCATTTCATTAATTATAAACGGGAAGGACAGAAATCCTCCATCCAAACTACCAGGATCATTAAAGCATACAACAGAGTTTTGAAGTAAAGTATCTGATGAAGCAGTGATGGTTACTTCTTCCTCTCATTAACAGAGACTCAATATGGCGGTGTCAGCATTAAGTGTGTGTCCAGTTGGCATCTTTTTTACAGAGAACCAGCAGTTTTTAAAGAAACTCTTTTCAATTCATTAAGAGGCTGAAGTGCGCGAGGTTGATGCCGCAGTCTTTGTTTTTGCCTGAGTGGCTGCCTCACAGCTACTCAGGTAAATAATAATCACTCAGAGAGGCCTGTCGGCATCATTTCTAACAAACTGACCAATCACATTACAGGAGGCAGGAGTCAAGAGCTGGTTGATGAATGAGACAGACTGGATTGTATATTGGCTGGTATGTTTTAATGCATGATTTATGTGATTGCATGACACTCTACAGCAGCCAGCTAATGCTAACGCTCCCTGGGCCTCTTGTTTAAGTCTTAAAGAAACGCCTTGTGGACAATTAATCCTGACTGTCTCTGAATAATGAACACACATTCATACATTAGTAATCTGATAATAGAAGTAGAGAGCATGTTTTTTTATCAACACAATATTTGTTCATACTGTAAGTCCAAAAGTGTTCAAACAGACAGTATCTTCAAAATGTTAAACATTTTTTTAAACATGTATTTGTTTTCCTACAGTATCTGCCCACAGCAACTAAAGCATGTTGACCATTTTATTGATCTCTTTACACACTGAAGCACTCATGGCTCTGGTTAAATACTTAAAAGTGACCTGGATGTGTATACTTTTTCAATATTCAACCAAAAACACAACCCTTCTAGAACTTTCTAGGAATACTAAGCAGGATTTTTCAAAACCCCCCCCCAAAAAAACAATATACTGACTCATACAGACGTAATCCCTCTCAATCATCACTTACGACCCACTACAAGTGTGCAGCAGTGTATTTGTCAATTAAACAAAGCTTATTCCAAAACGAGAGTGAATCTGGGGTTGGCCTTTACTTTGCTGGCTATATCCACCTTTTTCCTGACTTGATTCCTGACTTCCTGTTTCAAACCGGAAACCGGCTAAACACTTCCGGTTGAACGGTGTTTACGGTTGAGCTGGCGGTGAAAGCCACCGTAAACGCCGGCTTTCGCCATGGATCGGGGTGCAGGTCCGTGGGCTTTTTATCGACGAAATGAAAAGAGCAAACATAAACTTTCTTTGGAGGATATTTTCATTTCAAGGCGTAGGGCGCAGGGCACCGACATGTCGTGTTCAAAACAGACGGTTTCTGACAAAATCTTGAGCTTTTTTCAGTTGTTGTGGCAGCTGACAACGGCGCAGGTTGAACCTGAACCCATGTTTGCAATAAAATACAAATTATGGTGCTAGTTTATCGATAGCTCAACCGTTGCTTTCGTGCTCCCGCGGCAGGCTGAGTGAGCAGTGGCGTTGAACCGGAAACAGGTTGCCGGATAGTGGGAGTAGTTGTCTGTCATGGCAGCATCCATAGGCTTCTGAAGAAACTCGTGAATAGTTTACAGACTCGAGCAGACAATTCCAGCATGGTATACCTTTAACCAAAGTGTTTCAGTAGTCTAAATTAACTTGTAAAATATCACCAGTAACCATAACCAGGTTCCTTTCCTCTAAAATATCTATCTGCCAGTGGTACATTTTTAGAAGGTGGGGTCCTTATGGCTATCAGTTGCAACCCAAAATCTTCATTATCTTGGATTTAACATGAGTATATTGCACTGACTGACTCAAAACCATCCACTTTTCATCAAAGAAAGTATTTTTTCTAGTATTTTTTCCTTACTTTTTATTTTTCAATGTTTCTCTAATAAGACTTAAGCAAGACTATCTAGCAATGGGATCAATCCAGTGATCCACAGCTTACAACAAATGTGGGCCAAAGTGTGGGGGGCAATGGCTCCTTCCCTACTTCCTACCCCCCCACTTGCACCCTTCTTGTTTGGACTACACCCATCTTCGGATGTGGCCTTTAATTTGATTTCAACGACATACCTGTAAAGTTTCATGACTGTATCTTGCACGGTTGTGACGCTATCCCACCGAAAACATCTGCCCACACACCAGCAGACATAAACACCCTGGAAAGTACTCAGAACTGATTCTGTGGTTGCTTCCAGGTTTACACTACAACAGGTGTCTCCATGACCACATTTTGCCAGTTTGCGTTGTCATGGCCGGTAATGAATGTCCAAATGAAATAAACGTTTGGGTTTCCTCAATAGTACAGTCACAGATGAGGGCTAGTGACCACACAACAGTACGAAACAGTAATTTAAGTGCAATTAATGAATGTCTTTACATCAGTAACGAGAGGACAGGAAACAGCTTCACTGTTGGGGTTGAGGGTTAAAGGGCTGCACAGACTGAACACACATAAGAAAACTAACCTGTGGATTAAACAGCACGTTTAGTAAAAAAGATTTAGGAGAGAAAAATGTGTAAAAACTGTCCTGAATAAACTGCAGCTCCAGAAAAGACAGAGGATGACTCTGCTCTGCTGAGGAGAACACAGTCATCACAGTGCCTCTCATTTCATTCTGACTCTCTTTGTCGGGCAGCCAAGATGCATCATTGTGCACTTCAGAAATAAAGCAACAGCACTGGCAAAGCCCTAAAGGAAATCTGGAAATAAGATGCACTGACTCCCCGAGTAAATGTGGGTGGATCGTTTAGCAACAGAGAGGACTGCTGAGTGGGAGGAACTGCTCAAAGATTACAATATCTGTCATAAATCAGCCTGTTCTGCTTATTCATCCACAATAAGAGACTTACTGGAAGCCTGTATTCACCTTCTTCATCTCTAAATATTAACTTATTGCTTTGTGGACACATAAAAGACTCTAAACTGCATTAAACTGTCACATAAAACCACATCAATGTGTATCAAACAACAGTTTAACCCCTCAAATGGATTGTTTTTTTATAGAAATTATACTGTTTTTTTCTAATTTTCAACAGTTAGATAAACTCATCAGGTGCGTCTATGTGTTTGAATGCAGTTTGAAGGTATGTTATAAGATGACCCTCGTCCCCTTTTCTTTTAGCTTAGCTCAGTCAATAGGCATGTATGGTGTCCATGTTAACCAGACATATAAATATTTTCACAAGAACATAAGAACAAATAATTAGCACTGAAAACGAAGTGCAGCTGAGGCTAATAGGAATGTCATCTGTTTTGCAGGTGTTTGATCATAAACCAAAGTAGAAACAAGTTCAAATTTAGACTTGAGTGACGCTAGAAAAGTTAAGAGATCACCAGAGTTATAACAATTCATCCCGAGGGGAACATGACTGTCTGAACCATTTCAGTGTGGATGTTGCCATCCCGAGAGCTGCTAACATGACTGAAAATGTCAAACTATCCTTAGTTCAAGTGTCTTAAACGCTTTTCTCCATTTTATGTTACTTTAAATTTTATTTCTTTGGGTTCTGGGCTGTTGGTCGAACAAAACAAGCAATAAAACCACAAGCAAAACTGAAAACAGTCCCATCAACTTCAAATATGCTTTTTGTTAAGTGATAATCAGCTAATGTTAGCGTGCTAACACGCAAAACTGAGAAGGTGAACACAGTAAACATTGTACCTACTTTTAAGATTTGATAATATTTAGTTGATGTGTATCTTTCAGTTTTATTTGTACTGTAACTGAGTGTTTCTACATTGATCCAAATACTTCTTCCACCACTGCCAGGCTGTCAAATGCCTTCTTACAGCATTTTTAAAGGCAAAAGTAGCATCCTGTTTTTACACTGTTTGTTCAGCAGCCAGTTCACAGGCTGTAGTAATTATTATGGGAGCAAAGACGGAAGTCAGGCGACGTGGCAAAAAGAGCGAGGAAGTTCACTTTCAATGGGGAGAGGAGTGGAGGTGGATGGATCAAACTAGGAGGTCTATGGACATGTGTCGTGTGACACCGAGTCAAAGAAAGAGTTATTTTAACAACTAGTCCATCCCCATTGAGTACAGCATACCATACCATGACTTAGTCATACCAAACATTAGAAACACCAACATTGGTCCACAGGGGGAGCCACAGCGATCAGTCGCATTTTAGCCATTTTGAAGAATTTTTCTGTTGTTATAGCGCCACCCAGTTGCCAATTAGAGTTAAATTTCTCCAGTCACCTTGAGGCGTCCTGTTCTACATATCTACCAAGTTTAGTAAAAATCCATATGGCGGTTAGGCCTAGATAAGAAATGAGCTCTCTAGCGCCCCCATTTTGTTTGATGGGTCAATAATGGAGGGTCCCCTCAGATTATGTGTGGTCATATGCCTACAAAGTCGCGTGGTGATGGGTGAAACCCTTGAGATGTTATACACCTTTATGTGATGAGCCACGCCCTCCGCAATATTCATTGCCTTATAGAAGCTCAGTTTTAGTAAGTTTTCCAACTTTTGCCAAGAGGGGACTTTAGATATTGGTCCCTAGATTATGTTCACCCAGTTTCATGCAGATCGCTCAAACTTCCTAGGAAGAGATCCATTTGAAGTGTTTTTCAAAACATTCAAAATGGCGGAAAATCTATATAAGCAGAAGTTATGGGTTCTTGAGGCAAATGTGTTCCTCATGAGGAGAGGCATCTCTGTGCAAAGTTTCATGTCTCTACGACATACGGGGCATGAGATATGCCCATTCAAAGTTTGACATTTCAATCGGGTGCTATAGCGCCCCCCTTTGGCCAACTGATGTAATATTGCTTCATTGGCATCCTCCCATGACCCTCTACCACTGTGCCAAATTTCACATGGATTGACCAAGTCAGTGAGGAGAAAAACGTGGAACAGACACACACACACACACAGTTTTCATCATTATATAGTAAGATGAAACATACAGTAGCATGTCGACGATGCGACGTATGCATTAGGTGACCTTAGTAACAAAGACACTTTTTGAGCTAAACCATGATGTATGATGATTTATTTATCATTTATTTATTCTCGGAACCCATCGGCTGTATTCAGCGTCTGACTGAAACACTCTTACTGAACACTGTTGTATTCAGAGGTTTAAACATACAACTTCTGGGTTAAAGCTCTTGTCTGTTGACTGGACACACTGGAGCTGAAACCTCCCGATTTATCCTGTAGCTATAAATGCTTCAATCAGACTGTGTATGTGGTGATGGCGGCATCTCAACCTTGTCTTATCCAGGATCAACATGCTCGATTTCATTAACATGCTGCTCCACATTCACAGCCACATCCATTCACACCTCTGAGCTGCCATATGTAGACCATGTGAGCCAGTGCGGACAGAATCATGGCCGGCTGCCTTCATAAAACCACTCAGATCATTGCTACATAGATATTTTACTGCGTTATGTCATACTCATTTAAAAAAAAAAAAGCCCTGACCATTTGGAAAGACAAGGGAAGAAAGTGCTACTCCCACTTTATGACTGATCAAATCAGCCATTAGCTTCTCTTACAATGAGGCTTTTTGTGCTTTAGCTCTCAGTTGTGCTGTTAGCAGAAATAATTCATCTCTGCCGAGGGAAGGAAAACCCTAGTTATTCCCCCGGCAGGGCAGAGTACAGTAGATTAGAGCAGAGAGAGCCGGTGACCAGAAAAGGAGAATGTGTGTCGAGATGTTTTTAGCTGGAACACAAAAAGTGAGTCAGACGAGCCTTGGCCTGCTGGGATATCACGTCTGCAGACACAGATACGAGGATAGAGAAAGCGAAGGAGGGGCTGGAGGAGGGATGGTTTCATCTTTTAGTGAATGCGTTCTTGCAGCTTGGACTTTAAGTGTTTCCTCTCACTGTCAGCCCCAACAAAACCAATCAAACTCTTTTATTCCAGCCCCACAGCATCAGCACCTGATGGAAAAATAAGTACTTTTTCTCTTATTGCAGATTAGACGCTGTCATCAGACAGCGCGGCGGTGCTCAATGCCAGGACACCACATGGGGTCCCAACATGCTGTTTTCCCTGCAGACAGATGGCCGCTCTCTGTTCCTTACAGAGGACAGAGGGCCAGATCCTGTTTGTTTTCTTTTTTTATGTCTGTAACTGTTGACAGTGAGGAAGAGGAAAGGCAGCTGCTGGCCAGAGTCCAACATGACGGGATCCTGCACCATCCGCTTGAGCACGGCTTAGATCGAGACACACTTCAGCTTCAGAGCATCAACGTGTCCCTCGCGTTCACGTCTTCTTTTGTCCTACTTATTCTTGCCAGCAGAAGTAGTGCTAACCATGGCCGCAGTACAAGTAGCACTAGTAATAGACAGGAATGGTTTTCCTTTGAGGTAAGTCCAAGTCAAGTTACAAGTCTCCATTAGCAGGTCAATAAGTTGACTGCTGATCATTAAATTTGCACAACATTTTGCTTTTAAAGCGGTTAAGTGAAATTATTCAAGGCCGAATAATTAAATATTCAAGCTGTGCGGCTCTACATGGCCTGCCTGTCGCTAGCTTATTTATTTTTTACCATGGTAGGTCAGAACCTGACACTGCAGTAAGTACATCCTCTAATTCTGCTGGGACCCTCCAGTTTATTTCACAAATGCAACAGAGGAGTGGCCTCATGACTACGACATTTCTGACGACCATACGTAATAGCCTGGACAGCAGAGCATTCGCATGGTGCTGGTAGTCAGAACCTACCAGGCATGAGCAGCTACTGATGCACTAAAAAGAGGCCAATGCAGCTTTGGGAGTTACAGGAAGCACATTTATGTCAATTTGAGAGAGAGTGGCTGTGTGGGCTCCTGAGCTGGTACCAGGCCAGCATCTCTCCTACATAGTCGTCCACACACTGTTTAGAGTGGTGAATTAATGCTACTGTTTGTCAGCACTAAATGCCTGGAGACGCTCAGGGTATATCAGTTGTTGGTGGGCATTCGTTGTGTTTACCGCCACAGAAAATAAATAAATCTCTGGTTCATGTGGGACGACATGTCTCTACCTGCGGCCGTGAATGTTTGCTAACGTTAGCAATATGAGTCAGGCTATATAAGCTTTTAAAACCAAGGGCTCATAGTCACAGGTCTGGAAAGCAACCAGTGCAAAAACCATGCAAAACAGATGCATAACAAATGAAGAACATTTGTTACTAAAGCTGCATGCTGCAACTTACAGATCAAATCTCCTGCTCAAATTCATACCACTGGAAAATTAAACTGTGACTGGCCTTTATCACTTTACTTATACTTCTCATTCTTGTTCATGAAAACTTCTCAGAAAGAGCTTCGTCTGCTCATTTGATCCAATGTGTGTCGAGTACCGAGTCAGAATTTAAAGGTGAAAACATCCACAAGCACATTATGTTCTCCTGTGTTGGCAAAAAGACTAGAATTGTTTTAGTTTGTGTGTGACAAATGATAAACAGAAAAACATCTTTTGCATATAGTTACCCTTTATAAAAGGGCAACACTCACTGGCCTCACCATAACATTTTTAGGCCTGTAGCACACTGGACATGGCAGACAGAGAGAGAGAAGTAGTCAAAGGAGAGCAAACATGGCAAAATTACAGCTTTAAAATGTGTTGAAGCGGAGACACAGGACGCATCCATGTGGCAACCTCCAGGGCCAAAACATGAAGGCAACATGAAGCGAGTCAATTTCCAAACTTAACAGCAAAAAAAAAAACGTGTACAACCTGGTACAAAAAACAATTTTGGTCTCTATAGCTTCTTTTTGACATATATGACAACTGTATGAGGGGTGAGTTTTTCTGTAACTCATCGTTTACATTTTACAACAGTTTGAAGTTACGCATATTTAAGGGTGTGCCGCTTGAGTGATGGGCTGTCTGTGAGGCGTCGCTACATTCTTTTGAGTCAGATCCAGCCCTTACTCCTCCACAGCTCCAGCCCCTCATCCAAATTCGGTCAGTTCTGGAGCTAAAAAAACAAGTTGGCATCAGCCAAAATGCCATTCTCGAGGCTTCAGAATGAGAGTCTGCAGACCAGTGGGTGATGTCAGGGTAGTTACATCCATTATCTGTGGGTGTATCTCAATAGGTGACACACATCAGCTACATCATCTGGCAGCACACTGCACTGGCCAGTCAGCTACATTAGATCATAGCTTACTTGTGCTTTTCACCTTACAAAACCTAAACTATAGATAGATAGAGATCTATTACTTCAATTGGTCTTTCAGGTTCACTTATTTTTCACCTGTGCGTGAAGCAACAGGCTTAGATCAGTGCAGGTTCTTGTGTTTTCAGCACAGTTTCAGTCTAAAGAAGTAAGCCAAGTCTTAATTCTTCTTTTTTGTTTTACTCTAGTCTTATTTCTTTGCAAGTTTCAGCTCAGGTAACAGCAGCAGTGGTTATACTGGGTAGTAGTAGCGATAGTACTTTAGTATTAGTAACAGCATTAGCAGGGCTACAGTTAACAGTAGCAGGAGCAACGACTGCAGGATTATTAGTTGTAGAATCACAGTTATCAGCTGTTGGAGTGTCATAAGTGCAGTTAGTTGTGCTGTATTAGTGCTGGAAGAAAGCTTGAGCAACAGGAACAGAAATGTGGAAGTAAAAAGTGAAAGTTGTGGAAACAGTGCACTGTACCGATAGCAGTAAAGGTGCTGCAGTAAAATAAAAACCATAGTTGTCTGTTAAACACATTGTGTCACCATGATGTAATGAAGTGAGTCCGCATGCATGTGACTGATCACTTTCCGTAATCACCACAGTTTACCAAGACACTGAATAAAAACCATTTAAAAGAAAACAAAAAGAACGGAAAACCACTCTAACTGCAATCATCGAGTCACATTTACGTCACATAAAAGCATCACTTAATAAAATAAAGTGCATCCAGAGCTGCAGTTTGAATGTGCAATGCTGAGGTCACTCGGTGTGAGGCACATTTAAAATAATGTTTGGCTTAAGTGGACGAGTAATTACATTTCTCACTGGGATTCACAGTATCAGCGCTGTCTAAATAAGCATTTTGTGACAGTTTAAAGACGCAGATCTGGCTTTGTGATAGAGAATAACACGTCCATTAAATGAGCTCCTAAAGCTACAGTATTTCAGGGATACAAGTAAAGTTGTCTGGAAGATCTTTTTTCCTCCTGAGTGGATTAACCAACCTTTCCGACCGCATTACACTTACAGCTGTTTTCTATTAGTCTGCACAGAGTATCTGATGTAACTCTGCAGAAACCAGGACATGACAGTGAGGTGGGTGTAGGTGAGCTTTACAATGCAGTTGTTGTTCAGGTTTAATCAAGGAGGGAGACTGATGACTTTGGATGGAAAAAACATCACCTTATGATTTGTCAGAGGAAAAAAGACAAATCACAAACAGATGTTAAGATGGGTGATTCAGAGGGCATTCTTAGTATATCTTCAACAGCTGCAAATGAATGAAACATAGGCATCTAATCTTTTTGGACATCTGGACTACGTCATGTGTCTCCCACATTTTAATAAGGAACAGCAGGAGTTTCAGACGTGTCAACAGGAATAACTTCAGTGGTGTTTAAAACAAACTCTGAATTAATAGAAGAGGTCTGAAGTTCTAAGTATGTAAGTAAGTAGGATATAACAAGGCATCATCAGCAAAAAAATGGACACTGCACTGTACAATTGGAGAAAACTATTGTTTATCTATAATGTAAATAGCAGTGGACCCAATATTGGTCCATGTGGGACACCTTTATCAACCAGTTGGGTACAATTTGAACTTTTAGTTTTTGAACAAGGTGTTTAACGTGTGTGTGTGTAGAAAAATCTAATATTTAACAATATTTTTAAGTACTTAAAATGCTGTACTGTATCTATACGATTTTCAGTCAGAGTATGGATTTGCGTAAGAACATCAAAGCTCTGTCCTGTGAAATGCACACATATGGTCTTTTTGGTTACCTGAAGCAGGTCTGATTTGTGGGAGAGCTGATGAAAAGTGGTTTTGTCACCCGGAATGTAATGTTCAGTTGTAAAGTAAAAGAAAACGGCTGTGGAAATGCAAAGTGGAGTTTTCAGTGCAAATGTACTTGTTCTATACCAGCCTAAATTATTTCTAACTACTGAGAGTGTCCATTTATTATCTGACCTGACAATAAAATCAATATTTCTTTCTGCCCCCTGGCTGCATGCACTACCTCAATAGTTTGAAAGTCAAAAGCTCTTCTACAGTGAATTATTCTGTTGCAAGATTATTAAATGTTGCTGTTGGACGTTCTAAAAAAACAGACCTTACTCTGTTTTGAGACTAAAACTAACATTTTACAGTCAACACTTTTAGCCTTCTGGGAGTATCTGGCATTGTAATATCCACCTTTGTTCACATACCCACTGGAATAAAAAAAGATACACCGATAAACAATAAAACAGCGCAGAAATCAATGTACCCCATAGCCAGAGGTTTCAGGGTGGATTTTTCCTTTACACCAAACTTGCACTCTCTTTTACAAGTGCTATTAATAGCTGTCTGCGAACATAGCTGGGATTTTAACTCTATAAAAACTCAAGAAGTGATTTGTAAGGGCGATTAAAAAAACCGTGCATATTTCCTGTGTTTGTAAGTCTGTCTGGACGCTGAAAATAGTTTCTCTTCTTCTCTCCCACACTCTCTTCTCTCCTGCTTCTGTTGTACAGTTCTTACGATATCTTGAATTTCCCAGATGTGTTTCCAGCTGTACAGATGTGATTACACTGACCTGGTATGTTACTGTGGGAGTTGTTAACTTAATTACACATGACTGACCGCCCCTTTTCCACCACTACCTTTTTTGTTCTTCAGGAGATACATCAGCAGCGTTTTTCAGCAGATGTTTAAAGAAAACAGAGAAGTGATGGTGCAGTTAACTATGGCTCAAAATCCAAACTTTGACACTGCAAAAACAGCTTTTTCTGTCAACCATTGTGTGCTTCATTGTGTGTATGAGTTGGTCAATCAGAAATATGCACAGCCAATTCATATTATGGAAGCAATCAAGGGACACTTACACTGGAGTAATGTGTTCTCTTCTCGTCCTTACAGCTCCATTTTGGACCAACTGAAGTTCATTTAGAGCTTTCTGTCTGACTAGTGCTGAATATAGTGTTAGAACAATCAAGTCTGGATGAAATGAAGAACTTTCTCCATGTCAGTGACAGAAATTATTTTATTTCTGAGAAAAATAACACTTGGTTGTCAAAGTTCAGGTTTAAATCAAGAATAACTTCCAAATTTCTGGGTGTTTTGATTTGCATAAAGTTAATTTATTTTCATTTTAATTTACCAATGTGAATATGTAATATGACTGTGATATCAACAGCTCTCTAATCAGCACTGTGAGATCAGAACTGCTGGGACGTTCCCTTTTCAAACATACAGGACAACATGTGCTGAGTATTCATTAGGGGGGTGGGGGATGATTTGCTTGTGTGTGTAATATGTGTGTGTGTTGCAAGCCAAGCTTGAAAAGCTTTTCGATTGAGTCAGCGTGACACATTTATGAATAAAAGGCTGGAAATCGGAGTGACTGGGTTGAGCAGGAGACGGTAAAATCCATCCATCATCTCCTCCTCCCTCTGCTGAGTGACGAAGCCATTACAACGTCAACTCTAATACAAGCTGCTGTCATGTTTTATACATGACAAAAATGGACAGTGGTTACACTGTGTTGTATTTCACAGAGGTGAGCAGGTTGACTGTTCGGCTAAACAAACAGACAGAGGAGAGGAAAAGAATGCAGGAGAAAAGACCAACAAAAGCAATCTAGCGGAGCGTGACAACACCAAGCTCTCCTGCCGCCTTATCGCTCTGCTCCAGACCTCAGAGATCTCTCCGATCTGATAGCAGTCTCTGATGCTCACTGCTGCATAAACTGCAACATGTGCTCATCATCTTCTCAGTGTGACCGCGGTGGTACAGCAAGGGTCAGAGCACAGAGAAGTAGGCCAGGAGAAGCCCTGCAGCCTGAGAGGAATGCTTTCTACTGCTGAGGACCTTTTCAAACACATTACACCTACAGATCCTATAAATGTTTCACCAACAAGAAAAATATGACAGATTCGCTTTTCTTCTCTTCTTTCTCAGTCAAAATGGCTCTTAGGGTATTGATACCATGCTTTTCTACAAAAAAAAAACTTTAATTAAACAATACAAGACAAAGTTCCCATCACTGTTGACATCTGTCTGAACACAAGAAGCTGGATAAAGAAAATACAAACTTCAAATTTTGATTTCAGTCATCTGATCAAAGCATAAGTAAACAAGATAAGAATCTGACCAAACATTTCTATGTAATTTTTCTATATTCAGTCAGTATTTTAAAAAAGTATTGATAATGACATAGTTTTGTCCAACTTTGTAAACACAGCGGGGTGTTCACTGCTGCTGACACTGTCTAGTACGTGATTCGAAATTTGTTTTACGTCAGCAGAAAAGCTTTTTGTGTGTTTCCACAAAACAGTTTTTGGTTCAAAGAAGTTTGTCACTGCTGGAAAGTCTTTTCATAAAACGATGCAGTAGAAACATGCAAATAAGTTCAAAACTGGTGCTTTATGACCAGAGACAAAGGGCTATGGCATTTGCTTTGGCTCAAGACGTAGAAAAGCTACAACTACCAGAATGCACTGCACTAGGGGTGAGTTCGTGTGCAAAAATCTCTAAACATGGGTCATTTTTTTCATGTAAACGTGTACATGGGTTTCACCGCTGGGTAGTGCTATTGCATTATTCGCCACTCTGAAATATCGCCATCCCGAATTCTGGTCCCTGAGTCCTGACAGTAAGCTATGGCGAGCCTGTAGACGCCGTATTTCCCATGCATGTCAACGATTTTCACCGGGACGCACGCGAGTAATTCAGGCTGACCTGTTTTTCAGCGAACTCCTCTGGTAATTTTATTAAAAGGCATGACATATATAGGTTACAGTATTATTTATTATTATTATTATTGGGTCTTATAAGAGTGGGCAACAATGAGGCCATCAAATCACAGCCATCAAATCAGAGCATCTGCCACACGCGGATCAAGGCGATCACGGATATTTGATGTGGGAAAGATGTAGCCAGATGTATTACCCGTTTTAGATACGTGGCTCGTTTGTCTGTCCATCCGTATCAAGAGTCATGTGCGCCACTACACCACCGACCCGTGCGTACTCATTGTAGCCCACTGGTGAACGCTTGCCTTGCATTGCCTAGATTTACAGCTTGATTAGAGTCTGTTCTGCATTTGAGAGAGAGGGCGGCTCGCTTACGATCGGCGTCTGTATTCTTTGTGCCCGTGGTGGTGACTATAACAAAAGGCCAAGATACAATCTGTAGTTTGAGCAACAGCCACAGAGCCAGTGAAAGTCTGAGCTGGGAGATAATCAGGGAGATCTGATAAGTGTATCACAGTTCATTCACACAAACTACCCACATTATGATGATACAAAGCTGGTTGAAAATCTGCAAAGTATCCAAAAAGCATCCGTGTTTGGGTTTCTCTCAGCATGAAGCAGTTGTACAAGAATTTTGCCTAAACTCAGGACAGACTTAAAATCACAAACGTTGATTTAAAATCAAGAAAATTTTTATTGAAAAATAAGTAAATAATTAACAATGATTTGTTGAAACACTCAAATCCAACGCACGCTGCTGCTACAACTGCCCAACAGGACCAAATGACTTTGTGTTACGTCAACAGAAAAGCTTCCGTTCAAGAGTTGAGTGGAACATTTAGCCTCTTCAATCGCTCTCTCTCTCTTCCACTCTCTGTCTACCTCTCTCTACCTCCAGCCCCCAGATCCAATCGATAACTTTCACTGAATAGTCTGAAATGTTATTAATCCCTGAGGGGGAAAATGGAGCCATTACAGAATCATATAAAGGGATGGAGATAAATTAAAGGGCAGCAGGGTGACACGGTGTTTGTCCTTGAAACAGAATCAGCTGAAGTGCCCCTAAGCCAGGCGACCGTTCACTGCCGCCTTTACCCTGCTGTGTCAGAGCGTTCCTGCAGCATCGATACTGCTGACGTTATCTCACTCATAAAACATGGGATTACTTCTGCTGACTGGAAGCAAAATGTCAACTTCTAAAAGTAATGAGCCGCCAGACGAGTGAGATTAACAGACATCTTCAAATCAGATGCTTTAGCAGAGAGCTCCTGTCTGCTAATCCGTCCAATCTGTGATTCCACTCTGATAATTAGATTAATGGAGCGACGCTGTGCGCCTTCAGGCTGCTCGCAAAAAAACCAACGACAGAGAAACTCAACCACTGCTACCAGAGGAATGTACAGTACAGTTACTTACAGTAGTACTGCATTTACACACATTTTAGATACTTCTTGTTAGTATTTCCATCGTAAAATACTTTATACTTCTACTCCACCACATTTATCCATCAGTTTAACAGATTTAACACACAACCCCAGATCAAAAACTAACTACTACTGATGCATTAACGTTTAGGTGGCATTTTAATTCTTAATAATATATGTATATGACAAATTAACGCTCTGATTGTGCCATTTTGCAGCACAGTCTTCCAGCATGTCTGTGCTTTTTCTTACTGAATGCAAGACTTTTATGTGAAACCTCTCAGCACTCGCTCCACCACTGCTGATTTCACACATTTTCTGTCTGAACATCACAGCTCTGTGTTTGCACAACAGGGGTGCTGAGGCTCAGGACTCTGGAAAACAAAAAGGCAGGAAGTCCATTGCGCTGTGGTAATTTTTAACACAATGCAAAGTCATCTGGCGACGCATTGCACTGGCCAGTCAAATACAGCGCACATTTCTGGTAGATTACCTGGTAACAAGCAGCGTCTTGATTGTATTTCATCTTCTCACCTGTACCTGTAGCAACAAACCCACACCAACGCAGCCTCATGTTTATAACACAGTGCTATTTCAGTCTGAACACCCACTAACAAGGCAGAGAATCATTTCTTCTATTACCGCAAGTACAATCAGCCACATAACTCCCAAACTCAGATATTAAAATGCTGCTTAGCAGCTTTGGGCATCACACTGGCAGCAACATGTCTTATCCTTTCCTTTATGCTTCTCCAAGATACATCTCCAATGGGTTTTTAAATATTAAATGTATTTCTTTGATGTTTTTTTTAACATATTAACTATGTTATGAAGATTTTATTGCAGCTCTTGTCACCAAAGACAAGTGGAAAATAGAGTGTAATTTCCTACAGAATATATTTTCTCTCCGTCGCTCTCAGTGTGTTTCTCACTCTCTGTCTCACAGACGCAGACTGTTATAACCTGGCTTAGCACCTTTGCCTCTCAGTGGGAGTCAGACAGAAATAGAGTCAAGTGTGGCAGCCTCCTGCAGACTGATTCTTTGTTTACCTGCTTGTCTGACTCTGTCACACCGGACCTGTACGGGGGGGATTTATCGGCGCTCTGCTCTGTTTACTGCTTCTGTTGGCTGCTTACTCTGTGGCTCGTGATAATAACGCCAATCCAACTCCTGTGGCACCAAATCGAGACGCTGAGCCACAGGGAAGGTGGGTTTCGGTTTAACATCTGGGGGGCACAAATTAATCAGGGATCTGGGGGTTCTCCCTAATGAAATCGAGCGTCAAACACTTCATTTCCTGTATTCTGGCTTGTCGCCTACCTCTCCTCTATAGATGGAATCTATTCTTTCCTTTCACCCCAAGGCTGCTGCTGTAGAGAGAGATCTTGTGAGGCTCCACTGGATGTGTTGACAGACCAGAAACGTGCCTTTTGATTTTTGTTATTCTCTCGCTGATTTGCAGCTGTATCGAAGCAGCTTTAAACGTGTTTGCAGGAGCAGCTCTGTTGAAGCAGAACCTCAACATCATTATATGGCAGATTTAACTTTTTTAGCTTTTGAGACTGGTTAAGAAAGAAGTTGGAAGTTTTCAAAGTAATGTCACTGACTATGTCTACATGCTCAAATTCAGTTTTTGCCCTTATTCCGAAAAGGCCAGTCTTCCCACCAAACTGTTTACATGACCAATGAAAATGATTATTCCATACTGGAGGTATTTTTGATTACATGCAGCCGTGCATTCCGATTAACATGCCCTAACGTGTTGTTTATCACATCAAAATGTGGAAAAGTGGAACGCCGGGTTGGAAATTAACTTTTTTGTCCACCTGCCACTGTGGCTGGTTCATTCATTCATTCACTTATTTTCCATAACTGCTTATCCTGTTCGGGGTCACGGGGGGTTGGAGCCTATCCCAGCTGACACTGAGCGAGAGGTGGGGTTCACCCTTTACAGATCGCTATCACAGGGCTGACACACAGAGACAGACAACCATTCACACTCACATTCACACCTACAGACAATTTAGAGTCACCAATTAACCTGCATGTCTTTGGACTGTGGGAGGAAGCTGGAGCACCTGGAGGAAACCCACGCTGACACAGGGAGAACGTGCTAACCCCACACAGAGGGCACCACCCCCTGGGTTCAGACCAGGAACTCTTGCTATGAGGCGACAATGCTAGTTCAGTGCTAATCACTGTACCATCAACCTTCCTAAATGCCCAAACCACCTCAACTGGCTCCTCTCGATGTGGAGGAGCAGCGGCTCTACTCCGAGTCCCTCCCGGATGTCCGAGCTCCTCACCCTATCTCTAAGGCTGAGCCCAGCCTTAGGAAACTCATTTCGGCCGCTTGTACTTGCGATCTCGTTCTTTCGGTCACTACCCAGAGCTCGTGACCATAGGTGAGGGTTGGAACGTAGATTGACCGGTAAATCGAGAGCTCTGCTTTCTGGCTAAGCTCCCTTTTCACTACAACGGACCGGTACAGCACCTGCATCACCGCTGACGCCCCAATCCGGCATATCCAACGTGTCCTCATCTGGACAATCATACATCCAGAAAAACGCCTAATTTGGAAAATCTACATGGAATGTGCTGGTTACAAGACTCACACCACATTCAGAATATCTTCATATTTGAAATACTAATACAGGTCTGTGCAATTTTCTTATGTAGACACTCTTAGACGGAGAGGCGTTAGATCTTAGGGCAATTTGGCCTCTATTTTCATGTGAGCCAGTTCAAGATTTGGACCAAAGAGCATTATATACAATCACATCTTCCCTTTGTCTCTGCCTTTCTCTAACCGTCTCCTTCTGGGTCTTTGTCCCCATGGACCTCTAACTCTCTGATAGGAGGTGGAAAACTGAAACAGAAGAAAAGAGACACAGAAGAACCTCTTGTTCTTTTCTCTTCCACCACATCCATTTCCAATTACAGGTACAATCCTGCAGGGCTATTTTTAGCCCACACTGGATATCTATAGCCTCTCCTCTGAAGCATCTGTCACAGACGCTGCTGCTGCTCTTTCACCTTTTCTATTATTTACATCCACATTTGAATCTAAGCTATTTCACTAATGCTCTGATCCAGAGTACTTTACAACTGAAAATGCAAAATAAGGTTCATTTTTATTGTAGATGAAGAGCAACCATTCAGATGATTTGAGCAGGGGCAGAGCTGCAGGAAACCGGCTCTATTCTTGTAATATCTGAGTGGTTATGTGGGAGTGAAGAGGTGTCGTTCAGAAATAAGAGAAATTAGAGCTCAGGCAGGAGGTTTTTTACTGCAAGATAGGAGGTTATTACAGCGAGTAAATCAGTGAGACATAGCAGGGGGGATTCAGTGGGGGAAATGTGAGATTTGTGAAAAGATGAGTGTTCACTGAAGTGTTATGTGAGCCTCAGAAAACTACGAGGCAAAAACAAAACCATTTAGCTGTTTCTGAAAAATAATAATTTGGATGTTTTCCTCCTCTGAAAATATTCCACCTCAAAGTCACCTACAATAGCTGGTGAGACTGGGTAGCGTTTTCTTCTTCTACACCATATGGCTTAAACTAAACTAGTGTTGAACCTTCTTAATGCTCTTGTGGCTGAATGGGAGCGAATCCCTGCAGCCAGGTTACAAAATCTTGTGGAAACAGAGTTGTAGCACAAAGTATTTCCTCAAAGTAAACCGTAAGTGTCAGTTCAAAGTCTTCAAGAAGTGATCTTTTGCACCGGCATTCAAAAATCCTCACAGCTATAACAGAAGCAAGTGAGCACTGAATAAATTTGAGGGAAATCAATCTCCAAGCCGAGATGTAAGCGCACATCAGGGTAGAATTAGTTAGTTTTAGGAATTCCTCACCACAGAGCACAATAAAGCTCATGAGAGGAGATAAAAACTTGTAGAGGTACTTTTTTCACTGTAAATTTGCATTTGAAAGTCGATTCTTCACCACAGAACAAAACAAGAATATCTGAACAAATATATAATACCAGCGAGAAGACAACACGTGCAGTAAGTTGTGTCATGTTCAGAGAGCTTTGTCACTGCATTGGGACCAAAACACCACAGATACAGTATTTAACTGATCCAGTATAGATCCAAACTCTGAAAGTGAATAAATTCAAATATCTGTTTAAACATTAATTCGAAAAACTAGAGTCCTTTTTAGTCGTTTTAGACTGACCTGTGCTGTGTATCTTCGAATTAATGTTGAAACATGTTGATTTTAAATGCACGTGCAGAAATGCCAGCTCCAGGGTTTCTGTAACTGTTATTTGTTCACTTTTACCAAGCAGGCTACTGACCCCCAATAGACTTGAATTGTATTCGCTAAGCTAAGCCGCAATGCTAACCGCTGAGACCCAACCACTGGACGTACAGACACAAAAAAGATATCGATCATGTTGTCTCAATATGAAAATGATAGAGAAAGGGCGTAACTCCCAAATCGTCGGAGTATTCCTTTAAGAGCATCTGTAATAGTCTTATATCCTTCCTTTGGGCCATAAAAGAAACACAGCCCAGATACAGAGTTTCAAAGTCCAGAGCCTTTAAGCCGGCAGTGGAGGTAGTTACAGAGTGGAACTATCATCTTTGTGAAAGAGACCGCTGGCGGGATGGGACAGGTGTGGCATTTCTTCGTCCTGTTTTGTGTGCGAGCTGGAAGCAGTTAGCAGCTAACTTGAAGAAGAAAACAGCGGCTGAAAATGTCCACAAATGAAGACTCTAAGGTCTGGGAGCTCCTTAGCCTCTGAGCAGAGGACGAGATCAGCCGCCATATAACAGGGATGATAAATAGTTGTTATTGCCATGCTAATGCCATTGCAATTTGTTTAGAAAGTGCTGCCCAGTGTGTATGTTTAGCTGTTGTGTTATGTCACCTTTTTTGCACCTGGAACACCGACATGCTATCTAATATCTAATTGTTTGGTTTTGTATAAAAAGCATTGCTGGTGTAATGCAGGTTCTTGTAGATTGTAATGTGGCCCTATTACAGGATCTCTGTGTAAAAAGGGTTAATGAGATTATTTACTGTACGACAGGTACAAATATTCTCCTAACTGACCGGCAGAAACTTGGATTTTTCTATCATCTCATCAAAGACATCTTTCTATGTTTGACAAAGTCTGAAATAAGCAAGTTTCACATTGCTCAGCAGGACTTGGTATCAGATTATAAAGTCAATACTTGCAGCTTATTTTAGTCTCCTCGGTCTGATATCCAACACCAGACTTTCCTAAAAACCATCAAGGATGTCCTTGTTTAGCAGTGATCTTGCATCTTGCAGGTTCTTCCTTCATCTAAAATTAAACTGATTTAATCTTTAATTGTGAGATGACTAAGAGTTTTAAATAAATGATACCCTTGTTTGACAAAACAACTCTTGACAAGGAAGTAAAACTACTGTAGTGACTCATCTTGTACCTGAAAGCTTTTGGTTTGAGACTATCGACATTCTGGAGGTCATGATGAGGTTGTGAGACTATCAGATAACAGTTTCACTCCAGCACAGATGAACAAAATGTGTGGAATGACCTTTAAAACGCTGCAGATATCTGTTCACGCAGTGTGTGTGAGTGTTTGTGTGGATCCCGGAAATCAGGCACAAACTGTCCCAGAGTGCAGAGTAAGCTTCGTATTTTACATAATAGCATTTTCCTGCATTGCACTCCAGCTCTATGCTCTGCCAAAAAAAAAAAAAAAAAGAAGCATAATCCCTCTCGGTGGAGTGGGAGTTTGTGTGCCAACAAGCCGAGGAGATGAAACCACCTCATATGACAGAGAGGGAGAGAGGCAAAACTACAAAACGCTCTTCATTACAGGATTTAAAAACTATTAAAAATGAACAGGACAAGTCTCCTGATGGCTTTGAACCGAAACAGCTCTTTTATTTAAAGGCTTACCTTTCATGTTATGTACTGTACTTTGTACTGTGCTCTCAGCTGCAGAGCGTCACATCTCTGAATCACTCATCAAAAAGTTTGTTACTCTGCTGCATGTAGGGGCCTCACCAGACACTGGTGTTAACGATAACCCTGATATTCAAAAATGAAATATTGATGTCATGTTAGTTATACACATGATAATATCATGTCGCTAATCACTTCTAAAGTCACTTCTTTTTTTTTCTGCTCTCACTCTGTCTCACTTCTCCAAACTCGTATTTTGACTGCAATTAATTTCCCCAAAACAAAAAAAAAACGCACAACAAACAAGGTTAAAAATTAATGTAAGAGAAATATTTTTAAGTTTTCAATAGATATAGCGATAATATTGTTATTGTGAATTCTTTTGGTCACGATTATGCCCTAGCTGCATGTTAAGTATTGACTATAAATGGTGGTTCAATGGGTTTAGAAACATGAGAAGATGAGGGTACAAGCCCTAAATGTGACCACAGTTTTTCTGGTTAAGATATTTTAGTTTAAAGCTTGGCTAGGTGTATTTTTTTTTCTCCATTCATTGAATAAAAAATTAAAAAAACCCAATACAATATAAACACAACAGACTGAATGAAAGGGAGCAGAAAGAAGAATAATCTTATTTAATCTGCCCCTTTATCCCAAAAAAAAAACAATTTACAAAGCACTTAAATTAAAACAGCAACAACAAAAAACTCTGATGTACCCTCTGGTGTTGTATTAGGCGAGAAAGGAAAATATTATGACTCTATTACTCTGATAATCACCAGTTGATTTTGAATAAAAGTCACCCAAAACATCAACACATGAAGTGATTCTTTAGTGGTTTTGATTTTTGGATTGCTGCCTTTGTTTAGGAGAAACACAAACTGCTCTTATTTTATTATTACTTTGTTTATTGCAGTTGTCTTAGCTGAAATATACTGATTAGAAAAGGTAAGTTAGCATTCTGACAAGAGCTTTAATTTTCTGGGCCCCACTCGACCCACTGGGTTCAGGCAGGCCTTGATATCTTAGCTTTCACAAGGGCTTCAATCAGGTCGGGTTCACGCCAATTTGCCAACTCTGCTGCTCCGTCTCCTCAGACAGATTGCCCAGAGTAGGCTACGCTCTGTTGCTCTGAGAGTGTGGTGCTCTGAATAACCAACTGATTCCAACAATGCTCTGAATTTACAGTAAAAAGACATTTGCTTGTGAACATTTTTTTAAATTCGGGCTTGGATCGGGCTTGGACAGAAAGTTACTGGTCCAGACCGATAGATAATCCATCACATAACCCTCTTTTAAAAAAAAGTAATTGTCAGTTTTCACAAACATGAGCACTATCGATCCTCTCATCCAACTCTCTGTATAAAGGTGTCCAACTATTCCTTTTTATGTTTCAGTAAGAGGTTACATCAGGCCGGAGCCTTCAGACTGATTGATACTTGTGAGGCTTTAAAGTGTCACCACTGTTGTCCTCTCTCTCTCTCTCACTGCCAACTCCGACTTTATCCCTCTCTGGTCTGTCCTTGAGCCCTCGCTTGGCTCAGTCTGACGTCGTTCAGTCCAGAGAAACACTCAAACAGTAAAGTGGAATATTGTCTGATAATTTCTGTTATACATAAAGTTTCATAAATGTAATTTGTGTCCCAGACAGGACATTTTTTTTTAGTGAGGTGACTCAGAGGACAGCACCAAGGTGGAGGGACAGACAGGTGAAATGTGTTATAAACAGGTTGACAGACTGAGTTAAAGCTCTCAGTAAGGCATCTGCCTGTTTGAAATCATGAAACAGAGACCTGTTGGACATTTGGTGCAGGAGCCACTCGTCATCGATGCTGCTGTGGAGGACATGACACGCTGACAGAAACAGTGGAGCTGAGGTTTTTGTTGTTGTTGTGAAGATTCTAAGTTCAGATTTTATTTGTCATTTATATTTCACAATAACGCGAAAAGACTTCATTCGTGTAAAATGACTTCTGCTCCTCCCAATCACATAAACATAATTGCTGATTTCCAATCTGTCAGGCAATCTATGTTTAAATGTAACGCCAGAGCAGTATGGAAACTAACTTGTAGGTGAGCCTTCACGGCAAATAATAGTTTTTTATCAGCAGCCCTGGCATTTATTCTACTGGGAGAAAAAACAACAATTTTCTTTTCACAGTGCCCACGTTTGCTTTGCTTTGTTGTCTTTTGGGTTTCATTTCCAGTCAAAACAATCCAAGAATCAACCCTGTCTTGTGGAGACTGTGTTTATACGCTATCCATTGGCATCAGAATATTTGTTCTGACAGATACATCATGATAATCCATCCATGATAGGCATCGAGACATTTCACTAGGAACCACAAAAGTCGACCTAATGTTAGGGCTTAAAGAAATGTCACGGCAACACTTAGAATAGTTAGTGAGATATTTCAGTCTGGACCAAACTGGTGGACTAACCGGCCAACATTGCTGTTAGCAGGCCATGTAGGGGTTGAGATAGTCTCACTTAAAGCTCCAAGGAACACTGGATCCTACACTTCCCATAATACAACTGCACAGTAATTTCTGCACAGTATCTGAGCTCCTACACAGTACTGTAAAATTACACGGCTGGCTTGCACCAGTTAGCGTAGCTTAGATCCTATAGGCTTGCATATACTTGTCTCGGATGTTAGCAGAGAGCAAAGTGTTTTGTAGCTGTGTAACGTTGTCAGGCATAAGGGCAGAGAGGCAGCAGGGTGAGCTATACCCCGCCAGCACCCAGATGGTCTGAGAAGGATGTGTGAAGCGTGAAAGGAGGAAGGATGAAAGAAATACAGTGGGAGAAAGTTATCTCTCTCTCTCTCACATTTTCCCCCCAAATAATACAAAGCTGTCGTTCTTTTCTCCACAAGAGGCAACTCAATTAACTGAAATAAAAGATTAATACTAAATGAAATATTAAAAGCAAGGGGATAAAAGAGAATGGTGTGTGTACAGGGTGCTGTAGATCTTTCTCCTCTGGCTTGGACAGGACTTCTGGAACAAAGCTGTGTACATTGGGCTGCTATCATGCTCAAATAGCTGCGAGGCATCAGGCGTCAGGGGCTGATTTATTGGAAGCAAACAGCCGGAGAGAGAAGGCTGCCGACTGTGAGGAGCTGCAGGCAGGAGACATCTCTCTGTACAGTATGCAGGAAGAGGAAACACAAGCAGGATTTCCACCCAGCTGTTATCTTTTTTTTTTGTTGTTGCTGTTGTTGAATTGTAACGCGTAATGCACATTAACTGAACTGCTGTAGCAGAAACACCAAATGGAAATCAATACAGCTTTTGCGAAAACACATTCATGCTCACTTGAATCAAAAAACATTTTCTGGTTGAAGATATTACGAGATAAATCATGACAAGTAATTTAATCAGATGAATACTAATGTAAAATATTAATATCTGTAAACAGTTTCTGAACCAGTGACCAGATCAGCTTTGATTGGGTGCATTAATATCTGTAACTGCCGTTTATGAAAACTGACATATGGTCTCATGGCTCTCAGACTGAGAGGCCGTCACATTATCAAAGTTCACACTGCAAATCTGTCAGCTGCATTACACCAACCATCATTAGATAACAGTTCTGTATGAAACTTGTATCTTGGCAGGACTTGCCACGCTGAAAAATCTAAACCCACCACCAAAAAGCCATCTCTATTTAAAAACAATAGTATTTAAACTGGACAAACCAACTGGGGGAAACTGAAAACAAGCTGTAAACACAACACAGACATATCACCTAATGAAGCTATCAGCTGTTTATTTGCAAAACCAACATCAGCATTTATTTGGAGTTGTGTTTCTGGTCACTCGATGAATAAAAGTCCAGCATTCACCGTCTTTAAGCTCTGGTTTGGTCGCCACCAACTCCTGAAGGTATTTACCCTTCGCTCAGTCCCACTCTTGACTGAGCCAATCACAGCATAGCATCGACCAGCTCGGCCGCAGGGCTCGACAACTATGAGGCTGTGCTCAATGAAATTGTTTCAGAGTTTCATTACTAAGAGATTGGAAGGAGATATACATTAAATGTTATACATTTTTACTAAGTTAGCGCTTCTATGCTACACTAGCTACTAAAGGTATACTGAATATATACACATGCTGCTTTTGCTGTGTGAATAAAGACCTGCGGTACAAGAACAGTGTTGCTCCCACAGTCATTGGTTGCTCCTTAACTTCAACAGCTTTTAGAGCTTTCAGCTTTTAGATTTATCTCAGTAACCTTCAAATATATATTGAATATAGTTTGTCTGTTTCTCTCCGAAGTTGCTTTTTCACTTTTCCAGAAATTAGATTTCTAGGTGACAGTTAGTGACAGTGGGCTCCATGCTAGCTTTGATAGCTTGATGAGGCCAACAGCGAGTGGCAGGGCTTAGCAAAGGGTCAATAATGTGGCTCGCTGGCTTCTAGCAAGTTGCTACCTTTGACCATATACAGCCAAACAATGCCTCAGATTGTTTAAACAGTCAATGCCATCGAGTGTGGTAATCTTGATTTATGGTGCAACATTGTCTTTTGTATTGCATTATCTTCCACAGCCAATACGAGCATGCATTGTTCTTTCTGAATCCCGAAGGGAGTGATCACACCGAGATGAAACGCTAGAAACACAACACCAGTAAAACCATTGTTTTCCTATGATATGGCGCGTCTGACTGGTGTTCAAGCGACTTTTTAGACAGGCGTTTTTCCGGCGTCTTTTTAGATGCACATTTTTGTAGACGCTTCTTTTTAGATGCGCAAAGACGCTGAAATGTCGAAATATTTGCAACTTTTTTGAGCATCACATGCCAGTAGCTAGCGCTTTGAAGCGTCCGTGTCTCTAGCGTCTCATTTCTGTGTGATCACACCCTTATGTGTTAGACTGCAATATGAATCCATTATGGGACAAGCAGACTCCAGTAACTATGACAACTAACATATTTGTAGAATATAAATGCACTGAATGCTTCAAAATGCCAGAATAGCATTAAATATGGGTAATAGTTATAGTTTCAAAAATCGACAAAGATGTCAGCTTTTAAAAAGAAAAAGAAAGATGTAAATGAAATGTGATGGTGGCTGCAATATCTGTGTTAATGTTATGCATTGTAGCATTTTCTCCCATAAAATGTTCATTTTCAGCTCGTCTCATTGTTGGTCATACCGCTGCCCCTACCACTAATAAATAAATGGTAGTAGAGTTTCCAGTTGGTGAGTTAGAGTGTTGCAAAAGTGCATTTTTGTTTTTAGATGACACCATCAAATACAGCCAAGATGGCGGACACTGAAGAACAACAACAGCTCGAACTTAATTTGCAGTTTGCACAGCTGGATGTAAACACATGGAGAGAGAGGAAAACATAGAGAAGAACGAACAGAAGAAAGACACAGACAGGGAAGTCATGCGCTGCTTGTATCTAGGCAGAGGGAGAAGACCTGTGAGGGAACTACCCACAATGCCCCTGTGGTCTCGAATAAGCTGCCACCCTCCCTCCTCTGAAACACACACAAACACACTTACACACACACCTCAATAAGGCAGAGTGCTTAACTCAGCAAACTGCAGGCCAAGCTGCTATCACTCATGTTTGTCTCTTGGCTCGCCCTCTTTGTTTTTCAGTATTTTCTCTCTTCCTTCTGTTTCTCAGAGACGCCGTTTGTGTGACTTCACAATATGAGCAGCATGTGCTTTCAATTTTAAATGGATTGTTTTAGTCAAATCGAGACATTTGTCTGCTAATATTTGTTAGTTGCATGTTTCAGAGAGACAAGTTGCATAAATTGACACAACATTGTATATTCTGTGCTTACTGTCAGTGAAACAATACTGTGACTTGTAATACTGTCATGCCAGTGGAGGGCATTCGAATGATGGAGCAAACCCTCTCAGGCAAACATGATTTAGGGTCCTCAGAAAATACTTTCATGACTTTGACATGACTTTGTTGACACAGACATACATTTGATGATCCAATGTTAGATAAGGTATTTGAACATAACTTTGGGAACTTGGGAACTCTCGCATGACTTTTGATGACCCTAACATTAGAGTAGTGACTTCAACATGATTTTGGGAACTCATAAATTACTTTGGTGACTCTTGCATAACATTGTGGACACAGTGATAACTTTGACGACTCTGAGATGACTTTGATGTCACAAACATGATTTTGGGAACTCGTACATGCATTTGGCAACTTGGTAATGGATTTGTTGACTTGGATTTGATCCTAGAGATTTGTTCACAGCCTTCCTGCCTTGCACATGGCTTTGGTGACTCTGACATGAATTTGATTACGGTCAATAAGAGTCTTGAACAAGACTTTGGAAACTCATGACTTTTATAACACAAATGTTGGATTTGCAACTTGACCATTACTTTGGGAACTTAAAGCGATGATTTTAAACGGCTTTGGAGACTTGAACTTTGATGACCCAAACATTAGATTAGTGACATGTTCTTGACTTTGGTAACCATGGTAGTTTACTTGAGTTCATTGGGGACTTTGCTGACTTACACCCCAGACCCTAAACTGACATCAAAGAACTAGTGGTGACAAAGGCCGCCTGTTGCGTCACCTCATGTTGCCTGTGTCTTGGCCCAAAAGTTGCATTTGAACACACCGCAAAGATTACTTGCATGTTTTGTGTCTGCAAAGGAGAAAATAACTCCATACCAGCAGGTGGCAGTAGTTTGTACTGGTCATTAAAAATGGCAAACCTGAAGACAGAGGATGGATTCGAGACACTGGTTAGCCATTTAGCACATTAACAACACAAAATGGTGTTGAAAGAATAAAGGATATTTACCATGCACCAGCAAACCTTAGCACAAGCAGTTCTGAACCATTTCTGGTGAAAAGCTCAGCGACTACAAAAATGATATTACCTAATGTAACAAGTTAGTTTTGTTTCTTCCTTTCCTTAGCTGTATTCCTCTTCTCGTGCACTGAGTTGACCAATCAAAGTGATTTCACTCACCGATGGGCTTCACATTCCCTGACGCAGACCTAACATGCTGAATCAGCCAAAGAAAAGCTAAAGAGGGCCAGCGCTGCAGGACACGCTCACTGACGGCCCGACACTGACCAACGGAAGACCATCAGCTTGGTGTGTCAGGGCCTTTAGACACAAGCTCCATGATTTATTCATGACTTTTACTACTCACGAACAGGAATTTGATGACTTGGGTGTTAGATAAGGAACCTGAACATGACTGGGAACTCAGAAATGGCTTTGGTTCATGGGACTTTGCTGACTCTGTCATGACTTTGATGACCTAAACATTGAATTAGTGATTTGTGCATGACTATGGTAACTACAGCAGTTCATTTGGATTCACTGGGGACCTGAGACTCAACCCAGACTCAACGTTCTCTGCTGTTTATTTACGTAATCTAGACGTATGACCAATGCTGCGCATCAAACCCTCAAAGTGGAAGCTAATGCTGAACACCTGTTGTGGTTTTGTTGTTTTCCTGGCAGGACTTTCCGTTTCTTCCAGAACCATTCGTTTGTCAGACCCTGTGGTATCGTGTTGGCTGGTATTGGCTCTGAAATCAAAGTTATGGTCTGGCAGCAGAATTACCGCTAGGAGCAGCAGAGGAATGGAGTCGATTTATTCTTGCTATCAGATAGACAAACTGTTCTGTGCTCCGCTCGACTGAAAACCACACCGAAACAAAACTGGGCCACTGAGAGCAAACAAGCTGACAGGATACAGAACAGTATGGATAGGAAGACAGAGCAGGGAAGAAAATGGAGGGGGGTTCACCATATACAGTACAAACTGTGAGCTGATGTCTGAATGTGCTGCTGAATAACACTGAGAGGTGGTAGGTTGCAATGCAGTACTGGAGGTCATTCACTTTATTAAAAGCAGGTCCAGAGATACTGTGTCAGTGCTGGGAGGCCTAAATCACACAGTTTCGGCACTTTTCTATTTCTCTTTTGATCCAGGTATGTCAAGCAAATGTCATGATCTTTGAGCTGATAATAAAAGCTTCAAAAGAAATTCATTGTAACCGCGTGAAATCACAGGTTTGTGGTCCCGTTCTGACTGCGCTGAGAATGCAAGGAAATACTTTGTGTGTCAAACCATGTATGAATGTAGTATGTGCTTCTTTTTTAAAAAACTGATTCAAATAGCAACATGGTGTCAAATTACAGTTTGTGAAAATATTAGTTTGGCCAGTGCTGGTGTTGACGCTAGCACTGTTATTACCTTTGATAACATAGAATCTGTATGGAAAGAAACTTTTGCTCCAGCTCTGTATCAAGGCTTGTATCATATTTTATCTGTGATCGATGGAAAACAAGGCCTTTCTCTGTGTGGAAAAACATTATTGATAGATATATAGTTATGCCAATTCCCTACCAGCATTCTGTATTTGTCTTTCAAAAAGGGGAACCAGAAGACCAGCAGGATGGATTCAAGATGCTATTTAGCCAGTTCGCACATTCACAAACACAACCTGATGTTGAAAGAACAAATAATATTCATTGTGCACTAGCAACGACTAACACATACAATTTCTGTTTCTGCCAAAGACTCAATGTCTAAAAAGTAATCGTACCTAATATAACAGATTTGTCTCAAATGTATGCCCTATTAACTTTAGTCTTAGCTGTCCTCGTTTCAGTTTCTCTTCACATGCACTTAACTGAACTGCCAATCAGAGTAATTTCATTCACCAACAGGCTCCGCGGCCAATTTAACATGCTGAATCAGCCAAAAAGCAGTTGACATGAGCTGACTGGTGCCAACAGGGTTGGACACGCTATAAAAACTAGGGGGACAAACACAGATGGCCCGACATTGACCAGTGACCAACAGTCAGCCTGGTCAGGGCCCTTACTTTAATGCTTTGGTTCGACAAATGTCAGACAAAGTTAGCAAACAGCTGGTGAACATACAGTAGTTGAGCATTTGACAGAGCAGTATCTTTTTTCCAAATGTTGCTGGAGACCAAACCAGAACTAAAAGGAGAGTGAATATAGGACTATCAGGTGGACACAGACACAACTACACATCATGTTGTTGGATGTGTAATTAGCAAATTAGCAACTGTTAGCATTACAGCTGTATACTGTAATATATCAATGATGCATTTACAGTTGGGGAAAAAAGAATTTTGACAATGTTTTAAGTTGTAGTTCCTCCAAAAGCCACTTAAAGCGGGACAAACGCTGCAAGAAACGAAAAACTGAAAATCGACTCTTCCCAAGAAATACAGTCAAGAGAAGATTAGGATTCAAAGGATATATTTGAGTAACTGACAGGTACCTCTGCATATCACACTCAAAAAGTAAAGATATGGCAGGCAGGAATTCAAACACCATCTACTTGTTTTTTTAACTGATTATGGCTTGAATGTGATTTTTTCCCCTGACAACAGCCTGAGAGATAATAATTTTTATGTGTGTATTTTTAAATATTTCTTGCCGTCTTGTCAGCTGTGACGAGTGACAGGATATAGTAGTCTGTTGAAATAAAGCTCCTCTCAGTCGTCCCTGTCTTCTGGGACTCAGAGCTGAAGCGTTCACTCCTGCTGGGGGAGTACATGTGCAGCCAAATCTTACGCTGCAGACACGCTCCTGCCATCACAAATCCCTGTTTAATACCAGGACATGACAGACTAATGGAGAGGGGTGAGGAGGGAGACAGAGGAGGGAGAGGCACAGACTCCCCCCGACACACATGAACACACTGAGCCTTTGGCAGGACACCTGAACAATCCCCTTAACATCAAACAGCCCTGCAGACAAAGCTATGAGGATCACAACTGCATCACTTCATCGCTCTGAGGATCCTATGCGGGGAAATGCCTCATTAATATATTTTTATGACAAACCCAGTACATTTTAGACTCCTCATGGAGCACTTAGGTGATATTTCACATTTAATTGGTCCTCCTGTGACAAATGGGCAGTTGGTTGTACCTTTTTTGACATAGTTGTCCTTATCCAGTGAGATCTGCCCCTCTAAGGTTTCCTAATAAAAACATTTAGTGTGCTTTTACCTCACCAAGAAATCTCTCACTGGGTGTACAAGTCTTTTTAATTTTCTGACAATCAACTAAATAGTTACTTGACTAACTGTTAAAGCTTGAGTTCTTTTAACCACTGAGATCACCAAAATGAAAAGATATTGTTTTTGAACACATCTAAAAATGACCTACTCTGTTGTTGAGGACTTCTTTGGATTTTCAGTCAATGAGGTTTAACTTTACGCAGATGACACTCTTTTCTTTCTCTGCTATCCCGCTTCATGCTGACTGCTTAGGTGATCTTATGTTTATTCCCCACATGATAATGCACCATGCCACATGGATCCATACTAGCTGATTTAAAATATTTCAAGCTATAAAGTTGCTTCTTTGGTGAGCACAGGGTTCACATTATCAAAATGGATTTTAGGGTGAAGCTCTTATAATATTCTGACTCTGCATTAATATCAGAAAAAGATTTAAAATGCATCGTACAGTTTGTGTTTCTGGTGAAACTACAAATGTGTTGATCTGAGACAACCTGCCTGCAGCTGAACCCACTGAGAGGGAAAAAGGAAGCCTTCAAAGGCTCCCAACAATACAGCCAGCCATCAAACACCATCATGGCACAAAAACCACACTCACAGCTGCACATGCATCGTGCGCACATGCAGGCATCCAGGTGCATTTGAACTGGTGTATGTGTATGCACGTCCCAGTGCACAGCATTCATCCATCCTACTGTGTGTGTTTTTGTCCACCTGAGGCCTCTGGAAAACACTGAACAGTGATTCCCCGTCTTCAGTGTGAAGAGAGAAAAATTATCACCCCGCAGGCACAAAATAACAGGCTTACAAACAAGATTTTTCTCTTGTATCCAGGCTTTGTTTCATGATCTGTAAAATATATCCAGCATGAAATTTAATTTCGACATGTGAGGAATCATTTTACCCTTCAAAAGCAAATGAGGAACACAATGGTAAATTATAGTTTACTGTATATAGACGATTCGCAGGTTTCCAATCACAGTCAAATTACAGAATCTGATCTGCACTGACTTCCTTCAGCTCATCTATTTTTTTTCACAGCAGAGACAGACAGACATGAGGACTTGCAGGGGATCAGCTGTCTGGATGCACAAAGAGGCAAAAACAAATCAGGGCCATGTTTCCTCTCCAAGAGACAGCATAAGCTAAATCATGCAGATTCAGTCTTGTCAACAAACTGGAGGGCAAACTGGCACTTATGTGCTCCACATAACAAACTGAACAACCTCCTGTCTGTTTTGCCACATATGCTTTGTGGAAAACGTAATTGCAGAATTTTTTTGTTGGGTGAAGGAGGTGCTCTGTTTGTCTACCGCACCAACACCAGAGGGGGGGTGTCACATCCCGAGTCCTGCTTGCAGCACATTGTTTAGGTTCAGAGAAAGACTGTGGTTTTGATTAAACGCTAATAATGTCTGACTATTTCCAATATCAAACCAAAACCATGAACATAACCATCAAAGTTTCATCACACTATGAACAGATACTGTGTAAGCAGATATTTTAGGAACACAAATGAAACACGTGGTCAGTGGATATTTTGCAGATTCAGCAGGAACATTTTGCAGTTTGGCAATTATTATTGTTTCCCAATTACATTGATAAAAAAGACATACTCCAGGCAGCATTACCTTTCTCCTTAAACTCATTAAATGTTGCAAATTAGTAGAGATGATTTGAGTTGATCAAGGCCAATCTGGGCATATCTGAATAAATAGCAGCTTCTCCTTTTGTGGCTTGCGCTTTCACTGGTTTAAGTGAAAGTAATTAATATTGAGTCTGTGGGTAACTTGTGACAAGCCAAAATTAAGCTTAGCTGTTTTGGGTTTGTGCGCTTTCCAACAAACCTCAGCAGGTCATCCCCTGAAAATGTGTTTCATATAAACTTAATCTGTAGAAGACGGGGTCACCTAATGCATTTGGGATTAGCATTAAGATATTTAATGAGTTGGAAAATTTGGGGAAATGTCAGAATTCCACATCTGAAGCTACAGTTGGTAACTTTTAGGAAAATAACTTTGAATCATATTTGCTGAAACTGTCACTTTACTAGGTGCGGTTACATGATGGCTTCTCATTCAGAATGAAATGAATCTGAATGAAATCAATCGGAATTAAAGTTTTTCCAGGTAGTTTACATGGGAAATATTCATTCCCAATGAGGGTTTACACGGGAGATCAGTTTAATCGCCTTTAGTCGGGTCTGCACAAGGTTTGGGGCTGGGAAGGTTTCTGATTGGATAGGGGCGGGGTGGATGTTATGTGTTTACGTTTACCAGAAGAAAACACTGTAGTCCACGTTCCCGATAACAGATGCTTGACAACGCCATTCTTAGTGCCTTTTTCGGGCTTGTTTTGCTTATATTCTTGAAGCAGCAGTACGACAACAACCTTGTTCTGCTAAATGCTTCGTCTGTTGAGGAGGAGAAGGGAGGCAGAGGTCGAAGAAGGGACATAGAGGCCGTGCTGTAGCGAATGGAAACCGGTTAGTGCATCGAGTCCGACTGCTCTATCTCAGCCCGTTGCTATGCGCTATATACGTCATCGCCAAAAGGGCAAGGAAACGAGAAAAGACCGAATGGCTGGAATCGGTAGGAGGTGTATAAAGACAGGAAAATTCTAAAAATAAACAGTACACCAAAATATATTCCTAAAACTAGTGAGGCAAGAAATAGGCAATGCAGGAACAGAATCTTGATTCATAATTGATCAGCGCTGCCTAGTTTGACAGTCTTAACGAGCCCTGACAGTTGACAGCGAGACGATAGCCCTGAAGCCACTGAAGGTAAAGTGGAATGATTTTTATTCACATATCATCTGTCTCATTTAGTGCTGTGTGAATACAGAGTTTCAGTAAATCTGAAAAAATATTTTTTTTATAAAAGTTACAACTGTAACTTTAAAGTTGTTAATTATTTTCAATGGTCTATTTTTCTAAAACACTACAAGTATGAGGGGATGCAGTACACGGTCTGCAGGGTTTTTTTCTGAGTGAAAATGAGGCAGATTATCTCCTCAGAATTATATCATGTATTGATTTAGTGGAGTCAGACAGAACATCAGTGCACTCGCTGGACTGTCGCTGTTACACAGAGGAGTGCTGACTCTTTATGGACAGCACTCCAAGTTTGATAAGTCAAGCTGTGCTCAGCTGCATGTGTGCCAGCACGCCTGCCGGGGCTTATGGGATTGGATGGAGAGAGACAGACAGAGTGAGAGAGACTTTATGACACTGACATTTACATCGACAGTGAACGTACTTGAAAAGCTGCTGGCTGCCTCGCTCTGAGTGCAGTCAAACCGCAGGAGAGCGTCGCTCCAAACAACTTCAGTTTGTCAAAGTGGCTCAAAAGCAGCTCACGTTGCTGTGTAAATAATTATCTGTCATGTCATATGATGCAAAAGCATGTCACCGCTGAAACACAGGGTCTCACAACAGTGTTTTTAATAAACAGTTCAACGTTTTGGGGAAAAAACTTTTATCCTGAATATCTGTCTGACAGTGAGATGAGAAGAAGTGTGTGATGTATGGAGCTGGAGTCAGGATGCGGTTAGCCTAGCTTAGCATAAAGACAGCCAGCCTGGCTCTGTGTAAAGTTCACCTCGCAACACCTCTAAAGCTCACTAACTAATAAATGGTACAGTATCTTGTTTGTTTAATACACACGCAAACAAAATTCTTTTGAATCAGAGTCTTAATTTGTTAATATTACCAGTGGTGGGAGAGGTATTCAGAAGAAGTATGGTGTCAAAAACCTAAAGCAGGATACAGACTCACAGGTCGACGTTAGGGCCCTCGTTTATTCAACAAATGTACGACAGAAAACTAGCTGCATCATTTCCATGTAAAGTCTGGCATTTACCGATGTGTGCATGAGCGGCGGCTACAATCAGATCTCAGGTCAGGTCTCAATTCAATTGTGAGTTTGAGTCAGCGTGGACTTGCAGTGCAGCATAGAGAATCTGCCTGAATTGGAGAATTGTCATTAGGCCATATTCTGACTGGTATCTAATTATTTGCAGCAATAGCTTCATCACTTAAAAATGTACATCCCATGAGAAAATAATCTATTTTGTAAAGGCAGTTGCCTGGCTCAAGCATATTGAGATCAACTGATTAAAACATCATTAAAAAATACATAAATAAATAAACCCTGCAACAATGCAATTAAAAAACACTAGTAGCCCAGGCAATTTTATTTTTACCATTGTCCAGCTTGGACTCAGGTATATCTCCACCATCTGTTATGCCCAAAATGGAAGCAGACACAGTACGTGCGGCAACACACTCCTCCATCTGGGGCAGTTATAAGCTTTTAAATAACATTATAACAACATGAATAATACATATCATACAGGCATAAATTATTAATACATGTATTCTAAAGGTCGTTTCATATTATGCATGTAGAAATTAAATTTTCCAACCTCAGCTGGAGTTGACATGTTCGCCACAACGCTGCTGACCGCTGCAGTGTTTTCCTTCCTGACTGCGTTTTTGTGACTTTCTTTGATGGCACTTGGTGCCAATTGGTTTAGTCGGACCTGGGACATCAGTGTTTCCATTTCTAGCTCAGAGAAGTTTCTCTTTTTGCACGTATTCTGTCTCTCGTTTTAATCTCAAGCTGAAACTGAAAATATATCAGGGCAGGATATTTATATGACGATTGTTTTCAGCTGCCATATTTATCAAAACCAGATTATTCCTATGCTGTTACTGGTGAGATAAGATAATTAAACTCAGATCTGTGCTGGGTTGTACGTTAGATTAATATATGAGGGTCTGGGGGCTTTTGGTCCGAGCAGCTTTGGGGACTCCCTGAAAGGAACACTGCACACTGAGGAGCTCCCCCTACAGCTACATACCTCAAGTGATGTACTGCAGGCTGGCTGGCAGTTGGTATAACAACATGAATTTTGCTTTGACAAGCTGAAATTGAATTGCATTTCCCCCGTCGCATACATGCTCAGAAAAGCCTAGACTTGACTGTCGGTCTATTGGTTCGTGTTTCCTTTTGTTGTTGTGTTGTCTATTGTTCACACGGCTAACGCATGAACCAATCACTGTTCACTTGCCTCGCTCATGGTCCCTCTTGTGCTGGGAGAGTACCTTCTCTGAAGCAGGAGCAAAAAAAGTCCCTGAAAACAGCAATCTGAGAACTACGATCGTTCCTGGGTCTTGGGTTGCAGACACAAAGAAAAAAGGGAACTATGAAGAAGTTCCTCTGGTCTGAAACGCCTATTACTATATTTTGAGGAGGTCAAAAATACAGTAGTGCGCCAGTGTTTGCCTGAGTGATAGTACTGCACATTATAAAAATCATTTAACTGCATTCTTGAAGGAGCAAATCTCCAAATGCTGCACATTCTTTATTTTATGAACTTGAATAACACTGTGCTGTCAGTGATACTCAGTTAACAGTGCGGCTCTGCTCAGCCTCTCTATCCTGATCCAGGCTGGGGAATTAATCATTGACAGACATTTTAATAGTATTACCACATGTGGAGAAAGAGAGGGGGATGGAGGAGAGAGAGAGATGAATATGTATGAGTGAAATGAGAAAGAGAGACATTTGAGGCACAAAGAAAAGGAGGGCAGATAAAACTAAACGACTGCACAGTCTGCTTTCAAATCACTGCCTCCTCCTTTTCACTGTAACCCACATAACTGAACAAACGGCTGCATGGGCCTCAGCCCCCACACACACCAACCACGAGTGCATGATAAGAGAAGTGGCAGCTTCTGCAGGAGAAAAAATAATAATAATTCACTGCCATATTTAGCCTCGCTGATAAAACATACTGTTTATTTTAGCGCAAAAGAATGACAAGAAGAAGACGTTTCATTTCTGTCCTCATGTTCACTCACTGCTGGTTTTATAAGTTTGAATTCAGACAGGGAGATTTCTTCACTCAATTGAAGGCGGATGAAGTCCAAGCATAGTGCTGCCTGCTAGTGATGCTACTGTACTTTGTCAGCAAGCAGAAAAAACTGTGGGCCAAGTCGCTCCACTGTCATCTGCACAGTTATGTCGTCCGCTGCTGACACAATCCATGAGCTTTGGCACAACAGTAGAAACTCATTCATCTCAGAGACTCTCCAGAAAAATGACGGCGCTGGTTTTATTTGTTCAAAAGCCTCAAAAATCTCCCTTATATGACGAGGACTTGCTGTGGTCGAGTGAATAATGACTGAGGTCAGGGACGATGGTTTGGTCAACAAAGTGGATGACTTTGACATGTTAGGCTACCAAAAGCCTTCAAATTAAGTGATGAAAGAATGTTGTTTGTCCAAGTCCTCTAGAACCACACATCCATCAGGACGACAGATAAACCAAATAAACCAGTTTCATGATATAACAACACGAAGGTTCGATTAGGCTAGAGCACACAACAACTTGAGGTTATGTTAAAGTTACGACTGTGATAGGGTTTGGGGAACTTTTGTTGTCATGGTTACAAAATTAACACTTCGGTAAAGTATGATTGTGTCGTGATTTAAAAAAGGTTTGCTGTTGGATGGAAACAAGGAAGAAGAAAATTCGAATTAAAGTCCCCTGATTTGCACAAACTAAAATACGCTCGCTTTAGCCAGGTTGTGCTTGATTCAAAAATGTTGATTCGCAAAACGAGGGATGGAAACAGTTATGTTGGAATTAAGTCTGACGTAGCGCACCTCTCTCCATGGTGATATCCACACTCCAGGTCGGGAAGGCGGTAATGCATTTACAAGCTGGTTGCCAACCACCAGAAAATGTAGAAGAAGAAGAAGAATGCGAGACTTGTTTTGTTTCCGGTTCTGCAGAAAACTTGCACGAGTTCGTAGTTTTCACCAAAGTCTGTACATTTAATGTAAACACACAGGATTCGTATTTCTTTTAATGCACATTTCCCAATGATTCGAATCACTTTTGGATGGAAACATAGCTAGTGACAGCATTCAGATCTTGCATTGGAGCCAGAGTTTGGTGCCACTTCTGTGGAGTCAATGTGGCAGGCACGACAAATCACGCTACAACCCATCGTGTCTTCGCTGTTTCAATTTCCTTCGACCAGATTAAAGAAAACACCTTACGTGGCTCAACTTAAGCCCCTGTTTGCTTCAAGAGAGAAATGTAGCTCACAGTTCAGTTCACGCAGATTAAAATCAACTGCTTCTCATTCATAGTTTACAATCTGGATTTTGAATTAAGTTCAGTCCTAAAAAGGAACTATCTTATGTTCACTTCTTCCAAAATTTTTAATAAAATAAAATCTTATGATCATCATTCACTCGCAGATATTTCCCAAGATTGCTTGGATGCTTCAACTCCATGTGTCCTTTCAGATTCTCTGCCAATGTGGCTGACGTTCAGACATTTTTTTCAGAGCTGACAGGCACAATTTGCATATAAATGTGAGATTTTATTCAATTGGAATCTGGAGGGATTAGTTCATGAACGTCCTTATTATCCATATGAACTGGCTTCAGCAGTAGCAGCTGCTTTGTCTGACGTGCTATTATCAGAGGCCATACCGGTGTTGTGTGAATGTTGTGAATGACGCTCACATTTGCAGACAGAATCGCTCAGCTCTCAATCCACCAATAATACGAGCACGTTCCTGTGTCCCACTGATCGCCAGCGCTGATTTTTTTATGACCTTAAAGAAGTAGTTTTTGTGCCTGAACTTAACAAAACCTCAACCAAAGTTATAAGTCACCTACAAATACTGACGTCCAGACAAGATTCGTGTAGGTGATGAGAGATGAGAGACATGAAATGAAATGTTTGTTTTGCACACGGTTTAAATTGCAGAGAGGGAGCAGTGCATGAGCTCAAACATGGTTACAACATAATATCTTTGTTTCCCTTCAGGCCTCCCACCCACCAGGCCCATACCGTGCTAGCTCCATGTGTCAGACAGTACATTGGACTGAATCATGCTTTGGAACAACAACCTACTGCCACACCTTCCCGCTAAGAGCTGCTCTGCTGCCTCTCCACTACAACTGACCCCATAAAGGAGGTGAATTTTAAATACGATAAAATAAATTGTGCTCTGCTTAAAATAGCAGCCCTCACTTCTCTGTCTGTTTCCTCACTGAAACCTTTTCAAAAATCAAGCCATCAGTTACAGTCTGTCCGCCTACAAACTCAGCCACTGCTTTCATTTCAATTCTTCACAATAATTGCCTGTTAGTCATTAAAAAGCAAGCATGGGCTGCTTTTCTTTAAGAAAAAACTATACGTGAGACGTCCTGCACCTCTGCACAGCCTTTAAGCCGTGCTCCATTCCATAAATCACTTGATATCTTCTGTAAATCCCTAAGCCTCAGCCGTCATCCAGCGAACATATGATACGAGGAGACAGAGAGAGGCCTCAGCAGAAGTGAGCATTTCAGTGGTGGGGGGGTTGGCAGCATGAATACAGGGTTTATTTCACTGGATTATAGCACATTTTTCCACCTGGAGTTCATTTATAGACATGTCAAGTGGAGAGGCTTCCTCTGCTAAAACATGATATTCTGGGAGAGAAAAAGAGCGAGACGGAAATGGAGCAAACTGAATTTAATTATGGTGAAAATTAAGCCAGGCAAGAGGAAAATGACAAGGAAGAAACAGATGGATAATGATAAAGAGAGGAGGGAGAGAAGTGGATGAAAATGAAGAGCTCAGCTTCCAGGGCATTTCTGTGTGCAGTTCATCACACAGCAGAGCAGAGAAACAGGAAGCTGTGATCCCACAGCTTCACAGAGCCGCCATTAAATCACATGGAGGCTAATCCCTATCTGTCGGAGCCGAGAGGAGAGTCTCAGATCGATGGAGGGGAGAGGCATGAAAACACTTCATCCATCACAGTTTGGTTCTCAAATAAAACACCAGTGCCTGTAGCCTGCTGCGGGCTTTGTTTTCAATTATCACCTTTATTGCTGTAGTGTGGTAGTGTGTTGTATCATGTGTTCACTGCGACACAAAGCCCATATGTGTTCATGTAAAGGTGGATGTCTGAGTCAGAGGCTGCATGTCAGCAACAGTGCCACTCCCTTCCTATTTTCTGTGCGAGGGGGCGGAGGACAGTAACCTTTGTATTTTTCACCCTGGACCTGATTTTCACATGTTTTTATGTCTCCTAATGGGAACAACAATTTTTGAAATTGGTCCACTATTGAACAAAAGTGGCGAAACAGGCCGCAATTTAACCACTCGGGGCTAATGCACCTTCACTTTACCGCCACTGGAAGTGCTTATTCTTGCCACTGACAGGCTCAAATTGGGATTTTAAGTGTCCAACAACATTATGGAAAGGATCCTACAGACGGAGACCTTTCTGTTAAAGAGTAAGGCCTTTGAGGTCCTGACTGGGGTGCAGCAGGGATGCTTGCTCCCCCTTCCTCTTCTCCTCTGCATGGACTGGACCATGATGCAAGTAACAAGCAATAACTGAACCGGCATACAGTGGAGCTTGACTGAAGAACTAGAAGACCTGGATTTTGTGGACGATTTAGCACTCCTAGCATGTACCTACCAACCGATGCAGGAAAAAAATCACGCCATCTAGAGATATCTGCTGCTTCACTCATCAAAAACCAAGGTAATGCGCATCAGCAACAAGAACAACTCTCCAATAATCACGGATCAAAATCACTTAGAGGAGGCAGCCAGTTTTACATACCTTGGAAGCATAATTACTGTGGATGGGAGAACAGATGGAGATGTCGTGGCCAGAATAGGAAAAACAACGACAACATTCAACATTTAAAAAAAAAAAAAAAACCATATCACTCAAAACTAAACTGCAAATGTTCAACTCAAATGTCAACTCCACCCTACTCTACGGATTAGAAACCTTGAAGATGACCACCAACATCCGCAACAAACTCCAGACATTCTTCAACCGCTGCCTCCGATGCTTCCTTAGAATCTACTGGCCCAACACCATCTCAAATGTGAACTTGTGGGATCTCACTAAGCAAGTGTCGAAGCAAAAGTCAAGGTCTGGAGCTAGCTGTGCCAGAAAGCTCGCGACCTCACTCCTTTCTTCTCAAACGGACTTTCTTTGTCGTCCATTAGATATCAAAAACTCAAATACTCAGAGGTCAAGCTCCGGAGCAAGACTGGACTTTCTTTGTTCGCACTCGCTTTTTACTGTGAAAATTTCTGCTGAGTCATCTTTTTTACTTAACCCTTCCCACTTGGCACTGATCATAACGGTGTCACACTTCTGCTGAGTTTACACTTTTTTTAGTCCTTCCCCCTCTAGAGTCATATCAGGACAAGCTGCAATTCCCCTAACTTTCCACCAGTGTTTTCTGAGCCCATCCTCATGCTATTTTTAGCCTAGGTACTTCTCCACCACAATGCTTAAGTGCTCAGTGAGTGTGTGTGTCATAAGAATACATGAAATATTAAACTAGTGTGTAATTTGTCAGTTGCACAGAGTACAATGCTTCAACGCGTATCTTTAAAGGTCAACTTAAAGGTACAGTATAAACACTACAGTAAATATCACACTACACAAGAACCGTTAGAAATCCAAATCAAGAGAAAGTGGAATTGGATAGGCCACACACTCAGAAGACCAAACACCTCCATTATAAAACACGCACTAACATGGAACCTGCAAGGCAAGAGAAGGCAAAGGAGACCTAAAGCCACCTGGAGTAGAACCAAATGAAGGTGGAAGGGTTGTCATGGCAACAACTGACTAAGAGGTCACAAGACCGAAGAGGATGAAGAGTCAATGGCTTGTGTTCCTCAGGGAATTTAAAGGCCTGAGTAAGTAAGTAAGACCCTTTTAGTTTAACCAGAAACAGCACTGAAGTGGCTATCGCCAAACCCACCAGACTCTTTTTAAATAAACAGTAATCAAATCATCGTATAACGCACTTCATCTAAAGCTGACAGAAACAAAATAAAACTCACCAAAAAAAAAAAAAAAAGACTTGGTTTTGTCTCCTCACCATTCCAACATTCACCAACTCTGATTTGGTTGATTTGGAAATAAACCCTTCATTTACTCAGACTTGAAGAATTGCTGGGTAAAATGACTGTTTATTTAAATGGAGTCTGGTAGGCTTGGTAATTGCAATTTTGGGGCTGTTTCTGGTTACTCTATTTTTCTGTGGTGATAATTTCCATGATGCTGTCATGCACTTATGATTACAATCTGAGCCTGTCAGCTGCAAGAAAAAGGAGGGCTTGTATTGGACGTACATTGATATTTGGCATAACTGGTAACAGTGATTTCATTTCAGTCTGTTTCACCACTTTCAGCTGCAGCCCCCTCACTCAACACTGGACCAGTTAAAAAATTCATGTTCCTTTTAGTCACTGAGACACAAAGACATGGGAAATAGGGTCAAGGTTAAAAAATACCCAAGTTACGCCCTCATGTGCAGTCTGCACAACACAACACTATCCAGGGATGAACTGGTTTGTGCAGTTACTTTGTGTCACATACTGGCTAATGTTGGCAAGGCAACAGAGTTTTCAGTAAATGTCTGCAACTTAATAAAGATAAAAATAACTTTATTTTCTTGAGAAAGTTACAGTGATTAAAAACACAAAAACTAAAACAAACTCCCAACAACAACCCAACTTTTGCTCCAACATAACTTTTGTTGGTCTCAACTCGACTTTGTGGATTGTGTTTCATCTTCTCACCTGTACCTGAAACTACATGTTGACACCAACAACAAAGACAACACCTTCAAACTAACAAACGTTTTTTAAATAAATGATCAGAATCGATGCCACAGAGCCAGACATATATCGTCATTTTTATTCCACACATTCTTCTTCCTTGTCTAAGCCTGCCGCCTACATTACCCACAATGCAACACAACCACAAACGGTTCAGTCAGAGATTCAGGTGTGTTGTGCTAGCTAGTGGCTAATGTAGCCTCGAGCCTCTAGTCTGTGGCAGAGATGAGGAGCTGGCTAGAGGTCTGGGAATGTCGCTTATTTCTGTCGCTCAACATTTAAAAAAACAACAACAACATATCACTCAAAACTAAACTGCAAATGTTCAACTCAAATGTCAACTCCACCCTACTCTACGGATTAGAAACCTTGAAGATGACCACCAACATCCGCAACAAACTCCAATGAATGTCGCTTTATTTCTCCAACCAACAGAGTTGTCAAACTTGAAGTCTTCAGACCCAACTACTGACTTAAGTGACATCACTTGAGGACATTTATCGGATTTCACCTGGTTCCATCCAGTGCAACAAAACTCTAGGGGTCACTAAAACCATTGCGATTCATCCTCAGCACACTTGTATCAATAGCACTTTTTGTGAAAAGGGAGCAGCAGTAAATGAGATATTTTGCTTTGGATCAAATTTAAAAAAAAGCCATGGTGAACAGATGAGTTTTGAGGGTGGATTTAAAAATGTCCAGTGAAGGGGCGCTGCGGGTTACAGGGGGGAGAGAGCTCCAGACGGTGGGGGCAGCGACGCTGAAGGCCCGGTCACCAAAAGTTCAGAGGCGGGAGTAATCATCTGTTCACCATGGATATTTAATTCGATAATCCATCTTATGCCCAGTGTACCATCACACAGTTTCTCTGCTGTCTTCTGTTATTTGTTATAGTTTTGTTGCTTTTCTGTGCTGCTTGTGTTGTATTGTACTGTTCTGCTGGTGTTATTGTTTCCTTACTACGTACTGTAAAGTGACCTTGGGTTTTCTGAAAGGCGTTATATAAATTAAAGTTATTATTATTATGTTCAACCTATGGATGGACCAATGAACTCACACAAACTCACAGTGGCCCCTCTCAAGAGTAAAATATCAATACAGTATGAAAAGCACTGTCACATTTCACAGAAGGGAGGGGATGTGAGTGATAAAAGACATAACCTGAAACAATAAAGTTTTGGATAGACAGGGGAGAAATATTTTTAGACTCCCCTGAAGAAAGCTCAGCTGAGTTCAGCATTGTGTCAAAACGTCAGCTTTCTAAATAAAACAACTGCCTGCTTTAACGCTCTGCTGTTGAGTCAGACGGCATTCACACCCACAGCGCTGGTGTTCCAGTTGTTTCAGTCAGCCGGGAAGCTCAGCAACACTTCACCAGGAGTGTTAAAACAGGTCCTGTATCATGCAAGAAAAAGGATTTAAAATAGGTTTGTTTTTTCACAGTACCGGCACCTTCGTAGATGGAACAAATTAATATTTCACGTGTCTGTCTTTCTGGGCAGTTTTACACCTGCCATCGTGCACCATAGGAAAGGAACGTACAAGCAACAGCAGTTTAGAAACTTTCTCCACCTGTACCTGTATTGACTTGCTGCAGCCATTTCAACTCCTGCGCCACCTGCAGGCGATGAGTGTTACAACTGCAGTCATTTTGATTTTGATTTTTAATTTTTTCATTTCCAATTACAGTTTCCTTTACCAACATCGAAAGAGTAAGTAGCTTGCTATTCTCACTATGGCCATTGATGACTACCTAAACCTTGGCTAAGATGACGACCTAAAGCTGGGTTGACACTATACGATTTGAGCCCATTTCTGAGCTACAAAACTTATTTTACAGTGGAACCAAATTTCAGCCTCAGTGGGGTCACCTGCCACGCAGTGTGCAGGGGAAGCGAGGACGGATCATGACCTGATCAACTGCTCAAGACTGGCCGTCAGATGTTAGAATTAATTTTCGGTCGGTCATCTCCAGGCTCTCGCCATCTCACGAGAAGGAAATGTTAGCATTGTACGTTTCTGCACACCATGAGAACGTCATATTTGTACATTCATATGTTATTAGTAGCATTTTCTAAAGTGGTGTACAGGCTTTGTCATCGGGATGTGGAGAGGATGACGACTGGTGCGACACCTGGGCGAGACACCTGCCAAGCTGCAGGCCATTGTTACAGACGAACAAACAAGAAAATCAGTTGTTTTTTATCGAGTTATGGCTGTTTCTGGCAGCTTTTTAGCCACAAAACATGGGAGTTTTTAAGTGGCCCGTAGCTGTTTGTTTCAGCGGGCATAGTGCCATGAAAAGCAGTTGTCCTTTGCCAGAACAGAGACAGCTTGTCCAGCCATCATTGCACCATCACAACCTTCTTTTTTCAAGCCCAAACATGATCTTCTTCTAACCATAACTAAGTGGTTATTGTTACACATACAGTGTGAGCGTTCAGGTCGTGACTTGACGATTGGACCGTGAAGTGTGAGCACATAAATTGTAAACGTTGGCTTTACCAGACAATTTACTCGCACAGAACGAGTTGGAACTAAACAACATTTCTAAAATACCCTCAAACTGTACAGTGTATGCCCGGCCTAATGTGCTTCCAAGGGAGGTGATGGGAGACAAAAATCCACAGTCCTCATGTTGAGCTAAAATGTATTTAAAGTTCTATCTAAAGTTAATAAAGTGAAGAGGATATATTCCCAAGTTAGAGCTGTTGTAGTACATAATTCCCTCCATTTGCAGTGTAGCACACAAGCTGTCCAGGGAAACACAAATGCCCACGTGTAATGCACCCATGCATCATTTATACAGATCATTTTCTGAACAGCTCACAATGTAAATGGGTTTGATTGCAGTTAAGCCCTTTAATTCATGGTTAAAAAGAATCACATATCTTCTATCATTAAATACCGTGGTGGGTCTGTTTTGCTTTCACACCACAAAAGAACTGCTCCAGCGTCTGACCCGTAGTTAAGTCCAATCCACAGTTTGATCGACAGCTTTCACAGCAGCTTAAACAAACTGAACCAAGCAGGCAAACACACCACAGGTCGTCCTAACCGAACCAAACAAATGAGGTGTGAAAGCACCATGAGTGACTCGTTGGAGAGGATGTTATTGCAGCTCAAATACTGTATGTAAGGACGGAGAGGAATGTTTGTCCCATCTGGTGTCTGAGCTGTAAGTGGCTCTGGACTGTCAGCTGCACTGATGTGAACGCAGAACGGCAGCCATCCACCTCTCAGAGAAGAGTGCCACGCTGGATTACTCCCACTGCTTTGAGGAGTGACAATGCGATGTGGATGGATTGCTTCATTTTTTGATTTCATTTGACAAACACTTGCAGCCAGGTGAAACTCGGGGCACTAACAGCACACGAGGTAAGCACCAATTTGGTGATTTGCAAAAGACGTCTGGATGTCAAATATATGAATGGTACCATCTAACAGCTGCTCTAACATGATCTACAAGACCATATTTACTCAAAGGAAGTACCAACAAAGGGAAGAAGAAGAAGAACTTTACGTTTCTCTACGTTTCAACAACACTGTGGTTGATGTGTGGTTATGTTTAGACACGTAAAACTCTCGGTTATGGTTGGGAAAAGGTCATGCTTGGGATTAAAAGACCTAGTTTTGTTGGCATAATCACGCCTGACTCGATGACTCGGTAAAAAACAACCACTTTGCATGGCACTTTCTTTGGTGGAAGAACAATGCTGGTTTGCTAAAAAGCCTCCATGTTTGGTGGCTACAAGGCCCCCGGAAACATAATGATTCACTATAAAGCAGTTGTTGTTTGTTTGCCTCAAACAGTGGTCTGCAGCTTGGCAGGGGTCTCCAAAAGGTCACACACCATCCACTGTCTCCCAAGAACAAAGTCAGCTCATGTACAACGTCGCCTCAGAAACATTGACACCCATGAAATGTTGTACATACACAACATATTTGTGGTGTGGAACATACAATGCAACATTTTCTCCTTTGCCGCCCGGGCTGACTGAGCCACAGAGCCGTGTTTCAGTTCCCACCCATTGTCTCTCACTCTCACTTCACCCTGATAAAGCAGAAATGAAGATAACAAATACAGTTACAGGGGAATGACGGAGTGATCACAATGAACTGGACCACCTCGTCTGCGGTTATCGCTGCAGCTAAAGAGGAATCAGATGGGGAGAGACTGTTCTGGAAAGTAAACAGCTCTGTAGTAATTGTTAACACAAGGAACGGGCAGCCGGCCCGCTCAGTCAGCAGCAGGCTGCAAGCACTCTGCTCCTCCAGGAAGGAGACCGAGCAGACTGCGATACAGAAGGTGGACAGTGCGAGTGTGTGTGTGTGTGTGTGTGTGTGTGTGAGGCCGGGGGCATAAGCTTCCCGATCAAAACAACACTGGTAAACTGCGCCCATGTAAAGCCATTGCTCTGCTTCCTGTCTGATTAAACTCACAGCAGCAAGCTGTGGTTACAGCCTCCAACAAGAGGGACAGAGAGACAGAAAACCTCATTAGAAGAAGAGAGAGACACTGCTGATCACGTCTTTGGATTATTATTGTTGCACACTGCACAGATTCTTTATACTGTGAAGAAATGTACATTTCTTTGACAAACTTTTGCATACACATCAATTACATCACTTTCTTCGTAAAAAACAGAAATATTTAAGATTTTTTTATATTTTCAGATCAAATTTTTCTTTTATATTTATGATTTTTGTCTTTTCCTTACTGTGTTTACTGTTATGCAGCAAAATACCAAGCAAAATTTCTTGTATGTTAAAACCTAATTGGCAAAAACCATATTTCAGATTCTGATCATTCCTTGTTTGACATAAAACAATAGTTTGCTTTAAGAACACTACAGAGTCATCACAATCACCGTTTACAGTAATCACCAATAATCAGCATCTTCACTGTGCACATAGGGCCTGTAAGGCTGTGCAAATAATCGTCTGGTGATCGGTTAGGGTAGTAGTAAGTAGTTGAGTATAGATTTAACGTAGCATTATATGGAAATGTTCAAGTAGAGTACAAATACCTCAAAATTGCACTTACAGAGATACTTAGCAGATTTTCAACCAGGTCTGTGACACTGCAGTGTGGAGTGTGTGCAGATGGACAATGTAAAGGCGCCTCCTGTGCCAGCAGCGCTGAGAACTACCCGTCCGTGCCATGAGCAAACATTTGCCAGATAATGCAAAGCGCATGATTTTGCATCATCCACGACAAATCTGGTGGATTTTGCATAGTGGACAAGCGGGAAGCTCTGGCATGGGGGCACCTTCCTACCATTCATCTGCACACACGGCGCTGACACAGACCTGGTTGAAAATTGGCACAGCATCCCTTTAAGTACTGACGTAACGCACTTACAAATGTAGTTACATTATTTTCCAGTTGTAAAATGTTACAATCAGTACATATCCTCAGCAACACTGGAATATTGTTTAGGCTGTAGTATATATACAGTATTTCATATCTTTATGGACCCGAAAATATGAACTGAAAGTCTATCGACCCTTCAGACTTTGGTGAGGAATTCGGGGACCAGTGGATTTGGTTTGAAGGGGTTTAACGGCTAAATGTCTGTGCCAGGCTCGTACTGAAAATCTTCTAAAACCTTTCACCCCTGGCTGTGAAGATTAGACAGGGATTTTCTGGTCTGGCTCAAGGACTGTATCTCGGTGATGTTCAGTTTTCTGTCCTGTGAGACTCAGACTCTGAGGTTTTGTTTGACTGCAGGACAAAAAAACATTCAGTCTGCAGCTCTGGAAGCCAGAAGCGAAAGAACAGTTGTGGGAAATGTATTGTGTGTATATGAGAAATATTATGTGTCTGTGTCTCTCTCATGGAGCTGGACCAGTCTGGAGTAATTTGAACTGCATCACCTCCGCTGGGAGGTTCACGGTGAAGTCTGAGGGTTTACAGTAAGACTCCACTGTGATATTAACTGCCTACATGGAAGAGACAGACTTCATTTAAGCTGCAGCTTCTTCTTCTTCTGGTTGACTAGAATCACAGCAATTATGTTTTAAAGTGATACTGTTAGCTCAAGTGGTGGCAGCAAAAAGTTGCATCGCAGCTTCCTTAAATATACTAACACTTTTTATTTTTTAGTACATTCAGTCTTGTATTTTGGACCAAATTGTACAGCTGTGGAAACGTTGTGTGCGTATATGTGTGTGTGTGTTGTCTGACCTGCCCTAACCTTCAGTGTCGAGCCATCCCAGCTGCTGGCTGCTAAGTGGCCCGAGTGAATTGTTGAAACTCTTAAATCAGTGTGTGGAAGTAGAGGAACAGTCCCAGCTGTGGATTATTGACACAGAGAGTCGAGCCTCGCCCCTCCAGCCGGCAGACATTTATTTCATCCACATGTTTCAGGGTTTTGTCTTTGTCTTATCATCCTGTGTGGAGTTTGGGTGTAGATGAAGGTGCGTCAGTTAATAAGAAGATATCTAAGTATTATCAGCATTATTTACTTAATTTAAGTTCTGATTGTGCAGTAAAACGTACCCTGTTAGTTATATTAGATAAACTTTTTAAAATATTTTTATCATTAACTCTGTGTCATTGAGTGAGTTAAGTTTTTCAGCGTTGAGATCAAATTGCTGTCACTTTCAGATATTATAATCATGAGTTAATTTCACTGCATTTCCACTGAATTCTTTATTTAACTAAAAAATGTTAGCTTATGTGTAAATACTTCATAGCATTGATTGTATTTGGGTTAAAATTTTCTTTTGACGAAAATGTGCAGCTGAGGAGGGCTCTTTAAAAACCATCTCCATGGTGATGGGTCATTCCCCAGTATTTATTTTTTTCTAGATTAAGACCAAAAAATTCAAAATGTTTTAACTGCAGATGATCGTGATAGGATCCAACACACACACACACACACACACACACACACACACACACACTTACTAAGTCCAATTTGGCCCCATGTCAACAGTACTGCAGTATTTACACCCCCCTCCATTGACCTCTTTAGCTACTAGTTTCAGTTTCTATCCCTTCCCAAATCCTCATCAGCTCCCTCTAAATCTCCCCTCTCCCATCCCCCATCGCCGCTAACTGCCTCCGTTTGCAATTCTGCTTTATTTATTTATTTATTTAATTGATTTATTCATGCGTTTGGGAGCTGCTTCACACTGCAATACAGTCACTAATGTGCTGTTAAAACCAGTTATACGTCAATCCAGGCATCTGAAAGAAAATTCACTATTCCATCAAATTTAATCCAGTTTAAGATGTTAAAAAATATAATATAATACAATGAAAGAACTTTATTTTCCTGCAGACTGCATATCACTGTCTGCCTCTGTGGATGCTCGAGAGCAGCACTCCATACAGCACTAAGACAGTGATACGCAGTGTTTACTATGATATATGATGTGTTTGGATTGATGTTACTGCTGCTTTTATGTGTATGTTGCAACTCCTTTATATACTGTTGCGTAGTTTACTCTACAGCAATGAATCATATTCCAGAAGATCATCATATGTCCTGTAAAAATCCTGCATCTCTGAGAAGTCAACTTTCCACGAGCACAGAAAAACAGCCCTGCTCATCAGCTTTGTGACGATGCATTTTCTAGCTGATCCATGAGGGTTTGTAAAGAGTTTATTTATCTTAAAAGGTCCAGTGTGCAGGATTTAGAGGGATATACTGGCTGAAGTTGAATATAATATTCATAACCAAGTTTTAATCACCTGAAACTAAAAATCGTGGTGTTTTTGTTACCTTAGAATGAGCGGTTGATATTAACATACAGAGCGGATCCTCTGTGTCATGTTTCTACAGTAGCCCAGGATGGACAAACCAAACACTGACTTTGGATAGGGCCATTTGTGTTTTCTCGTCAGCCACCGTAGCTCTCCAACAAGCCTGGCACACAGGAGACGTTTCACTTGGTTGCAATCTGCTACCTCACCACTAGATGCCGGTAAATCCTGCACACTAGACCTTTAAGAAGTCGGACATAAAGGAACAGTTTATCCTTCAGTGCATCACAAACATTCAAATTCAACACATCTGGTTTTCACTGGACAGCAGTGATATAAAAAAGTATAATCTGAGAAGTAACTGAAGCAGTTAAACAAATGTAGTGGAGTAAAAACTACAATATTTCCCTCCAAGATGTAGCGAAGATATAAAGCAGCATACAATAGTGAATAAATGAACTTGGGTACATCACAGCACTAGAAAGGGAAGTGTATTCTACACTGAGCGTTTGTCCTCAAGGTGAACGTCCAGACAGGGCGGCACAGTAGTGACTACTCACACACACATACGCTACACACAGTGACACTGCTCCACTGTCATCGTACCTACTCTATGAGCACTCAGACAAAAACACAGAACAATCAAACACAGAGAGAGATAAGAGTGATGTTGTTATTCTTCCTCTCTGTCTCTTTCTATGTCTCTCTCCCTCTCTCACAGTCCCAGGCAGTGTCGGAGTGACTCAGAGGTCCAAAGAGGACAAACAGTGGCCTCTGTCCCTCCGTCTATTGTTTACACAGAGATAGAGAGGGATGAACTCTGTGTGTCGACTGCCTTAAACATTTGTAGGCTCAGTTTAAAATGCACAGAGGAGCATGATAGGAGCTCCAGAGTCTTGTCCTTTTTTTGTTGACAGGGATAGAGAGAGGGAGTAACACCAAAACATTTCCAAATATATAGATGTGTCTGGAATACAATAAAACTGGAACCTCCGCTCCTGATCAGTGCATTAAATCACGTCTCATTACCTGTTACCTGTTAAGTGGAGAAAATAATAAAATAGCACTGTGTATTCACCGAGTTTTAGATTAGACTCATTCCATGACGAGACGTGCGCCACCGGTTGGCAGCTTGGCGAGTAACGTTAGGCCTACGTGGGCTCGTTCCAAATGCTATTTTTACCAGGTGTGTTTATTCCTGCCGTTACAAAACGTAGCATAACGTTAGCGATATCACCTAGATCTGCACTCTCTGTGTGCTTTTCTAGTAATGACAGTAATAATAATTGATTATGGCCATTTAATAAGCTGATAACATTCCAAGCAGGTGATCTACATGATAAATATATTTTTTTATATTTTTTCTTTTTATGTACCTACAAAATGTATGTGGTATATATGGCAATGTAAGTTGTAAACTGACCACTGATGCCAACAGTAGTTTTTGTCATCTTCCTCATTTACCAGCATATACCACATGAGGTCAATGTCCCTGAATACAGTTACAGTTAAAGTCCACTCTGTAGAAGGTTAACTGGTTTAAAAAGTCATTACGTGGCAGCCAAGAGGTCAGATGAGAGGCCCCTTCACAGGCAACAGAGACTGAACTACACATTGACTTCCAATCTGAATCCAGTCAGAGCTTCGACTGGGAGCAGCAGCTTCAGGTCTGATGGCCTTTTATTCAATACAACAACAGACAAAGTGGTATAAGGTCTCAGAGTCCAAACCAGCGTTTAAAAAAAGGACGAGGTAAGCGTCATGTTATCATGAGCAGTCACACTGCAGACAGATTGCTAACTTAGCTTTCAAACATTAGAATTAACCCGACTGCAGGTCAAGCAAACAGTCTTCAATAGATCCTATTGACGGCGTCCATTAGTTGTTGATGTCATCCTGCGTTATCACAAACTGCAAAATGTTTTTGCATTTACAAAATGCATCTTCATGTTAACTGTGACTTCTTGAAGTGGAAGCGAGGACGTGCTGGTAGAAACACAGCTACACTTGTTTACTTCTGACCTGCAAAGAACTGAAAAAGATCAACCGCCGGGAATTCAACCACACACACACACACACACACACACACACACACACACGAGCATGTTTTAGTCTTTTCCAGCTTGTTTCAGTCGTTATTCACAGACGGCCTTGAGTCTTCTCAAACAGAGAGGCTTTACAATCCACTTCGCTCTCGACTGACGCACACATTCAAAGACTGTCACACACTTCAGAGTCATTTAAACTACAAAAAAAAACAAAAAAAAACAACACTTGTAATCACAGCTTTCCTTCACCTCGCAAAGACATCCATCAATTTTCTCTTTTCTTCTGCGGACTCTGGATGAATCAGACACATATCATCATTTCAAGGCTCTATAATACATGATTGACACTGCTTCTGATTTTCAGACTGGAAAAACTGGCCACTGAAATCAACAGACTGGAGGAGTGAAACGGCTGCAGAATCACACCTGGCTTAATCATCTGCAACATCTATTTTTATGTAAGAAATGCTGACGAGGTTTGGGAGTTTGAGCAGGCAGAAGGTCAGGTAATCACCTAAACAGTTGCTGGCTGGTCGGTACAGTCAGTATCTGATTGGCTGCGTCAGATATTTTGTGTTCAGACTTGAATCTCATAGCTGAAACTGAGCTCGGGAGATTTAATTTTGCAGGAAAAGTATCATCTTTGTTGACTACTGCAGCGTGCAAGTATGTTCATAAATCTGAGCCTTCATTTAGTCCGTCAGTAGCTTATCTTCCTTCAGAAAATCAGCAGATTAGGAATAATCTAGCACTATTGACCACATCTAAGAAAAACAATTTGAGTGGGTAATATTCACATTATTGAGGGAAATGTATGGAAATCTAGTCTCTTAACCACCGGCATTGTTTATTAGATGATTATGATGTGTAAACATTTGTGTGTAAGTGGTTTACTGAATACGGTTTACAGAATATTTTACTTAGAAATGATGTCCTTGTTACTTTTTGCACTGTAACCTACCTCTGTTAAATTAGCAATAATAATAATAAGAACTCTGGTACTGTGAACATACATGTGAATGTCTTAATTCATATAGACTTTGCATGATTATTTTATTTCCCAGAGGTTTACTGCCTTTTTGCACATCATATTTTTGATTTATTTTGTGTTTAAATTGTTCATATGCTGCTTGTTCCAAACAATTTCTGATAATAAAGGTATTTGAAAATAGTAAAATGTTCTTCCTTCAATTTATATTTTTCTAACGAGTGTTTGAACTATATTTAAGCCATCAAAAGCAGGTATTTCGGGGGGTTTTAAATTGAAAAACGTAAAAATTTAATTGGCCAATATATCGGTTATCGGATTTTTTTTTTTCCATAATATCGGAATCGGCATCGGTCCCACAAAAATCCAAATCGGTCGGGCCCTACTCATAAGACGTATCATAAGAAATCTAAGATCCTTGTGATTTGACTGATGTGGACCAGTTCAAGACACATCTACGACAACAGGTACAATAAACGCTTCTGTTCACTATCAACAAATGAAGCTTTGTCATAATCCACCAATTGATAATATTGCAACAAAAATGGTCCTGGAACATTCACTAAGGTCCAAACGAACCAAATCCACTGACATATTTAGTCCAAACTCATAAATTACATCCATAAATACCACCAATAGACCAGTTTGCATGTAAATACTGCAGAGAGCAAGATTTCAAAATGGCGGCTGTACTATGACCTTTTGATTGACACCCCAACTCCAGCCAGTAGCAAGTGGTTGTTCTGATGACTGACAAGTCTTACAGCCAATGAAGCTATAAGACCAGCTGAACATGGGCATTTTCAGCCATTATTTTCAATATAGACTGTTATTAAAGAACGTAAATAATAAACAAATGGTTCCTCTTTTGTCTCATGGGAAGATAGAATTTGTTGTTTTACTCTTTATCACACATTCAGGACATTCTTTCTTTCAACCTCTGATTTTGGAAAGCACCTGGACAAAATCCGAAAACTAAATTCTTTTTTGGATACCTGGAGTAGGTCCAAAGCTTTGAGTAGTATTAACAGTATTAACAAGCGGAATAAAATCAAGAATCACTTTTACATTATTTCTGAGTGCTTGGTTTTCTACGAAAAAAGGGGAAGCGTTCTGAAACTCTGGTTGTAAATTTAAATGTGTGAAGGCAAAGCTAAAAATACGAGCTGACTGACTTCTCTTTTCTGGCCGATTTAATCTCCTTTTCTCCCTCCTGCTATGAAACTGCGAGGGCAGAGTGCAAATGATTCTCTCACACACACACACACACACACATACACAAGAGGAGAAAAATCAGAAAAATCTCTCTAGTTACAAACTGCAGGCTACCTTGTTGAACTCCAAACCTTTGACAGCAGCAGCAGCAGCAAAGTGACAGCCCGACACTCGGCCTGACAGTGTTTCATTTCAACTCACTGACTCAACGTTTTTTTATTAAGTGGACTGTTCATTTAACAAAAGAGGTGGCTTTTGGCTCAACGGGCTATTATAGATTTTTCCTGGTTGAGTGACAGTCACCTCAATTGACTCCTGTGTTACAATATCAAAAACAGAAAGTACCTTTCCCTCTCAGACCCAGAGTCTGTGACATCATCCTCTGTTTTCCCACAGAGGAAAAACCCAACAGATTTACTAACTGGAGAATCTGGTTATCACTGAAATCACAGTTATGACCTCTTTTCATTGGAAACATCCACATCTCCTGGAACAGGCACCATGACCTCTTTACTGCGAATGGTTTCCTGCTTTTTAAAGTCACAATTACTGCTGAAATGATCCATTTATCGGTCCAGCAACAAAAAGATACTATTATAATGATGGACTATGCATGTAAACTGAATCTTTTTGGGGTTTGGATTGTTGGTCAGGCAAAGCAAAGTATCTGAAGACGCCATTTTGGGTTTTGGGAAACCAATGGGTATTTTTATGTGATGAATAAATGAATTGAAAGATGAATATATTGATCCTTTCATGACATTTATCATCAGTTGCAGCCCTTGGTAAGATTTTGGTGGCTAGAAACGCTATGGAGTGAATATCAGACAGCTGCTGGTAGTAACATGGCGAGAAACAGCAATGAACCTGCAAAGATCAGGAACAGCAAGTTTAGCTAGCAATTAGCAATTAGATTAATGTAATCCATAACACGTTTATTTGTTTTAATCACATTTTAATTTCGCAAGCCTTTTTGTCCCTTCTACTAACCCGTAGTCGGCTCCTCTAGCTGTAGCATCATGCTTTGAAGCGGCTTCCTGCAGTAAACTTACCGCGTTTTTTTTTCAGACGGTTCAGTTGACAAGTCAAAAGTAAAATGCAACCTGTGTCAAACGGAGTTTAACCACCACCGGAGTATGTCGAGTTTGAGTTACCACCTCCACGCTAAACACCCAGGTGCAGCCGGCGCACCCCAGCCAAGCGAGCCTCAGCTCCACCAAAGCACCATTTTGGAGTGTGGGAGTCACCGCAGACCCGTGGATGAAAGTACGTCCAAGAAGTTAACTAAAGCGATCGCTTCTTTGTGTTCATTTGATTCCCAATTAAGACACTCTGGTCAGAAATACTTTACATTATGGGCTTAAAACTGCCTTGAAATGCAAAATAACAGAATTTTAAACATGAAATTCAAAACTCGATTAAAAAAATTAATCGTTTGACAGCCCTACTAGTTATCAAACATAGGTTTTAACATAGATAGTTTTGCAAATGTTCAAATGGGCTCAATGCTTAACTTAGATCACATCAGCTGTCTAGGACACAGTTCACATGAAGGTGGCTGACTGGCCGGCAGCTAAAGGTGCTAACTACATAAACAGTGCCAAATAACAGCAACAGTGCTGACAGAGCTAACGGTGTTAACTTGGGGAAACTGGAGGGTGGGCGCTATGCTTCCATGCAGCCCTGTACAGATAGCAGTGGTAACCATTGTATGAGCGCAGTGCAGAGCGGCAGCAATTAACATGTCGGCATTGGTTTATCAAAACAAAGCACAGAGAAGCTCAGATTACAACATGGACAAAGGTAACATGACTTGATTCTCTGCTCAGGAAGCTGTTACTACACTGTTTCTTTACACAGCAAATACTGGTTTGCTGCTATATTAATGCTCTGAATGTCACATACTTTTAAAGAAAGACGAAAACTCCACAAGACACTTCTAAAATCCAGGAAAGACACCTGCTACTGCAGCAGACACCCATAAAACTTCAATATTAATAATAATTATTTGATAAAATCATGACAAATATATTAAGCTATATTTTTTAAAAACCACAGTTTCATTTTAAAGCAGTAAAATACTTTTATTTCCACTTTAATCTTTGACCAATGCAATCACTCAAAACCATGAAAGTCAACATCATTAAAGTTCCTTCAAAAATGTATTCACTAATGCAGAGTAGCTGTATATGAGCACCACTCTCTGTAAGTCTCACATAAAAATCTAAGTAATGCAATGACAGCAGAGATGTTCTTTTTTCGAATCAAGAGACTGCACAGTCAGTGAGGACAGCAGATCAGCAGGGAGGCTGTGATCTTCAGTTTCACCATGAGCACAGTACAATTTAAATAAATCTTATCTTTATCTCGTTGGAGGAGCAGCTCTTTGAAAACATCCAAATAAATTCACCACTGACATCAGAGCTGAGTTTAATCAGAGTGGAGACCCTCCCTGGGTGCCTCCAGATGTAAACCTGATTATCTGAAACACCCAGAATAGTTTAAAAAAATAAATAAAAAATGAACAAGCTCCAGAATTGAAATTAATTTTCAGTCCAGCTGCACATAGTGTGTCTGCACAGAGCTCCATATTGTACAATACAAACAGAAACCCTCCATTATGTGTTGCCTCAGGGGGAGTAACCACTAAGTCCACCTGGGGCGAGTCATTCTGACACTGAATTTATCATCTTAGCAAGCATGTGACATGAGGTCAAAACAACACCCTCCACACTAGCAACAGCAGCAGAGAGATGCTTTAATGAATCTGCAGGTTCAGGAGGAGACCAAACACCAAAGACATGGACCAGTTTGTTCTGCAGAACCAGATCAGCCACAGCCCGGTTTGATTTCTGTGTAGCGAGAGCATGTTTAATGAACAAATAATGATTTTTAATTTAGCCTTGATCAATTTCAAATACTAAAAACATGCACTTATTGAAACAGACAAAGTTTAAATCAAACGCATTTGCCAACATATATGCTTATACATATATATATCTGCTCTGTTTATTGTCCCAGCAAATACTTGATGCTGGTTTAGCTGTAATGTTGTGATAGAATCTGAAAAAGCAGTGAAATGATTTCAACCCGTTTGTGGTACAAATCTGTTTGTTTCAAGTGTCACTTTCATCACTATCTTTGTCAAGACAGATGAACCAACAGACCGTCCTGACAGATTATTTTTATATTTGTTTTAAGGAAATGAGACTCACTGAAAAAGGACAAAAAATACTTGAAAAGATCTGACTGAAGCCATTTCGTTGCGGTTCTATGGCAGAGTGAGGAATTACATTTTTAACTCAAGGCCCACTTACTAGTTTTTCCCAAAGCTTTCAGCTGCATCTCTTGGTCTCCATTAGCGAATTAAGTTTGCTCCACTGAGATACTTTTCAAAGCTCCGGGAAAAGCTAAAAAGATTTTTTTGTTGTTGTTGTTTTTTAATCAAAGATCTACAATAGTTTTCCAACAAGGTTTACCCACAGGGACCCCACCTGACAGGGCTATTACAGCCACATTACATTTAAAAAAAAAAAAGCTAAGCTGGTCTTATTTGTCGAGGTTATGAGATATCTGACTATGTGATTTCTGCCACATTGATGAAACTGAGATGTCAGTGCTAATTCATAGCTCGTGTGGTTGCTGGTTTTAAAGTGGGCTGCACACAATACGGAAAAAATCTGTGTTTTTCAGCTCATGTTCTGTGACTTTGCACAATAAGACAAGTGTCTGCTGAGGAAACATTACAATAAGCCTTTTCCCTGAAAAGCCTGAGGCGTGTCTGGTTTTCATTTGCTGGTTTCATCGTCTGGACTGCAGCGTGACGTCACCCTCCTAATTCCTCATCATGGCGCTGACCTCGGCCTGACACGCCGCCGTCCGCCCCGCAATCTGACATTTCTCTGAGACATTTACTGAAGGTTACGACCCCATTATGGTGCGACCAGAAGAGAAGAAGGAGAAGAGGGAGAAAGACAAGATGGAGAGAACAAAACGGTGCATGAGGACAGGAGAAAGAGAAATAATGAAAAGAATGCAGAATAAATGTATGTCGAAAAAACCTCACAAATGTGAACATTTTCTTTTTTCCCTTAACACAGGATTATAATGGAATACTTTGTGCACTTATGTGTAACTTTAAAGTACTTCTTAATTATAAGCCTTTTCCCGACTAAATATATGTACGTGAAGAAGCTAGAAATGTAAAGAAAAGGAGATTAATCGTCTACGGAGACGATGTCCGACTGTATTTCACAAAGCAGACATGATGCAAGTAAGAGCCCGTTTTGCATGCTGCACTACTGACCTTGTTCTATATAAATCTGAGGAGAGTGCAGGCAGTGTACAGAGAGCTGTCAGCGCACCGTGTAATAAAAACAACATAACTGCATTAAAGAAAGTTTAATACTTTATAATGGAACACCTGCACATTGAGAAGGAGAGAAGAAGAAGAAGGTGAAGGCTCTCTGTGTCGTCAACCCAGACATGAGGTCAAAAGGTCGAATCTGGATGCATCTGATCGGTCTGAAAACAATTCTTTTTTGCTTCCTGACACACTGATGGAGAATCTGTCATTAGAAATATGAAGCTGATTGGAAAATGTCTCCCTCTGTTTAAGTGTTTCCACTCAAAGGATCCATTAATAATATGCTTTGTCTCTCGCTGGCACCAGCAAGTCTACTCATAATCAATGATGGGGCTGAAGGGTTTCACTGCGTATACGCAGACTTTACTACACGACATTTGCACACAGTCTGAGCAGCTCTTCAAGATGACTGACAGATTATTTTATCCTGTGCCTCGTGACAAGAGCAGGTGTCTTTAAAATGTCTGTAAGTGTTCATTTACTTTTTTAGGAGAGCACAAAAATAAAGCAAGCTCCTGCAGCCTACGGCTAATAAACAGGTGTCATGTGAGTGATTTCAGGCCACATATTATCTTATTATTTTATAAAAGCGCTGATACGATTAACAGATTAATAGAAAATTAATGGAAAATGAATTGATAATATTTTTAAAAGTGAGAATTTGATGCTTTTCCTCGTCATTTATAATAGCAAATAATATCTTTCTTCTGGTTTTGGACTGGTATAATATTCAACAAAAAATGTAATCAAGAAAATGACCAGACTAGTTTTAGTGTGTAAAGGGTTACTCCAGCAAATGTATAATTGAACTTTTATGAAGTTGGGGGTCTAATAAAAAAAGGAAATCCTGACTTTTAGCACCTAACATAATCAAGCTCCAAAAACAACAGATACTACACTTCCTGTAATGCAATTCTTCCTGTCCGGTGAATGCCAAAGATGTAAAATAATACACAGATACCAGATGCAAAGCTGTTACATATTCATTCCACTGGAGTTGCTCACCTGGTGCATGTGCCAAAAACATTTTCCTAACCACTGAATATGCACAGTAGTGTATCTTCCACGGGCCCTACCTGTGAGTTCCCTCTGGACTAATTGACTTTACATTGTGATGACTGTGTGGATTTTTAAAGAATTTTTCTGGGCTCCAGGAAAGTTTTTCAAATAAGTGGAAGGTGCATAGTAGAGGAGGTTATTACTGACCCTGTTTGCAGTTAGAGGTGTCCTGTCAACAGTTTTACAGACGTCTGTTGGCTTAACGTTGACGATATCCATAGCAGAGATATCCCGAGAATCTCCCATAGGTTTTTTCAATTAAGATTAAAAGCGGTATTACACAGTAGGATTTGAAGTAAGCATTGCCATGGTAACTTAGGATGCGAACTTTATCTGCTCCAAGGTAGGTTATGTTTGAGATAACAGATCAACGCATTTTAACGCATCGCCCGCTGACCGATCAATTCTGTTGGAAAATGGCCTCAGCATTCATAGAGCATTCCATAGTATAGAAAACATGCACTGAAACATGAACTGGTTATCTGCTGCAAACACTGCCTCTTTAATGTGAACACACTCATGGCTCAAGCCTAATAACGAAAAGATATCCTGGGCATGTTTTACTTGCATCACACGGACAGGCCTCTGGTGACTGTGAAGGTCATAATTTGTCATTCTGATTATTTCTCATCCTCTTCAAACCATTCAGGCAGCTCTCTTTTCAAAGCATCTGCATTCAGGACATTTCTGCTCTCATTTATTCAGGTTCTTTCTTTTCATTTGTTACCTGTCCAAGTAAGTTCACCACCAGAGAACACCGTGAGCCCAAAGTGCCAAAGTACATGGCCTCTAGCTGGTTTTTTTTTTCCAGCAGTGTTTTGTTTTTCCTTTGACCTCAGCTCTTCGGTGCTACAGTGAATGACCGACCTTGACTCCCGACATCAGTGGGAACAAAAACTTTTCCAGGGTAAATAAAGAAACTGCATTTAAAAATGACGAGCAAGGTAGAAAAAAAAATGTGTGTGAGGAGAAACACTTCATAAAAAGAACAAATGCGTCAGACCTGACCGTTCTATTTCTGAGGGCTTCCATTAATGAAACATGACTCAGAGTTCACCGACCCTCCTGCTCGGCTCCTCTTACAACCACTTTTCTTCTTTGTCAGAGCTGGCAGAGGTGACTCGTCAGGTAATGGCTTCCTCAAACAGCTGGAGGGGGTCAAGGGGTCATATGACAGCAGCCTCGGGCCAATCAGCAGCCACAGAGCGCTCGGCATTCCTGAACATCTGCAGATTGTTTGATATTGGATAACCCTGATTCACGGCCCCCTTTTTTCACAGCGACCCCTTCGCTACAGTCTGATATTTGTGGTTCAAGAGCAGACGTTTTCTTCTTCCTTCAGGCACTGGGTGAAATAATGATAGCATGCTGTAAAAGTCAATCCCCTCTTATTACACCTCCTGTATCTACCCGACAACAATTTGACTCTGAACGCAGCAGCACTAATGAAAAACAGACATCAGTGGCTGTGCCTCACCTCTACCTGCATTGTTTGAGATAGATTGAAGATAAACTCTTGACAGTTTGAAGCTGATATAAGTTTTCAAAGCAGGTTTGCTGTGCCCTCATATTTTGAATATGAATAGGTTGATCATGGTGAACTTCCATTATCAAGATAATGACTGTCGTATCCAGTAGGGCTGCAACTAACAATTATTTTCATTGTTGACTAATCTGTCAATTATTTCTTCGATTAGTCAACTAATCATTTCATCGAAAAATGTGTTAAAATGTTGAAAAATGTCAGCCTGTCTCTCCCAAACCCCAAAATTCTGTCATCTAATGTCTTGTTTCATGCTCACGCCAAAGGGTTTTAGTTCACCGTCATGGGAGAGTGTGTAAGGCTGCCAATATCTGAACGTAAGAAGCTGCAATAAGAGTATTTTGGGTACTTTATAGTACTTTTCAATGAAAAAAGACTCAAACCAATTAGTCGACTACTAAAACAGTCACAGATTTTCATAGTCGATTAGTCGACTAATCGTTGCAGCCCTAGTGTCCAGTACCCAAAGAGACGCAGGGACTTTAATCAAGCATAGTATATTTTGTCTCTAAAGATATGATGCCATTTCAATAGTGGACAAGCCTGGCTTTTCAGGATTGTTGGATTGTTTCTTCACAAAAAAATGATGTGTGTCCTATCGCTTCAGGTTTAAGTGCCATTTTAAGTCTTTTAATCATGTTTGGATATTTATCACTATAACATGATGAATCACAATTATTACTGTGCCATGAAACTGTCACATCGTCCCATGATTAATGTCTTTGCAACCAAATGTTGGAGTCCAAATGCTTCCTGCTGCCACAGGACACTGTTCCTCTCATGATGTGAGGACGAAAAAGAGTAAAGCAGATCATCTTTCAACGAGCGCAGCTCAAAATCCCCGTGAAAGGTAAAGTATTAAAGCATGGTTAGCTTCTGTACTGTGAGGTGTTTTCCAGTGAAACTGAGAGGGATTTAAATCAAACCCTTCACACTTGATTTGACCACTAACAAGTGGGCAGGCTGAAAGTCTGATGCAATTCAGAGCTACAGATGAGTCTGCTGCTGAGCACACACCATCCTCAACATTAGACTGGGAGGAGAATGAGGTGGAGATGAATGAGTTAGACCTCTGCGACATTATTTTGGAAAAGAAAACAAAGGTTTTGTCAACTGATATCCCAACACACATTCCTATCTCTCTCCACATTGCTCTGTTAGCTAGTAGCAGCTACCACCCACAAACAGTGAAGTGTGGTTATATATGTCTGGTGTGGCTACTCACCCAAAGCCTCATTTGATTGGATGAACTTTTGTAAAAGCCCCACAGTGCAGGATGAGTCACCATTTGAAACCATTTTACAGAAACAGTAAAAATAATCTGATACAGATTTTCTAAAATAGATGTGGCATTTAACAAGAGAGAAACGATCAATTAACACAGAGACACAGGATTAAAACTGAGAAAATGTCATTTTCATTTCACGGGGACTTTAAGTACCGGATATGCTCTAAATTGGACAGAATGCCAGTGTGGTTCAAAACTAAATTTTGACTGCTTTGAATGCACAGTCCTCACAGACCCTCACAGATATGCAGATGCAGCCAGTGGAGTATGATTTGCACATTAGAAAGTTTTTCCACTGTTAGAAAGTGAAGAGAAAATTGAAAGGAAATGCAAACGAGCGGCTGATTATTCCCCATTGTAATTAATAAAGTGTCTACAGCCATGCTACAGGCTCCATGAGACACAATGTCTTTTTGGTCATAAATCAAAGAATAAGACAAATTAAATGTTGTTGATGATAGCGCTAGATGAAAAGTTATAACGATTAATCCTGAGGGGAAAATTAATAACCCTTTTTAGATAGGAGTTGTGCAAATTTGCAGGAAAGACCAATCAGTCTGTTTTCAGCATTGGCAGTATAAAAACAAAATCGGGGAGTGCAGCAAAATGCCGCCTGTCTACTTTTGTTCATACAGACTGCGCCTTTGGGGCAATGGGGGGTGTGAGCAAGTAATAAAACGTGTAGCTCAGCGTGTGACGTAAACAGTGACGTGGGAGGGAAGCCGCGGCTGGTCAGTCCTTCGGCGATTCTCTCGTAAGTCGGCCCGTCCTTCACCGTCCCCGTTATCTGACGGTTAATGGCCTCTTTGTTTGCGAGGACAAGGAGGGCGCACAATTCCTTGTCTCCCCAGTTGCTCATCTTTACAGTGTCTGTCAGGTTTGTGTTTCCCTCTTGCTACTAGCTGCTTGCTAAGGGCGCCTTGTTCTTTTTAAACCAAAAAGGTTCCTCCAATATGTCTAAAATTGGGCGCCTCAGATCAACTCGCCAATCCAGCTCTGTGTGTCTAAATGCTCGCAGCTTGGCAGCAAAACGGCCCAACATTCGCCGAAAATCTGGCAGTGTAAAAGAGGCTAATGACCAAACTAAATTTCATGGCAATCCAATAGTTGTCGAGACATTTCACTCAAAGCCATAAAAACTCAACCTCATGATTCCGCTATGTCAAAGGTCAGAGGATCACCAGTCATTAGGATCAAATTTCTATGAATCATGAATGTCTGTACAAAGTTTCACAGCAATCCATCCAAGTATTGTTGAGATATTTCAGTCTGGACCAAAGTGATGGACCAACCAACACTGCTATCCATGGATCCATGCTGCTGCACCTCCAGTGGTGTTTTTAAGTCTTCAAGAGTCTTCATCAAATAATGTAGAAAAACAAGCCTCATTCTAATGGAGTCCTTGTCTGGATCATAGTCCCTGTTAGTGGAGACAGAGCGTCACCCTTCTCTCTGGCTGAATACAAGAGGACACGACCGACTCATCCGTCATCTGGATCCCTCCTGCCTCTGCTCTCAACCACTCGTGGCTGATAGCGGACTGAGGGCCGAGCCGAGCTGCAGGCGATAGACAGAGCCAGACAGAGCTCAAGGTTTGGCTAACAAGCTTCAGGATGGCGGGGCTGTGGCTGCGTGAGTGAGCGAGGCAGAGATAAGGCCTGTTCACAGGGACACGCATTATGTGAGGGTGTCATGTAATTAATGAATAAACCTCTGCAGCTTTGTGGTTCATGAAAAAAACACCTTACTAATTGATTCCACTGCTGCCACAAAGAGAGCAGGAGACACAAATCAGACCTGTACAAGATAGAGAGGACGTGGCAGGAAATGAAGATGAAGAAGAGGCTGAAGAACATGGAAACGATGAAAAAGACAAAAAATTAATTACAAGCTTAAAAGAAATTCAATCTGAAATTCAGAGGGCATTAAATTGACAAGGAATTATTACATTTATATCTGGATCTGAGGGTGTGTTTGTCATTCAGTTTGGACAATCATTTTATGATCATTTTCTGTATTGATCGATTAGTCATTCGGTCAGTAAACTGTCTGAATGTCCCATAGCACCAAAGAGCTTTGTCCAACAATAGTCCCCTGAAATGTCGGAAAAACTATGATCGAAGACAAATAATCAGCAAAATCCAAACATTTAAGAAGCTACAACTGTGACATATTTGGCTTTTTTAAAAATTATTTACTTGTTCTGTCAGTCAAAATGTCCTAAACCCAAAAATATTTCAGCTTGATCTCACTCCTAGGGTGTCACCCTCAAGCGCCTGTGTGAGACACACCCGGCTTTAAAGAACGTTTAAGTGACGCTCAGTGCGAGTGGGAAGGGAAAAGGATTGGTCCAACAAACACTGGACTTGCACCCAGGAGACCGGTGTTCAAAACCAGCTACAACAGAATCAGTTGCAGTGTGGTGCAGGTGAGGTTTTTTTGGCGACACACCTTTGCCTTTCCAGCCAAGTTCATGCAATTCAAGTCAGGTTTTCTTTAGCAACACCTGCAATTATTCCTAACCATAACCATGTTGTTCCTGCCTAACCCTAACCAACCTCTTCTTACAGCTGTTTGCTTTTTAGCAACATCTGTGATCTTTTCCAAACCACAAGCAAACCCAACTGCTGACCGCTTCTTACCACCAACCCCTTCTGCATCAATGTACAACGCAGAAGGCCGCCCAGGTATCATTTCAGTAATGTCCGGGGCTTCTGCCCACTGGCAACATGTGACGAGAAGGGATGAGATCATGTTGAATATTTAGCTTAATATCACAGAAGATAAAGAAACCCACCCACTACTGACATTTGAGAAGCTGGTAACATTGCTCAGCATTTTTGCAAATAGCTTGTGAAAGTATTGTATCAATTATTGAAAAAAAATGTTGTAGCTTAATTTTCTGTCTGTCAGATCTGTCAGAATAGATTTATCAACGTCTCATTTCAGCTTCTTGGTGGGGGGGACATTTTTGTTGCTGTTTACCTGTTTCTTCAGAGGTGTAGCTGTATAGCTATTCAGATAGATAATTATTAATGCTAGCTAAAAAAGCTCTGATTTGTTGATTGTTTGTTGGTCCATGTGCACAACACCAGACTCATCTGAACCACTGAACAGATCAGAAACATGGGACCAGACCTGCACTCATTAAGCTTTACAAGATCTGAGATAGAAAGATGAGTATATCATTATTAGGACAGAGGTGGGCGGAGGGTGTGTTTTTTTTAGGGGGGTGGGTGGGTGTCCCATGTTGTTTGGGGTCAGCCGTGTTTGGAAGTCTCTGCCTTTGTTCAAATCTCATCAAGTGTGAAAAACGGGGGCAGGCCTGAGGCCCTCTGCATCATCCCCCTGCTGCAGCAGATCATCCCACAGAATAAGCAAACATTTGAAAGAGGAAATACATTAACCTTTGGATGGATTGTTGGCAGCTGTCACTCACACGAACAGGCCACTGTGACTGATACAAACTGGGCTATGGTGCCAGAGTTTAAAGGCAGCCAAGACAGTCAGACTTATGAGTGGAAAAAGCATAATTTCCTGTCTGGATCAACACCATAACACGCAGTTAACACAATGACGTCTTTGCATCCCCAGAGAGCTCAGCGTCAGACTGTTATAACACAAACAAGCTCAGGAAAAGATAGAGATTAGTGCGGGACCTTATCACTCTATCTCTCACAAACGTTAGATATGTTTGTATGCTATGAGCATTGTAAATAAACAACAACAAAATCCACCCAAAAAGAAGCCTTTAGCTGTGTTAGAGCACTTGGGTATCTAAACGCAGCACTTTTTGATTGCAAAATGTGTCTGTAACATCAACAATCTTCAACTGTAAACATTTACTTATTCCTCACTTTGCTACTTTTAGACATTTGGCTTGTTTTGTTAAATAAAAAAATGGTTTTGCACAGAAAAATGTTTATATTTTCTCAGTATGAAGTAAAAATAAAGGGTGTTCGTACTGTTACCAACACTACATTATATACTATGTTGGCACTGGTGTCAAATACCGGCAAAATCTAGCAATAAAATCTGTATCATTTTAAATGCTTATTTGCTGAGTTGCAACTAAAAATTGTTTCCATTTTCAAATCACCTGTCAGGATTAATATTTAGTATCTGGAGGAACATGACATCTGTGTCCAGTCCAGAAATAAAATGTGGAACCAAAACCAAAATCCGCGCGTGTTCTCAAGTCAACCTGACCTCATTTGGACTAATGACCGGCAACAGATGGCACAGGTTCGCATTTCATAGTTAAGATGGTGACTAGAGAGTGTGCGGCTCCAAACAACTCAAAACAGGATCTGTAATCTGAGCTGAAACACTGCGCAACCTCCAGTGATTTGGAAATTAGTGGTCACTATTGTGTACAGACTGTAAACTCCCTTCTACCACTTCAACCAAATGCATCCATCCATTTTAATTAAAGAGAGAGATGACCATGTTAAAGCAATGTTACAAAGTGAACAGGAACCCACAGAGAATTAGCAGCTGAATCTTTAGCTCCCCACAGCAAAACCCTGTTGCTGAGAAATTACGTTTGTATGTCACCAATCATAGTGTTGTGGCGATGGGATCACTGGGAGTATAGCGGCCAAATAAAGTGCAGGACCTTGACACCAGAGTCCTGAGTTGTGTCCCAACTCCTGTCTTAGGTTAAGGCAACAAAAGCACTTTGGTTAAGGTGAGGGAGAGACTGTGATTTCAGTTGAATGAGGATTAAAACAGTGATAACAAAAATAATGCTGTAGTCACTACGACTTGATATTGTGTTGCCAGAGTGCCTATTTGGTCGCAGTTTTAAATACGTCATTAAGAATCATGAAACAGTTGCAATTCCACTCCAAATACATACAAAAAAATTGTAAGAACAGCCTGACCTGGTTAGTTTTGGGAAAAACATCATGTTCATCATATACATCACGTGACACATATCAATGACACGCGTCATATACAACACATCACTTGCGTCAGTAGCTTAGCAGGCCACACGAGCATACTAAGCTTCGCAGTTTTTAAAAGAAGTCAACCTTGACTTCCGGCCACAAACAGCAGTCTCCTGGGTGACATTCCTGTGTTTATTTGACCCATCAACCAGCCCTGCCGCCCACCCTATAACGCCTTCCTCCATCTTCATACAATATTATACAAACTTTGTCGCTTTTTATGCTACATCACCTCACTTCCTCCTCTGCTCCTGTAATAAATACTACAGCCACTAGAGAGCAGCACCTTACAATTCTTAAAGGAAATGGCCACTTTAGAATGAAAACACAGACAGTCCTTACTGACCCTCATGCTGACAAGAAGTCCAGTGTAGTTTTTTAATCCACAAAACTCATTCTGGGTATCTGAGGATAACAGCTACACATGAAGTGCATGGAACCCATATTTTGAAAATGTAATAAAACTCTGCTAATGCATTTCAAAAACGTCAGAACGGCTCGTCCGTCGTAATCCAAGTTCCCTGAAGCCCCGGCATGTAAAATTGACTTAAAGAAATGTAATTTACTTCACTTTAATAGCATCATTTCTCACCGTGGTCAGGTAGCCTGTCCTGTAGTGCTGTTTACACGGCAAGCCGTGCGAGACTCGAGAACTAGCACCACCACTAGCCATCAGCTAGTCTCTGCTCTGTGCAGCTAAAGTGGCAGATTGACTGATGAGTAGATGTCATGATATTATTGTTTGAAACTGGTTAGTACTAGTTCACATAACCACACGTCATATTTTGCTTTACAGGAAGAAAACATGATTGGATTTTGATATAAGAATAAGAAGAACTGACGATTTGTCATTGTTAAAAAGGTGCATAAAAGCACAAGAATGTGATCTGTGAGGGTTAAAATGTATTTTTCATTTCATCTCGACTCTAAGAAGGCAATATGTCAATGACATGTTCACTACTTGCTTCTGCTGCCCACAAGTGGCCAAAAAAAAATCACTTATTGCATGTTTATGCTGGAGAAGTGTTTCCCAACTGACTCTGGCATTACTTAATCTTTCTTTACACAGCTACAGTAGTGACTGCTGGCTTATCATGACCAAGGACAAGAGGTTACAGTTTAACTTTAAACCTACAGTGCTGTTTAAAGTCAAATATTACCCTCTATAATGGCTTTTACCTGGTTCATTGACTCCTACAAGTGCAAAAGCAGAAACATGACGGCAGCAACACCGATCCCAGTTAATAGTCCTATAAAATTCCCACAGCTGAGCTAATGGCACTGTTTTTTCCTTTTGCATTACTGTATAATTCACCTATAACATTCCTATTCTGGGTTCACACGCTGGTGGGAAAGTCCGGCACTTCCTGGTTGGCTGCATTCAGGCGTTGTTGTGTCTGCCAAACAAAATATAAAAACCTGGTGGTGCTTTATTTTTTAAGAAAATGTAAATATTAACTACTTATTGTGGTTTTCTATGAATATAAAATACTTGTTGGCTGTAGGTTGTGTTTTTGCACCAGTGTGCGAACAAACAGCATCTATCAACAACAATGACTAAAAAATTCCATTAAAAATGAATGATTTTCCATATTTGGAGACTCGGGAATGTTATCATCCAACTCTGGCTGGAAATGTAATAAAATTCCCACATGTGCAAGTCCACACTTATCATACTTGTTGGCCTGTTTCAAAACCTGGCTTCATGAGGAACTATGACATCCTGAGACTATGTGGTTTCGGCGCAGTGATTCCACTTTCACATTCAATATTTCAGCAGGCGTTTTATTGCCGCCTCTTGCACTATTTCCAAGTGAGGAAAGGCCACAAAGGGCGATGATGGAAGCCTCCCCTCCCCTCCTCCCCCTCCCACCCGCTCGGCCTCGCCCCTCTCCTCTCTCCGCCCTCGTTTGGGGATGCAGGGGCTCATCAGTATCTCTGGACCAGGCCCGTTTACCCCTGCTGAAGCCTCACACACACACACACACACACAGCCACACACACACATACAGACACACACACCGCTGCATCGCGTTGCATAAAAGCCTGAAATTGCTTCCAGCTGGCTGCGAGTAAACCTGGTCCCGACTGAGAGGAGAAACTGAGAGGAAACAAAGCGGTCCGCTTGCACAATTATTTGTCCAGTGCGCACACAGTGTTTCACAGCAGCGCACATTGTTGCCCTGAATCTGCAGTGCAGGTCAGTTCACACTCACAAACCTGCTGCTGCTGCTGCTGCTGCTGCTCATCTCATTTATTACCCAAAAAACAAAACTCTCACTTTCACTGCTTTACAGCTCCAGCCGGCTCGGAGCTGCTTAATGCGCTTACTTACGCTGAGAATTTCAGCTGGAGATAAACTGTCTTGACAGTGTGTGTGTGGAGCAGTGGTGAATGTGCCCGGCCTGTATGGCTCCAGTCTTCACCACTACGGGTGAGAGATGATGATGATGATGATGATGCTGCACGGTGCGCCCCTGTGACCTGCCCTGCGCATCCTCAGCGCGCACGGAGCCGGACAGCTAAACCCCGAGGGACGCCAAGAGAGCAGCGAAACCAGGAGAAAGAAGCGATGGAGAGACGGAGAGAGAGAGGGAGAGGAGAGGAGGGACGGCCGGCCGGCCGCGGGACTCACCAGTCGGTGTCCGAGGTCTCGTCAATGACGTCCTGGTAGGCGGTCAGCAGGGCCAGTCTGTTCTTGCCGAGATTCACAGCCATGTTTCTGTCCCTGCAAGCATCCAGACCGCTGCTGATGGAGAGAGACACGGAATGAGACTACAGAGAGGACAGAGAGGAGGAGGAGGAGGAGGAGGCGGCTCTGACTGGTGGAGACAAAGAGACCATCACAGAGTCCGAGGGGTCCTAGTGCCGGAATATTACCGGCTCAACAGTCTGATGGGTCCTAGTGCAAAGGAGTCAACTTCCCCTCTAACTGTAGAAAAGCAAAATAAAAATGTAACACAAAAATGTTTTATATCAAATACATAATAAAATAAAATGAAATAAAAGAGACAGCGCTCATTAAAGAGCTTCCCCTTTTGATCATTTTCACTATCAATTAATTGTTTTTGTCTGTACAAATGATCAAAACCCCAAATTAATTCAATTCAAAATAACATCACAGAGAAAAACAACAAATCCTCACATTTGACAGGATGGAGCTAGAAGTGTTGGCATTCTGTGCATGAAACAATGACATCAATAATTAAAACATCATCAAAAATAGCTGCAAATTCTACAATCACTGCAGCTCTACTGCACAGTTTGCACACTTGCAGTTAGTATTTTGTTCAGTGCACAGCAGGTCAGCTCAACATGACAAAATAGAAAAATCTGCCTCTATACAAGCACACAGTTCCACAATATGCAGCACAAGAAGAAGTAAATAGATACTATAATAAAAGATGATAAATGGATATTGACTTGCATTGAAACAAAAATGTCTTTCTAATATTCATTTCCCCAGTGTGTTTGTAAATGGAATGGTCGAAACATTAGAAACACCTCTTTCAGTTCAGTCCACCTTAACATCACTGCAAAAAAAAAAAAAAAAAAAAGCAAATTAATAATCATATAGTTAAATACCTCTCTGACAGAGTCACTCATAACATTAATATCTTAAATGCAGAATTTATGGCGAAGCTGGATTGCATTCGATTTTACAGGTGTACCTAATAAAGTGGCCGCTATGTGAATATCTCCTTTATTGCCATCAACATTACTGTGGAAGATTGAATGATGGTGCACTTTTATAGCTCATGTAATTTGTGTTTTATTAATGTCTAGGCATTGTAATTGTAGTATAATTTTTTTTATATATAGATATATAATTTAATATATAATCATATTTCTTGTTTAAAAAAAAATATTTTTTTTTGAAGGACAGTCATACACACTGCTGTCCTGCTAGCATCAAAATAAAAAAAAAAGTTTTACTAACAAACTATTTTTTCAAGTCATTATCTGTGTACAAACATGCATGATCACCCTGATGTTTCCAGGTCAACCCCATCACTAGAATTAATTTTGACATGCTACGTTTCTGCAAACTGTGGTTATGTTACATATAGGTTTCATATAGCTATATTGAAACTTTATGATTCTCTACATTACATCAACACTGTGGCTGACGTGGTTATGTTTAGGTGCAATAAACAAATTAAAAAATATCATGTTTTGGCTTAAAACACCCAGTTTCGTTGCCACAACCACAGCTGGAAATGACCCAGTGTCTCGCTAAAAAAACACCTGTGTTGGTGCCACAGTCGCGGTTGGAAACAATCTGATGTCTTGCTAAAAACACCCAGTTCTGTTTCTGTCTCAGACAGGGCTCTTCAGCTTGGCACCTGTCTCGCCTTGATTCCAGTGAAGACAATTTACCTCACAAACAAAGGGATCCGATTAAGAATACAGCACTGAAAATAAGAGTTAAAAAAAAAAACAAGAATGAGGCCAAACAAAAAAAGGCGTCTTTCAGCCCAGTTATTTAAGAGTTATGTACACTTATCCTTAAGATCTCAGCTCTGCAGTCAAAGACCCAGTTCAGACCTGGTATCAATGTGCATTTTGGGGATCTGGACACAGGAGCACAGCCGAGACACATCACTGCTCACACCTGTGCCTATTGTGCATCTCCATCTCCACTTGTGTTCAGGTGATGTTACTGCCCCACACACAGTTATTGCATCCACTCTTTTGCCAGCTGCTCTGTAGCACGCTTGCTAGTCACATTAGTGGTTGTGTCAGTGCAGCTGGAAACATCACTGTCAGCAGAACTCAACACGTCTCCTTCCACGCAACGATGGATAGTCATGCAACACTAAGTGCAGCTCGATATAAGATGGGTAAGTTATAGAGCATTAGTGCACTGTCACCAACACTGTCCTGCACTGATGATGAAGTCTTGTTGGGGAACCATGAGGGTGCATTTGTTTTTACATTACAAAAGACATGGTCATACACGTCCCGCACCACATCAGCAAGGGGTCTGAGTGACTGGATCACCATGTGTCTGTACAGGCTCAAAATGTCTGAATCTATTCCCATATTTGTGACTATAATGCAAATGAGATTTTAATGTCTTTGATTTTTGTGTGTGTGTGTGTGTCAGTTTGTCGTTGAAAACCAGCTGGTGGTTGATTGAAGGCGTCTTTCCTCTCTTCAAGCGTTGTACATTGATTTTAGTCCTGCAAAAACAATTCATGACTGTGTATCACGGCTGATCATTAAGACAAGCCGAGACATGACCTCTTAAAAACTTAGATCATTGCAGCTGATGCAATTTATCACCAGCAGTTACGTAATGTAAGTAGGTACATTTAATCAAGTGCTGCACTTAAAGGGATAGTGCACCCAAAAATGAAAATTCAGCCATTATCTACTCACCCATATGTCGAGGGAGGCTCAGGTGAAGTTTTAGAGTCCTCACATCACTTGCAGAGATCCAAGGGGAGAGGAGGTAGCAACACAACTCCACCTAATGGAGGCTGACGGCGCCCCAGATTCAAACGTCCAAAAACACATAATTGAAACCACAAAATATCTCTGCTGCTTCCGTGCTCACGTGTGCGCGCATGTCGGGGCTTCAGGACACTTGGATCACTACGGACGAGCAGTATGGAGATATTTTGTGGTTTCACCTGAGCCTCCCTCGACATATGGGTGAGTAGATAATGGCTGAATTTCATTTTTGGGTGCACTATCACTTTAAATAAAAATTTGAAGTACTTGTACTTAACTTGAATATTTTTCTAACTCTACTCCCCTACATTTATCTGACAGCTTCAGTTACTTTACAGACTAAGAGTTTGCATAAAAAAACAAAAAGGATCCAACAAGCACAGGACTTTGACCCAAGAGAACAGTGTCCGTGTCCCACGTGAAACTAAAAGTCAACGTTTAGTGACTTTGCTACATCAGTCGTTTGTCACGTGATTTGAATGTTGCCTAAACATGACTGTCAATCCAGTGTTAGGCACATGAGTCAATTATGCCAGGCATCAGCATACTACGAGTACGTAGGATATCGTGTTGCTGCAGGAAAGTCTGTTAATGTTTGTAAACAGTATCGCAGCAAACATGACAGTGAAAGCCAACCCCAAAGCCTCTCTATGTGTGTGGGGGGGTTTTCGGCACTGTTTCTGTGATTTTTCGTCATTTTTTGTTGGATGCCTGCTGCTTACAGTCTGGCACCTGGTGGCTACCTTTTTAGAAACTCCCAACCTCACTTGTGCGCTGCACTCCATCAGCCCATGCACCACAAAATAAGATGAAGATAAGAAAGTACAGGCAGAGTCTCTGCAGAAATGACACTGCCACACACTAAGAGCGGGTCATAAGTGATGACTGAAAGAGATTTAGGAAACCATGCATAGTGTACCTTCAGTAAATTAATGTTTGGACTGTTGATTGGGCAAAAAAAAGGAAAGATCATATTTATGGTGATTATAAACAGAACTCCCTGAGATACTGTCTCACAGCATTGATTGATACTGTCAAGGTGGCGAGTAGGAGACAGCAAGGGAAACGACTCAAATACAGTTCAGTGATTTACCAAAAAAGTAAAGATACACAAGCTTACTGGCATGGGTCGCGAGTCTGCACAGGAGTGAGAGAGAATCCGCAGGTGACCAGGAATGGGAAGGTAAAAAGGTGCAGCCAGGCAGGTACAAACAGCAGCTCATGTTCAGGCGCTCTGAAAGCAAGGCACAAAGCAGCATTGCTAATTTTGGCAAACAGCTGTTATTAATACTATGGGGAGTAACTGGGGAATTAGGAACAGGTGAGCAGGTGGATGTCAGTGTCAGCTTACTGGGACTGGTGGGAAAGTCTGAGGGCATCTGGTGGAGGGAAGGAGAATGGCAATACCTGGAGAGATCGTATAGCAGATGCATGGTAGAGCTGAGGGAAGTGGGAATGTGGTGGGAAGAGATGGACAGAGAGGAAATCAGCCTGTAGTCCAGCAGTGGGCCTTAAAAATGAAGGTTTTTTTCTGGATCCAGGTGTGGACCAAGAAATTATACCCTGACCTGAGCAAGGTGAGTGCTCAGAGATGCATACACTCGCAGTAAGAAAATTAATGTTGTTTCTTTACACCATGACTGAGCAGGATGCACAACTAAAACTTCTGTCTCTCTGACACAAGTAAGTCTCTCTCCAGCAAGCAGACTCTCCCTGGCTGCCTTCTGGGAGCAGAAATGTGCCAGTGTGCCTCCTGTTGCGTTGCTTTCCCTGCAGCCTCTTGGAGAGCTGAGGTGGTGCTGCTGGTGGTGCTGCTGGTGGTGCGTTTCTCAATCTGAGCCGTACAGCGTGTAGGCCCTGGCTGCAGTTTGTTGTTCCTGCAGGACAGACAGGCTGACAATTAGGATTCGAGTTCCTGGAGCAGCTACAGATCTTCGTGATGTCCAAGCAAGCGCAGAGTTTTCCCAGCAAGTGTTTTCACAGATGGCGGCTGTGCAGGAGACGTCAGCACTAATGAGCACCAGTATTCACAGATATCATGCGTACCAGTGAGAGGATTGTGTGTATGTGACACGAATCTGTACAATACATCACACAGTTGGAAACAACAGAGAGACATTTGTGGTTGTTACCATCTTTTCCATTAGTGTGGCAAATAATGTAAAGTTTGTCCTGAGGATGGATTTAGATATTATCCTCTGTATGGTTATATGTACGGTGGCCATTTTAGGACTCAGTGTCTCAGGCTGTATATTAATCAAATAATAATTTATTTATTTGCCACATGAAGTTCTAACATACACTCCAGTGTGATCCCATCAGCGTCTTTATTTTGTGTCTTCTTACACTGTTGGCTCCTGCTTTATGATTGTTGATGTTTCCGGATGGTTCTGGTAATCCACCGTATGCCGTTGTGGAATGATTTAACTGTTCACACATCGCGACCTCAACAACATGGCCGTATAGTCACTTCTCCCAAACATGACACCGCTCTGCAGCCACCTTTGAATGGCGTACAGCAGTGATCCACAGCAGGAACGGGACAGTAGCTCACATACCCTCCGTCATGATGCTAGCTCAGCTGGAGCTCCTTCCTCACCATCTCTCTTGATGTTTACATTTGAAAAGCTCGACCTAGAGATTTAGCTAGAAGTTAGCAGAAGAACAGTTTACAGCTACATGCCACCAGTGTTCATCGGCTATGCGGCAAACCCAGGGCTGAAAAATGAAGCCAACAAGGAAGTGCCAAAACTGCAGTTCTTTGCACGGCCACTTGAGGGTGGCTCCAGAGGTGAGTCGATCCCCATAGACCCCCAGATATAAACATGTTTACAGCCTGGTACGAAAAAAGGTTTTCGTCTCAGTAGCTAATTTTGACATTTATAACAGCTGCACAGGAGTTTTTACATGACTCACCAGTTAACATTTTATTATGGCTTGAAGTCATGCATAATCAAGGGTTGTCCATTTTAAGTGTCAGGCTGTTTGCCGATAGTGTCCTTGGCTTCTCATCCAGATTCATCCCTGGATGAAGCGCCAGCCTCTCGCCCAAATATGGCTCCAAAAAACCGAGAGGGTGATGGTCAAAATGCCAAACTTGAGGCTTTAAATCAGCACTCCACAAACTCCTGGGTGACATCACGGTGTAACGGTCTAAATGTAGCAAAACCAAGGCCGAGCTAAAGGTTAACTGGAAGCGTCTGCATCTTGGATGGGAAAGTAACTAAATACTATTACTCAAGTACTATACAATTTTGAGGTAGTTGTGCTTTTGTGGGAATTTCCATTTTCTGTTACTTCATACTTCCAAAAATCACAGGCAAATATACTTTTACTCCAGTATTTTTCAGATACCTTTATTTGTTTTGCAGATTCCGATTAATAATACAAAAAATAATCAACATATCATGATGTGTTATTATAGATTTTGACAAGACTATTGATCCTTCAGTGAAACTCACAAGCTACCCAGCAGTATATAAAAGTAATAAGCTCCACACTTACCAGCTGCAACCTTAATTTGATAATCACATTAATGCATTAATAAATATAATCCATTAATGTAATATCTGCATAATGGGTGCTTTTACGTATGGTACTTAAAATATATTTTGATGCTAATATTTTTGTACTTTTACTTTAGTAAACTTTTGAATACAGGACTTGTACTGCTAAACATTTATAAAAACGTGATTTGGTTCATATTTGTATATTTGAAGTAAAGAGTTTATTATAATGATAAAGTTAATTGATAAACAACATTTCAGCGACCCAAAGGTCCCACAATTCCTCTCAAAGCTCTTTTGTAGCTTTTAAAAAGAAAGAAAAAGAAACTCCTCATGAACGATGGACTGAAAATGAGCTTCTTTTCTTCTGGTTTCCTGGAAAAGTTGACATTTAAAGGAGGTTTTCCCCCCGTCTGGTGGTGGCGGTGGTTGGTTGCCCTGGTAACCTGCCTTGCCTCAGAGGGTTGAACCCCACATGGGCAGCCTCGGTGTTTTTTCTCCCAGGCTCGGCTGGCACTGAGCCCACATACCTTCCCCTCTGCTCTCAGAGCTCAAACACTGAGGCCGGAGGATAATAGAGAAGAGGGGCGGTGGCGCTGGTTGGTGCTTTAATTGGCACAAACAGCCATGTTGCACAAGGTGAAGCTGCAGAGACTCATTCAGTTTGCATAGTTTATCTGAGTGTGTCCACCCTGCCTCTTTCACCCATGTTAAGTTTGATTTATTTATTACACGTGAGGTCACTACCGCCTCTTTTTATCCAAATGATCCTTTAAGATCCTTAAGTCGAAATTCTTCTGATGGATAAACAGATAATCAGAGCATGACACTGTACTTCAGAGTATTTTCATTTTCTGTTACTTTATACTTCTACTTCACTACATCTCAGACGGAAATGTTGTACTTTTTACTCCACTGCATTTATCTGACAGCTGAAGTAGCAAGTACTGTGATGCATCTTATAAACTGAACTACATAACAGGATATTAAGGAATTAAAAAATACACTCTGACAGGTGTTATTTTACGTAAGCAGCACTTTTAGTATACTAATTATACTTAACATACCTTTACCTAAGCTTTTTAATTAGAGAGACTCAAGAGTACACGGGAGGAGGTCGCGTATGTGACGTCATAGCTTTTGCTCGCTTCCTGCAGCTTTTACCTTCCCGCGGAAATTCCACTGTTTTATGATTAATCGATTTATGATTGAAGATGTCTGTGTGTTTTGTGCCAGGTTACAGTCGCTCCAAGCTGCAGGAAGCGAGCGAAAGCTATGACGTCACATACGCGACCTCCTCCTGTGTAGTTTTTCTAATTACGTTTTTTTCAAAAGCTTATATCTCAACAGTTTTACCACAAAGTATAACTTTCTTGACCTTAAAATTTATGTTTTAAATTCATTAACGACATATTTGGATTTCATGTCACAACTCAAATGGGACCAAAAGATAATATTTCTCTCCTCATTCATATTTTTTCAGATCTAAGGTCCCGTGAGCTTCACCAGAAGGGGCGTGACTTCAGCACTCTATGACATCTGATCGTTATGTCTCCAAAAATCATCAGCTGCCTCCTGTGAAATGTCGTGTACTGTGACACCTGCCACAGCGCCGCTCACTGAATGTTGTTAGTTTGTCCAGGTGAGTGAGGGGGCGGGGCTTAGCCACAGGTCAATCCTGTGTTCAAAGCTTTTCTTGGAGGTATACTGTGACAATTTTCAACCAGCTATGCACCCTGACAATGTAGGTAGTATGTAAATGAACTGTGGTGAACTTCTCTCCATCTTTTCAGTGCCAAGGTCTCTGTGTTCTGCTCTCTATGTGTCATCTGCATTTTTCACTGGCTTTGGGGCTGTTGCTTGAACTAAAAATTCTACTTCCGCACTTTAATGCCCACCAGTCGAGAGAGAGAGAGAGAGACAGATACACTTCTTTTTCTCTCTCTTTCGCCCTTAAACTCAGACCAAACATTAAAACTAGGCAGTGGTGTTCAAATATAAACCAAGACTATTTTATTACATTGCCTATTTTTCGCCTATATGTCCTCAGAAACATACTTCAGCTTACCTGTTAACTGTAATTCCAGGTCATTTGTCACCAGTCAGCAGCCATATTGTTTCCTATGTCAAACCAGCCAAGCTGTAGTGCAGTGCATTCTGGTAGTTGCAGTTTTTCTCCCTCTTGAGCAAAGGTGAATGCTATGGCCTTTTTAACAGTTTTCTTTTGCTATGAAGCACCAATTTCAAAAGTATTTGTGCCTTTCTAATGCACACAGCCAGTTTCATGAAAAGACAGCAGAGAAATACTTCTGTAAGTACAAAAATGTTAGCTTTAAAATATACTTACGTTACCAAAAGTAAAAGTACATGTACATATCATGTACATATAATTATTATTGATGTAGTAATGTGTTTATCATTTTTATTGCAGCTGTTACAGGTTGACCTAATTTTAATTACTTTATATAATGCTGAGTAGCTCAAAATACATAATAATTTATTTGATTGTTTGTTTTTTATTAATAATCTGAATCTGCAAAGTAACCAGTAACTAGGCCACGGGTCGGCAACCTTTACTATTAAGAGAGGCAATATTGGTAAGAAAAATAAAAATAAAAATCTGTCTGGAGCCACAAACAATTAAATAAATACTAAATTAGCCCATCAACATTACCAATAGGTCTAAATGAGCATTCATCAATGTGTTTTAATACAAGGTGGCTACTTTGCCTTTTCTTTTTAAAATTCATTTTGTATTCTAACCTTTCAGCGTTGGTGGTGAAAGCAAATGAATCTGTCCACACATTATTAATACCTCTATTTTCCTTCAAGACTTTACCTTTTTGGATTTGGATTCCATATCCAGCCGTGCTAGAGAGACTCCAGGCTAGACACCACTACTGAAGCTCTGCAAAATTTAGGAGAAAAGGCGCCAGGTCGTAGACGTATGACGCACGTATTAATTGATGAAATGTTTCCACACATTTTTACAGTTGCAGAATGCAATGATCACTTCAGGCCTATAACAACGACAAATGAAAATCTGAATGTTAAAAAATTACTGTTATTTGTTTCCAGATAATTTTATGTCAAAGCCACACGGAGCCACTGGAGAGGATCTGCATGCAGCTCTGGAGCCGCAGGTTGCCTACCAGTGAACCAGGCTAGAGCTGCCAGATAAATGTAATGGAGTAAATATTTCCCTCTGGAGTGGAAATAGCAGAAAATACAGAAACATAATAAGGTTTCATGAGGATATACTCAACATGCGTGTACACATCTTTGCTTCTGACATCCACTTGTGTCTTTCCATCAGCTTTGCCTCTAATCAAACCGGGCCACACATCTCATCACGTCTCGGGATATATTGTGTTTAATGCTGTTTAGAATGGCCGCCGTTCAGGCCAGGCACAAAGCTGGTGACATGAAGAGGAAGTGAGACACTTTCAGACATTTTGCCCTCGAAATGTCATGTCAGACACTGTCCCTCCCTCTTTCTGTCTGCAGGATGCAGTCTCATATGATGACTCTCTAGCTTTGCCCTAACGCCACCACCCCCAACACACACACACACACACCCCAACACACACACACACACACACACACACACACACACACACACATTCACAAGCCCCTCCCCCTCTTGTTAAGTGGGTTAGTATTAATTAATTCTCCTCACCCTGCAGGTCCTCGTTGTTTCCTGCAGACGCTGTGTTTGTTTTGTGTGTGTGTGTGTACGATGGCCTGCGGTTACCATGACTATTTCCTCATACTGATTACATTTGTTGAAGACAACCTTGAATACTATTACTAATCAAGCAGGCGACTTCCTGCCAGACTGGAGTGACAGTGGAAACTTCATGTCTGTGTGTTTTCTATGAAGAATAAAGCGTCTCTCTCTGCTGGACGTCTGACTCTTAAAGTGCAAATCTTCTCCTGTAAATAAGCTCCAGAGCTGCAGAGCAAGCTGACACTTAACTGCCTTCTCGTAATAGAGCCTCTGACTGGGCAAATTAGGCTGTCAGGGGCTGAGCAGAGATTACGCCAACTCTACATTCGGCTTCAGGAAAGAATAAATAACACTTAGGAAAATTGGTGACTTTTAATCCAGCAAATGACCACGAAGAGCAGCTGTAAGTCCTTCAGAATTAGGTCAGTCTGTGCTGAAAATGAAAGAGAAATTACTTTGAATTTGAAGCTTTTGAAAGAAACTTGTCTGCTGACGTGTGCACTGAGAGGAGGGAAATACAATTTATGTCATTTAAACCACACAGACAACACACTTGAAGACAAATACAGTTTTGTGTTGTTCTTACTCATTTTGTGGGGACACAAGAAAAACAGTGACCACATTGTGGATCCAATTTTTTTAAATGGTGCCCTAGAGAGCTCACAACATCCTTCTTTCTTATCTTAATATGGCACCTGCTGTACCCACAATGCAACTCAGCTCCAGACAATTATATCTTTCGATTTCAACTGGGAAGTGGGAAATTCCAATTACCCAGTTGGAAATTTCAACTCAAACGCCCCCATGAAGTCGAAAGCACTTCACTAACCCTGACGTCAGAATCCAAGATGGCTGCTCTGTGCATCAACTGCCCTGACAGCTGTAGTAAAATACTGTTTGTTAGCATGTCTGTCTTATTTTCGTCTCATTTAATCAGTTGTACACACAGAACTGTCCAACTACTATCTGTGGACTGTGGTGTAATGTAGCGAAGTAATAATACTTTGATACTTAAGTATTTTCAGGGAGTGTCTGTTTTTATTTAGGCCTGTGTCAACTTTCAGTTTTAAACGAACACTTATATTCAAATACGTTGAAGAGTAGAGAGTATCTTACTCTTTGTGTATTTCTGTGTTCGAAGCTTTTTCATTACTTTCTTAGTACAAAATAAAAAACAAATATGGATTTTCAGTCAAGTCCAGGCTGCATGTCACATCACATGCTACATGCAACAATCACACCGACTTCATGATGGACGCAGAAAATGGCGTCCCACAGCAGAGAGAGCGAGTAATGACTCAAGGAGGTAAAGATGTGTGACAGGTAACTGCGCAGTGTTTCAGTCCTGGTTACTCAAAGGTTTTCTTTAAAATCCTTAAAGTTGTGAAGAAGTGTTTGTTTTTCTTCAGGTGTAATGTAAGCTCTATTGTTAAGCTGTGTACATGCATTTACTTGTACTTTCACTTTCAATAATTAGGCTGCAGTTAATATATTAAAATTACTTTTAATACTTAAGCACAGATGTAACCCTTCCCATTGCCTTTGCAAATAAGAAAGTCAGGTGATGTTAAAGAGAGGCGGAGTCTCTGCGCAAAACCAGTTACGAACAAGGCTGTGAACAAACATTATTAGAGAGACTACGTACCCAAAAGTTGCATAAGTAATATGCATTTTGACCAGGATGTGGCCTATTCACGCCGGTAACTCTACTTTTGCACAGCTGCAGCTCAACATGGCCAGATCTGTAGGACCTTTCACGTCTGTGATTACTTTTTACCCACGTTCTGAAAGAAAGAAGAAGCCTTCAGTTTGCCAAGGTGGCGGCCCTGCTGGTGTAGATGACGTGCATTGTGCGAGACGAGTTTCTAGACTTGCAATATTGTCTTCTAAACTGACAAACATCATAATACGAGTGATTAATGGCACAATTCAAACATTAGCATGTGTTTTTTCCAAAATGCATTTCAGCAGATGGGTCAACAAAACAGGAGGAGACGGCTATTTCCTGTTTCTAACCCAACATCAACATAGTTTTCTTCATAATTTCATTATAAAATTTTTTTTCCCAAGCCAATTTCTTACTTAATTTTAGTACATTTGGAGTTATTTGGGGTGTAAATTGTAAATTCAGGAGGCAAACAAAAGGCTTTAAACTGGTGTCAGTTTGCCTGTTACTGCTCGCTCTGTTTTTAAAAACTCAGTCTGCTCCTCGGTGGCAGAGAGGTATTGATTGATTTTATTGATCAGCTTCTATACTGGGATTCCTCTCCGGCAGACAGGTGGACAGATGGAGCAGCAAACAAAAGGAAAAAGAAAAGGTCCATTTCCCATCTGCAGTCTTTACGTCTTCTTTGTCTCACAGCAATCACAGTCTCTTTTTATATGCGTTTAAGTCTCTTGCTCTGGTTCCCTTCACTTCTGGATGCATTGTCAGCAATAAATCGATGTGCAGCGGATCAAATAAAAGCTCCAGACAGTTAAACTCTCTTTCTGAGCTCAGGTCCTCAAAGATGGTCTCAAGAGTTAAGCCTGGTTTAAAAGCAGAGGCTCATCCACACACACCGCCTGTCTGATTCTCTCTGAGTGGAGATAAAGTGGAAGGAAACAATAACTCGATACACACAGTCAGAATATGAAGATTTGATGCTCTGGATGTTTCCTCGCAAAGCTGTGGGAGTTGTGGTCGGATGTGGAGAGGAAACAGATTAGAGAAATAAAAACTCTGTGGGGGTGAGACAAACTGGGGATTAATTCTGAGCGCTGTGGATGCTGAGCTGTAAATCTGTCTCAGAGACATCAATGATGGTCTTTAAACCTGCAGCACTGCGGGACCAGCGGCTGCTTTTATAGCTTCAGTATAATAAAATAATGATGATAATCTTTATTTGTAGAGACAAACGGTCACAAAATGCTTCACAAAAGGCAACAGATTAAAAAACAGTAACAGTAAAAAGCAAATGGACAAAGATCTCCAGGGTTACACGCCTTGCTTTGAGTAATAATTTGTGTCTGATTTGATTTATGTCATTCAAAATTCTTAATCTGCTCCTTCAAACTCATTTCAACGACTTTCGAGTGAGACCACGCTCAACAAACAACATGAAGAAAAAAAAAATTCTTTTGATGATGATCATTGTGGCTTTTTAGCCATAAATCGTGAGTGTTTGTAGTGCTCTGTCACTTTGTTTCCACAAACCGGAAAAGGTGGTTGTTTTTTACACATCCCTGCATTTCCTGCCACGATAGACTAGTACCGCCAAAACCAAGCATTTTAATCCGCAACATGATCTTTTCCGAACCATGACCAAGTAGTTCTTATGCCTAAGCCTGACCACACATTAACCACAGCGCTTAAGTTTTAATGTATCTGCTACATAATAATATATGTGCTTTGAGTTTGAACGATGCTTTAGCCAATCACAATGAAGGGGGCGTGGCCAAAACATGCAGGTGTCCCCAGGAAACGTGTACCTACAGAACAGCGTTGCCAGGTGTACGATAATTATCGTATTTGTACGATAATTTGGCCCTCTGTACGATGTACGATCAATAATCCCAAAAAAGGCCAAATGTACGATAATTTGAACATTTCATGAACGTGTGGTTATGACCAGTAGCTAGAGTTTTTTTGTGAGCCCTGAAGGCATCTGTTCCCATGTGACATGTTTCCAGCCAATCACACTTTGCTTAGCATGAGCTACGGGTGACGTTTGTCTCTGAACAATGAGCATGACCCATCAGGAAGTTGAGCGAGAATGAGATTCAAAACAGAGGAAGAAGAAGAGGAAAAACAGAAGCAAGGAAAATGGAAATAAAGTAAACACTGGAGTGACTATATTTGCCTATAGCGCATCAGTAGGATTGTTATTTTGGTTATGACGGATGTACGATAATTTCTCTCAAAATACGATAATTTTAAGTCTCTGGTACGATAATCCTACATTTCATTGAAGGGCGTGAGTGATCGCCGAGGCCCCTGCACTTCTGTTAGTCAAAAAACTCCAGGCTGTGCCTCCAGAGGTAAAGGAAGAAAAAAAAAGTTGTTTTTGTTTTGTTGTTTTTCACCGATGGATTTCCAGATTGCTTGGGCACTGACTTGTGGCATCAGACACTGTCGAAAAAAGCCATCCATTAACATTAGCATGATACATGGCCGGTTGCTGTTACGGAGTGAAGGTGGCGTCGGGGGAAACGTGGCGGGACAAGAACAAAAGTTAGGTGGTGAAAGTCCAAGTAGGACAGGCAGGAGGGAGGTGCAGTGGACGGGTCCAACAGACACTGACTTTCACCCTGGAGAGTGTTTAAGGCCTGAAAGATTATAAAGCCACATCCTATAATTTTTTCAAAACCCAACCACATGCTTTTGTTGCCTAAACCTGACCTAAAAAATGACCAGTCACGGTGTTGTACCGACATAGTGCGTTCATTTTGAAAGAGTGTGTGTAAACGTTAATTTTCCTGTGAAATCAGAAGTGTATTTTGAAGGAAGATGTGGATGGTGTCCCAGAACGTCAACAACCAACACACCCAGGGTATTTTGCACGTCGTATGAGGACATGGAAAGTCCATGACCAAAATGTCAATATGTGACGAGGTTGCAGTGAGAATGTGTTGAAGGAAGAGAAAGCAATAAAGATCTGCCTAAAGTCCTTAGACTTTTCTTTATTCCTCTATGACTCCTAAAGGATGACAGACAAAATAGAAATTAATTTATTGAGCAGCAGTGCTTGTTTTCTTAGAGACAAGCGAGTATGTTAGAGTAGAAAATAATAAGATCCAGACATGTTTGAAGGCACTTGGAGTAATATTTTGTCCCTAATATGTTTTTTCCACAAAATATCAATTATCTACTTGGTTTAAGGTTCTTCAAATAATATCATCATCGTCTTCATTGTCCAAAATCCAGATAATTCAAATAATATTATCCATTTGTTTGACCACTGGACACAAGATGTTTCGTACTGCACCGTACTCGGCTCCAAACTACTTGTGATGACGTCATAAAGGTCAAGTGTCATCCTGAGATTCGTGATGTGCTTCGAGAGACTTTGTGAAAACACACATTTTGTGTGGAGGAAGATTCTTTAACTGAAGCAGAATCAAATGGGCATCATGACAAAAAGAGGAAATAAACTTTTAGTCTGTTCGACTTTTAACTCTTTTCTTTTTCCACTTTGGCCCCCGTCAGTGAAAGAGTCTTTAAGGACATAATTACACATAAAAAGCAGAAGAAACTGAATAAGGTCAGTGGACAATGACGACTATCGCCAGCGATCAGAAGTAAAATCACAAAAACAAATGACAAAGTTAATATATTATAAAATAAAGCTATATATAAACAAACTGTGGCAGATGTTTAACAGTTACTGAAAAGCAGCCATTTCTGTTTTAGAGCCTGACCTCCCAAGGAAACAAATGTCGACATAATGTCTGGATTTTTATGTTTTTTGCTGCTGCAATTTTTCAGCCGGACTGTTGGAGGTCTGTCTATAGGCTATAGTGGATTTCTTTTACAGCCTGAGCCGGTCAACTCTCAGACAAAGAGGAGAGGCTTCAAAGGGAAATATTTATGAGTCTCAAAGGGTTAAAAGTCTGTCAGGCTATGCAGGAAAAAATACAACTCACATACCAAACCAGTGAGATGGAGCCCCGTGGTGATTCTGTGATCCAGAAAACAGAAACTGGACCAGAGACACACACAGAGACTCTGGACGACTGCTGAACTGAAATATACCAGATTCAACGTCCGTCGCCACTCCAGTGTCATCACACTTTGGAAAATTAATCTGTTTTATACTTTATCTGATATTATATATATTCAGGTTTGTTTGTGATTGCAGGACTTTCTATTTGTGACTTAACATTATGTTATAATACATAATAACTATATTACAGATTCTTCTCAGGCCACTTGTTTGCAGCAAAAACAAGTCACACAACATCAGCATCGTTCCCTTTGAAGCTGATATGTTGAACTTGTTGGCAAACAGTTTCTTATTTCCGCATCCAGCAGCTACAGATCAACGCTGTAATTAACCTGTCCACCTGATGAATGTGAGCCCAGTATTCACTCTCTCATAGCTCTGCTTTGGTCTCCACCGACTGCTGAGGGAAATATCTGTCCCTTTAGCTGCTACATGCTCCACTGTGTTCACCAGCTAGTGTCACTTCATACAGTGTTAGTGTGCAAACATATTATTTCAACACACTGATACTCTTTTTTTTAATAACATACATGTATGTCTCATATATTTTCTTTTTAACTTGCTTTATTATCCCTGTCCTGCTGATTTTGGCGTCCTCACACACACACACACACACACACACACACACACACACACACACACACACACACACACACACACACACTGTAGGTAACAGTGTTCCTGCAGCAGACTGTGGAATGTGTTCATTTCCTCTTTGGTGTGAATGTTTACACTCTGGACATTTTTTTGAAACAGACTGAGAATAAAAAGTCCTGGAGAGGAGGAATGCAGGGTGTGTGTGTGTGTGTGTGTGTGTGTGTGTGTGTGTGTGTGTGTGTGTGTGTGTGTTTCAAAACACAAGAGCTTGACACTGATTTTTTACATTCCTGGGACTTGCTCTATCTGGTTATTAACGCTTCAAAAACTCGGACACTCCTTAACTTTCCAGTTATTTTAGCAAATATTTTGTCCCTTAATTTATTATTTTTGAGATTCTGTTTTTATTTTCTGTTATTCTGTAAAGCACTACTAAACCACATTAAAAAACAAAAAAACCTAAACTCCATATATTAACTTAACTTCAACTCAGGCATGGCAACTTTGCATTTTGGCGACTCAAAGTGTCTGAAATAATTTGTTTTTTTGTTTGTTTCTATTGTTGTTGATTGAGTTTGAAGCAATAATAACATATGATCATTAATATTATACGTATATAAAGTCAGGAATCATGAGAGACTGATTTAAAAAAGAGGCTTTGACTTCAAGTATGTTTATCATTTACATCAAATCCTACTGTGGCCTACATTTCCCAGGGTGCAACTGGACATCATATTTTCATTAAAGCTCCTCCAGAGACACAGAAGAAGCCTGTGATTTACTCCTAGTGACAAGTAAACACATATTGAGGTGTAAAATCAACCCATCACAGCGAATGCATGTATGTGTGTATGTAAACCTGCAGACTGAGGCTCCTGAGGGCCGCTGGGAAAGCCAAGCCCAAATTACATTTTTTTAAAATGAAACCTGAGAACCAACCAGAGGAACAAATGAGCCCAGATTCCTCTAAATGTCGAACACAGGAACACGTTGTCTTTCCCTCCTGTAACCAAGAAGAGAGGAGTTCAGTGTCAGAGACGTTGGCTGCAAAAATATCAATAAGATGATTCAAATGTTTCAATAAGCTGCAGAATTAAAGACAGAAACAGGCTCAGTAGGAATTACGTGATAAGAAAAATGTCCAAAGTAAAATAATTCTCTCTCTCACTCTTGAAAAACAACAGACAGACATGAGAGCAGAGCAATCATAAAGTTTTGGGTTTCTTTTTTTAATCACTAATTTATGCTTTTTAAATGTTCCAACTTTATTCTCTTTCTGTTACAACTCTTTACAAAATTATATATTTTTCAAAACTCCTCATATACTTCTCATAAAATAACAACTTTTCAGATATAATTAATATATTAATAATATATGATTAATAATTTTCTATTTTCTCATATGATTTATTCTCGTAAAATTAAATTACTTTGAAAATTATTTCAGTCTGATATTTGCACTTTAGTCTCTTAATATTCCAACATTTGTCATAAAAAACAACAACTTGTCTTTGAATATTCTAACTTTAAACTCATATAATTACTGATCTCATAAAATTACATCTCTTTTTAAATTCAGGCATCACTGTCTTAATATTTGGGTTGCTGCTGTAATAAATCCACAAAATAAAAGCTCAAAACTCAAAACTGTTGCTTCATATTTATCAGATCTCTGCCTCCCTCCAGTGTTCAGTGTGGAGAATCACAGGCAGCTTCAGTCCAACTGTATGTTAGTTTTTATTAAAATAGTTAATTCTTAATTACAAGAATCTCATAGTTGATACCATCTGTCAAAATAACACCTCAAATTAAATGTTGATTCCTGCTAATGTTAAAACAAAAATCAATTTATATTAGTATTAGGATTATTTTAAATCTTTCAAAGATCTGATTTTGTTTTTCAGGACATATGTGACAATTGCAACTTTCTATAATATCAACAATTTTGTACTACTTGTGACTTTTCTTTGACAATAAAAACTTTCTTCTCATGATTTTATGTCTCCGAAAATTACAACCTTCTGCATGAAATGGCTTTATTCGCAGACTTTCATCATAAAGTTTTGCCTCTAGATGACTTTATTCTCATTACAACTTTCCAGAATTTTGATAAATCAATTTGTTTTTCATATTATTTCTTTTCATTACATATTTGATATTTTATAAATACATTTTTGCCTCAAACATTTTAATCTCATCATGACTTCTCAAACTTCATTCTCTTAACATGACGTTTCTCATAAATTACTTTTCATTACTTTCCTCAAAATGGCGGCTTTTTGCATAAAATTACTTTATTCTCAGAATATTACGACATTCCTCAAAATTACAACTTCAGTCTTGTAATGCCACAACTTCCTTCAAAAATTAAGACAACTTTATAGTGTCATTATATATATCTATATATATCTTTTAAAATTACCACTTCAATCTGATATTTTGACTTTATTCTTATATCACAACTTCTTTGAAAATCACGACTTAATATCACCTTTCTTTTAAGATTACAACTTTAATCTGATATATCTCAGACATTACTTTATTATCATTACTTTACAAATTAAAATGGCAATTTTTCTTTTTTCCCTTAATATTTAAGATTTTGTTCAAAAATTGTGAGTTGTGTCTTTAAATTGTAACTTTGTCTCTTAAAATAATGACTTATTCTCCGATTTTTGTCATTTTTAACATAATTTGAATTTAATTCTCGAAATCTAAATCTGCCATGGGTACACGTCCTGAAAAAAAAGATGGTAAATTTTGTTCATCCCTTTTCAAAAGAGCAGATTAAAAACCCAACTTCCTCTCAGAAAGAAACACAGCAAAGCCCTCTGAGGTTTTATTAACAGATTACTTTTATTATAAATATACAGTGTTAAAATGGAATGGTACCTGACACTGCCAACCGGTTACCGCTTATAGAAACTAAAAAAAAAAATAAAAAATGGAACTGGAGTTTGTGCTGCATATCTGCAATCATCAAATCACACAAATGCAAAAACACAGAGTGTCAATCAACAGGTCAAGTCAAACGCCTCGGCCGCCATTTCAGGCGCACACTCGCAGACAGACTGTGATCATACCAGAGAGCATCGGCTCTCTTCAAGTGTTCAACACAGTTTGTAAAGAAAAGAACACGTGACCAACTTCTGCTTTTAAAATTGATCTTTTGTTTGAATGAGGGGGGAAAAACAAACGACTACAACATGAGGAGAGGAAACGGTGTCAAGTGATAAAAATGAGATCACAGGAAGATGTGACTGAAACATTCATTGGTACTGAACATCCAACAGTTTATGAAAAGGTGCCACATGCAGCTTTTTAACATCAACAAGTTTAAGTTTACAGCCAGGACGTAGAGGCTGACAGAGTCTATTGCGTTCAACCTTGTGACATTGTTGAGCTGGGACAATTAGATAATTAATCAGTCAGTTGAAGCTTCTCAAATGTGGAAACATGCTGGATTTCTTTTACTACGCCACATTTCACTGAATATCTTTGGGTTTGGCCTGTTGGTTGCGAGACATTCAGAGACATCTCTTTGGACTCTGTGATGGACAATTTCACTATTGTATCTTCTTCTGTCCGCTCGTTTGCTGTAGAGACCAACAGCGCCCTCTACCTGTTTGGTAACACCTAACAGATGTTAAAACGTCACATGTAGCACCTTTAATTTGATCATTTATCTTCATGAATGTTGCTCACCGGATGAATCACATCACCGAGCGCTCAGATGGCTGCTGGGTCACGCCTCGTAGGTCCAGTTTGCTCCGACAGACGCCGCGGAGCCGAGCGAGCGTCCTGCTGTCGCCTTTAACGAGATAATCTCCCCTGGTGCTTTAAAACACAGGATCAATACAACATCACGTGACAACAGGAGCTGTTGTTCAAGTCAATGGCATGAAGGCTAATGAGCAAACTTAACTTTCATTTGCTTACAAGTATCAACCCCAATTTTCACTTATAGTATCAGGCACTTAATTTTTAAGTACTTTACATTAATGAGCAGTGCCGTTCAAGACCGATGCTGAAGTAGTGTGCAAAACACTGGATATAACAAATCTGTTTGAACATGCATAACAAAATGTAAACATTTAAATCTTTAACTTTATCAAAGGAAATAAAAAGAAATGATACCTAAAGAAACCTTTACAAACTAAAGCTTAAATAACCAAAGAAGAAGAAAAACTATTCGACTCTCCTTTAAGTCTAAACTACAAGATCTCCACTTTGAGTGACACACCAGGCGTTGGTGGCATGTTGTCATGAACATACAAATTAACATGCAGAAAGAAAAAAAAACTAACTAACTAAGGCAACAAACGTTCAGGAGAGTCAGACTGAGATAAAACTGGTCCAGTGGAGCTCTGGTTTGACTGGGAGGCTCCCAGTGTGTGTGAGTGCTGAACTTGAAATGAGCGTTTGTACAAAGCGTCGTCTGAAGGCAAAAGTGTTGGAGCCACATCTGACAGGGTGAAAAGTGCTGCTGTGTCTCACAAAGATACTGATCGGTCGCACTCGTTCATCACACGTAAAGTTTAAGAAGTAATTATGTAGAATTTTTTAAGAGATTAAAAGATGTATTCACACTGTTGAGCTTCTCAGAGAACACCTTGAACTGCAAGCAAGGTTATTTATTACTGTTTTATATTTGTCAAACTCCCCCAATCCTTATTTTTGTGACATCATCCCAATATTAAGTCTACGTACCAGAAGAGGTAAACACCACTTAGCATATGCAGAGGGTCGAACATGATGAAGTTC